>BLKR01000100.1:0-600000 GCA_011170035.1 Teleogryllus occipitalis | reverse complement strand
ATAAGAAAAAATGCCACTTCCTGACCTCATTTTTAATAAAGTAAGTTTAAATCAGTACAGGCCCTTTTAGAAAAACATTTGCTGTTGTTTATAAAGTATTAAAATTACACGGCTGAAGGCCTTTTTGATTTTATTCAACACACATTTAATTTTGAGGAATCAGATGATATTAAATGTGGCATAATTTACTGGCATTTTCAAAAGTAATTGATAAACTTCTGTGAAATGTATTGCAACCGAAGTACTTCTTCTCGGTCTAGGAGTTATGCGGTACAAATTATGCTATTGTCAGCATCCTTTCTTACGATAAATTAAGGGTTTTGTTTCACATAAAACCACAAACAATTTAAGATAATACACATCCAATGCCACCAAAGTGGACTGATAGTCAATGCAAAAATTAAAGTCTGGGAGCCAAAGTCAACCGAATCTGTATTAGTCAACGTATAAAAATAAAAAATAAAACGAGATACTAAATTTAATAATTAACTTTGTTTTTCTCGAGCAACGATTCAGTACTTCTCTTTTACCATTTCAAGCAATTATTTGAATGCTACACTCACATTTACAAGTAGCCATTATTAATTTATAGTTGAGTATTTACTGGCGAGTGGCATGAACATACTAACTTTACCGGCGTCGACTTAACACCTATTATACTATTAAATACAAAGACGTTACGACATAATCTCTTAAATATGGTTTAGTTATTATGTCGATGAATATGCGCAAGACAAATTTGTTGTACCACTTTAATATTTCTGATTGCAATAATAGTTATCTTGTGTAAATTCACTATATTAAGAAGTAACTATATTATGTTCTTGTCAATACAATACAATTTACAATACAAAGGACTTCCTGACTAAATCTGTCCATATTGAGTTTCGCCAGAAGTTCACAATGCTAGTTCAGAAGCTAAAAGGCTATCAAGCTTAGACCGCTTCTACGTTAAACTTAAATTACCTGCAAAATAAACTAGTGGAGCTACATAGGCACATACTCTCTCGCATTATTTGTAAATTTTGCAGTTTTCGAAAATTTAGAGAATTCGACGAAAATGAGTTCTGCGGGATTTTAACCGTCTTTTGTTCTATTACAAAAATGGAGCCATTTTTGAGAAAATTTTGAAAATGTTGAAGATTAATGTTAACTACCCCGCAAAATTAAAATATATAGATATCTTCAATTCTTTAATCTATCTTCAAACTCTTAGGCCTTTGGGTTCATTCAGATCGTTAGGGGAATATGAATTCTTGAGAAAATCGTCTGAACGGTTCAGGCGTTGGCTTTGGGCAAAAACAGAGCTTTTGCCGTCAACCAATTTTTCGCTATTATATTCATTTTTATTTTCGGTTTCGGTCGAAAAGTGAATTCTCATTACATAAGGTGTAACAGGATGTTAACATAACGTGTCAGAGGAAGTTATTTACTACATACAGGGGCAAAAATTATCCAGTTTTGCGAAATGTTCCCCCTACAAGTTTTTCTCTCGAAAAATTGCAGTTTTTGCCGCAGCATTATATTTTATCTTTACTACGTAAGTACGAAGTACGGCAAGAAATGAAAAACCTCTAAAAATGAAATGAAGAATTAAATTATTACCAGTAAACGATACTAAATTACCTGTCTGTAAAGTAAAGAAGCGATTATGCAGCGGTGGCGATGGTGTAGCGGTTAGCGTATCGAACTACTATACCCAAGTTCGCGGGTTCAAACCCGATCGATGCCGTGGATTTTTAAGGGCGAAAAAATCCTTCGTACGCCTTCCATCGGAGGGGAAGTAAAGCCGGCTGTCCCATGTTAGTGTATGCATGTAAAAGATCCTCAGGCCTAAATGATGCCTCTGAGCTAAATTCAAATCGCCTGTTTCGTCGCCCAAGTAATACCTTCTTTCTCTTGTTGAAAGGAGTGTAACGAAATTTGCGTGGTCAGACGGAAGAGCAGGCCTCATGGCCTGAGTCTCGCCACGTAAAATAAGGCAAATTCCATTATTGTATTCGAACTCAAAACAGACTACATAAGGCGCATTATATTTCGTTATTTTTTAATTTAATTTTTTAAAATCAATCAAATTGGATTGGTATGTACTTGTATTCAAACCCTTCACAATGTCTGTCTATGGCAGATTTGTTATATAGCAACTTAAGAACGTGGTCACATTAATGAACGAGTACCCGCACAATGAACTGCACAATGAAGTATGATCATACCACCTTCTTATAATTACGTAAATTAATACACTAAAAATGAATTAATTCACAACACAGATATAAAAAAAAACAAGAACTCTCCAATAATTGCTATCATTCCTCGGGTCCCTTATTTTTTCTTTCCAGCCCATTTAAAATGTTTCCACATCCATTAGCTCATACCACCATATTGTTAAACTCTTTTTACCCAATTCTTTTCACTTATATCATTCTTAGGATAATCAATTATGTCTTAATATTTTTCAGTATAATGTCAATTTCCTTCTTCAAACTCAGAATTCAGACATTCGTTCATTGAAGCTAGTTTCCTTCTAGCTATTCATGCTAATATCTTTGACTCTTTATTTTGTTACCCAATATCAACCTCACTGTTCGATTCCAATTACTTACGTTTACCTTTTCCCTTAAAAAATAAATTAATAAATTAAAATTCCTTGAAAAATGAACAAGTAAATTGACGGAAGAAGTTATACCAACTCAGTAATCCATTATCACCGTTTCCCCGCGCCATCCCACAGCTCGAGGGCACCTGTTACAAAATGCGCCTCGAAGACTCGCAAATTCTGCGAGGCGTCATTGATGCGGTTATTCCAGTTGGTGGCATTTTATTCCGCGGCGTCCGCTGAAAAACGTGTTTGTGGAAGGCCGCCTTCCATCAAGCGCGGAATCAAATGGGTCGTTTTCCGCGCCTCGCCCCGCGTCGCGTCGCCCGCCGCCGGCGCTCGGCATCGTCCCGCGTCGCGTAGCAACAGGTTTGTTGGCAGCGCCGGCCGCCTTCCAACGGTGGGCGGAATGATACGAAGAAAGCGGACAAAATTCGGTTTTCTAAACAAAAAATGGCCCGTTTGCCATCGTTTACGCACAAATGGGCTGTTTATAAGATCTCAAACATTAGTCACTTTACAGGAGGAACGATTTTAAGTTGAGTGGAGTCGTTTATTTGGTGGACAAATATTAAGCTTTCTGCTCTATCTTTCGGATGTTTTGTGAACTTTCTATATGAAATGTTTATTAGTAAATATACCCTATTTCTTAATTATGTTTTTCCATTTTATAAAAGAAACAACTTTGGAGGCGTGGCCCTTTTCTTGTGCACCGACGATATAAAAAGCAATTGAAGCCAATGTGAACAGAAGACCTCCCCTATTTCATGTTATGGAAGTATTTGATGCATTCGATGCATATTTTCTACGCCCACAAACAAGGGATTTTTAAGAACCTTCAAGACAAGTTTATGAAATTTCCGATTACTCATTTCTCAATAAATATTAATATTATAACATGCCATCCCCCTCCCCCTAAAAAATAACCAAATTACTCTCTGAGTATATTTCTCACAATAAAAATAAATATTTAGCAGGTACTTTCACGTTTTTGTAAATATTTTCAATTGAAGCCCTCCTAGCAGCAAATTTACATTTATACCTTTACTAATAAAAAATCTGCAACTCTTTGTATTGCAAAAAAATCTATGGAATATGTTCATGGAGGATTCATTTCCAATTAGTATGTAACCTTAAATCGACACTTTTATGTATAATCCAGAATATAGATGATGAAGGAAAAAAGGATGACGCGTACTTCTTACACCATATCCCGAGGTTTAAGAAGTAACTACTGTTTTACCACCTGCTTGGTATTAATCGGAGGCAATCCGGAGCCAAAAGATCAGAGCAGCCGGCATGGAATTCTCATCAAAGCAGTGGTAGCAGTGGCAGTGGCAGTTTCGATCCAGCTATTTGGTTAATATGATTAATCTCCCAGCCAGAACCTACCTGTTCTATTATTATACAATGTACATCATGATGAACGCCAAAATAAAAAAGGAACAATAATGTTTTCTTATATAAGAATATGATGGAATTGATAAAATTATATGCCAAATGATACCTTGGTAAAAGGTTTCTACGAACGAGAATGCTGACTTCGAGAGTTTCAGATACCAAGCAAACGCTCTTCGCAATATCAACTTATGAATATCAGGTCATTACCACATGAAGAACCTGATTTGCAATTCATATCAAGTGAACTTCAATTGAACACCAATTCATTGAATTAATTTGTATATTTAAGACGATACTGATTAAACTGTGTTTTATCTCGTGGATTTTTCAAATATATTATGCTGGTGTTCAGACATATATGACAACCGTACAATCCCGATACCCGAAACGGTGGCGAAATTCATGTTTTCTGAACTGGGTTGTCACGAATCGCAAGTGTTTACCCCAATGAGAACCGCCCCCGGAACCTTCTATTATCCGAAGCTCTACCGACTGAACTAGAGAGTATAACGGAGTCATTGCAAAGGGTTAACTTCACCCTTCAAGTCATTTGTACCGACATCCATTTTCCCCCAGAGAAGATAGTTTTGTCCCGTTGTTTCCGCAACCCGCGCTACAGTGCTGCTGCGCCTATGAACACCGGCACCTGGGGCAAGGCCTCCTTGCAGAGTAAATCATGCTTCGCAGTCGCTAAAAAGACAAATGGGGCGAGTCATGCGGCGGCGCACTCGTAAAAAGGTCATTCACAATACGTCACGTCCGCGTCCGACTTGTAGCAGCAACAAGGCCGCGATGAAATGCGGACTCAAACGTTATTTATGGTCTAGGTCGAGAATTAGAACGGCTCCATTGAATATGCATTTTTAAAACAAACTGGTTTTCCTACTGCAGGCGGAATAACGCGGTTAGCACCGCTGTAGAATTACTTCAAGTCTGTTCATTACACGCCAAGACTACCTGTTTGCGATATGAATATTTTGAAATTACAATTTCAAATGAGTTAGTGTGAAAGAAACACTTATGGTCCCTGTTCTGTACAATAATTTATTTACAATTTTAGGGAAAGTAGTAAAAAGAGAAAACGTCATGGGCTGCCACTCGAGAAATTAATCCGTGCACGTTTGCATGACACGTGCACGTAGCAACATGAGTACCAAGTGATTCCGTGTCTCCCAGTCAGTAACCAAGGAATGTTCAACACTAAGTGCGAACTTCCTTCAATCAGTCTGCAAACTTATCTTCAATTTTCTACCTCTCGAAAATGGCTCGACTACTGTTGTTATCAGGGAGGTTTCGAATCAATCGAAGTGGCGGGCGCGAGATGATTTTTTCGGGAGAGGGGGGGATGAAGAAGAATTGGTCAGTTGCCGCGCTGGGGCCCCAGCCCGCAGGGAAAATTGAGTTGCAGAGCGCAACGGTGGGAGGGTGGCAGGCTCAGCCTTCGCGCTGACAGCGGAATCAGCGGAGGTGTCGAGAGGGCGGCCGACAGCAGAATGGTCGAGGGAAGAGATAGGAACAACCATTGCCAAAAATGGTCTCAGAAGAAGCGCTGGAGGAGGCCAGAGATAGTGTTTGTGGGGTTGATAGTCGGTTGTAGTAGTGGTAATAGTAGTGGTGGTGGTGGTGGTGGTGGTGGTGGTGGTGGTGGTAGTGGTGGTAGTAGTAGTGGTGGTAGTAGTAGTAGTAGTGGTAGTAATAGTAGTGGTAGTAATAGTAGTAGTAGTAGTAGTAGTAGTAGTAGTAGTAGTAGTAGTAGTAGTAGTAGTAGTAGTAGTAGTAGTGGAGGTAGAAGTGGTAGAGGTGGTGCTGGTAGTGGTAGTGATAGTAGTGGCGGTGGCGTAGGTGATGGCGGTTGTGGTAGTGATGGTAGTGGCGGAGGTGGTGGCGGTGGTGGTAGTGGTGTTGGTGGTAGAGGAGGAGTTGGTGGCGGCGGTGGTGGTTTTGATGGTGGAGAGATTGTTGCAATAATAGCCATGACGTAGGTGGGGAAGGTAATGATTGCGACAATAGTGGTGGTGTAGGTCATTCGTAATGCAGGCCAGTAGATGCCTGTAGTCTTTGTGGGCAGCAATATCAGCGTATGGAGATGATACCGATGATGAACGGATGGCAGAGGGGGATGAGTAGCAGAAAGAGTCAGGGTAGAACGGAGGGTAGTGGGGAAGTTGAGGTGGGCGGAAATAGGCATGACGCTGAGAGAGCAACGGAGGGGGGAGGGGCGCTCGCGGCGAGTGGAGGTCAAAGGACCCACGGGTGTGACATACTGAGTACGGTCGGGGAGACGGGCGGCGTTGGTTTCACTGATTAGTGATTCCGGGCCCGTCAACTGCTAAGATTATTAGCCCATAAGTGTAGTGTTTGTTTTTTCCGCAGGAGAAGGCGGTGATCTTTCCAGACAGGATGATGAGATCCGGCGCCGACCTACCTGTCGGCGAGCGGGGTTTCCCCAACCAAGCATCTCCCATCAGCGGGGCACTGCCCCGGCCGGGACAAGCTCTCAGCTCCCGACCGTACTCAGCATGCGTGGTAGTGTAGTGCTTGTAAGTGTAAATATGCGTAAGTAATGGGCGAGGATAGGACGAGGAAGAGTAAGAGGAAGGAATGATCGCATTCGCCTGGTGATGTTCGGAGAAACTATGAAACACTACGGATAAGAACAGCCGGTTGCTATAATTCTCTTCCACACAACACTTCCGAATTCGACTTAGACTAGTGTCGAAAATCTGTCACTGTGGGGAATGGTACCCTAGGACCTCCCGATCAGAGAGGCACTGCAGTGACATCAGTTCATACCCTGAACTTCCCTTGGTGCTGGGCGGAGTTAGAGGAGTATAGGGTGAGGCGTAGGGCTAAGCATAGGGCGGGACGTTTATCGGTGAAGGGCAGTCGGGGCGCGAGGCGGAGCGTAGGGCGAGGAGTATGGTGGGGTTAACTGGAGCTCTGGGTGGGACGAGCGGCGAAGCGAGAGCTACAGAAGCAGCGTCGATCGCCGGCCAACTTCGTAGTACCGCGCGGAGCCACGCCTTCGCAGAGGAGGCGGGCGAGGCAGACAAGCCGGCCCAGGGCGTGAGCGTTCGGGCGAATGAGGGCGGGCGAGGGAGGACGGCGAGGGACGGCAGGCGAGGGACGGCGGGCGAGGGACGGTGGGCGAGGGACGGTGGGCGAGGGACGGTGGGCGAGGGACGGTGGGCGAGGGACGGTGGGCGAGGGACGGTGGGCGAGGGACGGTGCGCGAGGGACGGTGGGCGAGGGACGGTGGGCGAGGGACGGCGGGCGAGGGAGGGCGGGGGAGGGTGAGCGGGCGGAGGGCGGGTGGGATGGGAGGGGCCGAGCGGGGAGAGGAGGGAGGACGTGGGAACGCGCAAGGAGCGGCGGAACAAAAGGGAACGTTTGGCCTTAGAGATGAAATTTCACGTGAGTGAAATAAACGGATTTTCGAGAAGCAAAAAAATGAAGAAGAGAACGTGAAAATAACGGAAATGTTAGGAAATACCAATGGCCGCCTGACACTGAAACGGACTTAACACACAGAGTTACTTCAGTTAGTAGAGGGCGGATGCTAGAATGGTCCCTTCTACGGTGCCACCAATGCATATTTTCATGTAGCAGCAGGGATATAAAAAATATTTATATAAAAATCAATAAAAAAGAAAAGATATTGAAGGAGGTAAAAGTAGACATTTTCCAGTAAAATCGTATATTTACTGTTCACAAACAGACTACTGCCGAAGGAATAATGTCCAAACAGAAGGAAGATAGACAAGAAAATTTGCCACTATCGTTAACACAAACTCGCCATTCTTGTACATTCAATATTTGTATGCATGGAGTTGATTAGGCCATATTGAATTGAAATAAAATGCAAAAGCTCATAGAGAAAATATATGAAAACCTAAGAGACACACATCGAACAAATGGGAGATCATTATAAATTTTAACAAGAAAAGAATTCGAAGAAAGAAAAAACAGGAAGTACATTTAAGAGGAAAAGAAAAAAAATGTTTGAGGCGACGCAAACAGAAATGTAGGAGGAATCTTCGGTGTATAGTAATAAAGGGGAAAATACTATCCTCTTCCGGCGAGGAACATACACGGTGAAAACTTCAAACAAGGTAATAGAATTAAACAGTAGAAACTTACTGCAACATAGTTACAATCTTATTTACACGTCAATGCAAAAGCGCAAAAATATTCCCATGCCAGACGTGAATATTTGTAGCCTTTGTCAGCATGTTAATGAGAACCACACGTAGAAATCAACAACCTACGCGAATGCGATTAGTATGCATGGCGTTTGCCAACACCAGCGTTCTAGAGAGACCTTGATCTTTTTGAAAAATACTGAGTATTTCTCGCCATTGCTTTAAGGGGAATAGCTAAAAAGGTACAAGATCTTGCAACTTTTAATTCACATGCTCTATGCGACATCTCTATTAAATCCTTCAAACTGGATTACATGCAACACCCAAGCAAGTGTGTACGCGAATCATATTTCGTTTAAATAAATATTTATGGGATTAATATATTATAAATAATAAATTGGAAATAAAAATCCAGAAAAGATACTAAGCCATAAATACAGATTAATTATAGTCCCATATGGACATTATGGTAGTGAATTACGAACACATATTATCATTTGAACCAATACAAATGCCGAATACAAACACAGAATACGTTGCGTCAGGTCAGTGGCGGAGGAAACAAGAAAAAAGCCTTATAAAAAATTACAAACTTCGGAAGCGGTTAAGAAATGTTAACGAAAAGAAAGAAATGAAAAACGAGAAATGAATTGAGAACGTATTTTCAATGGATCATGTAAGTTTTACCTCACCTAGCTTGAAATTGTGGACTACAGAGCTAAAGAAGTACAGAAACACATTACAAAAGTGTTCCTGAGGACAAGATTCCGAACGTTATGAAACAGACGTATGGTTGAAGTTGGTGAAGTAAGGAGAAAGAAATAATAAAGTAAATAAGTAAGAAGAAAAGAAATAGTCGACAGTGCAAATAGCAAGCTTCTTTGAATCCCCACAACAGGAGTACTCTGCCTCTTTCAACACAGCAAATTTCATTTCCAATACCTGTGAGCCATCGCGTTTCAGCATCTCAGAAAGCGATTGCCGAACAAGCATTTCGCATTTTCCTTGTCGCCGACGATAGCGTTGAAGCGGCGGCGGCCCTCCATAACGACCGCCGGAAAAAACAAACTGAGTGTTTACACGCGCGAAATTTGGCGTGCTCCACTGCAATAACACGCCCCCTGCAACCCCGCCACCGCCGCCGGCCTCCATTGTTCACCCCTCGATAGCATCGTTATCAAACAATAGCACATCAGCGTAAATTAATCCGGGACACCTTTCCAATTCTATTGTTAAGTGGTTGGCCACGCCCCGGGCTATTCCGATGCCGACGGCGCCGCCTCCTTGGCTGTGTGCTTCGCAGCAAAAAGCGCTTTCGATTTTCTTACCAACAGAGCCTCTCTGCATTCATTTCGCAATCGAATATGCTCGAACATATATGTTGCATTGGAACTTGAAGCACAAGCACACGTACAGCAATCGACAACAATATTTCGACCATACTTTTGACAGTCTACGCATTCGCAGAGTCTCGAGATTGCTCTCGGTTGTAACAAAAAGTTCCTATTTGGATTTTGACAATTGTAAGATACTTTTCACCAAATGTTTATTGCGAAAAACGGCAATGAAGTAAAATTATTCACACTTCATTCACATTTCTTTCAATCATTTGATATTTCATTACATATTAATATCTGTATTTCAACTTAAAACAATACTATTAAGTATTTGTAAATGTTGCGTATTGAACCCAAGCAAGGGAGAATCCTAATTTTATTCAACGGATTATTTTCACATGAAAGAGAAGGATCAGTTTGTTTGGGTACTTTTCTTTAAGGAATTATCCTCTCTCCCGTTTGTGTACTCATTCAAAGTATTATTTCCGTAATCGAAAAGGATTAATCTGTAATCGTGGTATGACGTATAGTAATTTCTTCAGTAATATTCCACAACAGAATTTTATAATACAGTACGTACAAATGTTCATCAAATTACTTCACTTCTTCATTCCTTCCATGTCGAAGCTCGCAGAAATATTACGAACGCCGCACTGTAAAATGATTTATTGGCAAAGAAATCTAGAGGCTTTTTTCAAAAGAGAATCGCCAGCCAGCTACAGATAAACACAAATCTGTAAAGAGGGTGTCCGGGGAGGAAACGTCGAAAATTCGAAGATAAGCTCTGAAGACAACTTTAAACTATTTTGTCTGATAAACTACTTGGATATTCCCAATGGCTGAACCGCAATAAACGCTCAAACGTTGGTTTAAAAAAATGCTTTCTAGGCAAAAACGTGCAATGCAGAAGCATAGAAACACTCCAGAAACATGTACATTGTTTATTATTTATATTTATAGAAGGAATATATTTGTTCAGAAAGAATAATTAACCCAGAAGTAAAAAAACACCCAATTTACACAATTCGAGAGCTTTTTTATTCTCAGTTATTTTTTCTGAACAAACATATTCATTTACTTTGTAAATAATAAACAATTCACATGTTTCTGGAGGGTTTCTCTGCTTCTGCATTGCAAGTTTTTGCCTAGAAAGCATTTTTTCAAACCAACTTTTGAGTGCTTATTGCGGCTCAGCCATTCGGGATATGCAAGTAGTGTATTAGATAAAATATGCTTAAAATAGTCTCAGCTTATTTTTGAATTTTCGACGTTTCCTCCCCGGACACCTGTATTTATAGCTTCGAGGACAGCGCGCAGGTCAGCGAAATATACGCACGCCCAAGTCCATCTTTTCCGCCTGTTTATGCGGGTTGCTCTCTCTGCAGTAAACCCATTCGCCTTTGCTGTTGTGCTACCGCGCCGCAAGACAGCGCCGCCACCGCCGGTCAACCGCTTCTCCCGCGCCCGCAAACAAACACGCGTCATGTCCAGGAGCTCCACGAAATTCCGCCTCCGCAGCCCTCTCCTTCCAAAGCGACGCGCGGTTCAAATTCAAGATGAAATCGTGATCAAAACGCTAAAATACCGGTCCACATTTTGACACCCTTGTCACTTGGGGGAAAAGGGAAAAAAATAACTCGAAACTAGCAAACATATGCAGCCAGATTTTAACGAGAGGATAAATTGATTTTGAATAAAAATTGAGGGAACCTTTGGAGAACGCAGCGACAAATCTGCAAGCCACGTTGTACATTATTGATAGCAAAGGAGGCGATTTCCCGATTTTTCATCGACGGAAGTGCGGAGGAGATTATTGAAACCAACGGAGGTCGCGTGCAGGTATCATGGGGCGAAAATTTACATGGCAAAATTGGAAAGAGATGCAGGTACATTTTATTGGTTAAAAGAACAGTGGAACATTGTTCCAAATTTGTATAATTCTCAACCTCTAGCATACACATTCTTCCTTTGCTTCAAATTAAAAACAATACGTTCGTATTATAGATAGAAGCACAAAATACGTTAATTCCTAGAGAAGAAGCCACAAAATATGAAAATGTACTCCTTTACGGTGATGTCCTTTAGATCAAGTGTCACTGAAAATGAATTCGACCCAATTAGGGGTTTTGACCACGTTTTCGTGTTTTGGCTCAACAGTGCAACGAGCTGAGGCGAAGCATTCTGAGGCGGAGCTGCACCGACGCAAACCCGTTCTCGGACGAAGACGAGCAAAAGAACACCAGCGAATGCGCCGATAACCAAGCGAAAAGTGAGCATTATGTCAAAGAATGCTACACAACATCATCCACGGAATGTAGTACATATCTGGGCAATAGTTTACACTATTTAACAGATCGTTTCGCACAAATTTACCAGCTTATTGATATAATGAGCAGCTGACAAATTTTCTATTTTTTTTTATTTTTAATCATTGATTTGGAAACTTCTATCCTTTTAAAGCAAAGATCTGATTGAAAACTTGACAAAACAGCTTAAAAGTAATCTTTTAAAAAACAGCGTGACGCCCTCCCTAATTTGGACTCAACATTTTTGTACATCCCAATTAAGAACAAAAGACCAAGGTTGAGAATGTACGAATTTAATGACGTCCGATGACAAGGCAGCTTAACGAGTTTATTTCAAGGGTAAAATTACTTTTCTCACACGCAAGTCGGCCGAGTTAATGTTTTTACAATGTAATTTTCTAAACATTGACATTTAGGTATTGGATACAACAGTGATAACTAGGCGGCAGATTTTGATGACCTAAAACATCGCCAAAATGAGCAATAAAATGCTGTTAAAATGTTTTCAAAATGCTCTAAAAGCAAAGAAAAAAGACAATCGATGAAACAATCGATGAAAACCAGTTCAGATGAACAACTCAAGCTGTTGGAGATGTTACTGATGTAGTCGAGGCTTCTTCCTTTTGTTTAAGTGTACTCAGCTTGCAAACGTTTGGTTTGGACCGTTCATTACCAGGAAATTTCTTTCTTTAGTAATCCCGAAATCGGACGAACTGACAAAGGCGCGGATGGGCGTCACAGGAACCTTATATTATACACTCACAACGGCTGACATTACGATTTCTGAGCGAAGAAATCGAATAGGCTACAGCATAATTCTGTGGAGAATATTTGTTGCATCTCGTAAAAATTATTTGAAGCAAGTATCATTAAAATAATATTAAAATAGCTGAAATCAGCGAAAAAGGCATTAAAAGATGGAAAACGGTAAAAAATGACTTATTAGTCGAAATTGACGAAAAATGCTAAAAATTATATAAAAATTGGTTATTTCCTTTTGTCATGGTATAAAATTAATTTTACAAGGCATTGTTCTAAAGTGAAAAGAAAAAAAAACAACATTCCATTAAAATCCGCCCCCTAGTGATAACACACAAGTTCGCAACAGCGGTCAGCAGTATCGGTCTTCTGCGCATGCGCAGATGCACAAAAGTGATGCGAACTTGAACTGAGCATGAGCAAAAGATCGATAGTTCTTTAACGTTCGAGGGTGCACAAACTCTTTCATTATAAATGTAGTAATATCACTCTCTTATCGAAAACGACTGTTCACGACGCCGAATCGATCTAAAAGTTGAACACTTTAAATAAATGAAGCTTAGAAATGGGGGTGAAACTGTAGCGCCGTTGGGGGAGGGAAACTAACTGATTAAACCAATCCTAATGACGTCACAAGGGACACGAAATTACAGGGACAGTGGAACCGTCAGAGACGACTGCCATCACGGTGCAGTCAATCATTAAGCGAAGGAGGGAGGCAATCAGCTTCCGGAGTCGCGTTTCGTGAGGGGAACTACAGCTCCGCCCGGAAGTATTGGGAAGCAGCTACACAACGTTCCCTGAGGAACGCCCAGCCTTCAGCTATTTTGCCTACATTTTCGATTTATAGTATAGCAGAGCTTGATTATCTGAAAGCCGCTCTCTCGAATCGTCGTTTAAGAATTCAAAAAGAAATTTCGTTGATTATTCTTTTTGTTTTTCTAAATCATTTTGTTGTACTCATTTTCTGCTTTGGTTTTGTTACTGTACTGGTTTGGTTTCATTATTGCACTTATAAAGAATTATAATATAATATAGTGCTAAAGTATTGTTACGTTTGTAGGTGCGATTATTATTACTAAGCGATTACCAATATATTGTTTCATTTGTATTACTTACCCATACAATTTACATTTATTGCAGGCATTGGTACGTGAGCCTTCGTATTCCGTCCTTGATCGGTTATTCGAAAAACCAATTATTCGAACACCCGCTTCGCCTGATTGTGTCGGGCAATCGATTTGTGTGACTCACCTGAGCTGCGGCTGGTGCAGAGGCGCGAGAGTGGCCGTGCCCGACGCATTCTGGTGAGGACAGCGGGAATATCTGGACATCGCGCTCTCTCATTGCGCCGCCTTCACGCCGTCGACCTGCAACACACAGCGCGTCTTCATTGCGTGCACCTCCACTATTACACGCCAACAAGTTACAACAACACTTTAAGCACCTAAACACAATACGACTAACAATTTAGCACCTAAAGCTTCAAGGGCCTAAAGCACAGAAAGGGAGTTTTAAAAAAAAAACTTGATATTTATGAACTGTATCTACAATAATTCAGCGAAACATTTATTTGAAACAAATTTCTCTTTTGTAGACTAAACCGTGACTCTCATCAACAACTAGTTTCCTACATAATGCATACTACAAATTCAAGTTGGGCCATGGTGTGCTTTAGGTTGTCATGTTTCTATCTTGGCACATCAATTATATTTACTACTCAATTTCATTCTTCTGGAGTTACAAAATGTCAGGTATCATTGATACTTTTTAATTTTCAGATTGAAAACTGCCTCGAAAAGGTAGCGCTGCAAAAGCTCTTATAACTCGTTATGGAGTTCCAGAAGAGCATATTCATGCGAAGAGTCACCTAAATGTAAAATATTAACTCATTGACAATTCGCAAGGTCTGAAGCTGTTAGTACAACATCCATTCTGAAAATCCTGTAGATGAAGCTACATGAGAAAGTAAAATCTAGTCGGATTGCCTATCTTTGGAAGAAAAACCCAAGAACATCTTAAGCTCGGTGTTCTTTTCACACAATGTTTGCAAACGTCGATCAAGGATAATGAATGCAGTGTTCTATGAACTGTTTTGCGCAGCGAAGTTCACTCCGCGAATGCGCCATTCTCGGCCTCCTGAAGCAGGCGACCACGGCGCCGCTGGTGAGCGCGTCAAGAATGTGGTCGCATTGAGGCACGATGCGTCATAGCGCCACCGCGGACGCTTCCGGAGAAGAATGCGTGTCGCCCTTTGCAAAGGGCACGCGGAGGCCAGGAACTGGGAGCTATTTGCGGTCAGCTGCAGCAAACTAGGATACTCGGTATCAGGGCCTGTACGGTTTCCAAAGAATAACGACGACGCTACATCCCCGAGTCCTGTTAATTCAATTATAAAATACTAGTAAAATACCCGGCGTTGCCCGGGCTTTTTTCATATTCCATCCTTGCGAATGAGGGAAAAGATCAATTTTGTATCAACCACGGTGTTTAATATTGTTATTTTTAACGTAATTACTTCAAATTGTAATAAAATACTATAATTTTCTTTCATTTTATTTTACAACACATTGCTATTAGATGAATTTTTGAAAATCTTATGCACCGCTACTGATCTGTAGCGAATAGATTAGGTACCAGTTGTGCTGCAGTACTACTGGGCTCTGGCGGAATATATTAGGAACCACGAGCTCTAGGCGGGAGGAAAAATATTGTCGCGGTGTATCTACAAACATATTATTTAAATTATTTATTTTCTGCATTTGGGTTGTGTTAGTCTTTACCAAACTTTGCAATGACACTGCGACAATCCTGAAGAAGAGCCTGTAAAAATTTCATATCTATTCATACGCTACTTTTTGTGGTATCCATGACGGTTACACGTCATTGAATTCACTTTTATTAGTATAGATTACAATAAAATTATCAAGCTAACACTAATCAAACACCAAAATAAGACATAACTAATATTACAAAAAATCACTAAATTTAATTACATTTCACAGCTCCAATTATCAGTGGTAGTAGGTTAGACTATCTTCAAGTAACGTAACTAAGTAAATTAAATTGGGAGTTGATGATATGTTGAAAGTGAAATTGCATACAAAATATGTAAATAATTTCGCTAAATAATGAAAGGAAAGAAAAGGGTAAAAAAAATTCAGAGACTATCTTAAATAAAAGTTTACAGACCCTTATTATTTTGATTAAATATTCATCGCAGATTACCTAAAATAACTTTTAATGCATGTAGCATGTCTTCCATTTTCTCAAATTCTTTACGGAACGCATTTCCTATTTAAATGAGATTCCTTGAGAGGCCAGTTAAGAATATGCACGCTCCCCAGTATTTTGAATAATTTAAAAAACCAATTTCTGGAAGTAGACACTCTAATTAACTTACTAAACACGCATTCATCTGCCTAAAAAAGAAAATCATTCTACTGGCTTCTCCTTATCATTCTCTAAATTTGTAAACACTCATATAAGTTAAATGAATTTTTGCTGTTAAGAAGGAGCCCATGTGTACTTATGAATATAATTTAAATTAGATAAAATCAAACTCTAAAAAGGGAAGTTGATTTGTCTAGTTTACGCTATAACAAATTATTTAATAACATTGATAAACAAAATAACTTGAGTTGGCTGTTTATTTACCAAAGCGTATCAAATTATTAGACTAAATATTTTTTTCTTTGACTTAATGGATTACAATATGCTCTGGGAAGCACCGTCAAAAGTAATGATTTGAAGGGTACTTCCGTGAATGTTACTGGAAATGTATACATAGTTAATGGTATAATGAGGGACCTCCGGGAGTAATACCTAGAGGCCCTAAAGGACCAATGGTTCCCTAAAATAAATGAGTTGAGAGAAAAAATTGATGCATATTCATGCATGACTACGCTGCATGCCACAATACGAAAGAAAGTTAGAAAATATGAAGGCACTCATTAGTGAATACTCTAACGGGCTGCAAACAGTTCTGTCATGAATCCCATAAACAACGTTGGATGTATAATTAAAAGAAAGTGAAGAAATGAGGCCATAAAAAAATCTCATAAAAGAACCCATTCGCGTCTGGCAAAATGACCCTGAAATTGAAAGAATGAATTAAAATATTATTTTCATCATACCTTACAATCAATATGTTAATTATGACTAAGTACATGTTTATAAAAATTTAGAAATCTGAACACACGTATTGTAAAGATTATGGTTGCAAATACATTTTGTGAATTCAATAATTCTAGTATAATAATTTGGCCCAACCTTTCCGCTGAAGATTATCTGAAATAAAAGCCAAGATAGTAAATTTCACGAGTGTTTAGTCCATTTTTAGCAGTGGGATATTTTACCCATATCCTGATTCAGAGCTGCATATCCGTTTCCCTGGGTGAGTGTACGTAGTGCACTGACCAGGTCGATCCTCGTCTCCTATCGCTCTGGGCAGGCGGGAGAGCGGGCTTGTTAGCGGCGCAATTTTCAGCCGATGACACGCCGACGTGAGTAAACACTTTCCGGACGGCGCGCCGGTCTTCGAAAAAGCGCCAGACCGCCCACTCCACCCACCCGCAGCCCCCCTACCGGGTCACCCTTCGGACTGTCCCCGTCCACCTGGGCCGCCCGCGCCCAGCCCACCCTCCGATGTGCCTGCCCGTCGGCGCGCCCACCTGTTGGCGAGCGAGGGCGAGGGGCGGGTGCTGCTCCATCGGCCCATTCAGGAGAGGGCGCAACAAGAGCGAAACAACGCCACACGGTCCGTCCATCAGCGAAAAAGCTGACTGGCGCGATGTATTAACATGTCAATGCGTCGTGCTGACGAGCTCTGTGGCGCAATAAACCCGCAGCCCGAGGGCCTCCGGTTTGAGGACACGACGAGCCTGACATGGGAGACTGCTCGGGATCCTTACGACTTGTGCTCACGTAGTGGATATTGCAGGTTATTCATTGGTTGAAGTTGTCTATTACAGCGAGCAGGTCGTGTATACAATTTCGATTCGGTGAATACTATCAGAACTTCAATATAATATGTAAAATATGAAGGAAGATGTATTTATGCATGGCTACTCTTCGGCCACGACAACAACAACACTGAAGACCATTTCCAGACGTCTTTGTCGATGAATCTGAGTGCCACAAAAATGGTAAAACACTGTATTACCTTGAAGGAG
The DNA here is from genome assembly GCA_011170035.1 of Teleogryllus occipitalis. Taxonomy (NCBI): domain Eukaryota; kingdom Metazoa; phylum Arthropoda; class Insecta; order Orthoptera; family Gryllidae; genus Teleogryllus; species Teleogryllus occipitalis. The sequence goes on along the minus strand of BLKR01000100.1, from coordinate 582,285 downwards.
AACTTAATTGAGATTTGATGTGAAAGTTATGCAGAGTTTATCAAAAAACAGGGGCTTCATCAAATTTCTTTTTTGCGCGCTTTTGTGTGCGTTCGTAGAGGAATTAAGAAAGCAAATTGATCCTGCAGAAAGACGTCGGTGGGTGAAGATAATTCATTCATTGATTAGTGATTCCGGGGTGTCAACTGCTAAGGACATTAGTCTCGTATGGATAGTGCATGGTTTTCGTCGGGAGGTGGCGATGATCTTCCCTTGTGGAATGGTGAGATCCGGCGCCGACTTACCATCGGCTAGAGGGGTTTTCCCCCAACCAGCGGGTCAGCGCCCCAGCCGGGCCAAGCTCTAAGCTCCTGACTAGTCTCTCGGCAAGTGTGGTAGTAAAGTGCATTTAAGTGTGTGTGTAAGTAAGGAGTAGGATATGACAAGGAATGTGAAGCGCGTGGTCCGTGACCCGTTTGTTACGATATTTGGGTATTCATTTGGTAATGTTGAGAGAAATCACAGAAAACTACCGATCAGAGCAGCAGACCGATAGAATGCATCTTCAGACAGTGACTGAATTCGGCCTAGCTATCTAGCTACTAGTTTCGACAATCCTGTCGGGTCTCGAACCTAGGACCTCGCAGTCAGAGGCACTGCAGTGACTTCAGCAGATACCCTGAGACACAAAATTCTCTGCGTGGACAGAGGCGGAAGCAGACTTATTTGTGGCGTGGGCTATTCTGTGGGGACACGTTCATTGACCATAGTTCCTCACCTATGTATTCGAACCAGGTTTCCTTTGAAGCCTACCTCTGGCGCGGATCTAGGTGACCTTTGAGCTGACGTGCCCCTTGAGCGTCCCCTTGACGAACCCGAGTATGACTATCACTTCGCCAAAATTGGTCTGAACTACATCCGAGCTCTCTGGTTAGGAGAACTGAGATCTCGTTAGAAGGGGAAATTGAAGGAGGAATTTAATTTCGCCAGGGTTCATTTACACGCCACAAGGAAGACATGGGATTGTGGAATTCTCCCCCTTGGAATATCCCCGCCTGTCCACCGACGCGCTGGTGGAAGGAGACATAATCAAGGAGCGCTTCCTCACACGGTACAACTCTGTCCCTCTTCCAGCAGATGCAACTCATTCCCGGAGATTTTGCCAGAAACCATAGCGCTCCAGGACAGTTTCTCCGCAGTGGCACCTTGTTTGTGAGAGTAGTTGCAACAGAAATTACGTTGATAGCACGAGCTCCAGCTTGAAAACGTAAAGTGCGAACTCATCATAATCATAATAGATGATGGAAGTGTTATCCCCTTCACTTGTTTTCCAGAGATCAGGTTGCTACCAACATAAATGGAATTATTAATAGGAAGCCCTGTTCGGCTTACTGCGGAGAGACTTTCCTGGCGCACTGTAGTACACGCCAATGCTTCATACCTCAGCAGTCAATGAAAATCCTCAGTTAGCACGCACGGGTGTGTATGAAAAGGAATATCCTTTGACATTATTTAAAAAACGTGAATATGAATGACTCTTCCGTTTGAATTTGGTCATAGGTTTATACAAGAAATAATACTTTATTGTAGAAAATTTAAGTACAAAAACAATTTACGAATAATACATACTAGAATGGCGAAGCGTTTTCTTCGTATTACAAATGATTTTATCACCGAATACGAAAGTATTTATTAAATATTAACATTATTAAATAAATATTATTAAAATACGACAAATGCCAATGGATCATAACCCTATTGTTTCTCTCCATTGTCTTGAGAAATATAAATTACACATTCGCCAGGTGACAATACTGTTCAAGGTGAATTCTACGCACTGACATACCGACAGGCTTCCATCGAATGAATATCCATTGTGGGAAGCAACTTGGTCGACAGAGTTAGCGTTGAGATGGCGGCCGACTGCTCCAACTTCCTTCATCAAAAGTTGCGTGAACTGCAGAGGAGAGCAGCGCCGCCACTTCGCTCGGCCGCAAGTCGTCGCTTCGCTCCGCGGCGCCTCCAACTCCCTTCAAACGCTTCCGACCTCGAGCGCCGGGCGATTGGGGGGCAGATTACAACTGCGTCACGGAGCTCTGCATCTCAAGCACCGACAACTGCACTCTGAACTACGAGTTCACGATGAGAATACGATAGTGTCACTTGTACTCTGTAGAGAACAACTTCTTTCTCCTCCGCAATCTCCTTCTTCATTCTTCTCCTTCTTCTTCTCTTCATTTCTCCTTCTCCAATGTCCACTCCAGTTTGGGCTTTGCCCGACAACCGCGTGCTGATGGCATCTTTCGAGATCGTGGGTAAATTCCGAAGTGCTAGTTTAATAAGGCAAAAAATGGACAAAACATCATTCCGCCAGTTTATGAGAGAAAAAGGTGATTTTTTTCTTTGGGTTTAACAAGTATATGTAAGCTCAGAATAATTTCAGATATTTAAGATTTTAGATCTTACATTGCTAGACCAAAAGAACTATTTTTTGTTATTTATTGGCGAACTTGATCTTTCGTTTTGAGCTTTTTTTATACTGATACTCTTTTAACCTAACGCTCTGGAATTGTGCCTAGGGGCAAGCATATTTGCCGTCCGTTGTTTAAAATACTGCTCAGTCATTCACCTGGGATTGATGGGAGAAGAACATTGCAACTAATGGGAGCAGCTGGTCTAAACAATAATTATAATTCAAGCGATGGTGACGTCTGCCCCAGCTATTTATCTGCAATTAAAAATCCTGCCAGGCAATGTCGGGTCGCGAATCCGACCTCCGAGGAAAGAAATACTCTTCCACAACAAGTCATCCCGTTTAACGTTTTGCGATGAGTTTAAGGTTATGCCTCTTGATAGTTGTAAATAAGAAGTGAAATATGTGATATTTACAGTAAAAATACTGTAAATAAATAATAACAAGACATTCACATATCATTGGCATGAAAAGTACTAACATTTCCTAACCGGGTTTCACGCTTTCTTACGTTAAAAACTGTAGGACGTTTAGTCCTCAATGATGTAACGTCAAATGCTCAGTTATCAATCTCCTCTGAAAGCAAGGGCGCATGGTAGGCCGAACGGAACGGGACCCAAACGCGTCCATACGAGAAAAATAAAATAATTATATATACAAGACGCAAAAAAAAATTATCAATGTTTACATTCAAGAGATGTCTTCAGTGTTGGACGGTTCAACCAAATGAAAGTTCGTGCCCCTGGCAGAAAAAAACGCTTATTAGATAGTTTAACTTTGTTAAATGACACTGTATTTGAAGTAACTTTAAGTAATTTTGTAAAATATAATTCAACTTTCCAAGATATTTTATATTTTTTTTAATATTACACCAGATGCATATTATAATCTGCCCAAATCGTAACGTATTTTGTTTAACTTCATTAACTTCCTCTGCAGATTAAAAACACCCAAAAAACCTTCAAGATACTAATTATATTAACAATAACTGCCCAATAATAAATAACTGTAATTGAGATCAACTGCCCCGAACTGCTTTTTTTGAAAATGGACAACATTTTAAATTAAATGAGAATGGGAATGGTTCGTGTTTTCATGAGTACATAACAATGACTATTGATAATCAAATACGCGCGTTGTCATTCTTTAACAATAATACATGCACATGAATATTTTGTGCTAAAGTTGTTGTAACGAAACTGTTTATCAAGCAGATGCGCGCCATGGGACCCCTGGGCGGTGGCGGAGTAGCGCGAGTCGGGCGAGAGGCGAGGAAATTGTATTAGTTGCGCGGCGGACGAGAGTGGACGCGTGCCGACCTCCCCCCTCCCCTGCCCTCGCCCATTCATAAAAATGCAGACGGCCATTACCATAAACACGTCCCGCCCAGGAGCCCACGCCCCGTGGGACAGCCAGCGCGCCACGCGGCGGCGCCCGCAACTGCCCTGCGCCTCCGCTCCCATTAGTGGCCGGCGCGACCCAGGCGGCGGTGGACCCACACGTCGCCTGACTTCCCACACGCCTCATGCGCCCACATTTCGGGCTGTAGAACGTGGGTAAGGCTACACTCAGTTCGGTTGTATTTTCATTTTACAAAACTTGTATCGACTTGCATCATCGAAATCAACCATGCAATCCCACGCATGTTAAACTATAATTAAATGGTCGTCGTGTAATTTCATAAGTAGAAAATACTTTATTCATGTTGTTCATTAATTAAAGTAATACTGAGACAACTAGAAAAATACTTAACATAATAAAATATTTTATAATAAATAATTTTGATATTTATTATTAATCTTAAGAAGACTTTTAGTGATGCTTACATACTTTTCGATCATTTGCTTTGAGTACTTGCATTTCATAGCTAGCGTAAGCTTAAAACACTTTTATCTAAAAAAATTAATTTCGAACTTAACAAAATTTAAATATCCGTTTCGAACTCGCAGGGCTTCAAGTTCCTTTAAATCGATCGTGGACAGACAGACAGAAAAAAACAGACAGACAGACAGACGGACGGACAAACAGACGGACAAACAGACAGACACGGACGGACGGACGGACGGACGGACGGACGGACAGACTAATGGACGAACTGATAGACTGATGGACAGACTGAAGGACGTTTTGCCGACAATCGATGTTTTGGTATGGAGAATCCACAAAACATGGTTTCTGACTTCACAATGTGTTAGAGGAAGTACTTTACTTATTATAAGTAGGGGGCAAAGCTTACCCACTTTTTCGTTACCAGGGTCCGGCAATAAGAGTTTTTCTGTTGAAAATTCGCCGTTTTCCGGCGCACGGTTTCAATACATTCTTTACTTCCAAAGTAAGAAGAGACGGCGATAGTTTTGTCAGATACCGCCAGACATTTAAAAGCTCGCGCCGCCCCGCGTTGCCGCAGCTCTTCAATTTGCAGCGCCGAATTTACAGGGTGTTAGTCCCACCGCCGCGCCTACCTCGCCCACGAAAAAAAACAACAAAAACAGCAAGCGAGAACCGGTCATTTAAAATAATGTTGGCGCGGATGTCGGGCGACTATCAACCCCCGAGCGATCCATCACCGGCGCTCGACGGAAGTGGGGCGGGTGGACAAGGGGATCGATCGATCGGCGGTGCCCCCTGGCCCGGCCCCGGCACCGCCCCCGGCGCCCGCCCACGGGACGCTGACCGCCCGGCACGTGGACGCCTGCCCGCCCAAAACAGAGGAGCTCCCCCAGCCACACCCACATCCAATATACAATTTATTTATTTTATTTGTAACGCCAAAAACAGTTTAAAACAGTTATTGAATAGTCTGATATAGAACCGCACAATCGTCTACATCAGAAGGTTATGGACCGGAAGTAACTAAGTAAAGCGTTGCTGTCTCATAAGAATTACTACCTTACAACAAATACATCATGCCCAAATACTGCTATTTTAAATGGATCTTTTCTACGAAAGAGGTTAATAATTTAATGAAATTAAAGGTTTTTGCCGTTTAATGTGTTTTTTCGTGACTCGATACCTACATTCTTGGTGTTACGATGTCAAAATTGTTTGTTTGTTTTTTGCACGTTTTTAGATTTCTTAACAAAAAACTAAGTTGTCGCACGCTTAGTGGTGCGTAGGAATTTCTCCTTTTTTTAAATCATAGAAAACATACATTTTCCCGAAAATGACTGTTCAAGAAAAGAAAGAGATCTACAAAAGGTCCAATCATTTTGTCTGACAAATTGAAAGTTCACACAATATCAAGTCTCTTTCCAGTTCCTTTCAAGTTTTTTTATTAATACTTGATCATGCTGACGAAGTATTAATAAGTAAAGCAAAGAATTCGAAGAGAATCCTAGAGGGAGGCACGGTGAGAAAAATTTGCAAATAAGCTGGATGGAGAAGGCTGATTTCCAAAAACAGATGTTAACGCAGGATAGAATTTCGTTTCTGTTCTTCAGACTGCGGCCGCATTGCGTTCAATTTCATTATCATTTTCGATCAATCGTTGGTAGTATGAAGAAGCAAAATGTTGAACTAAAGCGGCAGTACCTTTGCTCCTATTTTTAACCCGCCTAAAAAATACCACAAAAACAACAACAACAACCCTGGTTCCTTCAATTGATGTTATCCTTAAAATGAGATAAACAGCGGAACAGTTGCTTCGCAACCAATATCAAGTCTCTCAATCAACAACTTTCTCCTCTTTCTCTATCGAACTTGAAACCGGGGGAAATTATATGTAACATAAAATCACTTTCCTACCGAACTAAATAATTACAATTTTGACACTATTTCGTCTCTAAGGCCCCACAACAGTTCCGACCTCTGAACTAAACTTTTAACAGGATTCCTCACATATAGGCCCCGCCGAAGACGAGGGCAACTACCAGGAGAGGTGGCTCAGTGCCGCTTACTGGGAGGTTCTAGGTTCGAGTCCCAAAAGTGGCAAGATTTTCGACACTAGCTACATAGCTGTGGAGATTTCAGAGGCCGTCTGGAGGAGAATCCTAGCGGCCGGCTGCTCAGATCGGTAGTTTTCCATGGTTGGTAACTTGGGAGCTTGTCCCGGCTGTGGCGGTGCCGCGCTTGTGGCAGATACCAGGCTGGGGTAAACTCCGCTAGCCGACAGATAGGTCGACGCCGGATATCACCATCCAGCGGGGGAGACTACCGCCATCTCACGAAGAAACAAAATGCAATACACTTACGGGTTAACTTAGAGATTTTCGCGTCCGGAATCACCAAGCAAACGAGGCCAACTCCCCGCCCCGCCCGCGTCCCTCCCCTTCGTCCGAGGGCGCCGCTGACGGTAGGGGGCGGCGCCGCCAGGGGTGGGCCCCGCAAGGCAAGGCTTTCATCGCGGATCGACCGCGATTCCTGCGCGACGATGCGGAAAATTACAGCCGTCAGCTCACTTGGGGATCAGCACCTTCATAAAATAATCTGCCAACTTTTAATAGGATATGTAATCACATGTATGCTCTGGATTAAGCGGCCTTCATTAAATACACAGGCACGTCAGGAGTGAAAAAGTAACATTTTGCTCAGAAAGTGGAAGTAGAAAAAATTCGTAAATATTACCGATGTAGAGTGTTTCCACACGCGGATTCAATCTCAATGGAATAAAATAAGAGTTGGAAACAATACAATACAAGCAATGGTAAAAATATTTCAATTAAACTTAATTGTCGTTCTTTTCATGGATTATTGCTTTAAGGATTACCCAGATTCAGGCGGTTGTATTTTTTGTTAACAATGCAAAAGAAGAAGGAACTCCACAAACTAATCAGAAGAGACTCTAAGACGGTGAAAATAAGTTACAACTCTGCAATCATGAACAATTTATGGCATCATTTACAAAATTTAATGAAAAAATTAAAATACAATATTTAGAGAACGGGAACTGCACATAAAACACGGCAAAAACAATCAACTGGTAAGCAAATATGAAGTGTTGTTTATTGAGATAACAAATCAAACAGTGTGTGTAGTATATTCCCTCGAAAATCAAAACCCAAGGACTTCGGGTCATCATCCCAGAAATGCCCCAGAAAAACAAGCGCATCGCCAGCCGTCAGGGAGTCTACGATCACCATTTCCAACCGCCGACGCCGGTAAATCCGAAGGGCGGATGTTTACTCTCGTTCGCTGGCTGAACACACAGGCCGATCGCTCTGCGTCGTCACATTTCCGCGGCCGGAAGCAAGTCGTTCCCTCACTGGCCACACGGCCGGCAAGGCGACACCGCCCGCCCTCCGCAAACACATCCACGCCCACCCCGTCACGCCCCCGCCCCTCCCCGCCCGCACCCTCACCAACGCCCACCCGCACCATCACCCTCCTCCCTCGCTCCTTGATCGCCCCTCTTCGACCTCGTAACCCCCGCCCACACCCACGCCCGGCGCTAAAAGCATCGGGGACAGACAGGGCGGCCGAGTGACGAAGTAACGAATTTCGCCTCCACATAGCGGAGACCGATTGGAAGGGTTTTTTTCTTTCCGGTCCCCTCTCGCCCAGAAATTTGATGAAACGCTCCCAGCAAACTGTGGCTCTCCTTCACGAGATATTCATGTTACAGCTTTATCAATTTACGCCTAATTTTCAGTTCCCCCTCTCGCTCCAGACACAAAAAGATATTTAACGTAACATAACATTACATTACTCGACTGGAATCATCATCCATATCACAGAAGAGAAATATCTACATGAGGAAATTGAGATTTTTTTAACATCACTTCTCTTCACTTACACTCACTTTAAATAAATGATTAGTTATGTTCACAAATAGACGCATTTAAAATTTGTCCTCCTTAAAGGCGATGTTTCAACAAGAAGTTTATTCTTCTAGAAATCTGTCGGAGGAAGAAGCAAATTAGTGAAGTTAGGCTAATTGGAGTTGTTAAACAAAGGTTCATTCACACCACAATCGCGTTGATCGATTATTTAAAATAATTTACCGTAATTCAGAGCATTTCACTTAATGATGTTAATTTCGGGGCCAATTTCAACCAATAATAACGAGCTGAAAACTCGTGACCGGTCGCCGTTTCCGATCGACGGAACTTTTCAGGCGCGACTGAGGCCTTTAAAACATCGATGTCGAATTAATTTACTCCGCGAATTCGTGCGCTGTAAATTAGGTATAAATGAAGGCAGCACCAATCGGAGCGCAGGTTGGTAACATTGGTTTTAGGGGTTGCTACGCGTAATTAGTGCGCCCAACTGCCGGTAGATTGTGGGCGAACAGCGCTCGTAATTTCAACGCGGGGGGTTTACACCCGAGACAAAACAACGCCTGTTTTATTAACATTTCAAAAACACATTTTTAGGGCGTAATTCCGCGCGGAGGCCGCATTATGTGCGTTTAAAAGCGGGCGCTGCGCCGGCGAGGATGATTAATTTTCGCGACAGCGCGGTGGGGCACTAATCCAAGGGAGACGCCCCCCAGCGGTGGTCACCGAATTCCACCTGCGGGTGAATCCAGTGCGCGCCGATTGGATCCCCAAATCCGGCGCGCTTTTGGAGTTATTTATACGCGTTCGGCGTCCGTCGGCTCACGGGCATTGATCCCGGGGCAGGTGAGCAACCCACCCTCGCCCACCGCGCCCCACGCGCTCGCCGCCGATGGATGCCACCCCACGCTGCCCTGGCAGCGCGAGCGAGCGTGTGCGCGCACCCGGTTGACGCGGGCCGATGAACCGCGCGTATTCAACTGCAATACGCGGCCCACGTTTCTTTTCAAAGCGAAGCAAATTGAGTTTGCTTGTGCAAGTAAGGTCACGCACTGGCTTCGCCATGGGTGAGGTTTTGTTAAGGGGTTTTCTGCTCCCAATCGGATTTTTGCGCATGTGTGCATCATGAAAGCGCTTAAAATCTGAGATCGATACGTACGTTGTTATTCTCAGTTATTCAAGCGTGGTGTTTATTTAGTTCGTCTAGGCTAACAGATTATTAAGCACAAAATGGGTTCTGGCTGCGAGATTAATCATTCTCATCCCGGTTCTAATTTTATTATCTACATCAAGTGAGGCCAAACGACTTGACATTCATTTAACAAATCACATGCAACGTAAACCTTCATCGCCTTGAACAGTATAAAACTATAAAAGTGGTTGATTCTTTACTTGCCTTTTTAGTACTAAAAAATTGATTTTGCATGTTTTATTATTCATTTATTTTTTCGAAAAGGCATAAAACTAATGCTACAACTATCGTAGATTAAACTGATATTGGTAAAATTGCCATAATTTAAAACAACGTTATTGAAACCCTAATAACTCTTCTGGCGCATCTCCAATCAATGCAACAATGAATTAAACTAATGATTTCATTCAGAATATACTTTTTTATTTGTTTCAAGTAATAAGGTCACATCTCCTTTCGTTAATATAATCTAAACCAAAATGGTTCTCTGGTTGCTACATTTATGAATGTGTCACTCCGCATAATTTCCAACAACGCGCATGATTCGAACAGCTGATAGAGATGAGACCTAGACAAAATAACTTATTCAATTACTTACGTTCAGTCATTTAATAAACATTTTGTCCAATTGCACTAAATTATAAAATATTACGAGAATTAATCGCCACGTGGGATCATACGTGCGACGTCGCTTTTTGTGTAATTCTGCCGTTGGAGGGAAGTGCAGGCCATCTCAGGGAGACGTGCACGGGCTAAGCGGTGCTCCCAAGGAGAGATAATGTACATGGAGAGGGGAGGGTGGAGGGGGGAAGCGATTGATCGCCGTGTGTCGCGTGTTGCCGCTCCCACGTTACGTCCCTTCCAAGAACAGAGGCGCCACCAAGCGGTCGGGGGAGGGCCGACGGGGGAAACCTGCCAGGGAGAGGGGCGCGACGAGGCGGGCGGGACGAGAGAAGAAAGGGATGTGCGGGGCGAGGAAGGGCGGGGCAGGGTTGGAAAGAACAGACAGGACTGGAGAGGACAGGGCAGTGTAGGGTAATGCAAAGTAGAGCATGGAAGGGTAGGGTACGATAGGGAAAGAGGAAGAGGGCGCAAGAGAGCAAGTCGGGGTGGGGTGGAGCGGAGAAGAAAGGAGCTGGAAGAGAGGGAGAGACGAGACGGGGCAGAGAGAGAGAGAGAGAGAGAGAGAGAGACAGACAGACAGACAGACAGACAGACAGACAGACAGACAGACAGACAGAGAAGGACGGTACCCTCAACCCTTCGCCTGTCGATCGCTGACGAATCAGGCGCGGCAGGCTGTTTCCAGGCGCCACTCAATGCTCTCTGGGAAATGGAACAACCCGGAGGGAAATATTTCTAACGCACATCACCATACGATTAAACGATACCCTTACGTGTACACGCCCATTATTTACTTATTACCGGAATTGACTAACACAAATTTGGTTATTTATTGTCCGAGTAGTACTTTGACGTTGTTCTTTTTTCACATTTTTTACTACGTGTCAGTGTAAGCATGGTTTTTGAGAGGACACATGACTTTTTTTTCAACTTCTGCGTTTTTATATTACACACATAAAACAAATTTTTAAAGAAATGGCATTAGCATAAGAAGCATTATGTAAAGTTTGAAAATGTGCCTCCGTATATTTTTTTATTAATACTGTTATTAAATTTTGTTCGGTTTAACATAGAAAGCTCCTCGCAGAACCAATTTCATTTTTTTAATTTTTTGTTTTTTGTTTTTTTGTAATTCAAAATATATTTTGATATATAGAAGACAGGATCTTTTAGAAGTCTGTTACAATAATTTTCAAAGATTAGAAATACTTCTTCAGTTCAACCTTCAGCCAGTTTATTTCCACAATATTGAAAAAAAACATCGTCCAGTTCAATTTTTAACATGTTTAATTTACGACAATTTCTGCAAGTTTAATTTCAATCTGGTAAGGATTTTTATGCAAGGAGATGGTGTCCTAAAACTGAAACCTCAGAAAAGACCATTTCAAGTTTTCAGAAGACATACGTACCTCTAACCTGACCAGGTCTTTTATACGACCGTACCGCCTTTGACGGCAAAGATCAATGCAAGATTGCACCACAATTAAATTTAAGAATTTTCTAATAGGAGAATATTTTATTTTAAAATACAAAAAATCATATTTCTTCTGAAAAAAATACTCAATTTCTGAAAATAGTTTGTACCACAACAAACTTCTGAAAAAAAAAAATCATGTATGACTGTTAAAAATAACATTTAGAATTAAAAACAGGAATGTTACGAGGTCGTCAGACTGTGCCATTCACTGAGTTAAAAAGTATTTGTATTTATATTTAGCCATTGTATGTCCCGAGAAGGGCAATTGACATCAGCGCCGTTAGATCCCAGGGTTCCTAGTCGCTCATCCAACCTGGAACCCGCGAAGTCTCGAATTCGCTTAACCTACGCGACTTCACGAAGTTAACGAATTGGCTAGCAACGCCGGTTTCGCGATCATGGCCTTTCAGTAGAACCACCCCAGCATTCGCCTGGTTGACCGAGGGAAACCGCGAAATTCCCGGTCAGGATGGCCGGCACAGGGATTGAACCCGGGCCTCCCGAATTCAAAGTCAACGCGCAAGCCCCGAGCCTGAACATGATGAAGAAGAATCTTAAAAAATGTATTGATAAGTAAAAATGGGAAAGAAACGGAAATGGAGTCACATCACTTTCTGAATAAGCGCTTCCCAAGTCCTGATCATCGTCCCGTGATTAGAATTTGCGGCGAGGCGGAGAGAGCCTAGGAGGTGGGTCGGCCCCCGACGATGAACGAGGGAGGTTTAGGACGAGGGGGCAGGAGAACGGCGGAGACGCCGGTGCAACGAGCAAGGGAGAGTAGGGGGAGGGGAAGAAAGGGAGGGTGAAATTTATTGGAAAAGGAAACGAAGCCCGGCATCCGCGTCATAGCTACCAGCAGCGCATCTTCGTCGTCGCGAGGGCTCTCGAGGGTTCTCGTCTCGCGCAGGGGGTGGGCGGTCGAGAGGGGCGCTGGGGGAATGTTACGTGATGCGTCTGGAGAAAACGTCAAGGCATATTTTCGTGCAGACGTTCAAACAAACATCGTTCTTTGGTTTTGTGGGATAAACTCCTCGCAATTTGGGAATACTCAAAGAAAGAAATGGAAACGGTAAACATCACCTATGTAAACCGTAATGAAATCGTAAACCGTAATGTATTCGTAATGAAATATTTTTGTTAGTTCATCGAAGCGATAATATGAATATTGTCACGAAACAAATAAGCACTGACTATTGGGATTTACAAGCACAAATTCGGTTATTTATTGTCCAAGTACTTTGAAGTTATTCTTTTTTTTACGTGAGTTATGTGGCAGTGTAAGCATGCTTTTTGAGGGGATCCATGACTGATTTTTTCAACTTGCTTGAATTCACCGACTTTCAAATCACTTGAATACAACCAACTATGGCTATTCAAGGAAAACGTTTGAAATATTTTATTCAAGTTTAAAAGCATTCTACATTTTATTAAGTGAGTCATCTCATCTGGCTTTCAATTATAAAGCAAATGTATTTTAATGTTCCTGAATTATTTCCTGAAAGTCAACAACAAAAAACATAATATGGATGATAAGAAAAAATATAATGAAAACCCGTTGACGAAAGATATCCGCGTTTCTTTTTACGTAAACGTGCCCATTCCTTACCGATAAAATAGTCTTTTTTACACAGTAGCAAGTGGTTTATAGATTCATATTCATATGTAGTTTTCGCAGATCTAGCTGTGTTTGAAGTTCGTTTTTCAGCGCAGTAAGTCTTGCTCCGTCCTTTCAGGGTCGAACCTGCCGCCTCCCGCAACCAGCGCCGGCGACTTTGGACACCTGATAAATTGGGGATTTTCTTAGCGACCCCTCAGACTCAGCGCATCGACCCAAGAATGTTAATGTAAACGCGGCAAAATATAAGATCTTGTCAAGAACGACTGCTTTGTAAAAATCGTGCCTATTGGTAATGTCCCTCCTGTTTTCTTTCATCAATTTTCTTATGTTTGCGTCTTGGCGGTTTGAGTCTGCATCTCCTTGTTTGCGTTTGTATCTAATAGGCTACGTGAAGTTAAGCGTTTAAAGGAGTCTGTTGAATATATCCACTTGCTTACTCCGATTGATTGATTTTTTTCATGTTTCCGAGCGCGTCAACTGCTTTGGTCATTAGTCCAGTTAGTGTAGTGCATGTTTCTTTCTCGGGAGATGGCGGTGATCTTCCCCCCTGGATGGCGAGATCCGGCGCCGACCTACCGTCGGCTAGTGGGGTTTTCCCCTAACCAGGACTCTCCCACCAGCAGGGCACCTGCCCCAGCCGGGAGAAGCTCTAAGCCACCGACCGGTATCCCGGAATATATGATAGTGTAGTGCATGTTAGTGTAAGTGTGTGTGTAAGAGGAGAGGATAGGACAAGGAAGCGGAAGGACAGATCGTGCGCAGTCCGTGGCCTGTTTGGTAGGGTACTGCTCCGGCATTCGCCTGGTGTTGATCGGAGAAACGGAAAACTACCGATCAGAGCAGCCGGCCGCTAGAATTCTCCTCCAGACAGCGACTGAATTCGGCCTAGCTGAAAAGCTAGTGTCGAAAAATCCTGCCGCCGACAGGACTCGAACCTAGGACCTCCCGGTCAGATGCGCTGCAATGACATCAGTTGATGCACTGAGCTACCTCTCCCGGTCTTACTTACTCCGTAGTTTGCCGTTCTTAGCGAGATAATGTGACGTCTACTACGGCAACCACGCCGCATATTGTTCAGAAGTTGGAACGCTTCACGTAGGTTAGGGGCTAGCATACCTCGACTCACAGATTCGCATAATGCATCACTGTGCCATCCCCACTGACAGAGCCCTGATGATCAGTGGTGGATGCAGGGAGGGGGTCATCGGGACCATGGTTCCCCCAAAAGGTCTAGAGTTTTCGTTTGTTACCTTCCATTAATTGGTACAATTTATTTAAATAAATATTTATATTAGAATTGTGTAATTATTTAAAAATAATATTATATAGTATCATACATATTCTACAAAAATTATATAAAATATAATAAAGATGTTTATTATTTAACAAAAATCTTTAATTCCCACCATAAAAAAAATCCGCTGGATTCGCCCCTGGTGATGAAAATGAAAGTTAATACTCATATTGCAAGCTGTCTCTAGTAACATTTTGTGGATCCCACTAGAACGTCGGAAACATTAAACTTAGTTTATGTGTATGTAACAGGAACATTATTATTTAGCTTTCTTATAAGTTTGAATAACAAGCTTAATCAGTATTACGGATTTCCAGTGCGCGCAAAAACCGAAAGAAAACTATGCAGTTCTCGGCCATGTGTGAGGTGGCTACGGTTTCGTTAGGTACGCACTAACTCGGGGAAAATACAAAAACAATGAGTTTCGATTGTGACTGAAAAATGCAATATTTCATTATCTTTTTCCGTCTATTCTCGTACTGGGCGTACTGAATTCTCCTACTCATAATGGCCCTGCTAATGACACAGCTACCGTAGGACAGGAAGGCTTCAAGGAAGAGGCTATTAAATGTTTGGTATTCAAGCGTTGCGTTATGGAACTTTTTTGATGAACTTGGTACGTTAAGAACAGTCTATAATTCGTTTATGCATTCCTAACGAATGTTTTTGTTAATATACTTAATGTATTGCAGTACTATTCGAGTTGCAGTACTATTGATTTATTTGCTGTTATTGAGCAGCCAGCGTGCTACGTTTTTGAAACCATTTCGTGTGGATATGTTCAGACGCATTTTTTTATCTGAGAGACCGTTTGTTGATTAAAAATTCCATTAAAAGTGGACAGGTTTTTTCTTATGCAACTAATGATTCGTATTTTTCAAAAAGCCAAAGGCGTGGGCTTCGTATCCAAAACAGTGTGAAGCTACGAGCCGCCACTCGCTCAGTGGCCCTGCGACGCCCCGCGCCAGCGTGCCGCCTGCGTTCCCTCAGCGCCAGACGCGTCGGCGCGGCGAGGCGCCTCAAAGGCCGGGGAGGCTTCTGTAGGCGTTCGCAGGCGTCACACACAGCCGCCCGCCGACTGCCGCTGGAAATGTTTGGGTGCTCCGACGGATGCACACCAGAACCCAATATTCGGTATGTTGCTGAATAAATGTTACTAATTTCTTGGGTATATAGAGGGATCGAAGATGATCATATTGTGCCAATGAACTTGTGTTCGAAAATATCATGTACTGAAGTTATACGTGTGAAGTCGCCCCTGAGTGTGAGGCAACTCCCAATGCACTAGTGCACAGTCAAAGTCATTTTGTGTATCTGACGAACACCGACCCATGCAGAGTTGCCTAATCAGTGGTTAATGATGTTTGTAACCTGAATATGAAATTACCGACCACATGTTCATTGGCAAAACGCAATCATTTCCGCTCCTCCATACGCCCTTGGCGTTTAATCGGCTGAGGTGGCTCAAAGCATCAACATATCACTGCAGTGCCTCAGACCGGGAGGTCCTAGGGTTCGAGTCCCTACAGTGGCAAGATTTTCTACACCAGCTACATAGCTAGGTCGAATTCAGGCGCTGAGTGGAGAATTCTAGCG
This sequence comes from Teleogryllus occipitalis, assembly GCA_011170035.1. NCBI lineage: Eukaryota > Metazoa > Arthropoda > Insecta > Orthoptera > Gryllidae > Teleogryllus > Teleogryllus occipitalis. Next base: position 566,318 of record BLKR01000100.1, on the reverse strand, counting down.
ACCGACTGCTCTGATCGAGTTTCCCGTGGATTCTCCGGTCAACACTAAGGTGAATGCTGAAGCAATACCCTAACAATCGGGCCACAGAACGCGCGCTATCTTCCCTTCCTCTTCCTGGGGCTGCCATCGGCCCTTACGTACCCAAACACACACAGACAAACAAACTATATATACTATACTGCCACACAAGCTGGGAGACCAGTCAGAACTTAGAACTTCTCCCTGGTGGGGTGCCCCACTGGTGGGAAGTACCTGGATGGGGGAAATTCACAAGACGCCGTGTAATGCAACATCGGATCTCGTCTTCCACCGAAGAACCCCTCCCAAAGCTTGTTAAAACATGCACTACACTTACGGGACCAATGGCCATAGTAAGGATCGAAGCTCCCGGAAACACTAAATACTCCTCACTCCAATCGCCACGAAACATGAGACAGTGAAATTCATGAAAACGTGCGCAGATGATTTTCTCCCCCGTTCAATTTTTTTTACTGTTTTTTTCGACAAATAAATATCATTTCCAGCAAATCGTCCAAACCTTTCGGTCTGACTCACGGGAGACAATGCGCGCAGGATCTGCCTCCGGAGACGTGGTACAGCCGCGAGCACAGTGCGAGGGCCCCCACAAAGGCAGAGGAGCCACCGCGACACTCCGCAGACGCCGGCGCTCGGTTTGATACGTGCCAACTGCCGCCACTCACCGCAAACGTACCAAGGACAAGGACATCGTGCATTTAAGTCCCAAAAATGCAACACATGGGTAAAATCTCCGACAATAACAACAATAAAAACAATTTGGAACCCTCCAAACATTCCGCATTTCGTAAATCATTGTTTTAAAAGAGAGAATTCTGGAACTATGTACTAGTAATCAACACCGAACAGCCAGGCCCTGAATTGTACTTTACGTCAAAAACCGCTAAGCTCCTTTGTTAACCTCGGGCATACAATCCAAATACTCTGTGCAGCACCGACACACGTGTGCTAAATATGCGGTTCGATGAGGGCTTAACGGCCTTCCCAGCTTGACGAGATCGTTCTGCTTCAAAGGGTAGAAGAGAGGAGTTGTGATGAGTCGAGATACGTAGGGGACGGGGGCAAACACGCGCGACTGGAAGCAGAAACATCGCGCACCCATGCCGCTGCGCCGGGCTTACCACTGCCCACCTCACCCGCTCTCAACCACGCAACCACGGGCAGCTGCAGCCTAGTGTGTCCGGGTAGCACTGGGTATCTGAAAAACGTGCCCGGAAATAACAAAGTCGCCTAGATTTTTTCTTCGAAATGAACATTTTCTATGAAAAACCGATTGCATCAAATAATGACAGAGTATACCAGCTTTCTTTGTCGAAATAATTAAGAAACCCCCAGCATAATAGAAGGATATACTAAGGAGTTACTAAACCTTAGGCATGCCCAGGCTAAAACAAGGGGTGGAGGCCAACTACATTTTTCATGAAACTATCATGATGACATTTTACAAGTAAAGAAATAAAATGTACCTAGAGAATTATATTGTAACTTTAATTATGTAATTCATTTTATGTAGAACCATTTACAGTCTGCCAGGAGGCTGGCAGGTGGGGAGGGGGCACATCCCCGTTTTCAAAACAATTCCCAAATTAGGGCTGAAACGGGGTTCAAATAAGGAATTGAATATCTTTATGAAAACAAAATGTGTAATCATGAAAGGCTACAACCTCCTTTCAAAAATATCAGAGGGGTCAAGGCTCTGTAGTTCCCCTGTGCCTACGCCAGTGAAAATAACAATTATATAATACTAATAATAATACTAATAATAATAATAATAATAATAATAATAATAATAACAGAAAGAAAATGACGTCAGAGAATTGTCGTGACGTGCTGTAGTTCAGAAATTAGGAACATTCGCTATTGTATTAAGCAGATCGATTGTCTGTCGAGGCTCGAAGGCAAGTGCTTTTCTATAATGGTATTTTGGTATTAGTTAATACTATATGATACACCAGAGTTAACATTATTTCTTTAAAAAAAACTAGTAACTGCGTGTGACTACTAGCTTTCTCGATAATTGTATAGTAAACACTGGGAGATTTAATGCTCCCAAAACCGATCATTTCGTACATAACAAATCCGCATGCAATATGGATTCTAGGCACGGATACACTGCAGTATTATCACGTTGGCTTTTGTGCTCCATCAAATCCACGCAAAAAGTACGTCATTCCCTAATCCATAGAACACCATCCATGCGGTGTTAAAGGCTTCTTCCGTATGTCCTACCGCAACATGCGAGCATCCGAAAATACAGTGATTTCGGTCATGTTGAACCCCCTCTAGACTTCATGTCGGTCGCCGTGGTCATTTTAGTAAAACTTTTATAAGCGCTTACGCCATCCGGAAAACGCAGAGAGGAAATAATAGACTGTGATTTATTCCAACAAACTCGCGCGCTCCACTCAATTGCGAACATTTCCACCGGCGCAAAAAAGAGCTGTGTACATTACGCTGGAATGCACAAGCGCCGAGCCAGCCAAGTTTAATTCAGATTCGTTTTATTTCAATTTTTCTGTAAAAAGCTTCATAATGTAAATCGAACGACTCATTATTGAAAAAAATGACGGTAAAAACGAATCGGAACATGCAGATATTGAATTTAAATTTCATGTCTCTGTTTTGCATTCGTCCCCCATGAATTGATACTTAAAAATTTCAACTTCCGCGAAGGAATATTCTTAAATGTAACATTTTGTAAATTCTGTGACAGTACTGAGCCTAAACTGTTTCCTCACGGGACACAGGGACAGCTAGGTAAGATAACTTTCAACAAGCATAAAACATAAATTATGCTACATATTACGACTTTGCATCCTCTAATGGTCAACAACGAATATTCCATTAACTAATTTCTGGTGAATTCTGGCATTCTGACAAGGACCCAAATTTCATTAATATTTTTTTGGAACTTCGCATAATAGCAATCATTTAGAAATCTGTGACGAATCGTAAATGAAAGGACTATATTAGAATGAAGAGTCGCGGTTTGTGTTAATACTAAAATTCCTATTGTTGACAGAAAATAATATTAATATGTGCACATAAATAATGTCAATCTGTTATTAAGCACGTGCACATGGACGTGGAATATGTTGGCAGCGACAACGATGGAGGAAACAATAGAGAAGGAGTGCAAAAATGATCACAATAGTGTTACAATACGATCGACAGAATCCAAATTTTTGAATTAACATAAGTAATTAGAATTAAAATAAGTAATATTTTGATAAACAGGGCGCGCGTCATGTCACAAAAGCTATTTTGGAATAAACGGGAAAGGTGATACCAGGCACAACCGAACGAATACTAATCAAGTAAACTGACAGGCTCTCGCATTGCTCCCGATCTCTAATGTTGGAAAAGAGCTTGCACGAGGTGTAATCCAGTTATATAAACGAACATTCATAAAAGTATGTGCGTCGACAAGAATAAAATGTGTGAGTCGTCAACAAGTGAGTAATCAGCGACTTACCCTACAACATAACCGCGCATTTTGCGGAGCAATTCTTCGCAGGAACCTACTGGGAGATGTGGCTTAGGGCACCAACTGAAGTCACTGAAATGCCTCTGACCGGGAGGTACTAGGTTTGAGTCCCGATGGTGGCGGATTTTCGACACTAGATAGCTAGGTCGAATTCAGTCGCTGTCTAGAGGAGAAATCTAGCGGCAGGCTGTTCTGATATATTTTTCCGTGGTTTCTACGATCAAAACCAGGCGAATGCCGGAGCAGTACCCTAACAAACGGTACGCGCACGATCTTACCTTCCCCTGCCTTGTCCTATTCTCACCTCTTACTCACATACAAACTTACACTAACACGTACGTGTAGTGCATGTTTTGCTAGGGAAGTGGTGATTATCTTCCGATCCGATGGCGAGATTCAGCGCCGACCTCCCTCAAGGGGGGTTTCCCCAACCAGGTATCTTCCATCAGCGGGGCATCGTCCCCGCCGGGACAAGCTCTAAGTCTCCGACGGTCGCACGGCATGTGTGGTAGTGTTGTGCATGTTAGTGTGTGAGGATAGGACAAGGAAGAGAAAGGAAAGATAGCGCGCGGTCCGTGGTCGGTTTGTTAGATCCAGCCCGGCATTCGCCTGGTGTTGATCGGAGAAACCATGAAAAACTACCGATCAGAGCAGCCGGTCGCTAGAATTCTCCTCCAGACAGCGACTGAATTCGACCTAGCTGGCACGCTAGTGTCGAAAATCATGCCGCCATCGGGACTCGGACCTAGGACCTCACGGCCAGAGGCACTGCAGTGACATCAATTGATGCACAGAGCCACCTCTCCCGTTTTATCTCCTACACTACGGCACCCCTCAGCTGCGACAAGCTCTTTGTACCCCACTGGATTCCCGAAATGTGCGGTGGAATGGTGAATGGAATATAGGTGTGTGTATGTTTCAGGGGAGGGGAAGGAAAAGGATAAGGAAGAAAATGCGTGCAGTCTGAGGTCGATTTGTTAAGGTACTCCTCCAGAATTCGCCTAAAATTGATTGAAGAAACAAGGAAATCTACCGATCAGAGCAGTCAGCGACTAGAATTCTCTTCCAAAGCGTGATTCAATTCGACCCAGCTATAGCTTGCGTCGAATATCCGCCGTCAGAACTTAAACCCCTGACCCTCCCAGTCAGAGACGCTGTAATGGCAACAGTTTTTGCCCTGAGTTATCTCAGTCTGTTTCACCAATACAAGGGAGTGAATTGGCAATTTTGATGACGGCGGAAGGGGACGTTGAAAAGTTCATGGAGGGATGCATCGACAAATTAAGGTGTGAAACGGAGGCCATCTTGGAAGATGCAGCAGAGTTTCAATAAATCGGAAGATTGTTATTGGAAAAGTTTTCTTAGTCAATTTCCTTGATTTGAGCATTTTTCAGAATGAAAATTATACTTGAGACTCGTAGATACAGACGACGGTAGTGGCAAAGTGGTCCAGACTACGGCATTTACATACAGAGTTTCAGTCAGAAAATCTATTCGGAATTTGTGGTAAGTAAAGAAGATTCTCAACAGATTTTCGTGGGATTCATTCGATGATTGACACGACTTAAAATATGTGTTTTCCCATTCAGGCATGGAACGTCTATCCTCTTCTGGCTTGGCCCACTGTCCCACGGTGTGTGGCGGGTGCGGCGGCGCGGGTCTCGTTTCCGCCTTGGCACCTCCTGGGGGTGTGCGTGCGTGCGTGCGTGCGAAGTTACGGGCGTGAGGGGGCGGGGCGGGGCGGGGCGTGCAGGCGAGGGTGTGGGAGCGGCGGTCTCAGCGGATGCGGCTGTCACCGGAACAGGTGCACTAGCACACACTCCTCGCTCACATTCCTCCACTGCACTCTACTAAGGAAATCTCTCCTGTCTCCAGTTTTTCATAGGCCGTTTCGGAGATTTATTGCAATTTTAATAGAACACTTCTTTATTTAAACACTCGCCTATTAACTCTTTTGTGTACGAAGTAGGGTCAAAAAGTACCCGGAATTGGTTATTAAAAATTTATTAAAAATATTTATAACATTCTTACATTATTTCCCTTCAAAATACTCTCCTCCTGCATCTACACATTTATTCCACCGTTCATATAATTGTTGGAAACACTCTTGAAAGCCGTTTTTTGAAAGTTCCTTCAGCCGCTCCGTCGCATTTTCAATCACCTCTGACGAATCAGCAAAACGATGTCCCTTCAATGCCATTTTTAACCTTGGAAACAGGTAGAAATCTGGTGGTGCGAGATCGGGAGAATATGGAGGATGTTCCAGAGTGGTAACATTATTCTTGGCAAGGTATTGTTTCACCATTAGGGATCGATGTGCTGGGGCATTGTCGTGCAACAAACACCAGTCATTCTCTGCCCATTTTTCAGGTCGTTTTCGTCGAATTGCATCTCGTAGCCGTTTTAAGATCTCTGTGTACAATTCTTTATTTACTGTTCTCCCTTCAGGAATAAATTCATAATGAATCACTCCACGGTAATCAAAAAACACCTCCAACATCACCTTACCCCGGCTTCTGTCCAAGCGAAATTTTTGTTTTCTTGGTGAAGTTTTTGACTTCCATTCAGCGGACTGCCGTTTTGTCTGAGGGTCGTAAAGAAAGCACCATGTCTCATCACCTGTAACAATTTTGCGCAGGAAGCTGTCATCTGCATCAGCCATTTCAATCAAGTCCCTGGACATGGTCACTCTCATTTCCTTTTGCTCAGGGGATAACATTTTTGGAACAATGTGCAATCAAACACGATGCATGTTCAAGTCATTATGAAGAATGCTGTGAACACTCCCATGTGAAATACCAACTTCAGAGGCAATAGTATTGATGGTTGTTCGTCTGTCCGCACGCACATTTTGTCGAACGCGCTCAACATTGTCGTCTGTAGTGGAAGTGGAAGGCGGCCCAGTCCGAACGTCATCTTCAATTGTTGTGCGACCGTCGCGAAAACGCTTATGCCACTCGTAAACTGCTGTTTTCTTCATCGCAGAATTTCCGTATGCTTTTTTTAGCATCTCAAGAGTCTCCGAGGGTGATTTCTCCAGCAACATACAGAATTTAATATTGCCACGCTGCTCTAATGACGACATTGCACAATCCGACGAAAGAAAGAAACTACGACCTACAATATTAAACACCGAACGCACGGAACCAACTACAACTGCCTGCTAACCTCAAAAGCACATTCACTACCAGTTATGCCAACCTCACAAACAAAAATTTCCCTTTCAGCTACCAAATACTTGACTGTAAGCGACCATTCCGGGAACTTTTTGACCCTACCTCGTATGTCACGTCTTTCAGGAAACCATTTAAAATCATTTACAAAAATGTCAAAACTTGTAACACAAACATTCTATATTAAAAAAAACAAACTTTCTTACATTAGATATTCCACTAATAAAATTTCGTCATGTGTAGTATATGTTTATAAAGTTCAGGGCAATATATGTAATTTATGTTTAAACACGAGATAGATTTATCGCTTCCATCACTCTCTTTGTTCTTGAACAATACAAGAAAATAGAAATATTTCGAAAGTAAATTTCCTCAACTTTCTTATCCCATAATTTTCATTACCTGAGTGTATCATACGTATAAATGCTCCATAGTGTTATTTTAATGTAAAATAATTTTATTATATTTCAATTCTTTGAACATGCTACATGAAATCGTCTGGTGTTTCAAAATAACATAAAATAGTTTTACACATCAGTATTTACACATTGCAGTTGTCTACCTTTTCGAGGACTTCAAAGAATTTTAAAAAGCCTTAAGATGCAATATCCGCCCATAGAAAATCCCGAAATTTTGTCTAATTCTTCTGGATATTTCGTTACTAACGGGAATCACACACATTGAATCCAATTTTTTTTTTAAAAAAACGATAATAATCGTTGTCTAATTTATTTCGTGAACGAATACCTTCTGCCTCCCGTATCCTCATGTCAGTACAAGATATTTATGGTTTCACAACACAAAAACATAACACCTTAAGAACCAAAACGCAATTAACATTCAAATAAAATTTTCTCGTAAGAACATATATTCAGAAAATTACTAAACCTATTAAATTCATTCATTCCAACCAACCTATCAAAACTCTTAATCTTCAGTTCAAAAATACTCTCCTTGCTATAATACAGCCTGATTGATTGACGATTTGGCACTTCACGCATCCTCTTACATTACCACTGATATTCAACTCAATCTCTGGACCACACACGAATTCTTACCGACTTTTACTACTATTATCGTATTCAATTCAAACAAACCTTCAAATTATTATTTGCGAATTGCGTATTATTTTCTATTACTTGCGAACTAAATGCAAAAACAATTCCTCCTGAAAATGACTTATGACATTATCGGTCCATTCGACTCTCTCCCGACTGTATATCTATTAAAAATCAGCGCAGACGCATTTTTCGGGCTGTAAACAAAACGACGTGACTACTTAACTGAGCGTTTATTTGTTTATTCGTCAGCGTTTATTGGTTTATTCGTCAGCCACGTTTTTCAATTGTCCCGTGATGGATTTGAGGCGACTGAATATGTACGCATGACTTTCATCAATATCAAAACATCCAGTACATTTCGTCAAATTCCCGTAATTCCGAATAGGCGGACATTACTACCACGGCCTTGTAAATAGTCTTTCGGAGTCACCGAAAAGTTATCAACGGACATGTTGCATTACGTTAAGTTGTTTTAAAAAATTAAGATGATTTCAGCAACAAGCGCAAAACGGGACCAATATTATAACATTATATTAAAAAACATTGCACATTCTTTGGCTGGCCCACACAAGTTCATCTTTCAAAGAAACAACTCAGATAGACCCCGATTGTCCCGAAATAAATGTACTGTTTTTCATCCTACTGTCGAATACATGGCGACTAATAAACTCCACGTTTTAATTCCAGACGCTAAATTTATAGTCTGGTTTTTCTGAACCATCTTGACTTTGCTTAAAATAAAAGAGATCTATTACTTAATCAGGGTCTATAAATTCTCTCAATATTACCTTCTGTCTAATGGCTACGTCGGAAATTCTAAGATAAAAATAAAATCAATTGAATTATTTTTCGTGTGTATTATTTTAAAACGTAAACTGCGCCGGGGAGAAATGGAGTGGTGCCGGGAGACGGGGTGTGGTCCCGCAGGGTGGCGGGGGGAGGGGCGCAGCCTGCGTTGGCCTGAGAGGACGGCGGCACCACAAAGGGACATCAATCCGCCGCACGAACAAGAGCGCACTTCTGCGAAGACATGCGACCTAAGGACCCACCCTGGTCTGGGATGCCTGTGCGACTAATGGCCGCCGTAATTCTCCCGTTGGAGCGAATTACGAAGGACGCGCAGGCCATCGGTCGGGGGCGGGGGCTCTCGCGAGTAAATACGCAGGAATTACGTGCAACGGCCAGGCCTACCAAGCGGTGGATAGTGTTCTTGGAAGTCTTATTGTCAGCAGGTGTTACCAACATCAATCAATTATTCAAGACTAAAGCATCTTTACAATTCGAAACGCTTTAAGATCTTATAATAGTTCCGTTACACAGATTGCGACAACTCCCATTTTTTTCGCCACTGAATGAGTTTTATATCTCAAACGGGGCGACTTAAATAAGAAATCACGCTATAAAAAACATTTATCCTTCTGTGCCTTCCAGATTCAAGTGTGTGTTTATCCAAGTGAAGTGTCAAATATTATGCACATAAACAATTGTAAACAAACCTCATTACTACAGTTTTACAGGAGACAAGGCGGCTCTCAGTTCACTCGACAATGGAATGGTTGAACAAAAATCGCGGCTCTGAACTAATTTCAAAATTCCCGTAGTCGTGTGGTGGACTTGGGCACAAACTTTGTCCTCCATTGTAAGAAGGAAGAGAGGGTTCAGGGTTGAACGATGAAGAAACATGATTATATTGCTCCAAGACCCTACGCCCCTGAGGCGACCTTCCCGACAAGGATCGCGTTCACTAAACGACACCGGTCTAACGAAAACACAAAAAACAAGCTTAGCTTGGCGCCACCGACACCTATTTTCGTGTTAAAAATGTTTGTTTGCAGTACGCCAGTATCATCCTTCTGATTAATCAAGTTATTGTGATTCATGTTACGTCAGAAAAGCAGTACAGTTATTCATAGTGTTTCTCCAGTGTAGATGATTCGATCCTGTCCCCTTCAACCAAGTAAATACATAAAATAAATGTTTTTCCCTCCACAATGTTCTAGAAGAATACTGCGAAAATAATTATAATCGATTGGCTTTATCGAGAGGAATTGAATGAGTTACTGGTCCCCACCTTAGGAACAGTAACCCCCCTCACCCAATTTGCATTCTAGGTGGTAAATTCCTCCGAACTATTTTATTCGAGAAATCTCTTAAAGTGTTTTGGAAAAATCTAGCAAAAAATGTTAGTTCCTAATTAGAAATCCGAGACGCGTCGAATACCGCGCCGAAATCAGACATCCATCATGGATTCCTGGAACAACTAAAAACATAGATTGACAATAAACTTTTTTTTCTCGAAATGGGTTAGTAGTTATTTTAAGTTACAAGTCAGTAAAGCACAATTTATATGTCATGTGTATGAACATGCTTTTATTTCGAAATTCATCCAGAAATTAGTATTCACAATTTAATTTAGCAGGAGCAGAGACGAAGTTAATATTACAACATATTACAGAGAAATCGTATAGATTCATATTACGAAGCTGTAAATACTCGCTGCAAGAGTACGATAGAATAGAAATATGCATTGAAGATAAAACACGGATTACTTTTCTCCGCGAATAGAATGATTTGAAAAGAGCTTCATTTAATGTGCACAAGGAAACTCCATTCCACGTGGAACTTGAATCGCAGATAGCTTTCTGAAATGGGGACTAGTCACGCCAACCGTACGGCATATTCAATGCCTATGGATACAAAATGTCCGTGCTTAATGTTGCATGACTACGACAGATGGCACGCCGCTCAGCCTTACAGTCTTGTCATGCTACGTATCAAATAGTGGCCTTAAATTTGTATACTGCAATACTTCAGAAGAGATCGCAAGCAATGCATGACACCATTTTTCACTGCACACAACGAATCCATTGAACTGTACATTATTGCTTAGGGATTTTCCACCCAGATTCAAATGAATAGTGCAGTGAAAATGATTCTACAGTCGTTATTTCTCGTATCGTTTATTTTGGTATCCGAAATGAGAAAATAAATATTAACCATATTTTTCCATATTCATTTTGTTATTTATGAATTAAGTCAACTAACCATAAGGGACTTCCCAGACAAAGATTGACGGAATTATGGTTCTCAGATTTTCGATTAGGAACGAGTGTATGATATCTACATATCACTGTTTAGGATGAGAGGTTCGCGCTAATTTGAGTTTATTGGATGGAGGCGCTTTCTGGCAATTTTCTGACGAAAGTTCGCAACATTATAGGTACTGCTATCGATGTTTGAACATGCAATCTATGCAGTTCAATAAGCAGAGCAAACGCACTTATTGCTGCGCCAAAAAACACCGGGAACGTACGATATTTTGACATATAGAATGATTTTAATCCGTGTGTAATTACACCCTGCAAGCTGTTTTTTCACACAAAGTATTCAAATAATTTTAAATTTTATTAGAAACCAACTACATTATTACTTAAAGAAATAATACCCATAAGAAACATTCAGCCAACAACGCATGCAGATATAAATGATTCACTCCCTGGATTCTAAAGCTTCTGTTCGAATTGAATATCGCAAATAATGAATAAATATGGCAGTTGTGGTATTACGACATCATTGGCTCTCCTAGAATTTTCGAATATCGCTCATCATAAAAGACCAGGTGACTGATTCGTTCTTGAAAAAGTTGAAGAAAAAATATTTCTCCTGAAAACTTCCTAATTAGAGGACAAGCGAGCCTACATTGTCAGAAATCCCTGCACCACTTTAATGTAAATTGCATGAAAATAATTATCATAATCATCATTGTAGGTTAAATATAATGAACACATCTTCATTACGATGCAAGAGAATGAATGAATGATAGTGGTGGTCTGGGGATTACGAATATATGACATGACTGATGATGAGGCATATTGAGGCAGAGGAAACGGGAGAATCCCTACAATAAATCAATATTTATTTTAATTTATACATTGAATATAAAGCACAAATATAATACGTTTATTTTTAATGTATAAGGTACATTGAGTTTCATGTACATTAATACTTCAAATGTAATGTCATCTCTGACAGTTACACTTCTAACAAGAAAATGCCACTTATCCATAATGAATTTGGGAAAGATAGTGAGCTATTTATCTAAGTGGTAAATGACCAAAAATCTTGTAATAAAATCCGTAACATCTCGGATGCAATAATTACGGGTAAGTAATAAAACAAAGTGAATGTATGAAGAACAAATTTGTAGTTTTCCTGATACTATCCAATGACAGAGAATCCGCTCCACCATATTTCATTATACAACTAGCGGCGTCTGGAAACTGAATTCAGTTTACGATCGCGCAGCGAAGCGTTACTACAGTACACGCGAAGCATGAAAAAATAGCACTCCGCGTTATCCTTTCACTGTGGATAGAACACGCCAATCTCCTAGCGACGAATGCATCTCGGCACGAACCCGCAATACACATCTGCTTCCTCCTCTTTCTCCTGCACACCTGCACGGACGGAGCCTTTTCCGACTCGACAATCTGCCAACAGAGTCGACTGTGTACTTTGCAAGCCGTCACTGCCGCCGCAACCATCGGCGGCTCGTCCACGCGAGGTCGTAAAAGATTTATTTGGAAACTCCTCCATATAACGTGTGTAAAGCGAGTGCTTTACAGCCGCTCGAAATACCTCCCGCGGAACAATGGATTCCTGGGCAGCGAGGTGCAGGCGAGGATGGCGGGGGCGCAAATTCATATCGCTACACTTTTACAGCGGCAACGCCCCGCCCCGCCCGCCCGCGGCCCGGAGGAAATCCATCGGAGAGTGTGCTTGTAGGAAGGACTCGGGAAGGGTTGGCAGGGGGGAGGCAGCCGGTGAATTCGGGAGGTTGTTGAACGCTGAGAGTTGGTACTACCGATTTGCCCCCAGGGGGAAGTCTTGCTGAAGGCCCCGAGACGCCAGGTTTCCCTGTTTCTCGACGATACCCAAGTCCAGTGAGGAGACGGGGCACCCAAAACACTCAGTGGCCTCTCTGCTTGGGTTTGGATACTGCGTGGTGATGTCTTGCAATTCAGAAGAAAATGTGAATGAAAAAAGGAATTCGTTATTACGCTAAATAAAACCTTGCACTTAACGAACCCCAAAGCTCCAAGTTTGGGAAACATCCTATACATATACGCAAGTATTGGGGAAACTTAGAAGCTTTCGATGGCGTTCTCGCGTTTATCGTCAGTCGGAGAATGGGGGGGGGGGCGTGCACTGCAAGAATAGACAAACATATATACGCTGCACACAACCGCCACTGGAGTGAAGGTTACCTTTTAATTCAAAATAATACAATCCCCAAACTCTTTATAGTTCAAGTTTTTTTCACTTAAAGCAGAATTTTAATATCCATCATGTGTTTTCATACAATCATGTGCAATATGATATTGTGTCATACTCAATTCTGACAGTTGGTGAGTGACGTGGCTAACGAAGTCACATCTTGTACGAAGGGTGATAAGATGTGTTCCGTGGACAGCAACGCGTCCAGGAACAATTTCACACAAAACATTGGAGAAGTGCAGAACAAGTAAGCCGATGACATAAAATGACGCCCAATATACCCTACAAGAATTCGCATTTTCAGGAATATCCAAGAGGCGAGGAAAAAACGAAGAAAGAAAAAAAATGACACACAGGGAGAGAAATAGATGTGATAGAAATAGATAAGTGCCCGGACCTAGCTTATACCGTATATTTAATAAATTATTGTCATATTAAATTCACGAAATACTTAGCTTCCCAGGTGCATTTTTCTGCTCCTGGTAAAATATAGAGTGTGAACATGATCATTAAAATATGTTTCACTAACTTCCCTTAATTTGACTTCACTTAACGCCTTTTAAGCGGGAATTTTTGGAGCAGAAGAACAAAGCATGTAAGACGGTATGAAGAATTACGTGATTCACAGGATGAGTGAAAGAAAACTTTTTCATTTGCGCATTGTTCCCTGTAATATGAGCATAATGCATAAATTGCTAACAAGACAATACTCTGAGAGATAAATCTGGAAGAACGCGTGAAGCCGTCGAGGGGGAGGGGGGAGCCGTGCAGGGACCAGGGCAGGCGGGGCGAGCGAGGGCGCGGAGGCAGCGGCGAGCGCAGAGCACAGCGGAGCAGCGGGTTGTAAACTTTTACTGCGCCCGAACCACCTTCTGGACTTGTGGAGAGACGAATCGCCGCCTTTACAACTTCCGCGCGCTGGCGTAGTGCGGGCGCTGAGGGGGGAGATGGGGGAAGGCGCAGGAGAGCGCCGGCGGAGAGACCTTCGTCTGAGCTCGACCCCGCGACCCGCGTTCACAACTAGGTGCGAAATGTTCCATGCATGTCCCCGTGACTGCCGAGCTGCAGTCTCAGACCATGAGGAATCTGCTTCGAGGATACTGGTAGTTTGGGAGACCATTGCGACAGAGAACCTTCGTCGAAAATATCAAAAAAATCTTCGTACGCCTGCCTCCGGAAGGAAAGTAAAGCCGGCTGTCCCATGTAGTAGATTTAATGCTTGTAAAATATCTTTAAACGTAAAAGAAGCCTCTGAGCTAAATTTAAATCGTCTGTTTTATCGCCCGAGTGATATTTTCTTTCTCTGTTAGATAGTGAAAAGGGCGTATCAGAATTGGCGTGGTCAGGCGGAAGAGTAGGCTTGATGACCTAGGCCTCGCCACGGAAAATCATTGAATTGAATTGAATTGAATTGAACTGAATTCTCTAAAAGACCCGAGTTACATGCTTCCCTTTGAATTCGGAGTTTTAGCGAACACACGCATGCGCAACATCCCTGCTGGGGTTTTAGAAGCCCCGCTGCGCTTGGGTGCGTTCGCTAAAACTCGGAAGTCGTTCGTCAAAAGGAAACGTGTACAAATCGGCCTAAAACTTTTGCAGTGTGAAGAATATATCTAAGCGTTATACAACTATCGCTACGAGAAAAATATGTGTTTGCAGTCCACAGATTCATGAACGCAGTAAACAATCATTTAGTGAAAAACGGCCAAAACAAGTGTTTAGTTTGCTGTCATGGACGCCTATTACATAACTACACACTTGATTCATTTCATCAGGAATTAGTACAATCCAATGTATTTCCCAGTTTTCATCAAACACGTTCATTCCAATTACGGAACGTTGTTGAAAGTTTTAGACTCTTTGTTCTCAAAGCGAGAAATATTATTTGTTACACAAGAAACATTTGTTAAAATAGTACAGAAAATTAATGTAGTACACATCTCTAATGGTAGCTAGTACATACACATTTATTTTTAAAAAATCTTTGAGTTGCGGTTCATAGATTATGTTCATATTTTGTATAGCGTAAAAAACTTGTTTATAGTGTTTCATTGTTTATTTGTGTGTTCAGGCGTATTAAATGATGAACATTGATCTTTTACAGAAACCTGTCCAGAAAGAAAAAACTGCAGTAAATGATGGGTCATAATGAATTAATGTTAAAAAGAAGAATTAAAAACATGTCCAATTTTTAAAATGCTATATTAAGTGCGCTTGTCTCGAAAACAAATCATGTAGTAAAACTAAAAAAATTGACACGCTTCAAATACTAGGCTTTTTCTCGAAGACAAAAACTCGAAAATCAACATGAGTAATTATGTCAATGTAGGGAAACGTACACAGGCATATTTATGACCAAGAGATGTGCACCGGGAAGCGTGCTATAAAGAGACTTCAACGCACGAACACGCATGGACGCTCGTCACGCACTCGTTTTTGTGCTTTATTAATTTTGCTCGTTTCTTTACAATTTATTCTTTTTATTACATGTGGGTAGGAGTTTATGGATACGACTAAGCAAAACCAAGGGTCAGAAGTAGTGTTCAGTCATATTAATCTACGTTGTAGGAATATAAAATAATATACCACATTCGTATTCATTTACACTCTTTCACTTGCTCTAGAAACAAAAGAAAATGTTTTATGCAGTTCATCAGAGCGTGTGATTAGCATTTCCTCAATGAAACAATACCAGCAAAAATATTTTTTTGTCGAAATTCCAAACTCAAAGAAAGGGAAGTCTTAATTCATTTCCGTTCACGGAATTATCTTTCACTATATTTATTGAAGAATATTTAAATAATACATCATATTTTTAACGAGCGAGATATTATAACACTCATTGTAAGTATATTCGACTTAAGTCCGAAAGATCATAGATAAATATACGTAAAAATGATATGACATATTCTGCCATAGATTTTTATAAAAAGTAATGTTTATTGTGTACACACTCGATCTAGTTTGGAAAAATTATGAATTTTTTCCCTAAAAAATAATCTGTTAACTAGGCAAGATACAGTCTGTTTCTTACAGAACGAAGCACTAATAGGTTACGAAACCCCGAGTATCGTCTGAGTATGATGTAAATTATGCCATTGCAAATGAGAACGAAATTCCATGAAAAGTAATCAAAATCGTATCGCTAACGCACGCCATTGAGGAGGAATCTTATATCAACCCTCCCACGCAAAAGAATGCGTGCCAGTGGATCGCATGTCTGCACCCAAGGAGGGATGCGAATGTCTTGTTAGCATTTGGTACACTGCTCAGACGGTCGCCCAGGGCCGAAAATGAAGATTTGCTCAAAGAGACCGACATGATGTATAAGGCAATGGAATCAATAGTTTTTGATCTGATGCTCTCGAATATTTTAGAGTTTATCTGATATTAACTGTGTTGGTACGTATATGTGGTTGTTGGTGCGGGCATATGTACACATAAGCGTGTAGATTAAAGGTGAGAAAAGGCAACACATTTCTGGGAACTAATACTAATGTAAAGCTCCACTACTACTCCCAAACAATATCAAACGAGTTCATTTTATTATTTTCCCAATTAATTTTTTGCTTTTGGAATAAGGTGTTTTGATATCCAACGCTTCACTTAGCTTAGGAGTAGTTTCTCAGTCATATCCACATCCTTGTAATGTGGTGCTTTCGAACAATGAAACTTCGTGACATGTTTCCTACTCCGAAACCGACTACCCAACAGGGCCGTTAACTTAACTAACGTCAGCAATATTTTCATTGCCTCTAGTTCCTTAGTAAAGGACAGTTTACTCGAAGAAAGCTAATTGGCCGACGAAATAGCGCCTCGTGCCCAGGCTAAATATGTTACGAATAGATGCACAAATTTACTAATTTGTTATTTGTTGTTTTTTTGAACGGTTTGAAGAGAATATCAAAAAGTAGGGCTCTAAAAGTTTTAGGGTAAACTCTTTCTATGCAAGGCTGAAGTAGAGGTACCTTTTATGGTAAGTAAGGTAACGCAAGGTTGCCTTCTGGTCATTTACACTCAGAAAGCTCACTGTACCCTCCATCTACTATCTTCCCCTCTGGCTCAAATCTTGAAGCCGCTCTCTGAATATGAATCAGTGAAATTGTCGCTGATTCAATCAGTGAGAGCAAAGTCACTGATATCTTCAGTCGAAATATGTAGTTTTGCTGACAATCAGTGAATACGTGAACCTTTTCAAAATGACCGCCAGCATTTCATTGGTTGTCAGTTGGCCGCGCCACTATACCCAGAGAGTATACTAATGACAAGACTGGTCCAGTCATTCACGTGCTGTGTTGTGAATGTATGCAAAATCGCACGGCAGAGCCAGTGGAATAGAGGTTTCCTGCGAGAAAACTGACCTGTGTCTGAAGATTGTTTTAATTGCATTAGGTAAGTAGTTTTCGCTTTTCTGTGACTCGTCTTGTTGATAACTGTGAGACGTTTTATTTTATGAGCATTTGTCCATACTAAGAAATAGGTTATGAACACGTTGTTAATATCACGTATTTGTTTTTGTTATAAAATTGGAAACTTCTTATGTAACTTAAGAGTTTTAATGTAACTGTTTGGTGATACAGTGTGAAATATCTGACGTGCAATGGATAATTTCGTTTATGAAATTTGTAAAAAGTCCAAAATGCTCTCGATTACACCACAGCAGAGCCGGGCATGCCAGCAAACTAATAACTCATTCTTTGGTTTTTCCAATTTAGTTTGACACCAGTCCAGGAGTGGAGTTTTAAAGAAGTGTAAGAGAAAGTGCTGGAGCTAACTGGGGACTCTAACAATGTGAATATTTTGAAAGGTATTTTAATTTGCCAAAGACGGCTGTAATACTGATTCATTTTGATCAGTGTTCCTTGCTTTCCTTAGTCACTAAACACATTATATTTTACTCATTTACATGGCAAGGCTAGTTTGGCAGAGGAGTGGGAGTGCAGAAGGTACATCAAAGCCATTCCTGAGGTTCCCAATCCAGACCTCATAATAATTCTGCCAGTTAGTATGATCTTGTATGTAATCTGAAAATAAAGTAACCATTTTTTCCTTGCATAACTTCTTGACCTATCTTTTTTCTGTTTTAGGAGGGCTCTAATTTGCATCTGGAGGAATTGGAAAGGAGAAAAACCTTCAAGAAAAATGTCCAGCAATATTTGATACGGGTGAAAGGATAGAAAAACTATTCGTGTTTTGTTCAGGGTGATGGTTGGTTTTAACATCTGCCCTTTTTTTTAATAATAATAATAATAATAATAATAATTAATAATAATAATAAAATATTCCTTCACCCATTGCAGCATTTGACTTACTGTTTAAATTAATATTTACTACAAATTTGGCATACTCAACATCATTAGCAATTTTTTTTCATTTTTAGCAGTATATAATGATTATATCCTTCAAATATTTAATTTGAAATAAAAACTCATTTGGGTTTCTGTAATAAACCCCCCCTTCTGGGAAATGAACAATGCTTTTGCAATTGTTCAATTATCATAACCTTCTACCATTGGAGTTAGTTTTGTTATATCATAGAAATTTGATTCTTTGGTTCTGTGTCCGGTATTGACTTCATAGATTGACTTTAAGATTTTCCCAATATCGAGGATGGCCCAATTCTCAATTCATCTAATTTCTTCCTATTCAGGTGATTTTCATGTTCTATGTACACAAGATCTCCCTTTTTAATTCAATTTGTCTCCTGTGTAGGTTGAATATTTTTTTGTTGTCATTATGAAGTTTTATTGTATTCTTGAGTGCTATTTTCCTCTCTTTCTAAATCTTCGGCTGTGCATTTTATTTTTAATTCATGCGGTAGGATATTTATGGTTTTACCCTCTAGCAAGTATTTTGTTGAGAATTTTGTCACTGTATGCTCTGTCTCGTATTTCTCCACAGCTTTTTTCACAATAGTTGTCCATAGCAATAGCAGCCTCTTTGTTAGTTTCATTCATAATACATCTTATTTTATTCACTAAAGTCTGGTTTAATCTTTCATTGAGACCATTGGAGAAAGGCGCATCTATGGCAGTAAAAATCAATTTTATTTTTTTCTTTACTTTGAATTGTTTTAATTCTTTTGAATTTATTCCTGGATATTGATCCGTTAGTACCATCTGGACATAATGGTATTTTGTTACTTCCTCAGTTAGTTTTATGAAGTCATCAGCGTTTTGATTTTTTGATGTTAAAATATAAGCATATCTTGTGAAATGGTCGACCAGTAGGTGTAGGTATTTTTTTGTTGACCGGGATCCTCCATAACCTCCGATGGTATCTATAGAAACTATCTTGAATGGGTACATTGCTCAACCTAGGTGTGACATTAATCCATGTTATGATTTTCTTCATGATTTATTCTTTAAGTAGATGTCACAAGTTTCACAAATCTTCTCTATGTTTATGTTTATATTTTTCGCTGTAAAGAATGGTGTTACTTTATTTATCATCTGCGCTCTTCCCAGGTGACAATAAGTATTGTGTACATATTTTAGTAATATTTTACTAAATTCTTCTGATAATGAGAGTTTTTCTCTTCTTTGAAATTTTTATAATAAATTTAATTTTAGAATATTAGTTTTTTCTTATTGTTTTGTAGTTTTGTGCATCTTCTTTGATCCTTTTTTATGTCTTCTAATTTCACTAGGTCTACTATTTTTAATATGTCATCTGAATTTTCATCAGGCTCTAGAACTGGATGCCTGTTTAAACAGTCTGCCTCTGGTTTAATTTTCTAGGATTATATTTAACTTTAAAATTGTATTGGGACAGATAGTATGTCAAATCACCCAGTTCTTAATCTGTTATTGCTTTTATATTTAAATTTTTTAAAGGTTTATGATTGGAGTGTACCAAAAATTCTCTTCCAAGTAGCCAATGTTGCCAATATATCACAACCTTTTTTATTGCCAAGCACTCAAGGTAAATTGCTTTTTTTTTCCTTTTGAGCTTCACTCACTTTTTCAAAAAATATGCGACTGGCTTATTATCCCCATTTTTGTCCTTGGTTTAGTACAGCTCCGATTTCTTTTATGCGTGCGTTCTTTTTCCAATTGTTCCATTCTGATTCTACTGTATTTTTCAAAATCATACTTGAGTACCAATCTGCGCTTGCATTGTCAAGGGAAAATTTTAGAATTTCTCTTCCACAAAACAGCGTTCACACTCTTTTTCAAACTCGTTTATCCATTGGCATGCGTTTGAGTTTCTTCCATTAAATATCTATCTATATATTTAAAAAAATAAAGCATTCTGCCATGGCTTCGTTTGGAGCTTCTACTGAATTGATTGTAATATTTTTTCCTTTAAATGAAAGAATGTGATCCCTAGATGTGTTATCAGGGATTGTGTTGATTCACCAACATTTACGTTGTAAATTAATTAATTAAATCATTCTTTAATACTATGCTTATCAGTAGTCAATTGTTTTCTTCAAAAATGCTGTTTCAAAATCAATTATATGAAACGCTTGATGTGAGTCCAAGCTGCTTGATGTTATGTTTTGATTGTTGAGATTTGTTTACAATTCGTCACGGTTTTGTTTCAGTGTAATAATTGCATTGTGGCTTTGACAGTTTGCATGTATTTGCTTTTGTGATGTATTTTTTAGAGAACATTCGGACAGTGGGTTTTGCTCAGTTGTACTGAAGTAGTGAAGTTGTTCACAGGTTATGTCGAATTCTGAATAGTTGTCCACACGCCCCCAAAGAAGCAAACGTACACTGGACGCAGAGAATGAGAAAGTCAGCGCAGAAAATGTCAGTTTTGTTCTGCTTTGTACTTCCCTTGCGAGAGAAATTCTGCAAACGTGTTTACTCTGTGTTGCTTAAATTGGAAAGTAAGTTTACCTTCAAGCAATATGCCAGAAGTAATCAAATGACGCATCAAAAAACTTTAGAAATAATATTGATGGACAACATAACCTCCAAATCAACATTGTAAATAAATAAACATTTTTATGTAAAATCTATTGATAATAATTAATTTAATTACAGCAATTCAATATCCGTCAGTATAATAGTGCTCTTTCTTTTGTGTCATATCGTGTATTATTGGAATATGTGGGCCATTTTGCATTGCCACCTGGTCATGGACCATACATGTTCAAAATTTTGGGAACTACACATCACAGAATTTCTTCGTTATAACCCGAAGATCCAAACAATGCAACATATTGTGAACATTAGTCTGGGCACAGTATTTTACATTTATCTAAGATCTCACCGTCAAATGTTGATGGGTTCTCACTAGTATTAATAAAATCATTGACAATTTTTCTCAAATTTTTTACTTCAGATATTTGTTGCTTATCTTCTAAAACTTTCTTTAAAAGTTTCTCAATTGTTTCATCTGAGGTACTCGGGTAGATTTTTCAACTTTTCCTCTGTAATCTCTTCTATGTAGTAGTTGTAAAATTGCAAATTTTCCTCTTCATCCAAATATACTTTTGATAGATTTTCTGATAAAGAAATCCAGACTTTGATGTCTCTTTTTTTAAAGTATTTCTTACCTTACCAAATATTTGTGTTGTAATTAGCTCCTTGTGAAGATTTGTGTTTTGGAGTTCATCTGGTAAGCCATTTAAAGTTTTTACCTCAAGTGAATTAATAGCTTAGAACTTGCTCTTCTTGACACATGCCATCATTCATCAATTGTATTCCTGTCTTTGAAATCAGTGGCCAGGTGCCTCCATTGCGGTGTCAGGTATCAGTCATTTGTTCGGTAGCATGGCAGATTCAAATTATTAGGAAACGACACACAATAGTCTTTTTCTTTATACACATATATATGTGTATATATACATGTGTATACATATATATGTACATAGAAACAAAGGCATGCAGTGCTGTTAACATTTCCAATTTTAAGCTTGGCAATGCTGCCGATTTTAATTATGAAAATTATAATTAGCAGAGGAAGCTGATTAAGTTGCCCTAAAACTTTCCAAATACTTGTAATAATATCAAATGTTTATTTGTATTTTTACTTTAAAAATTTTGACATTTAATGTTCTCTATTTATTTTTATTGTAAAATTCACATAAAAATCCATTGAAATGTATTTATACACATTTAAATTATAAGAGGATTATAATACTTTCACTACTTTCTTCCCAACTTTCTTTTCATAATTTGTTGTATTGTCACCAAAATGTCAATAATATGTACATAAAATAAAGAGTGTTAACTGCAGGCCAATTTTTCTCCGTAGTGAGTTTTGAAAAGTTCCTGAACATGGTTTTCTTCTGTTGTATGTTTTTCATTGGTTTAAATAAAGACTATTCACCTATCTCACTTAAAAAGGCAGTATCTACGCAACGCGCCAGCTGTGTGGTTGCCCAACCAAAAAGCTCTATCTTCCCCGTGTTAAATCGAAGGACTAAGGAGTAAAAACAATAACTTCATTAATAGAACCAAGAGCGTGGTGCAATTCCTGACAAGGCACCAGACACCGGAGAGAGCGCCATTTGGACGCCCTTTCGTTTCAAAATGATTTCATATACATCGCTATTGCTGCAATATCTTCAATAATGAATGTTTTAAAAGGAAAATGTATATTCCTAAGATACGAGATCTTTTTCATTTTCTGGGGGTTGTGCAACCTCAGCGCGAACCGCCACTGCTGGGATAGCAATGCAATATTTCACTGATTCAAGCAGTGTAGTTTCACTGATTCAAGCAGTGAAGTTTCACTGATTCAAAAAGTGGTCCCGATTTTCACTGATTCATTCAGTTCAGTTCACTGATTGTCGGTGGTCGGATTTTAACTACCACAATCAGTGCATAGTCACTGTCAATCAGTGGCTTTTCACTGATTCAAATTGAGAGGAGCGGTAAGGGAAAAACGACACCCTACTGTTCTAAGAAATATCTTTTAGACAGTCCTCTAGGTTTTTCACGACGCCATCGCTATCTAGCGGAGTGTGGAACAGCAACCAGTGCTCGTGCAAACGACGCTTAACGGCAAAAAACATCTTCCTTGTTTCCGTATGCGTCCGTGCGTGCGTGCTCGTGTGCGTGCGTATGCGTCCGTGCGTGCACGCTCGTGGGGGCCGGGAGAGCGGCGCGGGTCTCGTTAGCGCTGACGTCTGCGCCCGCGGCGCCGCATCATTTAAGGCGGTGGCCCTCCCTCAAAGCAGGACACAAGGCGCGCTGGGAGCCAAGGCGAAGTAAAGCGCTGGGAGCCTTCAGAGCACGGATTCAGCAGGGCAAGCTGGGAACTGTTTTCATTCATTTCGCCTTTAGCTCCATTACTTATTATTATTATTATTATTATTATTATTATTATTATAATTAAATTCCACCACATTAGATACCACATTATATACTCATAATTTTATAAAATGTCAAAGTTCAAAGGCAATGTTTCAGTATAGTTAAAACTATAAAGACTCCAATCCTTGCACTTGAGCGGCCTTGAGATACGACACAAAGGAGTAGTTTCAAAATCCCGGGCAACAGTAATCAATAACTTGTTCCCAGTTGGTCGTCGCCAGGCACCCTGTGCTCACACGGGTTTTTGATTGATTTATTGGTTAGTGATTCCGGGCGGGTCAACTGATAAGGTCATTAGCCACGTAAGTGTAGAGCATGTTTCCTTCGGTGGGCTGAGGTAGCGGTAATCTTCCCCCGCTAGATGGTGAAATCCGCTGCCGACCTACCGTCACCTAGCAGGCTTTTCTCCGCTAGCTGGTTGGGTATCTCTCACCAGCTATGGGAAGTTTGTTAGGGTACTAACAAACGGGCCATCACTCACCTGGTGTTGATCCGAAAAATCACGGAAAACTACCAATCAGAACAGCCGGTCGCTAGAATTCCCCTCCAGACAACGGCTGAATTCGACCTAGTTGACAAGCTAGTGTCGAAAATCTCGCCACCGTTGGGATTCGATCCTTAGACATCCCAGACAGTGGTACTACACTGACATCAGTTGATGCCGTGAGCCACCTCTCCCGGTGTGAGTTCAAGCGGGGTTGTCCCTGCGTGCCTGGGCACCGTCGCTGGTCGCGGGCTGCTCCTCCCCCCGCCACCCGCCTGCGCCCCCCGGCACCTCGTTAGCGTCGCGACGCCGCCGATTTGCCCCTCAGTGCCCTCGCAAGAAGACCGCGATGCCAGCACCCTCCCCTCATGCGCTTCCTGCGCCTTCCAAATCTTCCTCCTTCCAACTTTATTACGTGACTCTTTCTGCCTCCCGCATCCTCACACTGTTCTCTTTTGCGTTCTCCTTCTTTTCCTCATCACCCTGTTCTCTCCTCTTCGGATACTTCTCCTTCCCTTGACGTCGCCATTTACTCCTCTTCTCGACCCTTTAGTGCCTCCTCCATTTCGCTATTTCTTCTACCTTCGCATTCGCCATTATCATTCGCTTTCTTCGTTTTCCTCAGTCATCTGTTGTCTTCTTCACATCACACTGTTCCTTGTCCTTGTATACCTCCCTTTTCCAGTCGCCAACTCCTCTTGATTCTCCATTCCCTTCTCCTTGACATTGGCCTTCTCCGTCTTTTTCTTCCCCTCCTCATTCTTCTCCGTCTTGTTGCGTGCGCGCGCGCCCCTCTGCCTGCTTACCACGTCATAATTGTTTACAGTGGCGCTCTAAAAAATCGTAATTTGCCTCCTTGTTTTTGGAGGGCCCCTGCAATCGCCTTCTTATTACAGCGGCCGTAATTTACATTTAACTAAGCCTTTTATTTTTTTACGGCGCCGCAGCCGGTCCGCGGGCTGTAATTAAATAAGGCCCCGCTTGTCGACCCCGCCCCTCGCCTCACCCCGCCCCGATCGGTGTCGTTGCGGCGAATCGTTTAATCCCCTTTGGACGACGTCGTCGTCGCAGCCGGCCGCACACGCGCATGCGCACTGCCCCGACGATCACCCTCTGCACAAGTAAGTGGTTGTCAAACTCATTCTCCGGACCGGGAGAGGTAGCTCAATTGATGTCACTGCAGCGCTTCTGACCGGGAGGTCCTACGTTCGAGTCCCGACGGCGGCAGGATTTTCGACACTAGCTTTTCAGCTAGGTCGAATTCAGTCGCTGTCTGGACGAGAATTCTAGCGGCCGGCTGCTCTGATCGGTAGTTTTCCGTGGTTTCTCCGATCAACACCAGGCAAATGCCGGAGCAGTACCCTACCAAACGGGCCACGGACCGCGCGCGATCTGTCCTTCCTCTTCCTTGTCCTGTCTTCTCCCCTTACACACTTACACTAACAATCACTACACTTCCACATATTCCGGGAGACCGGTTGGGAGCGTAGAGTTTGTCCCGGCTAGGGCGGTGCCCTACTAGTGGGAGAGTCCTGGTTAGGGAGAATCCCCACAAGCCGACGGTAGGTCGGCGCCGGATCTCGCCATCCAGCGGGGGAAAATCACAGCCATCTCCCGAGAAAAAACATGCACTACACTAACGGGACTAATGACCAAAACCGTTGACGCGCCAGGAAAGACGAAAAAACAATCTCGTTCTCCGATTTAAACATAGTGGCCCGTCAAGGTCACGAACTGGAGGGAAAGGGGGACATTGTGTTCCAATCGGGAGCTTTAATACACTACATTTAAGTCGTAACGAAGCTGCCGATTGGATGACAGAGTGTCCCTCTCCGTTCAGCTCGTGACCTTGAAGTGCCGCTATGTTTAAATCAGTGTATATAGACCGGTGTACACGGTACAGTTTTCGTGCAAATTGGACTGATTTCCGCTTGAAAATTTAAAGCGTGTTCGTAACTTTTCGCGCAGAAAACTTACCGTTTGACTCAAGCTCTTCTATCGGAAGAATCGTTCACTAACGGATTTGTTTACTCGACGCGACGGCATTTCGATTTAGTTGGTAGGTGTGTCAAGGTGCGATTGTGATAAACTACCACTTTCCCTATTCCCGCCTTTCTATTTTTCTTCTCTATGCTCCTTATAGTAAATTAATACTAAATATAGATCGCAGACAAAACTCACGCACAGAAATACCACCACTGAAAGAACTCGGACGGCGCAATTTAGTTGTTTCCCGGTATAACCCCTAGCGGCGTCTTTTCGCAATTCAGACATAATTCATAGAGACCAGGTATGCGCGACTTTTGGCCTTTGTACTAATAGTTTGGGATTTTGAATTTTCTGTACAAAAACTGTACGAGAATTTGCACGAAAATAGACCGTGTATTCCAGCCTTTGAAGCTTCTGAGCAACCGTGGTATTTTTAATCCCTACTGTAAGCTACCGAAAGACACGAGGACAGAAATAACTTCCATCCAATTACCCACATTAACAATACAATGTACCCACGCAAAACGTAACGGTCATAACCTCAAGCTCACCCAATCAACTGTGAGATCGACAGTGACAGTGGCGCGCGAGAATGCAAGCAGCCGTTTTCCTGAGAGATTTCTTTGAGCTGTGTGGTGTAACTCCAGTTCAGAGAAGTTGACCGTGACACTGCGGTCTACCGACACTTTCCTCGTGAACTACTAGAATTTCGCAACGACGAGTTGCCGGGCACTGGTCTGGAGGGATGAACCACAGCCAGGCCAACGGTAGGGGAGTCACCGATTTATTTGTTCGCAAAAGACGGTTTTTGGAGCGTTTTTCAGTGTATTAATCATGACTATAAAGCTGAAAAGTTCTTGTCTCTGGGTGAGAGGTGCTCATAGTTTCGTTAGATATTCAGGAACTCGGTAAAAATACAAAAAAAATTAATCAATTTCCATTTTGACCGAGAAATGCAAATATTTGATTATATTATTCCTCCTTTTATCATAATGCGCGTATCAACAGAATTCGCGTACTCAGTAATTCACTGCTTACGACACAACTGACGTCATGTGATAGCAAGGCTCCAAGGAAAAGGACGCCCGTTATTACGTATTTGCTATCCATATGTTGCGTTATGCAACATCAATTTTTTATCAGTCTTGGTATGTAATTCTAGTATTCATGAAAGCTTGGTTTTGTAAAAATATCTAATATATTGCAATGTTATATAAGAGTATTTTATGACTCTTCTTGAACAGAGTGCGTATTACGTTTTGGAATACCCTTTATGAGGTTTTGTTCATCAGCGGTTTTTATGCTGCAGACCAACAGTAATTCATTTTGCATATTTTAGACAAGTTTGGGTACAAAAATATATTTATTTGTACCATTTCATACTTCCAATGCCTGCCTAAAAGAACAGATTAACGGAAAAATTTCAAACAAACGAGCAAAGAATTACGAAACCCAGCTAGTCCTCTCGAAAACGCAACCAGAGGATGAGATCATGGCGAGAAGCCATATTCTGAGAAATTTATTATCACTTCCACGCAGAAAAACAAGAGAAAACAGTACGAAACTATATTGAATAAAAATACGATTCATAACGTCCAGAGAAGCAAGCACGTGTTGCGTCATAGTCAGCATAACAATTTCATGTGGGATGGACACTCGAAAGTTCCGTCACGGGTTTTATTTCAGAGCTCGTTTGCATTTCAAAACCCAAAACAGGCGTCAGGCCGTTTACCAGCTGAATTACAACATCGAATTATGAGAGCAACAAACCAGAACCAACAGACAGGAGAATTGCTCCGACATTATCCCGAAGGGTTAATGTTCGCACCAAAACGCATGGTATATATGTACTTCAAGAATTATCTTAATTTACACTAGTGCAACACCCATTTCTACTATCTTGTGAAGTAACACAATTTACACATTTTGAAAGCCTTAACAGAATGTACATACAAAAATGGCTTCTAATCAGAAACTATAAATATGTCAGGTTTCGTTAAAGCCGTCATCGCATCTGTCGTAAGTTCCTCACTAAGTGGATGCTGTTTATGGAGCAATAAAATGTAACTTTGGAGACACATATCCTACACCTGTGAATAAAAAATGTGAGTAAAATCAGCTGAACACGATACCTCTCCCTTTTATTTCACAAGTTATCGATAAAAAAGATTACTTGTAATTCCTACTCAACTGAAAAAGATAATGCTTTTTTCGACTTGAAAATTAAGCTTAAACTTACGGAAACCTATTGTCTCTGACAGGTAAGAGTTTTAGTAATAAAAGCTTATTAATATTATTTTCTTAACTTTGAAAAAAAGTAATCTTCCTTACAAACATTTTGTTAATATCATTGCACTACGATAAAAAAATAGTTATAAGTTTAATTTGGATGCAAGAAATATCCAAAGGAAAAAATATTGATATTTATAACAACATCGAAATATTTGAGCAACGTAGTTCATGCTCAACTTACAAAGTTAATATGGATAAGAAAAATACCCAATATTTACAGATACAACTAGGTCAAAACTAATCACAGATATTCTTGATATGCTAATTTTCACTCACCACTCCTGCAAACCAGCAGTTTAAGAATCTAAACTTCGTTAAGCAGCAACTCACCTGTAACAATGAGAATTAAAAAGTATAAGTTAATCTCCATTAATGACAATAGATGTAAAAACCAAATAAACTGATTGCTACAATAGACTGAAATCAGACCGCAAATGCATATCATATGCTTATTAAAACGCTTCTTTACGCTCTGCACATTTTTTGTGGGCAGATTCTCGGACAAAACTGGGTAGAAAGGGAAGATTAAATATTTTTACTATCATTAATATTAAGACAAACTTAAGACAACCATGTGAGTTACACGATCGTTAATGTTTCTACAGAAGTCGAAACTGCATTTCACGAGCTCTGGCGGAAATATGGTAATTGGCATTTGGAAGATTAATATTGAAGAAGAAATATATGACGAAGACTTTAAACTTTAGCGTACAATTAAACAGAGGGTGGGATACTACGGCTAATTAGACCGCGAGATTCATCTGGTTAAAATTATTATTCTAGAGGTTAGTGGAAAGCAACTGAATCTGTACTTTGTTGTGTGCAAATCCTATACTTTTTAATATAAACGCCTTTTATCAGTAATTCTAATCTTCATAATTCACAACAAAGTAAATATAACTGATGGTATACACAAAATTCAATTGCTTCGCAAGCCATTCCCTAGAAAGAAGATCGGCGCTGGAACAGATGGAATGTAAGCGTCGCACATTGTTCCCACGGGCGTGTCAGGCAAGTCTCACGTCACCCGTAACATTAATGTAAATTAAAATTTTCATTTAGCAAACATTATATTTTTCTTTTATTCTCAGAATAACGAAGATAAAACGTTATTAATACCTAAAGTGACATTCACAATTAGTTCGAGCACACAATAAATTAAGTGAACGACATTAATACTTGAATACTAATCAGCGAGGTTAAAAGTTATGCCAGTGCGATTTGAATACCCTCACGCCTTTGTTTGCTTTGAAACCGTAATGTTGTGCCCGAGATGCAAGTTCCTCTCGCACAGCAGTTATCGCGTCCGCCCGTCCGAGCCCGTTATGCCTGCCGCGGCGGAGCTCTCAGAGGGCGTTCTCCGCGTCCTGCCTTTCTACTCCGCCCGGTGGATCGAGCCGTCTGCAAACAGCGGGCGGAGGCGCACTCGCGAGGACAGCTGCGAATCGCGCCGCGTCGGAAATTACCATACCTCTGGAGACGCCGCGCCGCGCCGCGCCGCGCCGCGCCGCGCCACCGACCCCCCTGCCCCGCCCGAGCCCGGCGCAAAGCGAAGCGACGACGTGGGCGCGGCCGCATGGGATGAGTGCGGGACGGGGAAATGGGAAGGAGTGGAGTGGGGTCGGGGTGAGAGCGCGTGGGGACGAGGTAGTGCGAGAAGAAGACGAGGTGGGGCGGGACCGGGAGGGTGGGGTGGGGGGGGACGAGGCGAGACGGAGACGGGTGGTGTGGCGTGGAGAGGTGTGGTATGGAGTGAGGTGGGGTGGTGGGTCGTGGCGGGTTGGTGTGAGGTGGTGTGGAATGGGATGGGGCGGGGATGAGTGGGGTGCAGCACGGACGGATGAGGGGTGTGAGGCGGAACGAGGCGCTGCCGGACGCTCGCTTCGCGAACGTAATCTCTGCGCTGTACAATAGGGCGCGAAGCCTCGAGCTGTTCTGCTCTGCACTGCTCTGCTCGGCGGAGGCGGCTCGAGGTGGGGAAAGTATGAGAAGCGAGGGGCGAACGACGGCGGTGGGGATCGGCAGTGGTTGGGGTGTGAGTGTTGTAGCAGTCGCAAATGGGCAGGCGACAGAGATAGGACGATGGAGAGCGATGAGGGGGGCGGTCGAGGGCGGTCGAGGGCGGTCGAGGGCGGTCGAGGGCGGTCGAGGGCGGTCGAGGGCGGTCGAGGGCGGTCGAGGGCGGTCGAGGGCGGTCAAGGGTGGTCAAGGGTGGTCGAGGGCGGTTGAGGGCGGCCGAGGACGATCGGGGGTGGTTGGAACGGTTAGGGGCGGTCAGGCGTCAGCTTGCGGACGAAGGCTTTTGGAGTCGGCTGAGGCTGACTGGAAAGCATTGGGGCAGTCGGGAGTGGTAGCTCACTCGGAGGAGACCGGGGTGTCATGAGAGGCGGAGTACGAGGGAATGTGAGTGGGGGTGGTAGAGGAAGGCGTGAAGGCGAGGGGTGGGTGGGCGTGGGAGATATGAGAGCCAGGGGGCGTGAGCGCGAGCGGTTGTCGACATGAATGCGAATGGGGCGCGAAGCGAAGCGCCGAGCGGGCGGCGGATGGCGCAGGAGCGATCGGGGCGAGGGCAGAAGGCGGAGCCGGAGGCGGCGATAAAGCAGCTCCGGTTCCACGGGACGTTTCAGGAAACACGGCAGTGATATTGGGAAACTTAGCAGCGCAGCGCTGGAAAGACAACAGAGATACTCTGAAAGAGCGAATTTCAACAAGTTCATTTCTTGGTTATTTCTCTTGTATATTGAACGGATATCATACGAGTAGTAAAATGAAGGGTACAAATAATGATAACGTTAATAATAATAATAATAATATATTATTCTGGGTCACAAGTTTTGAAATAATATTTAAAGGTACTTTTAAAAAAATGAAAGAGTAAGACGAACAATTAGGAGAGGTTGTCAGTGTACGGTTAATATCTTATTCATGAAAAGTAGTTATTGTCGTTCTAATAAATGTCAACTACAGATACGAGACTAGGAGTTACAAACATGATGATTAAAACCTTATACCACCTCTACAGGAGTAACATACATGCAGTTCATTCCGAATAAAACAGTATATTTTAAAATAATTCTCAGACAGTAAATTCCAACGATTCTTCTCATAAAAGTGACAAAACCAGCCCGACACCAATCTGAACGCAACGTGTCAGTACTCAGATGTAAGGAAAACAATCAATGTATCTAGCGCTTTCCTTAGCCAGCGTAAATGCCTCTTCGGGTGCCTAATGGAGGCCAGAACCATAAGAATCTCTGTCAACTGACGGTTGGGGGAGGCTGCACGAAGGTCACAGAGAGAAATTACGATCTCTGGTACAAAAATGTGGGCCTCTATACAAAATTCTACAGATATGCATATGTGTTTATTATTATATTTCTGAAAATCTTATATTCCATAGAATCACCTTAACTGGGTGTGTCCGCCTGGTCGGTAGAACCATACGTCTGGTTTTTAGGAATACTATTAAAAAGTGCATTTATGTACCTTTTACTTATCTGATTGCAATAAAATGTATTATGTGTATCACACATTTTACACACTTCTATATGTATGTATGTATGATGTCTATCACACATGTGTATCACACAGTATGATGATAATCACACATCAAATAAATGAGAAAATTGCAATAAATTAATCAGACACGTTTGGTTCCAAGGGGCCCCTTTGACTTCAAAGAGTCCGGAGCGATATACCGACTGTAGCCCTTCTCGCCCGGAGTCTGGACAGCGCCGGCTGGATGGCACATGACGGGCCGGGCCGCTCCGCGGGTGAGTGACCTCGCGACCAAAATGGGTTCTCGGAACCCTCCACTCCGCGCGCCTCCCAGCGGTGGCGCAACAAACCACACGGCACGGGGAGACGCGCGAAAGCAGCGACGGCACCGTCGTCGGCGCAGCCCGACAAAAGAGCGGCGACTGCCGACTCGCCGCCCGCACGGCTGTCTCTCTCTTCTTTTTTTCCCCTTTCTTCTTCCCGGTCGCAATAAACTGCGCCTTAACAATATTTGCGCAGGTCTCCTTCACAATGCTGCAGATACCATTTAATTGCCTGGCTTGTTGTCGTTGTTATTGCTGTTTTTGTGCCGCGCCGGACCCGCCGTGCGAGGGGGCGGGGCGTGGCGACGGGCAGGGAGAGGCCGGAGGCAGCGGCGCAACGCGACGCCACGTCGCGTGGAGACGGCGACAGCGCGCGGCGCGTGTTCTCGGCGACTTCCTACTCAGCGCTCCTGCCCGTAAAAAAATTAAAATTAAACAATGCCGCACGGGCTTGGGGCAGCAATTACGCTTTACACAAAGATCGCGAGTTCGAGTCACCAATTACGCTTTACACAAAGATCGCGAGTTCGAGTCTCGCCTAAGACGTGGATGTTTTCAGTTGCGTTTGTGGCATTCGTAGCCTCCCTTGTATCAGCTTTGAAAACGTATTATCCTGTTATTATGCCCTAATATGATTGATTAACGTTTACACGAGCGTCATCTGCGAAGGTTATTAGTCCCGTAAGTGTAGTGCATGCGCGCGGTTCATGGCCCGTTTGTTAGGGTACTGCTCCGGTATTCGCCTGGTGTTTGGAGAAACCACGGAAAACTATCGATCAGAGCGGCCGGCCACTACAATACTTCCCCAGACGGCCGCTAAATTCAACCTAGCTGTCAAGCGAATGTCGAAAATTCTACCGTCGTCGGGATTCGAACCCTAGGACCTCCCGATCAGAGCCACTGCAGTGACATCAATTGGTGCCCTGAGCAACGTAAGCCTAGCTATCCCGGTAATGATAAAGACTATATTACATGCTACGCTATGACACCATGGCCTACAATGGGGACTTCGAGTGGGTACTTTGAGTGTTATCATTCAATTTCCGTACTTGAAAGAATACAACACTTCGTTGAGAATGGACGATATCTGAGATAAAGCGCTCTATGGGATTAGGAATACTACTCGTCCTCAAGGAAATCAACAGCTGATAAGTTTCCTTCGAGACACCTGTGACCGTCGGGTTGGAGTTAGGTTTTCCGCACGGGTAACACGGTACGGACAAATCAGGCACACGTTTCAAGCTGTATGGACCTGATCATGTCGTTTGCAGGCCGATTTGGGCAAAGAGCGGCGGCGGCCGGACGGGCCAACTAGATCAACGTGGCGGGGACGGTATGAGGGCGACGGCGGGGAAGAAGGTGGTGGTGATGGCGGGGGGGAAGGGCGGAGGTGAGGGAGGGAGCGGCAGTGGATGCGGGAGTGTGAAACGTCGCCATGACGCAGCTCGCAGCCACGTATTTCGGGAATGTCACGCAGGAAGATGATGGAATGCACGGAGGTCTCTCGTAGATGGATTCCTCCCCTCCACATTACATACTGAAATCCTCCAAGGAATGGTCTAAAGATACCGCACGTAACAGGTTCATAAAATTCTCATTTTAAGTTCTAGGAAGTTACGATTACTATCCATGAAATTACAAACATTCCTCTACACCAAAAGCTATCAAAGTGTACAGAGTACGAATGCCACGACTGTAGGAGAAATATAATTCGCGACTCTGGATTACTGAAAATATGAATGCTTTCATTTTGGAAAACAATTGTTACAACTTTATATTCATTTGGGAAATTTTGTTACAAATTATTCGTAACAAACTTTCTTAATCAAGTTCTTATCAGATAATGAGCTTGGAAACAAAATTATCAGCAAATCATGTCATACACATAAAATATAATTTTTAAATAAATAATAAAAATATTCCCTAGTTTGAAGAAGCTTAATTATCGTAGCTTCGCGCACACATGTTGTTTAAGAGACAATATACTTTTGAGGAAGGTAGCCTCAGACAATAGACTCGAGGCCCTAAGTAGCGCGGCGTCCTGTTCAACACTGCAGTCAGCCCTTCAGCACGAGAGGGTGGCGGCGGCGGCGGCGGCAGCGGCGACCCTTGGAAGTAGCGAGATTTCTCCTTAAGAGAAGTCATCGTCTTTTTAAGCTGCAATAAAAACTTCACAAGTTCGCGAGAGGACGTTTGCACAGATGATAACTCTCCTTAAGGCCTAATCCTTTCAGAAGTTTCCTTCTTCGCATCCCGCTTATAGCTCCGGTGAAGGCGCTCCCGTCTTCTTGTCTTTCCCCGTTGAACAAAGTATACTCGAGTTGTTTCAAGATGTTCAACAAATGGTAAAGCGATAAAGAAGAGTTCGATGACTCTCTCATCTTCGCGACTTTGGTAGACGGAAAGAAGTACGATTCTTTGAAAACATCATAAACGGACAGCATTATTAAATGTGAAAACAAGTTATTTTCTTACAGGAATTCACGAAAATAATACGTCATGTACGACGAAATTCACAGCATTGAATTATATTATTATTTCACATAAAACTGTCAACTTTTTGTTTGGGGTTTGAAAGATTTCCTAGAAACGACGCGACAAAGTACGCAATAGGCGGTGAGGAAGCAAATTTAACATAATGTTCGTTCAAACAACGAAAAGCAGCCTACCGAAGACACATCGTAGTAAATATACACAGAAGTCTTGCGGAATTTTATACCCACAAACCTGCGGTTCAAAAGAGAATAGCAGCTGTCTCCAACAAACTACAGAGTTAAACAGTTAACAATCTCACAATTTATTTCCATTCCTTCCGCGAACATTTATTTGAGTGAATCTGCAATTACGACGAGACTCTGAGAAGGTTCTCACCAGGTGAGACTCCCTGTGTCACGATGCGCTCCAACACCTCCACACGGGTGAATTGAAAAGCCTGCATCACGGCCTGAAGAGAGTGGACGCTCACAAATCCTGTCCCCGCGGCGGCCGCCGCTTCAGGCAACAGTCACCTCGTCTTTCACACCCGCTCGCCCGCTCCCTCCCCCCTGCTCACTCACCCGCCTCATCCTCTCCAATCTGTCTGCCCACCCACTAGCCCACTCGCTCGGCAACCTGCTCGCTCCCTCACCTACTCCTACTCCTACTCGCCAACCCGCTCACCCCCCTGCCCGTCCACTTGCTCGCTCCCTTGTCCGCCCACCCATTTGCTCGCTGGCCCCCCAGCCCCAAGCTCGCTCGTCTGCCTGTCCGCCCACTTCTTCGCTCGCTCGCCCGCCCACCCACTTGCTCGCTCGCCCACTTGCTCGCTCGTCCACTTGCTAGCTCGCCCATCCACCTACTCGCTCGCCCGCCTGCGCAGCCTCTTGCTCGCTTGTCTGTCTACCCGTCCACTTATTCGCTCACTCGCTCGCCCACCCAACAGCACGATCGCCCGTCTGCCCATCCAATTGCTCGCTCGCCCACGCGCTTTCCCGCCCATTCGCCCCTCCCCCTCCCTCGTTCCGCTAAAGAGGAGCTACGATTACATTTCACAAGAAGCGCTACTTTCCTCAACCAACTTATTACCTCGGCATTAATATCTCAAAACACAGCTTCAGCTCTTTTTGGTGTTACTCCAAGATACAAAGAACCGTTCTACATAAACCTTCAGAGTGATTCAAAAAGATACGGCTCAAATCTCGGTTTGTTTTTAACAAAACACCTCTCTCACTCTCCCTGTTGCGTCGTTAGATTTTTGAAAATATTTACCAAATTGTTATTTGAGGTCCTTTTAAGTCAATTAATACAGTTGGAAATTAAAATACATTTATAACATTTTAATCTCAGCTACAATGTTACGGAAAACGAAGAATTTTCTTTCGACTATTTTGTAGGCAGAGATATCTTAATAGAAAACAAATAAGAAAGAGAACAGCTCCAAGATAAAATATCTCCCATATTCTTTAGTCTATTACAGCAAATTGCATACCGTGAAAGGTATGTGTGGAGTTTACTTTCTTAATGCCACAGGCTAATCGTGTGAATGGAAGGCATCACTAACTACGTTCCCTGAACTGTGTAGGAAAACGGTCACCGAATATATTCAATCCCTCACGTCCTAACGACACAATAAAACAAAGCGGGCTCTATTAACCTCACGCAATATAATTTTTACATGATGATTTCGTGGAGGTAAAACAAATTAGAAAGTAATTACTCGTTATGGATTCTGTCATTACGACGAGAAGTGCAAACATCACTCTGAAATCGTGCAAGTCAGAATATTAAGCAAAGAAATTTCATTAGAACATAACGAGCAATAGATGTGCGATTTGCCACAGGCATAAGAAAAACGGCAGAGAGAGGAAATGAAATGATGATTTATTTGTCATTACCCGAGAACGAAAAAATGAAATTCACAGACGTAAAAGATGCTGCACTCCATATAAAGTAGTAAATTTGCAATATTTATGTTAGTGTTTACTTCAAAGCAGAAAATAGGAATTTAATGTCTCATTAACATATTAACAAAACTGAGTAAGATGTATGAAATTAGATTCAGTGTATCAGTTTGTAGGTAGTTCGTGATTATGCATCTGGGTTATTCTGTGGTAACTTTCCTTATATTTTCAAAAAAAAAAAACTTTTTTGAATTTGATTTTTATACTATCAATGGGAAATATTACACGAAATTATACGTTGAAGAATAAGTTGTACTCTTGAAGATTTGATTCAAATTGCGTAAGCACTTTATCTTTTATAATTTAGAAATAAATCAAGATTTTCCTGCTGATAACTGACGTTACAAACATTAAAACGAAAGTAAACTTTGCACGGCGCATGTGCTAATATTTTATTTGAAAGGCTGAGGTAATAACAACATAAGCCCTACCAGCCACAGCAAACCTCCCTCTATTCATAAATATTAATATCTCCATTTTGGACAAAGTGGGACTCATCTTGTTACAACTCTAAACGTTTGAACAAGACATATTGAATATCGAAATGAGTCACGCTTCCATCAGAATCATGATATTAACATTCAAGAATAGCGGGAGTGTTTCTGTGGCCTGTGTGGTTAATCTTGTTAGTGGCCCCAACCTTTCAACGGACTACTGCAGTCTATTACTTTTCAACCGACTACTGCAGTTTCAACCGCTGCTTCTGAGTAAATTCTCCTTCGTTGTCGCCTATTCGCCAATTGTGACGAAACGTTTACAGAAGATGGAATATTGGAAAGAGACGTTTCTCCTACACCTCGCGAGGCAAACCACTCAAGGCATTTTATAACGCGGTAAATCTACAGGTGTCTGGGAAAAGTGCACATACGCAGGCGACTGTAAAAGTAAGCAATTTTCCAACGGACTCACGACTGGTACAGAGAAACCATTATTTCAGGCTGGAAGGGGAAAGGTAGACCTTACGGTAATTAATATTGCAATACGAGTCGCCAATGACCGTCACATTTTAAGAGAAAAATCACATCGGTGCAGGCAAATGAATCATTATTTCAACGTTACATTTATCAATTCAGTTCAACATTCAATTATTCAAATATTCTTATTATAAATGCTTAAGTGAAACATTGAAAACATGGTGTTCCAGCACCTTTATGATTCTTTTCTTCTAAAATGTAACTCTCTGACAGCACCTACTGTAAAGCTATTGACCGCACGTTCGGGCCGCCCGTACGACTGAAGTATTGACCTGCAGCCCTGCCAGGTGGACACTTTTTTTTACACATCCTAGCTCCGAGCCCCAGCCTCTTCGACAATGATCCCTCTATCAACGGTCCCTATCCGCCTTCTGTTTTAGCACGTTTTTCTTCAAAAACACAATATATAGCTGAACGATTCAAAATTCAACATTTCCAAATAAATTACGTTTCCCTGGCTGTTCCCGAGTAATAACCAAAAGTGAAAGAAGAAGTCACAAGTTCCCGAGACGTCCAATGCGCTGCACGAGCTCTTGGCCGAGGCGGCTTCGGGGCGCCCGGGCGCTTCGAGCGGCCATATCGAGGCATAACGCATCGCCCGCGATGTCAGGCGCGTGCATTAGCATACCGGCCACCGCCGCCGGGGCTGAGCTGAGGGGCGGGCGCCAGGGGCGAGCGACGTGGGCGGTCCGCGCCCCCAAGGCGCCGGAAGCAGTGAGGAGAACGAAATATCGATTTTTCTCTAAGCAGGACATTTTGTTTCAAGGAATTGAAAAAATAATATTTGCTAACAATATTAATAGTTGCATATTTTCGATTTATATTTTCACTCGTCGATAATATTAAATAGAAACAAAAAATAAAAAAAGCAACAGCGTAATAACAATAATATTCATGGACAAATTATTCGTTCACATATACTAAAGCTACTTTAATTATTAGGAAATTAATCTACATTAACAACAAGCGGTTAAGGTTGAAACAAAAACGAAGAGGCCACATCAACATCTGTTGCCGACGCCTACACTTGTTACGGTCTTGTCCTCAGAGGCTTATGGGCCGGGAAAAGAAAAGTGCAGAGTAGAAGGGCAATACAAGAAAAGCGGAGACATGTCCAATCTAAGTACTGTAGTGCACATATTTCAAAATAAAATGTTAAGAATAATTTCTTCTTCACCCTGATTATCAAAACCATAAAATCAAGTCTTTAATTTTGTTGTATTATACACAATTTGAATTATATTATTATATTTTATTCTGTTTATTTTCATTATTAAAAGTCTGAATTTGCTTCGTTTTACTTTCTCGCATACTACCTAAGTAGAATAGAGAAAGTTATGTAATACTAGATCGAAAAACTATGATTTTTTTTTATAGAAACGTTTTGAGGGCCCCTGATACTAAAAAAGTGGATAATTCTTGTCCATACGTGTAGAAAACAACTTTCTGTATATACTGTTCCACGTTTCCACATTTATTGCTCATTGGTACCGAAAAATTGGTTTGTGACAAAATGTCTGTCCGTCTGTGAAAAACCGTAAGCAGAACTTACATCAAAACTGCTATTCCCCGATCGACCTGGCTGGTGTCGCGACCCCTTGAATTTGACACGCATACTTTGATTTATATGAAGCCTCGAGGACATTTTCCAAATTTTCTCAAACATGGATCCCAATGTTTTCATTATGTTTGGGATAGATCAAAGTAAACTTATAAAAATGGTGCAGGCCTGATTTTCGTTGAACTCTATGAATTTTCCAAAATTGCAAAAGTTTAAAATGTTTGCAGTGTCTGCTAATATCTCATTATTTGAATAGCTCTTGAAAGAAAGTATTGGAATATGCCAGTAGGAAACTTTGCAATAACTGCAATGTATTCTCCTGCCATGTCCATATTATTACATTTACTAATTATTATTTCGTTATAATGATATAGTGAGAACATTTTCTCGATATAAAAATAACAGCATATTAGTACAAACAACAACAGAGCTTGTGGCTATAGAAACAACGACGATCATATTACTGGAGGACGGACGGGCATTATAGATGGAACATAAGGAGGAATGAGGTGAACTGCATCGTTGGCAGGACTTGGGTCAGCTGAGAGGCACGGATGAGACGAGACGTAACGACCGGAGGAGATGGCTAGTTACATACGACACAGACGGATGGAGGAGAAGCAGCGAACAGAAAGGCAGGGACTGTTGAAGTGCAGTACGAATTAGAATACAAAGGAAGGCGTGAAATAAAGGATCAAGAAGAGGGGCAGTTAAGGTCAATAGATGAAATTAACAAGCATGGGAGGAGAATGTGATGGTGAAGGCAGAGTGGAAGGCAGGCGGGCGGAGTTGGCGAGGAGGGTTGGGCGAAAGGAGCAGGCAAAACGGAGCTCGCGTATCGGGGCTGGAGGAGTGAGGCGGGGTGAGGCGGGGCGGGGCGGGCAGGAGAACAAGCCCCGGGAGATGCTATCGGCAGGCGTTCGACCAGGGCCTCTGCGGCCGAAAGTTAAGTGCTCGCCGAAGGCTCCTCCCACGTGAGCTGCAGACGGCCGCGGCCGGCCGGTTCGGCAACGGCTGATGGCGCGGGAAGTGAACCCGTCGGCGCAGATGCGCTGGCTGGCAGAAACTGTAGAGCGCTAGCCATCCAGCCAGCACGTTACACACAAACGCAGAAAGTTGTTTGCATCCATGTCTCCTTACTTTGTGCTATGTCATACTCGGTTTTTTCTCATCGTTTACAGTTATTTTTTGGTTGTCGCAAGTAAAAACTTCGTTAAATTAATTTACCCGATAAGTGTGGGATACTGGTTAGATTAAAGTATCATATTTTTAATGGGTTCGATAGGCGAAGAGTAGAAGTTGTTTGGATAACCACAGCTTCCTTCTCCTCATTGGTGCTAATTTAGCCGACAGCTCA
This sequence comes from Teleogryllus occipitalis, assembly GCA_011170035.1. NCBI lineage: Eukaryota > Metazoa > Arthropoda > Insecta > Orthoptera > Gryllidae > Teleogryllus > Teleogryllus occipitalis. Next base: position 526,090 of record BLKR01000100.1, on the reverse strand, counting down.
CTTTTCGCGTTGCTAGCATGGAAGCAACTGTTAGAAGCGTGTATTCAATGAAGAATATGAAATAAAAAATAAATGATGCCTTGTTTTACGTGGCGATGTTCAGGTCAACCGGCCTGCTCTTCAGTATGATATATGGGACAGCCGGCTTTACTTCCCCTCTGAAGGACTTTTTCGTCTTTAAAAATTCACGGCGTCGATCTGTTTTGAACTCACTTTGGGTAAATTCAAGTATAATACAGCCCGATGCTCTACGCGTTATACCATCGAAGTCACAAAGATACAGAACGGAAAACGTACGATTTTTGGCTCTGTTTGTAACCTAATAAACCATTACAAATCTCGCGGCATTGCTGCTAGATATATTACAAAAAGTCAATGAAGAGATACACTTTATGAGACACATTTTTAATTACTGAAACAAACTCCGTAATTTAGTCTACATACACATCAATCAACATCAGACATGATTCATGAACAGATCGTAATAAACGAAACTGATGAAATTTCAAACAGGAGCCAGCAGGATGCGATGTATCGCCAGGGTAGAGTGCAACTGGACGGGGTGAGGCGGGGAGACACGGGAAAAGATGATGAGAATGTTCCGGAGCGAAACACTAGCTATGCAGAACTGAGAAGGATGATACGATGAGGAGATAGAGGGATGGGCGTATCGCGATGCCATCCCGCGGTGGAGTTTTCTAGTCTTTTACCTAATTCCCTCAAAAGTCAAAGCCCGATTGCATATTTTTCGGTTTTCCTTGTCAGTATAGGGAAGAGCTCGCCCAGGTATCACTGCTTTCAAGATGGCTCTTTTGCTTTTATATTTGATGAATAGAAATAACAAATGCTTCTTTTAACGTTGTTCATTTGGTATTATTCTTCTATTGTAATGGTCAGATAAAGCAAGTAAAGCTTGTTTTAGAATCAACTGTGTGGAATGCTCTTGATTTACTGAAACCGATTGTTACGTATATCATGGGTTGGGGGCGGGAGAAGAGGCCGTGATGTTCCTTCAAAACATGCATAATTAAAATAATTATAATTTATTTAGACTGCATATACAGTTCCAAAGTTCACCTGTGTTCATGATTTTCCATCAATTGGTGCGAGAACAACTCAAGAAGTAACTCATGAATGGAAACAACTAAATTGTTTCCTCTTTCCCCGTCCCAAAACACCGATCGAGCTATGCCTTTTCAGGTAGCTAAAAGTGAAAGGGGATTAACTCGGACGCGGCCGTGAGGGAAACCTGACAGTGAGCAAGATAGAACGTGAGGATTCAAAGCGAGACAGGGCGGAGGAGAGATGGGTGGAGTAGGCTGAGAAGGGCGAAATGGGGCAGGACGGACGAGTCAGGGTGGTGTGAGGTGAATGCAAGGTAACGGAGAGGTGGGTGGAATGCGGCAGAGTAGGGCTGAAGGCTGGAGGTACGGGGCGAGGCGGGAGTTCGGGACGACGCGTCGCGACGTAGAGGTGGCTCTACACATTCGTTATTCGGCGAACAGCGAGCAACCACTCGCCGAATCCCGAGTAGTGTGGATGAGTTGCTTGCTATTTGCCGAGTAACGAATGTGCGCTGCTCGCCCTACCCACCGCGAGTCGGCCTTTTGGACACATGAAAGGAAGCGAACGTTCGCCGAACACATAAGCTGTTCGGGATTGGGCAAGCGGTAGCTCGCTGCTCCGCGAATGCCGAATGTGTGGCGCCGCCTTAGGGCAGGTCAAGGAGGGGGAGCGAGGCGAGGTGGGCAAGGAAGGGTGGAATTGGGTTTGAAAGGGCGGGGCGACTGGAGGTAGGCGAGGCAGGTGAAGGCGGGAAAAGCGAGCGAGGAGGAGCGAGGCGTGGCCGGCTGACGTGGCACGCGTCGCCTCGAGTGCCGAGTGAAAGATGCGGTGGGCTACTCTTGGCCGACGTCCAGGGAAGGGCGTCAATTGCCTGATCGACGGCCAGGCAGCCTCTCAGGCGCCTGCGGCCCGCGCGACACTCTGCCCTTTCCATCGCCCCTCGCGCGAACCGAGCAACACTCACCTAGACTGGTGAATCGATAATGATACGAGATTGATCACGCATTCTTGTATCGGTATTCATTACAGCCAAACAATGGTTATGTGCCGTGATCTTCCCTCACATATTATCATATTCACATTTCAAGCTTGTTCGAAACACTATTTCTACATATTCAAGCGACTTCTCCATGGGATGCTTATTGCAGGAATACATTTCTTCCACTCAAGTATTTTCCCCTGAAAATAAGTAAAATATGAAATGTTTTATCCGTAAATGTACATTGTACATAAGAAAACTATTTATAAATATGTCGAAGAAATTCTGAATAGTAAATAAAATGCGAAGCATATCTTGTATTTTAGAATATATGCGATATAAATTCATATTGGAAGTGTCGACAGGCATGCATTGAAAATATTAGTGTAAGAACCATTGTAAACAACCAGTCGTGCTGTAGTTGGCATACGTTTAAAAGAAGCCATTTAACTGTAAATGCAGCATAGCATTCCACATCCATTCACAAAATGTATTTTGGAACCATTGTTCACAAGAAACGTGCCGTATCGTAAGAGTGACCGCCGTATTGAATGAGTGAATTATCATTACCATATATTGTACATCTCCACTTGGAATACGAGATACTCTTCTTTAAAATGAGGGGAAAATTCCCTTTCTCGGGGAAATTTTCAATACGGCATAAAATGCATAAGGGTGGGGTGGTCGAAAACATTGAGTTTTGTGGATGAGCACATGCAACATCTCTGAAAATGAAAATTCTCTATCTTTTGCAACCCAACCCCTTTTTCATCTCTCTCTACTGCTCTATATTTGAAAAGACTAACATAAACTTTCTGTTCATTATTAATACATTTAGAATTAAAATATAGAATGTACGACACGAATCAAAAATTTTGAGAAACATTTGGTAGAAACATGCTCTTAGTTACATTACTGTTACTAATACAGTTTACCGAAGTTTAACGATCGCATTATGCGAACCAATTACGTTTATGTTATGAACTCTTAACAGGAACCAAAAGTTCATTCTTCAATGCATTTGAGAAACCGAAATGCCTTATTTTCACTGTAACAAACTTTTCAGTAAGTACAATTTCAGTATATATGAAAACGTGTATATTGTCGAATATTATACCTGGAAATGAGTATGGCGGGATTTATTTATTTATTTATTTATTTTCGAAAATTCATAAAGAAATAAAATGAAGATACTGGGAAATAAATGTATTTTTCTCGATCACGGTTTTGTTCCGAACAATAATGAAATAAAACGTTTTCAAACGGAATGTATGAAAATTGGTACCTTAATTAATGATTCAATTAATTCTTTCAGAATAAGATTTTTAAAGGTAAAAAATATACACGCACATCTGATATTAAACTAATTTATTTCCACAGTAAACAGGAAGAAATTTGCACACTTCTGCACAAAACTGAATTATTATCCCTTAGATTCGTATTTGCCTACATTCTTTTGTGACACGCCCGCGGTTACTCTTTTAATACATGACCACGACAGTCGCCTCATTCTGTCCTGTAGTTATCTTCGTAAGTTCTTGCAGCTCTTTCACCAAATCCTTCTCAAAGCAATTTTTTACAACTCTTTTAATTCAAATGTATTGTGGCTATAATGGAAATTTATTAGACCACATTTGTCCATTGGTAATCTTTCCTCTTTCTTGAAATTTGAGAAATCTCTCAAGCCTCAAACAAGTGGGGAAACATTTTAGAGCACACTTTTTAGCCTACATTTTAGTTGATAAGTCATCTGTGACGAATATAATTTTTAAATCTTCCTCCTTATTAGAAAATAGTCGGTTTGGCACACATCGTTGACGGGCCCGATATTAGAGTGCGCAAAAACATTTAAGTAAAAACGCCGTTTAAAAAAAGGAAGTAGTACGCCGTTGTGGAAAGACATTCCTCATCAAATGAATACATTTCATTTCATTTATTTATTTTTATTTATTTAATGTAATCATTAATATAAAAATTTGACTTTAACTTTTAATCGGTAAACGTAAAACTGAACAAGCTAAGGACGGGGGTACCTGCAGGAAGGCCACGAATCGCTGATTGGGCTAGTGGCTCCTTCAGAGAACGCTTTCCTTCCGCGGACGTGGACCGGAGCCAACGCGCAGCTATTGCGATTCCCCGCCTCGCCTACGCCTCCTTACGTCAGCCTGGTTAGTAAGGCGGGATTCTTGCATATGATTTCAACGCGCAGTTATGTGAAAAGAGGCTGTGAAACTCTACTTTACGACTATGACACCATTAAATCAGACACGAGCCAACCACTTCAGCCAAAATGAAAATGTGTGTTCGCGGTAGGTAGCAGTGCACGTTCTACATGCAAGTTGAAGTGTTAACATCACGAACATTTGCAGCAATGGGAAATGAGAAATTCGACACAACGGCATAAAAGAAATTATCAATATTTATTTTGTATCCTTCGCATCAATAAACATTGTAGATCTACATTTATTTCTGTTTGACTTTACCCCCTTCAATAAGTTTGGAATCATTGGTAGCTTACAAGAATTATTTTTAGTTGAAAAAAATGATATCATAAATAAATATCAATATTAACATGATGCACTGGAATATCGTCGCGAAAGAAATGATTCCGTGTATCTCCAATTTTACCACAGACGGAGTTTCATGAAATTTACATTCATTATCCAACTTTAAAAAATTGCTTTATTTGATTAAAATAGAGTTTTTAACATTGAAAAACGTACTTCAAAATAAAAATAATTTTTTGTCATGAGGAAAAATGGATGGATTTTATTGGCTGGTGTCCTGTAAACTCACTGTTTTGAAGGTAAATGACACTGTTACTTAAGCAGCCATAATTAAAATATTTTGAATTTATATATTAAAATTAACGGAATCAGATGTTGGTAAATAATTTATTGACAGCTGGCCTAACATCGCTAAAATCTTTAAGAATCTCGACAGAAAGTAAAGCTCAACTTTAAATTCCTTTTATTTTTAATGAAAGCGGCATTGTTTTCGCAATAGTCTTCATAAAGAGGCTACCTTTCACAGCATTTGTTGCCTACAGTACTCGTCAAGAAGAGCGGATCGTAATTTGCTACAAGTGACAAGAATGAGTTTACGACAGGGCAACAACGGATCAGCCTCTCAAACAATGGCGACCGTTCTCGGGCGAGTGGCGCTGTGTGAGATAATCTGGATGTCATTTCGCGAAGCGATGACAGCGCGGTTTTTACGAGAGTCTTAAAACGTCACTTACGGCAATTAGTGTTCGCTGCAAACAACGGTTTCAACGACTTGCAAAAAATTCATTGAAGCAACTAAAGAGACGTAAGTTCTGACAGAATGTTGTGCCACGAAGAGAATCTTGTTAAATATTCTTACAATGAGAATTTGCCAACATCACCTGATGAGATACTTGGGTTTGTTTCGTTCTTTTTACTTTGTTATTATCAAACAAATATTTTTAATTTGTATAATATTGAAAAGATGATTCATTCAGAAGGGATTAAACTAGTAGTTATCATTTGTTGAGCTCAAGAAAGTTTTTACACTACCAGAGGGGAAAAGACATTGAAACCCCCGAAAAAAGTTCAGAATTTAGACAGTTGCATTTTGTATTAATGTGATTTAAGAGTAATAAAATCGATTCACTATGTTTCCTATATAGTAAAAACAAAACTTATGTTATCTACACGAAAGAAAACGAGTAGAAACGTATCTGCAGGTAAAATAAGAGAAATGAGCAATGTGATGTAATATCATCTTTCCTGCAATGTGATACGTTTGTATGCCTCATATATTAATTATGGCTGGGAACAGGTTGTCAGGCTATTCCTTCTCCAGCAACTGTGGCAGTTGGTTGTCATATCACTACTCCAATTTCATGTATCTGATAGGTAGAAGTAGATTTAATGTTAAGGTCACAACTAACTCTCGCATATTGTTTCACTACCGAGCCACATATTTAATATCACAGCTGACAATGAATTAACGTATGGCCGTCTTCGTTGATCCACACATTACATCCATAGCATAACATAATTCTACACATTGCGCTAGAAGTTTTAGGGCCTAGTTTGTTTTGCTACGCAAGTCGAAGTTCGCTATGACTCTTTTCGGCCTGAGCGATTAACATAAAACGACCTTGAGCCTAAGCATTGCGAACTCTTGGAGCTTCAGCCCACCCCCCAAAAAAAGATACATATTCAATAATTACTAAGCGGCGTAACAGGCAACATGCCTAAATACTTGAAGATAAGAAGAAGAAGAAGAAGAAGAAGAAGATATTCAATAATACAGCTTTTACTAATTTTCTATACAAAGGAAAGTCATTCAACATATTAATTGTTAACTTATAAATATTAACAAGTACTCAACAAATAAAAATACATTTTATAAAATACTGCCCATTCCCCCCCCCCAGAAAAATTCTGGTTGCGTATCTGTTTATTTCCAATGCTTCATAGCCCGAAATATTCGATTCTCCGCTCGGTTCCTGCATCTCGCGGTGCGCGGAATGGATTCGTTCGTGGGGGTCGGGAGCCAGCGCCCAAATGGCCTCTTCCAGCGGCGAGGGAGACGAGGCGGCCGGCGGCTGGGGTGTTCTGCGAGAAGCCACACGCGCGTCCGCCTTGTGTGGGCGGGGACGCATTCTCAGGCGGGCAGCTGTGCGAGAAGAGACCCCGCGCCGCGCGGCAGGGCTGCCCAACGCCTCCCACCAACACGCACCGCGTTCGCCAACAAACTGCAGCCGTCAGGCGCTCAACACACCGATTGTGGAAGAATATCTTTTTTTTTACAGATACGTTATTGCTTGGGTACAGAGCTCGAAATACAATGCATAACTTACCCGGTACTGTGATTTCGAAGGAAATATAACAATTGAAAGAAGACACATGTTTTCTAATGGAGGAAGTCATGGGAGGGAAATATGAATAGACAAACCAAGCCCCAAGTTCACATCTAGTTAATTAGTAATTAAGTAAATCTGAATCATTAAATTTAAATAAAAAAGGAAAATATTGAATGTACCACAGGCGTTAACTGGTTCTAATGATCGAGCGGCGACAAAAAGCCCGAAGGATTTTTAACCCCGCTCGATCATTAGAACCCTTACAACGCTCTTGGGAAGTTAGCAACTATTTTACGCACGACTCTTCTTTTTTATCCCATTCCTTTGAATTAATTTACTCGGCCCCTTGTTATATTTTAACAGTCATTTACAAGTTGTAGTACACATCCATGAATTTGTAACGGTTAAAAATGTTTACATTTCGTGAAAATTTATTTATTGAATGATTTTCACTCGTAATATAATTAGTAAAATGGCACATTTCAGAATATGAATTTAAAATGTGTTCAATAAAACATCGTTTCGAGGATTTTTTTTCTTCCCATCTTCATGCCATCTGCAATTAACATTTAAATCAAATCAGTGTACAAATTATAAGATACGATTGATAAGATGCTTACATCGATGCATCAATGCCAACAATCTGTGTGATGTACAGATTGTAGGCATTAATGCATCTTGTCAAAGTTTTAAATGGTTTGGTGCGGCATATCGCACGAGTGTAACCGGCGTGGACCATCAATGTTTCAAAGTGAAAGAACAATGGGGTTATTACATTGAGGTTGTGGGCGGAGAGAGGAGAGGAATGGAGAGAGAAAGGGGAGAGGAAGAGTGTTGATACGTCATTTCCGGGACTCAATGGCAGAACATTGGCACCACTTCACTTTCCTAAACCCTCGTTTACAGCAATGAATTATTAAAATTTTGTTAATGCCAGTATTTATCTTTATTTCTACAGTCTTTGTGGAACTAATAACGGATCTCTCTTCAAGGCAGTACATTTGTTGACCGCTTGTTGATTTTTCGATTACATTATTATTACTTCCTCGTTCACGTAGTGTAGAGAAAATATTGTAATGTTGCAGGACACAGAGGTGATTTTTGGACAGCAAAGACGATTTGGGGTCCCTGACACCCAAAGATTTTTATTGCTCCTTTCTCTCTCGAATACATTAGTAAACACGTAATATAGTCAGAATCTTAGTATTGTGGGACCTTATTACATAAAGTCATTATTTTTCAAAACGCCTGTACATCCCTCATCAGCACTTAATTCGTACATAGGATTTCACCAAAATCAATTTTCCCTTATCATTGATCTGGCTGATGTTGCGTCTCCTCGAATTTGAATGAAACGAATGTAGCCCAACTTGAAAAGAAGTTCTAATGACCTTTTCAAAATTTCATCACTATGGCGCCAATTTTTTTTAACGGAATAGAGCATAATTCACTTGCAACAATGACGCAGGTATAATTTTCATAGAATTTTTTGAATTTTCGAAAATTGCAAAGTTTACTCCGCAAAAGTTGCGGTATTTTTTCGACCTCTTCCATCAACTTCGTTATTGAAGATGGATCTTTTATTCTTAATGAAAACATTTCTTTAAAAATAGTTCTTTAAATAATGTCAGCAAAATTTCTTGAAAACACGATTTGATTCCGCATGTTTTTGAATGAAATCAAAGCCATTTTTGACAAAAGACTAAGAAAGATTTCCGAAAGTTCTAAATTTTCCATAAATAAGAATAGTGCTTAATACACTAAATGAAATTGGCTTTCTGCTCTAAATTTTCTTCATAAATAAGAATAGTGCTTAATACACTAAATGAAATTGGCTTTCTGCTACTGAATTTGAAAATTTATGTACCTAAATACGTATATTTTTTAATAAATAAATTAAACTCTGGCTCCTCGTTTGGGTTGGAGTTTCTCAAACGTTGGCTGAAGAGGGGCATGTATTATTTGCGCACGTTTTCTTGAGCCCTCGCTTCCCTAGTTGCCAGAGGAGTGGGGAGTTCCGTTATTTTCTCAAAAGAAATTTTATATCAAATTTGTAGTTCGTTTCTCGATGCAAAATAATTTCTATTACACGGGAGGGAACATTTCTGGATTTTGTCTACAACGCTCGTTGCTAAAATTTATTCTTAATTCAACTAATGGTGGCAAAGGAGTCGGTGTACGTAATCCAAGGCTCAAGAAAACGTGCGCATGTAATATTATATATCTGATAACCATATGTATAATATAATAAATCTGATAACCAGAAATGTTCGCTCTCGTATAATAGAAACTTTTTTGCATCAAAAAAACAAGCTAAAAATTTGAAATGAAATGCCTATTGTCAAAATAACCAAACTCCCCACTCCTCTCGCAACTAGCGAAGCGAGGGCTCACGAAAACGCGCGCGGATAATACTGCTGAGACAGCCAGCCGTCCGCGTGCGTTTTGGGAACCCTGGGGGTGGGGGTGCGGGCCGGCTGTGGTGGCGCGTAGGGCTTCGACGCGTCGCCCGTGGGTGAGGCTGCGGCTGTGGCGAGCGCAGACACCCGAGCGCGCCCCGCCCAGCCCCCGCTCGCACCTCGCTCGAAGCCCCGCAGGCGCCCGCAAGGAAGGGCTCGCGTTCGTCACGAGCCGAAAAGGACCAAAGGGAAAGGCGCACCTTACACCGTCCTCAGCCGCCGCACGCTGCTCGGCGTAGTCCTCTCACGGCCGTCTCAGCAGATACTAGAGACAGTTACTAGAGACGGCCGTGCTCTTCTGCTCAAAGGCCCGGTACTTCGTTTAGAATCATTCACTGCATTATAGGCCGAAACGTTACTACAATCGACAGCACTAATGATCAGCGAATGCGCAGTTTCAGTTTCGCATCACTTTTGTGAGTCTGTGCATGCGCAGAAGATCGAGATTCCAGTCGATTTCTGGAACGCTACACCGTGCAAAAACTTCCTATTATTATCTTACTACAGTTCGAACACATCGTACCTCCTTGCTCATGGGGATGGGGGGGGGGGATGTATGTCGAGAAAACGATTCTTAGGCGCATGATTGTGACTCAGTTTCCAAGCTTCTTCCCTCCACTTTGGAAAACTTCCAACTTTTCAATAAACAGTTTCGAATGATCTATTACTTTCGACTCTCAGCATATGGTTGAACGGTTACGCTGGCAAAGCCGGATTTCTTTCAAATATATTTTAAGGCTAGAGGCGTAAGGTAATGTGTGACAAGGGATAGGAGAGCAAATATCAGTTTAGGAGTGAAACACATCACTACCAAGTAAATATTTTATTTCTGCAGTGAATTTAGTGCAACGCAATTGTAGTTTACTTTGTAGTAGTTAAGGAAAACTACCACAATTTTTGTGGTCGATTACTTTTTCCTGTTTTTTCTCCTCAAGGAAATTCCTCATTCCAACGGAAAACACTTTTTATTCTAGTACTTCCCAAGCAATGTGTAGTTTTGTCACAGTAAACAACAAACATGCCGTCGAAGGGCAATTTAACTGAAGCAACGGAACTGGCTTGCAATTTCCTTGGCATCCTCGCCATCCGCAGTGCTTCAGCCGCGCCGCGACCAGCAGCGGACGTCCGGGCGATTGCAAACACACGCAATCACCGCGTCCTCTCGCCGCCCGCCCACCGACACACCCAAGCGCCGCACAGCTCCTCGCGGTTTCCTCCGCTGGTAGAGACCAGGACGCCCACACACTCTCCCTCACTAAGTACTTGGGCGCAAATTGTTCTCCATGCCTGTGAACCTGAAGCCCTTATATCCACAGTGTCTCCATGAAACACATTTTTCAGGAAGAGAGGGTATTCACATTTAGCCTACTACGTAGTTCAATACAGATTTAATAGATTTTCATGTAGCATAAATGTTAGGTAACATAAATAGGATCAATGCAATTTTAGAACACAAAGTTTGGTAACATGATTGAGAAGTATCTTAAGAATATATTCATATTGATGCGTAAAACTAGAAAACAAATGGAAATGGAGATAGCACGTCACGTTGCAAATAATTTGTGGACGAATAGGGTTCTACCGCTGCCTCACATTCTCCCTTTGCTCCAATATCATTCAAATCATTTCATCAACTATTCATTGTTAGTTATTTATGAACCAAGGTGGTGTTTTGACTATGTTTTTGCCCCGAGGTCGACATTCAAGTGTGAGGGCCTCAGGACCAAGGAGTTGGAAGTCGCCTGAGGGAGAAAAACATCAAGTAATGCCCATGGTGCTAACAAAACATTATGGATTAATAGCTTCCTTCTGAACCAAACGAGAATTCGAAGCACCTTAAATTTATCTTGCAACGGAAGCAAAAAGATGGACAGTAACCGTCAGTTGTGGATGTGGTGTCAGGTAAAAGAAAAAGTGTAAATCTAAGAACTGTTGTACACTCATGGCTAGGCAGATGCCTTTGTTCAAAACGGAAGAATATTGTGACATGTGAATATTGTGTGTGTGTCTGTGATACATATGTGAATATTGAAAAAAATATAAGTGAATATTAAAAACGGAAGAACATTCCGCAGCTTTGTTCAAAGCGGAAATTGTCAATAATAAAGCTGCGGAAAGTTTTTCTCGAGTCTTACATTAAAAGGAGTATAATGTATCTGGGAATTGGATGAATTATGTCAGTGAGAATTGTGTAAAAGAAATGGTAATTTTAGAATAGTTCGAATTTCTGTCAGAATGATTTTCATGAAACTTTCTGTTGTCTAAGTATTCTATTCTAAAGAAGATTTTATTAATAAATAAAAATGAACCAAATTGGCCAATATTATACATTGATTGAATATTTAAGAAACTAATCAAAATGTTACCAAGAATTTTCGAATTTTATAAGTTTACTCAATTGAATTAATAAAAACTGAGTACTTTCTAACCTTCATAACAATATAAACGCATTCATATGTCCCGGGTAAGCATGATGAATCAGTAAGAACTGCAAAAAGTACTATTTATACTAGTAAAATGTTTTTGTACAATAGTAATGAACCACTAGACGATTAACATTTCAGGTATGGCCGAAAAGGCTTAGAAACTAAAAATCATACTAAAGAACCTTCCACTGAAAGAGGTTTTTCGTTCATCTAATCAGTTGATAAGAAAATTTATAATATTGTAACATAGAGCCTTGTGGGTTGTCGAAGAGTTCTTTCATAACTCTGGCGATTTGCTAAATCAGAAGTCTTAATAATAATAATAATAATAATGCCTTTATTGATATGGCGAGGCTGGGGCCATTAGGCCCGCTCTTCCGCCTAACCACATGTCAGATGTATACAAAGATCAAACATATATTATATACAAATATAAACAATATATTTATGTTGCAAGTAGTTAGTAGAAAACAAGTATAATTTAAATGTAGCTTTTAAAAAGATAAATGAAATATTAAAATAGACAGAAATGTGGCAAATTTTGTTTGACAAATTATAAATTCATAGACGGAAGTTGAGTTGAATAGCATTGCTCCAAACGTTTTCGCGCTACGCGGCAGCCTGGTATTCACCCCGAGCGACTGTAATCTTTTAAATACAGAAACACACCACCTCACTCGCCGCTCGACCCTGGAGGAAAACCCGCTAGTCGGGGAAAACCCACCAGGCAGGCTGCGTCCTAATACAATAGTAACTAAGCTAAAATGAAGTGACAGGATTTTGGGGTGTTTTCCTCAGCTGCTGGCCTTGCTGCAAGGGAATCGTCTTCTTGCTCTAATCCTCCTCTGCTCCTATGGATGAAAACACATTTCCGGCAGTATCAAACAAATCACAAAAGAATAAATTTTCAACAAGTACATTACGGTTATTTCTAAACATATTAGTCACTTTTTAACATTCCTAAAAGGTGGTAAAACTGACATTGGATTTGACAGCCGAATATCTACAGTGATGTAAGTTGTATAATGATATATTCTATTTTGTAAGAAAGTCATTCAGGTGTTTCTTAAAAGATGTTAATGAGGAGCAGTTTTTAATGTTGAAAGGCAATTTATTCCACTCTCGGGCTACCGTAATTGCGTATGATTTATTGTAGTAGTTTGTTTTACTTTTTGGAATACAGAGTAACTGAGATTTCTGAAATCTAGAGGATTTAAGATATACGAAATAATTTGTTAAATATGACGGGGAATCCACTTTTAGCATCTTAAATAAAAGACAAAGGCTGTGATACAAACGCCTATCCTTTAGTGTTAGTATTTTGTTCACTTTATAAACTCTGGAGATATGATCGTATTTTTTATATTATAAATGAAACGAATACAGGCATTTTGAGCTCTTTGCAGAGTTTGAGCGAGTGAATCTTTTAAATTGTTGTACACAATATCACCGTAGTCGAAATGAGGACACAACAGAGTTTTTACTAACATTTCCTTCGTATTTGTAGGGAGACATTTGTCGATACATCTAAGGGATTGCAAAGATGCATAAACCTTGCGACAGACATTTCGGATCTGGTATTCCCAGCTTAGATGATCATCAAAAATTAAGCCCAAGTTTTTCACTTGTGAATAACGAGGAACTACAACATTGCCTATAAGCACATCAGGAATAGATAAACATTCAAGTTTCTTGTGCATTTGGGAAGAGCCAATTATGATGGTTTGTGATTTCGTAGGATTTAAATTGAATCCGTTTTTCATTGACCATTTTACTACAGATGAGAGCTCATTATTTAATTTATTTATTAGCATTGCTACCTGTGACGGTTTCCCGGAGATGTAAATTTGCAGATCATCCGCATACATATGATGACTACATTCTCTAAGTTCGCGTGATAAGTCATTCACATAAATTAAGAAGAACAGCGGCCCTAACACGGATCCCTGAGGTACTCCACGGTGGAGAAGTCTTCATTTTTATATTTCTATTGTATTTGCTTCTTTTGTAAAAAATAAACATATTATTTCTACATTTCAAGTATTTTGTGCTCTTTGTACGGGAAGTACAGATTAAAGTGTCTCAATGTAATAGCAATATGGTTAGTGCTGGAAATGATATTCTGTACACAATAGTGAATTACAAGCGATTGAACTATGAGTAGTAATAAGATCAAAACATCGAGAAAGCTGAATTTAGAAAAGTTCCGTTTGAGAAGGACAGAATATCTGTTCTCCAGCATCGTAGCAATGTAACCTTCTCTAAGGAAACATTCCTCGTTGTAATATGTTCCTCAAAGCAATAGTTTTACCAACAACCGACATTATGTACGTTTCGGCAGTTAGCATAACTACACCTATCTCTTCACCCGCTTATTCTACGGAAGCCTTGATTGGTGATGAGACTTCTCGTCGAAGACAACAGCCGATTCCGGTCATCTCAACCACCGCGACAACGGAGCAGAATCTCTCTGTTCTCTCCCAGCGCGACTCGCGGGGAGTCGTGTAACTCTTCGGCTCATCAAACGAACAGCGCTCTCCCGACGAGGCAACAAGCGCCGTTATGGCGGCCGATTATTTGTGAGACATGGGTGCGCCGTGACCCGCTCTTGCCGGTCGCTCTCAGGAGCTCCGAGTACAGCGCGCGAGCAGAAACTCATTACAAATGAACATGATTCTCTGCAAGCAATGGCAGTGTCTCGGACTAGGAGGCCCTGGGGTTCGAGCCCCGACAGTGGCGCGTTTTTGACACTAGACAGGTAGTGTGATTTCAACTAGTATCTGGATTTATTGATAGTTCCGGTCCCCATATCTGTTAAGGTCCTTAAGGTCACTAAAATTCCTTTTAGTGAAGTTAATTTTGTATCCCGCCAGGTGGCGACGATTCCTACCCCGTTGAATGAGATCGCAAACGACCTACACTTGGGTTTTCAGGAGATTTCGCGCTCTAGGTAACTCCCCCAGCTGGGCACCGCTCCAGTGAGCAAGCTGGAAGATCCCAATAGGTCTCCGCCGACCGGGGGTTGGCGCCGAATCTCTTCATCCCAAGGGGAATGAATCACTGCTGCCTTCCAGGATAAAAAAATACTTCACTAGGCTTAATAACCTTAGCATTTCACATCTCTAAAAACATCAATCAATCAATCCAGACGGCGAGTAAATTTGAATTAATTACACAACTAGGTCGGAAAGCCGGCACCGTCGAGTTTGGGGAGGTATGTGGAGGCGCGGTACAGCTCCCAGCGCAGTCCCAAAGCGAATGCTACGGAGCTATGTCATCGACATGCATCTCAGTCATACATGCGTGCACCCAGCACCATCTCAAGAGTTGGCATGACTGATGATAAGTAGTGTAGGCATTCACACTTCGCATGCTTTGTAACAATATGCAAGCACCCCAGTAATTGTTACACAAGACTTTTTTTCCTCGTTTTCATGACGTTCCTAATTATCGTAAGCGCACCTTTTTCTTGAACAGTTGTATAAAAATTGGAAAAGCTAATATACGAACACTTTCTTTCCGTCACGTAAAAGTTGAATAAATTACTATCCATCGCAATCGATGATCAGCAATCAGCAATCAATTTCTTTGTACAAACAATTTATGTAATATTAAACACATTGGTTTCATACCGAAAGACTTTCATAATTCAGTAATTTTTGTAGAAAAAAATTGGTATTTCCACATCTCACATATTTGCCTGCGCCACGATGCTTCATAATATCATGTCCTTAACGATACCTTTAGAAATCCTGAGGTGGGCGATGTCATAATTTTCAAACATTGGCTGAGTGAAGCTCAGACCCAGCATTGCCGCTGCCTCCGCAGCGACTTTGTCCGAAAGGTCCTAGGTTCGAGTTCCGATGGTGGCGTATTTCTAGTACTAGCTGTATAGCTAAACCGAATTCACGAGCTCTCTGGAAGACAACTCTATCGTCTGCTGTTCTGATCGGCAGTTTTACGTGGTTTCTTCAATCGTTACCTGTCGAATGCCGGAACAGAATCCTAACAAACGGACCATGACAGCGCGCGATCTTTTCTTCTTCTTCTTCCTTGTTCTACCTTCTCCATTACATAAGCTTGTCCTCACTGAGGTGATGCCCCGCTCGGGAGATACCTGGATACTCCGACATTCGTCTAGCGCTGGTCGGAGGAATCACGGACAACTGCTGATAAGAGCAGCCGGCCACAAGAATTATCTTCCACACATTGGATGAATTCGACCCAGCTCTTAGCTGGTGACGAAAATCTGCCACCTATCGAGACTCGAAAGATCAGGACCTCCGGTCAACAATGGTGCAGATACAACGGTGTTGCAGCCGAACCATCGCCTCCCGTCGGGAACTCGTCGAGAGTTAACGAACGGAGCCCGAAGACACCTGCGCAGCCCTTACCGCACGCAATGCTGCAGCGCGTTGGGTATTGAGATAGGAGCGGCAGGAGGCTCTCAGAGAACAAGGAAAACGCGACGTGCGCGGTGCTAAATAATCGGCCTCTTGTTTTTGTTTCGCTGCAAACGAGTTCCAGCGGCTACTCGCATGCATGCGCACCGACGCAGCTAGTACATTGTACCTACTCTGCCGGATTGGTTGGCTGTTACGAGTGACTAATGGAACGAGGCGGAGCACTTACATTGCCAGCGCCCTGGTGACTTTCGCATCTGTTTTTTAATTGCACGATTCTACTTGAAAATATGATTGTTATACAAGAAGTAGAATACAATGATCATCTGCTCATTTCAACATTATGGTATTACTTCAAATGCAAAGCTCTATTCCTCTTTCTCCTCCTCCTTATAATAATAATAATAATAATAATATAACATAATAATATAATAATAATAATAATAATAATAATAATAATATTCATTAATAAATTTTTATAATTTCTTCCTTAAATATGTGTATATCCTTCTATATTAGTACTATCCATTAACTAATACACACTGTGGTTGTGAATGATATTACTAATTATAAGTAATATCATTCACAACCACAATAACATAATAATAATAATAATAATAATAATAATAATAATAATAATAATAATAATAATAATATACCTACATTTTTTGTAGGTATATTATTCGGAGGCCCAACGAGGTATAAAAAAAATATTTCCATACTTGTAGGAAGCCGAAATCATATTTTTTTCGGCAAGCTTAGTATTATACTGCGTTGTCTTGGTAAAAATAGTATTGCATATGGTCGTGTTATGGAGATATGTCAGCTTTTAATTAACAAAAATGTGTTCGGTTTTGTCACTAATAACTCAAATATTTATTCGAGAAAGTCTTTTTTTTTATTTACAGAACCTGATATTTAATAATGTTTAGTTAAATGTTGTAATGACTATTATTAGATATCTTAATTTGAAAAAATAGTCAAAAACATCAATAAATTAAAAAGTTTAAGGCTGAAGTCCTCACCCTCTTCCATTGGTGGCACTGTATCACTTATACCATAGTCTGCTAAAATAAAGCAGCCACCCCCCCCCTCAGCCCGCTTTACCCTCTTTCCAGTTCCTCCCATCAGCTACAAGCACATGATATACCACATAGGTCCACATAGGTCATATCCTTTTTTTTCTGGCATTTCTTCTATCTTTTGTGCTATCATGATTCCATTTGTTTTGTTCCTTACACTATACTGTATTACATTTCTAAGATGTGTTATTTCAATATCAAGAAACGAACGTGTGGTAAAACGGACGTGTGGGTTGTAATGGGAGTATCAAAGGAAAATGTCCAGAAAACCAGGAAAGTCCAGGTGTTTAAAATAAACTTCTAATTGATACATACGGTATTCGAAGTCGATTCGTCCGTTACCCAGATCCTTCCCCAGATTTAGACTTGTTCTGCCGATTTTTTCGTCGATTTGTTCTTTATAATGGTGAGCTTGACAGATACATCCTTTATGCAGAAAATTGCGTATTAAATATGATTAACTTTTTTAAAAATTTCGCTGCGTCCTTATTTAACTTATCGACGCAACGTGTCTCTTCAGCCCTGGTCGAGCGTTTAGCGCGGAGTAATCCTCCATTAATATCCATCCCTCTGTATTCCAGAGGGTGCTGTATGTTTTATGTCTCGTCTCATGTAGTCAGTTGTCAAAGAGGACCAGCAGGTAGCATCTTTGCGTACTAGTGTCTTACTCCACGCACCCCAGCGTCACTACCCAGCGGCCAGAATTGGGAAGGAATTAGGAAAGGGGTAGGGTTTACAGCACTTCACAGGGGTTGGACTAGTCCTTGTGAAGTTTCGCTATGAGCCACGAGTGAGCACACACTTCAACTGCTTCACCAGTAAAATATGAAAATGTGGCTCAGAACAAGACAGTTCTCTAACCTGTTGATATCTTAAACGGATACTGTGGTATAAAACCTGTTGATATAAAAACGGATTCGGTGGTATAATGGTCAGCGTACCGGACTGTTGTACCCGAGTTTGCGGGTTCAAACCCGATCGAAGCCGTTGATTTTTAAGGGTGAAAAAATCCTTCGTACGCCTTGGAGGGGAAGTAAAGCCGGCTGTCCCATGTTAGTAGATTTACTGCATGTAAAAGATCCTCAAGCCTAAATGAAGCCTCTGAGCAAAAATTGAGATCCGCCTGTTTCGTCGCCCAAAATAATACCTCCTTTCTCCGCTAGGTGGTGAAAGGAGCGTTGCGAAATTTGCGTGATTAGACGGAAGAGCGGGCCTGATGGCCCGAGTCTCGCCACGTAAAATAAGGCATTAACTAACTATCTTGGTCAACAATTATTTAATATTGCAGTCATTTATCAATGACGCTACAGCACAATCCTCGCGTTGACGTGACATGCCGCTATCGCCATAATACCAGAGACTTTCTAGATCACCTGCTTACCAAAATGCAGGGAAGAAAAATAGTAAAAGTGGGGGCAGACTGGGTAAGGATGGGTCGCATACGGTCTGTAACTGTCTGAAATGGACAAGAGAACAACACGGAAACTGCCGATCAAATCAGCTGACCTCTAGAATTATTAATCACGCAACGGCATCGCCTGTCTTATCTACTTAACTGAAGTTGACAATACGTCATCCTCCGAATTCGAACCTAGGAACATTCAGTGTACAAAGGCTTCGCCAAACTGCATACATTATCCCACCCCATCATTCCAGAAATGAGTTCAATCAGAGTTTTTTCATACTACATTGTATCAAAAATAATAGAGAAAATATTAACATGCAGTGTAATTGATGCAACTATCTACAGGAGAGGTATCTAAAAATAAAACAAAATAATAAACTTTCAATGTCATTTGCAGTTTATACATCAGTTATTTCACGCAACTTAACAAATGTTATTTGTTTTCTGGTGAATACAACCCAAAGCATTACGTGTAATAAAATGCCCTGTCTAGTTTTGCACTTGTACCGCAAGAAATGTGACTATTAACATCACTGAAAGTTGGCATTGCACTGAATTACCGGTGCACACGCAACAATTGGACGTAAAGTTGCAGTTGGTCGATCCGCAGGCGGCGATACGGCACGATTGATTCCAGCGACATGTTGTACGACGACGCGCGCTCACGAGCCTATCTCCATAGAATGCGACGGTTAGCGGCGGCGGCAGTGGTTGTGGAGGTGGTGGTGATAATGGTGGTGCTGGCGGTTGTGAAGGTGAATGTGGAGGCGTTAGTGTTGGCTGTGGAGGTGGAGATGGAGGGGGTGGTGGTGGCGGCGGCAGAGGTGAAGGTGAAGACCGGTATTGGCGTTGGTGATGGAGGTGGTGGTGGTATTGGTGGCGGAGGTGAAGGTGAAGACGGTGATGGTGGTGGTGGTGGTGGTGGTGGTGGAGGCGGCGGAGGTGAAGGTGGCGGTGTTGGAGGTAGAAGTGGAAGTGGCGGCGGCGGCCGTGGAGTTCGTGGCGCCGAGAGATGCTGGTGGAGGTGGTGGGCGTTCAGGAGGAGGTGGAAGTGACGGTGGTTGTGATAGAGGCTCTGGCTGCGGGAGGTGGTGGCGGTGGCGGTGGCGGTGGAGGTGGTGGAGGTGGAGTCGTGGTGGCAACGAGCGAAACGGCTCGGTGGGCGGAGAGAGCCGTTGAAAACTTAAAAGAGAACAAAGCAAACAAACGCCTCCATGAATATCAATGCGCTCAAGAAGTCCAATATCCGGCTGGTGGCGATCCGACTTTCCATTTAATTGATTGCTCCGCTGATGAATATGTATCCGCGGGCCGCAGCGGCCACGGGCGGGGTCCCTGAGCGGGAACGGCAGGATGGGACGGGAGCGGGGCGAGAGGAGAAAGGGTAAGGCTGCGCGGGGTTAGTTGGGGTCGGAGCGGCCGGCAAGCAGCGCGACGAAGAAGGGGAAGGGAGGGAAAGGGCAACAGCCCTCCCCGGCGCGGGAACAGACCGCAGAAGTAGGAGACAAACCCACGGCAGGTTGGGTGATTTATAGTCTCGTTAAAATAAGAATGTGATTGACATTCGTAATAGGCAGAGGCGTTTCCATGGGAACCGCGCATCATAAGCTGGGTGCGAGACTTAAGTTTGAAAGCTGCGAATAATTGTTTTTTTCAAAAGTCAAGGCTACGTCTTTTTTTAACGGTTTGCACACGCACATCGATCCTGACTTCTCTCTGCGGAGATGTCGGTATGTATCTCCCTGAACTCAGCTACCACTATAATTTAGTAATTCTAATAGACAAAATCTTTTTAGTTATTTGAACATTTTACTGAGGAAGCTAATTAAAACGAGCACGATGACATATAAATCGTTTTATCATTTGTTTCGGAGAGAAAGATAGATAAAATATATTATTTCCAATTCTGATACATACATTTGTTAAACAAACAACAGTCGTTTTGTTTATTTTTTGATCATAAGAAACCACACAATGGCTATAGCTCATAAGCCAGATATTTCATTATGGGCGTGACCGGAAAAGAGTTTATACTGAGATTCAAATGATGATGAAGTAACCAATGAGCCTGAAGTTAGAGCAGGCGATGGAAACAGGGATCCCCGAGGAAACCTGCGACGAACCCGTTTTGTCCACCACCAATTCCAATTGCTCGGGCGATAATCCACCCTCCTCACCAGCAGTGGAAGGCGAGAGTGCCGCCGCTACACCACAGACCGTTCACACTGCAAGTAATAATTTTAATGAGAATTTTAATTTATATAGATGCACAATTAAAATTACAAACATGTTATTAATGTAGTGGATCCATTTGATTTGAAGCTGTTGCAACAAAACAATACGATAACAACGCATTCGTGGAAATCAGACCTCAGTATATCCAACAAAGTAACAGGCTTCCAAACAAAAGTTCTCACGGCCGGCGTCAAATATATTACTTTCCGGTTTGTTTGAAAAAAAAAAAAAAAAAATACAAGCTCTCATCCTGCAAAAAAGTATTCAGAATTCGATCCATATAGAGGAAGTAGGTGCACTGAAGATAAAGGTAAGTATAGAAATCCGAAGTGCTTCGGTTCCAAGGGTCGTGGGTTCCAGTCCCACACTGAAATGGACATTTACGCTTGTTAATTCACCATTCTTAATAACTCTTAATTCTCCCATAATTCACCAATATTGTGAACTACCTTTGTGTAAGAAAGGAGACGACTTGACTTTGAATTCGGACAGGCACCCATGTGTGATAGGGAGCAAAATATATTTGGGTTTAAACGCCTTGAGGGTAGCTAGTAACACAATCCCAAACGGGCCAAAATTTAATAGACAGCGACACACACACACAAAGAGAGGGGGGAGACAAACAAAAAGAGAGAGGGATGGAGTGACAGAGAGAGTAATAGGGTATCGTAGAGAGAATTAGAAAACAGAAGTACGAATAGGTATATCTTTATTCATTGATAGACAGAGGGAGGTAGAATCATAGCGCAACCAACAAGCCCATCTGCAGCTCCCAAAAGCGAATTGAATTGACGTGCAAAGCGCCTTGCGGAGGGTGAGGCGAGGCGAGAGGTCGCTGGGCGTCGTCGCCGATGCATCACCGCCGCCGCCACCCCTTATCGCTCCGCGCAGCGGGGGCGCCTCAGCCCACATTCCTTCCTCTGTACGCAAGCGCCCCACCCCCTCCGCCACCTGCTCAGGCTCTGCGTCGCCGCGCCGCAGCTGCTCAACAGTTCAGGCCACACGGCGACCCGTCTCAGTGCCGGAGCTACACAATTTTGGGCCTGGAGCGATGCTAAAACGTAGCCCCCCCCTCCGCCTCCCTCCCACACAACAAAAAATAAATAAAATAAATGTCAAAGTTGTATCAGAAAACTATGAGTTATTTTATTATATTTTTAATTAAAAGTATTTAAAAAAATATTACGAAATCCTATTTTTAAGTATTTAGTAATCAAATAATACAATTTCGTCCGTGAGCTTAAAATGCTAAACAATTCTTGTGTTTAGTTAGTTTAATAAAATCACTTCTTCAATACATGAAATAATAAATATGAATTTCAGCTGAAACGATTTTAATGTGATCTTCATTAGATTTATTTCATGGAGTCCTAACTTATAAGTAACAACTACAACTATTTAAGGTAAAAAAATAATTGAAAATTTTATTAAATATGATACTGTACCGCGACTTATAAAATTACGATAACGATTTTATCGAGTGCCAATTTCTTTTTCAATATTTTACTATTTTTTCCCAGTCCCATCATCGAGTTCCTTGACTTAGGGGGCCCGGGGCGATCGTCCGGTCTGCCCATGCCTAGTGTGACGTCGTGGGAATACACAATAATCACAGACACGAGCTTCAATGATAAATATGTACGGTTTATTCACAATATGTACAGTACTACTTTAAGTTACAGCTCTGGTAGATCTTTACTTTCCTGATCGCAGGAGCGATCCTTAAAAATGAATAACTGACTCGTGGCCCGCGCCACTCCTCAGCGAGCCTCCCGCACACAGCAGACAGCTCCGGCGACCTCTTGTCACCCGTGGATATAGTCCACAACGGCGTCCCAACACATGGTTTGCCGCACGAGCCTAGCTCGGCTCCGCACCGCCCTGGGCGCAAGTTTTTGTGCGTTCGCACGAGGGTTCCCTCTCAGCTCAACAAACCCCACCCCCGCGCTCTGCGTCCGCTCTTATATAGCCCCCACCCACGTGACCTGAAACGTCACTGGGTTTTGCACACGGCCCACACTGACCGCTTTGCCAGGCATTTTTGGACATCCATTTCCCTGGATTCCAAGAATTTGACACGCGGCACGCGGCAAAAATGCGCTGTCCCGTACTTTGGGCATCCCTTTCCCTAGCTCTTTGGATTTCCCAGAATACCTCGGCGTGTCACATCCTGCCTGGCCCCTGGCGTCTAATCCTCTGCCGCCGCCCTTTGTGGCGGTTGCTAACTGTAGTCCTACAATACGTTACATACTTCTCCATACCCTATTTTGAATTTTTTATGCAGGATATAACCACAATAAAAAATTCGTCCCGCAACTAGATTTGTGGATCTGGATATGATTATACCATTTACCTGGCCATTGGGCTCACACTCTATTGATCTCTCTAACCTACTCTATATTTACAACATATTTTTTTTTATCAAAATCTAGCTAATATAAATAACTAACCTACTTCACGTACCTCCTTTCATTCTAATATATACAATTTTCTACAATCTTAAATTACATACAGTCTGCTGCAATTACCTCCGTAGTATTCACAATCAAATGATGTGATACTTTCCCTGATACCCCCAGAACCAACAATGTCTTCAGAGCTTCACTTTGTACCCATAATTGCACATACATAAGACACACATGAAACAAACAGAATACACAACAATACACTTTCAACAATTTGTTACATATATACAGTGATTCTTCTCTTGTCTTGATTTTATACAATGCAATCAAGTGATTCGGTTCAGTGTAGCCCTCCGCATTCCCAGTTCAGTTCAGGTTCCATGTATCAGTAAAACATACGGCTTAAGGCATCAGCATTTACGTGATCCTTACCCCTTTTATGAATAATTTCTAAATTGTATGCTTGGATCATTAATGACCAACGCATCAATCTCGGGTTTTTACTTGAACAATTATTTAGCCATACTAATGGGTTGTGGTCTGTTTCCACTTTAATTTTTGCATTTCCATCCAAATAGTACTTTAGTTTCTGCAATGCCCATATTATGGCTGTGCACTCCTGTTCTGTTGTACATCGTAATAATTCCGAATCTGTGAATTTACGACTTAAGTATAACACCGGTTTTTCTTCTCCTCTATCATTATACTGTGCCAAAATGATGCCAATACCTCTTTTTGACGCATCACACTGCACTATAAAATCCTTATTAAAATCTGGCGCGTGAAGGACGGGTTCGTGACAGAGAGCGTTTCTCAGTTTCTCGAATGCCATCTCGCATGCTGGCGTCCACGTTACCCTGCCTTGCCGTTCGCGACCTCGCAATAAGTCCGTTAATGGCGCTGATATACCCGCATAATCGGGAATAAATTTCCTGTAGTAACCCGTTAATCCGAGAAAAGCACGCACTTGCTTTTTCGTTTGAGGTACGGGGTGCTCTTTAATAGTTTTTACTTTGGCCTCTACCGGCCGCATCATGCCACTACCAACCATGTAGCCTAGGTATTGCACATTCTTACGCGCGTATTTACACTTGCTTGGCTGCACATGCAACTTCGCTTTCTCTAATATTAGAAACACCTGCTCTAAATGTCTAAGGTGTTCTTGCCATGTGTCGCTATAAATGGCGATGTCATCCAAGTATGGGACTGCAAATTCTGCACATCCTGCTAATAAAGCTGCCATCATCCTACTACACTGAAAAGGTGCATTTTTTAGCCCGAAGGGCAATCTTAATGGCCTATACGTGCCAAAGCTTGTACAGAAAGCCGCATATCTTTGCGCTCTCGGAGTGAGCGGTATCTGATGATAAAATTTTGCTAAATCCAATGTAGTAATAATCTTAGCTGCCGCTACTGCTTCTATCCTCTCCTCCATGTTCGGCAACGGAAAATATTCTGATTTTATAATTTGGTTTAGCTTGCGATAATCTACGCACGGTCTTGGTTTTCGTCCCGGCGCCTCTACAAGAATCATAGGGGAAGCATAATCAGAGTCGCCTATTTCGATTATGTTATCCCGTAACATCTTCGCGATTTCTTCCTGCAAAATTTTTGATTGACGCGGCGACATTCGATAAGGCGCACTTCTTATCTTTTTCGACTCGTCCGTCAATTCAATGTCCATGGTGACGACATCCGTCAACCCTGGTCTGTCTGAAAATATATGCTTGTACTTTACAATTAAATTGAGCAGTTTGTCGCGGAACTCGTCTTCGACTTCTGTTCCTTCGAGCATAGCTTCCGCATCGAAGTCGACACTATCAAGGTTAATAGCGTACTTATCCAGCTCGTCTTCCTCAACTTCAAAGTTTGAGCTGCGATCTGCTACATAATTCAGATATTCGGTACGTTGCACGTACGCTTTCAACATGTTAATGTGGTAGATACGCTCTTCCTTTTTCCCAGGCATTCGGACAGAGTAGTTCGTGTCCGATTTTTTCTCTACTACTTCTCCCGGTCCTATCCATTGAACAGATAACTTTTTTGTGCGATTCGGGGCCAACACCAGCACCCGGTCGCCCGGCGCGAATTCTCTGTGTACGGCTCGCCGATCGTACCACGTTTTTCTTTTCTCCTGCTCGTTAACAAGCTTCTCGTGAGCTAATTCGCGAGATTTCTGAAGCCTATTTATTAGCTTGAACACATATTCGACGACGGAATTTTCTTCCTCATCGTCCTCGCCTGCAAGGTGTTCATATAATAAAGTTATGGGAGTTCTGAGGTTCCTCCCATACACTAATTCAGCTGGAGTGAATCCGAGGCTCTCGTGCACCGTGGTTCTCAAAGCAAATAAAATCGCGGGCATTTGGTCCTCCCACTCCGTTCCTGCTTCCAAGCATAACACTTTGATTAAGCGATTCATCGTTCTATGCACGCGTTCGATAGGATTTGACTGCGGGTGGTAGGGCGAACTTCTCACCAATTTGATCCCAAACTTCCTAGCAAATTCACCTGTCAATGCGCTTGTAAAGCACGTGCCCTGGTCTGTTTGTAATTCCTTAGGAAACCCGATTCTACTGAATAATGTCAACAAGGCACTAATGATAGTTGTTGATTGCAAATCTTTAATTGGAATAGCCTCCGGATACCTAGACGCTAAACAAATGGCTGTCAAAATAAACTTGTTGCCTTCTTTACTTTCGGGAAGAGGTCCACAAGTATCAATATTTATTTTACCGAAGACTTCCGTTATCGGCGGTACTAACATTAACGGTGCTTTTTTTCGATCATTTGGCCTACCAACCTTTTGACACACATCGCAAGTTTTCACATATGTCTCCATATCCTGGAAACAACGAGGCCAATAAAAGTATCGCGACATGCTGGATTTGCTCTTAGTGCAACCTAAATGTGCATTCGCGGTTTCATGGCACACCTTGAGAACGGCGGCCCGATATTTAGTCGGAACTACTAACATATTAAATTTTTCTCCGCGATTGCTGTGTCTTGACCGATACAAAATACTATTTTTCACGAAATACGACTCTCGCCCTGCTTCCGGTACGTTGTGCTTATTCGCGTCGTATAATGTTTTGATTTCCGGGTCACTTTGTTGTGAAGCTGCGAACTCAGTCTGGGTAACATTTATGAGTTCATTCACTTCGGGCGTTAGTACACTTGCACTGGCGTCCCTTTCACTAACGGCTCCCTGCTGCCTCAATTGTTCAAGGTTTTCTACCTGCTCGTCCGCGTCAAACTCGCCTGCGTGTCGGTCAGCCGGCCCCGACTCTTGAGTCACCCGCGACGTTTCAGCGGCTTTTGCCCGCGTCGTTACGGCTGCAACTAATTGTGGCTCAATAAATCCTGCCTTTACTTCTTCCAACAGAGCAGCTGTTCTATTACTTAATAAGTAATATCCGCTGTCGCATTCCCGAGGCACAACTGCGGCTTTAGTTACTACTTTCCCGAATGGCCCTTCAATAGTGACTTCTGCCACCGGGAGATTTCGTGGTGAGGCATCAAGCGGTTGCAAAATCCACACGCTTTCTCCCGTTAAATTCTCGTCGCTAATAAATTTCTCATGGACAAGATCGAAACTGGCACCACAGTCGCGCAAAAATCTCCCGGGAATTTTATTAATTTTTCCAAAGAACACGTACGGTGAAAACAATTCCGTAGCTGTTTTGTCTGCCACATGATTCATTTTTTCGGCCACGCGGCGCTGCGGGCATTCACGGACCATGTGGTCTGTGGCACCACACCCGTAGCATTTCCGCTTGTCTGGCTTCTCGTATGCTGCCCTAACATCGGTTTTCTTACCGCTCGATTTCCCCTGAATTTCCGGTACTATCGGCATCGTCTTGCTCGTGCTTGCAACTTGTTCCCCTACGGCTTCCGATTTCCTATAAGGCTTGAACGAAGACCGTTTCCAGCCTGCCCTATTGTTTTCATAGTTGTCTAGTTTACGAGCTAGTTCTAACGGCATCTTAAATTCCCCCCACTCATCAATAAAATGCTCTTTAATATCAATAGGCACACGACGCTTCAATTGATCGGTTACAATTAGATTCATTAAGTCCTCGAACGTATGAATATCTAGTCCTGCTACCCATTCTTTGCAATAATTTTTCAGCTCTCTCGCGTATACGTTCCAGGTAGTATTCGCGGCTTTTACATGTTTCGCGAACAATTGTCGAAACTTCTCGGCATTGAATCGATACATTTCTAATAACCTATTCTTTAAATCGGCATATTCTGTTCTACTACCTTGCCCTTCTAAAGTTAGCGATGCATTGATTTGGTGTGGGAGCAGTCCCATAAGATTTGCCACCCACTCTTCTTCTGGAATTTCTAATTGTTCCGCCTGACTCTCAAAAACACTTAAAAATGCTGTTATGTCGTCGTCCTCCCCTTTGAATCGGCTCATAACTTGATTTAATCGAATGTGCATTTTGCTATTTACTTCGGACTGCGGACTAGCTCTACCCGCCAGTTGGCCCTGTTCTATTCTCAGTTTTTCTAACTGAAATGCACGTTCCTTCTCTGATTCGCGTTCCCTCTTTTCTCGTTCGCGTTCATCCTTATACGCCTGAGCTATCCCTTTCACAAATTCCTCCTCGTAATCGGAATGCTCCTCTATCAATTTTTTTAGTACTACCAAAGTTTCGCCACCTGTAATTTGGAGTCCTAATTCCTGTGCCACGTGCACTACACCCTCTTTCCCGAATCTCGGTAAGTAAGCCATAACTGAAACCTGAACCGAACCTTACAATGCAGATAGCTATACTTACACCAGATCCTTGCTGACTTCTTGATTTTATCAAAGCCGGTTGGCCTTGAGACGTCCTTCCTTCTCCGTCCTTCCTTCCTTCCTTCCTTCCGGCGTTGCCGTGAAGACGTGGGCGTCTGGCTAGGAGCGGACCCTCTCTGCTCCCGTGCGTCGTAATTATGTCTGCCCGTCGACACACCCACGCACTGGCCCACCCACTGTTCGTAATATTGCGACCACGTATGAGTATGGTGCAACAATGCCGTGCCGTTCCAGCGTGAATGTTTTAACTGCTGCTATTATCACAATTGAGCAACACTTCCCCGTGGAATTCTTATAACCGCATCCACCAATTATACTATTTGGTGAATGATATTCCCCGTGGAATTCGTTTAACCGCTGCCACCAATTATACTATTTGGTGGGTGCACGTACTTCCCCGTGGGCTTCTTTATAACCGCTGCCACCAATTATACTATTTGGTGGGTGCACGTACTCCCCCGTGGGTTTCTTTATAACCGCTGCCACCAATTATACTATTTGGTGGGTGCACGTACTCCCCCGTGGGTTTCTTTATAACCGCTGCCACCAATTATGTCTACCCGTCTGTGACGTCGTGGGAATACACAATAATCACAGACACGAGCTTCAATGATAAATATGTACAGGTTTATTCACAATATGTACAGTACTACTTTAAGTTACAGCTCTGGTAGATCTTTACTTTCCTGATCGCAGGAGCGATCCTTAAAAATGAATAACTGACTCGTGGCCCGCGCCACTCCTCAGCGAGCCTCCCGCACACAGCAGACAGCTCCGGCGACCTCTGTCACCCGTGGATATAGTCCACAACGGCGTCCCAACACATGGTTTGCCGCACGAGCCTAGCTCGGCTCCGCACCGCCCTGGGCGCAAGTTTTTGTGCGTTCGCACGAGGGTTCCCTCTCAGCTCAACAAACCCCACCCCCGCGCTCTGCGTTGGTTCTTATATAGCTACCACCCACGTGACCTGAAACGTCACTGGGTTTTGCACACGGCCCACACTGACCGCTTTGCCAGGCATTTTTGGACATCCATTTCCCTGGATTCCAAGAATTTGACACGCGGCACGCGGCAAAAATGCGCTGTCCCGTACTTTGGGCATCCCTTTCCCTAGCTCTTAGGATTTCCCAGAATACCTCGGCGTGTCACATCCTGCCTGGCCCCTGGCGTCTAATCCTCTGCCGCCGCCCTTTGTGGCGGTTGCTAACTGTAGTCCTACAATACGTTACAATATTCACGGTCGCTTTATTTGAATAATCATTCTACAAGATGATGAATAAAGCCGAGTTGCATATTTTAATCCCTCACATTCACCGTGTCAATCTTAATAGTTACAAACAGTTTAAGAGACTGATTGTTTATTAATTATGTGTCACCTTATGTATCCCATCCGTTTCCCACGGAAGCGTGAGAATTGGGCAAATGTTTGAAGTACGCAAACACTCGTGCATCTTTACGACGTCCTCTCACAGCGCACTTGACGTCAAGGATCGCTGCCGAGCAGGCCTCGCCGCCCGTGCACACGCGTGTTTTTGCACGGCGCTCTCGCGTTGACGTCAGCAGACCGGCGAGAGCTCGCCGCGATTTCGTATCATAAGAAAAGCGGCGCCAAAGACGTCCCTCTCCCCCTTTGCCGCTCCTCGACGGCCCCGTCTCGTCCCGTCCCGTCTCGTCTGCATTGAGTGCTCGAAACGTTTGAATGGCGCGTTGATCCAAGAAGGCTCTACAATGGCGACGGCGGCAAAAAACGCACACGCCCGCCTGCTCGCCAGGAAAGCCAACTCTTACGTTGAATAGAGACGTCCTTTTTCTCGTGTGTCCGTCCGCGTGTGCGCGCGCGCGCCGAAGTCTTTTCCTTTCTTTCGGCGACCTTACGGTGATGAATTATGCAGCAGGGAGCAACCATCAAATAGGCAGGTCAAGAACCCCCCTAGTTAAGAATGTTCCGTAGCGGTAGTGTAGACATTTCGCTTGGAAGAAGCCGGAGGTCGGCAAAAACCGCCGAGGGGGGGCAACCTCTGGAGCGGGTGATGAACCGCCTAGCGTCCAATCGCTGCTGTCACATGCCGTTCTCGGGTCCGCTTTTCCATATCCATCGAGATGGCAGTGTTTAGGAAGGTCCTTAACACGGTCTGTGTTCTTTGCTTTGTTACTTGTTCCACCCCCGCCCACCCTGTCCTGCATTATTCATTGTCGAGACTTTTCGAACGGGGCGCGGGTTAAAAACGACGTGAATATTCTGGTTACGTTACGACTTGCATCTGCGTCAGACGTTCGTTATGTGCGCCCGGCGTCGAATGGCCTTTTTGTGGCCCCATTACGCCTTTGTTCGCGGCGTCGCGAGGGGATCGCGGGCGGAGGAGGTTCCCGTTCGCTTCTTTTGAGGAGCTGATGGCGTTCGCGGGCAGCCGAATGTGATTACTTTGCATTCGTTGCTGCTACTTCATTCGGTCTCAGTATTTTTAGAGGAGACGTGTATAAAAATGTTTGTAGGTCGATAATCTGAATAAAAAGGAATGCAACGGGATGGGAGAAAAAGAGGCAGGATGACGCAAAGTACAATAAATAAATAAATAAATAAAAGAATTATTGCCAATTGAAGCGAAAAGAACCAATTCACAATTCGAATTATTTGAGTGTGTTTGTGCTTAGTTTTGTTTTAAAATCGTGTTCAACATGAGATAGCATTTTGCCTTCTATTTGAGTAAATATTAATATACTCTAGCTTACTGCCAAAGTTCCATATGAATGAGAAATGTATGAAGACACATCGTTTATGAAATAAATGTGGGCAAACCATAGGTTTGCATATATGGTTGCGTTTTGCGCCGAACATGTACACGTTGAAAGTTCATTTCCTCCAGAGGACCTCGTAGGTATTGAAAACTACAGTCTAAGCAGTATGTCTAAATATAATTTAAAAAATGTAAAAATTTGGAACGCTCTATTTATATATTACACACTCTTCCCTACGACTATTCGACTTCGACCGAATAGAATATATCATTGGCCACGGACTCATTCTTTTGAATCCCTTACCAAGCTACCTCACCCGCCTCGAAAGTCACGTTGCCTTTCTCAAGTGTTTCCCAATACGCTTTCAAGTATCATTTGGGTGTCGAGGAAACAACACAGCGCCCGACCCAGCTGGAGCTCAAATCGAGATCCGCCCCACATCACCCCTCCCCTCTGCCGGGTCAAGGCCTACCTAAAGTCCGGCGTCTCGGGTCCCGGGTCCCGTTATGCCCTCCCCGCCCCCGCCCCCGCGCCCGCTCCCCACTCATCCCCGCCCGCTCGCCCCCGCGCCCAGTCCTCGCGACCGCAGCCGCATCGGCCCCGCAATTAGGCCGGGCTCGCGGCTCAAGGCCGCTCCCAAAGGCGGATGCGGGCCCCGCCTTCGCCCGACCCACCTGGGACGCCGCGCCGCGCGCCCGCCTCCGCACGACCACGCCCGCAGGGCCCGCGGTATGGCTCGCCCCACGCAGATTATTACCCGCTCCAAGGTGAAAAAGCTACGGTTCCGAATGGCGGACGTGGACGGCCCGGCTATTCCGACAAGGGGACCTGGTAGTACGAAGAGGAAACAGATGGTACTACATTCCACGGAATTGAATGATTCGTGATTTGATACTTCAGCGCGACAGTATACCCCCGTATACCCCCGATTTATATATAGCGACCCGTATACCCCCGATTTATCTGCAAAGACATTTTTAGAGTAATATTTATTGATGTATCCGTATTTTTAATATATTAGGCAGGTTGTGTAGATACAGAAGAGCGGGTATTATGACACATCTTTCGCGAAGGCAGCTTATGTGTGACAGTGTTCAATCATTATCATCTTTTCGCAATAAATGCCGCTGATAAATACATCCGCATGTTCATGTTATTGTTTTGATAATGGAATAATTACATTTCCTAAATTGTGTTTCAAGTTAAAACGTTTATGTGAATGTATTATGTCTTAAACTCTTTGAAATGTTTCATATAGTGAAGTAGTCCCTTGCTATCTAAATTCTCGTGTTTTGCAAGGATTACCGCTTTTACAGCCTCCTTGCCATTAGAGTCTGTAAACTGAAAATGTGTCTTTGAAAACATGACCATTGAAGCGTCAGTTTGGAGAGATTAGGCGAAAGCAGCCGATACGTCGTTTAGTCATACCGGCAGTTGAAGTAGCCCATGAGTCGAAAACTTCCTCCCACGTCACCCTCTGGTCATCTTCTCCAGCAGTAAGCTGCTTTATGACCTTGGTTGCTTCGTCCGTTTCTTTTACTCGTGTTATGATTTTCATTTAAGAAGTATACAAGCAATAAGGAAAGTATTCAAGGGAATATAAAATGCACATGCGTTGAGATCTTCTTAATGTAGAAATCCAATGCATGTATTCTTTTCTTATTGAAAATGAGAAAGTAGTTGTAATTGTGAAAAGTAGCGTGATGTGAACATACTACAAACAATCTGTTGAATCCGAAATCATCTCGTGATTTCTGACGCCAAGGACATCTTTCATGTTTTCCCCCTTGCATTATATGATTCTTTAAAAAAATGCATTAGTTATCGGAATGTTCAAATTGCACGTGCATAACATTTTCGTAATTGTTTTTTCGTAAACAGATAATGTGCCGTCACACGGGAAGTTCCCATCGCATTGGAAGTTCTGTCTCACGCCAGGCACAACAATATCCATTTGAGTAGGATTTTCCGCCACCTCGTTTGTGCCTGCTCTCATTATGGCTGGAGAC
This sequence comes from Teleogryllus occipitalis, assembly GCA_011170035.1. Taxonomy (NCBI): domain Eukaryota; kingdom Metazoa; phylum Arthropoda; class Insecta; order Orthoptera; family Gryllidae; genus Teleogryllus; species Teleogryllus occipitalis. The sequence continues at coordinate 493,239 of BLKR01000100.1, read as the reverse complement.
GGCGCAGGCTCCTTCTGCCCCCGGCCCAGGCAGTAGCGGAGCCCGCCTCGCCTCGTCTCAGAGACAGTCGCGTTCCCAGCCGCTCTCTTCCGGGCCCGCCTTCTTCCGCGCTTTCTTCTCGGACGCAGCGTGGGGCTGTCGCTTTTCCTGCGGTCGTACTTCTTTGGAAAGCAATAGCAAAGTACCTTAGGTATACTTGCCCAGGACAAATCTTACAAGAAGGCGCAACGGGCTTCTGGAGACTAGCCTATGCACTAATAAGCGTGTACGGCACTAAAAGAAGAATTGCTTTGTATTCTCCCGCGTCGATATTGCGGGAAACCCGTTCTACGACGAAGCAGCGATTCGGTTTTTCTCTACTTGAATTTTTTTCATTTTATTTTTTTATGCTTTTTGAATGTTCCACCAGGTTCTTATATGTTCAGAAGCATGATTCATACGGGTATCGTTTCTGAACATACAAGCTTCTTGATTTGAATGCACCATAGAAAAGTTTATTTAGTGTGAAATGTGAGAAATAAAGGATTGGCAAACTATAAAAATTGTAAACAGGTTAAAGCGAAAAAAATATTTCAATTTTTTTAAAAATAATTCATTTATTGTTTGTATATATATATATATATATATATATATATATATATATATATATATATATATATATATATATATATTCTGAAAAGATTTCTGAGCATCAGTTTGCTAGAACCGTAATTTAATTGGGAATCGTATTCTGCTCCTACCTCTGAAATGTCGAACATCCCTCCCCACTCGTGTATCGTCCCAGGTCCACCTTCACTGCTGCTCGTTCTCATCACTCCTTGCCACCACTGCTCCTCCTCTTCCTCCTCATTGTGTGTGTCATCTCCCGCCGCGCCGCTGCCCACCTCCGTCTTCCCCCGCCTCCCGCCGCTCGCCGCTTCCCCAGCTGCCGCCGCCGGCGTTCCTCGTCGCTTTGTGGGCGCCTGAGCGGTGCGCGTCGCTCGGAGAACGGGTCCTGCCTGATATGTTATTACACGCGTCTTCCTTTCGTGCGTTGGTTTTGTTGGCCCCCGCCGTGAATACACGTTTGGAAAGTCGACTTGCGTGAGGAGCAGCGTGTAAAGATTTGAGAGAAGAGGGCGGGTGGTGGACACGTATTTACTTAACGTATGCCGCTTTGAGATAGCCCAAGGTGTGTGTGCTTGTAAGCTTCTGTCTATTAACAGGCGACGGATGAATGGAGAAGTATTTTCTTTTCATTGGGTATGCGGCTTGTCCTGATACACTCCTTGAAAGGGAATGCAAACGGTTGTATGACGGGCGCTTATTGTTTCATTATAATTTATTATACACAAATTGAAAAAAATAGAACTTTATGGTTTTGGTTTTAGGGGTTCTTGGGGGTCTCGTATCTAGATTGTTCGCATCTTAAATTTAATAATCTTATATATATATATATATATATATATATATATATATATATATATATATATATATATATATTGTTAAGTCGCAAGGTAAAATAATTGACTCAACTGGAATACTTCAGTAATGCAAATGTTGAAAAGGAATTCACGGTGTTCATATTTCTTCATATTACATTTTCAATTGTGCTTTTTGGTTAATAGAATGGATTTCTGTTATAATTGCAGTATAAAAATGCTTGATCCTCACGTATAATGATGAATCGTGCGCATAGGGTTCGAGCGTTCCAAGAATCTCGATTATTGGATCGCTAACTGGGAATAACGCAAAATAATGAACATAATTGTAGCTAATTTAATAATCCTTCGAAATGAATTTTTGGATATTCTGTTTTTAATTTTGTCGCATGTGTCCAATAGAATTCCAATCTACGTAAGGCTCCCAAATGAACTTTTAATTGCCGGCTTCGCAGCGACCAAATTTCATATGCGTGCCCGCGTAATGAAGTGAGCATAGAACGCCTGTTCCGCCCCCGTGTGTCCCATCCCCCACCCCCAACCGCCTCACCTGGCCACGCCAAGCTTCCGAAGTACTTCAGTCGTCGGCACCGGTTCGTCTTCGTCGCAAACCGCTTATTCTTCGTCCTTTTGCTTACCGCGAAGGTACAGTTATTTTACATTACTTTCTTTAACTTGCTCCGTTAGCGGTAATTGTAACATTTTATCGGGTGTCTATTGTTAAGACATGGGTACTTGTGGACACAGGTAACTTCGATCGCTATATCAGGGTTTTTGGAAGTCGCCCACACCCTTCACTCGCAAATGGTAAACATGTAATTTATATACATTTGTGTATTAGAAGTTTAAAACGTTGAGACAGTTCGAAGTTGTATTTATGTAACTGACTTGGAAACGCCACGCTTTCACCTCCCAGGCAAATGAGGTTATTTCGAATTTTATAATTTTTCTCAAAATTATCGTACGACTTGCCTAATCATAAAAATTAAAACATTTAAAATAATTAAGGTTTATTTATACAATGCCTGTGAAGCCTTTTGTCACGTGCGGTGGAAGAGTAAATACTACCATATTCTTTTAAATTTTGGTTCGAAAGCTCGTTAAACAACGTTCTACTTTGTAAAATCTAGAAGATGAATAGTTTTTAATTTTCTGATATTCTATTATTATCCAACTGATTACAAATGGGCTGAAGAAATCTCCCGAGTAGCCAGTTTCCTTTGGGGGGACAACTACGCCAATCATCGAATTGCCTTGATGCACGAAGTCATCTTATTAAACGTCTTACGTTTCAAAACAACTGTAATTGAAATTGTAGATTACTCTATCGCCTTAACCCATTATTGTGCAACAAGTAATCATCGAGGACTCATGAATACATTAGAACATTCTTGGCGATTTTTTCCATTTTAGAAGTGGAGCGGTAATCTATAGAAATTGTAGAAATCGTGAATTGAAAATAGCAGTAAAACGTAGTTTCTAAGTTGATAAATGCGGAGTTTGCTTCGCGGCTTATCACCCACGATACCGAAGCCGACGAGATAGCCCGGAACAGGGTTCGCGAAGGCCGCCTGCTCTGTATGAGTTGTTACCAGGCGTTCAAGTGCTAGCGCGGGCGACGAAAATTCTGTCGGGACTGTTCACTATCGGCACACATCTTATCATGATGGTAATGCTTCTACTCGCTTGTTTTTGATTTGTCATTTCCCAATTACCTCGACTGCTGGAAGAGAGTTAATCCGGTTAACTCTCACAGAGGACGATATATTAGTCATATTAGCGTACATGAATGAAATTTCAAGAGCTATAGAAAGGTTCCTCGGAGTTTCTGTAGGACGAAGTTCGAAATAATGATATTTTGCTTATGTGAACAGTTGTTCATCTTGTAGTGCATTTATTGGAATGTTTAGGACGATCACAGAGACGGTAGTTGCCTTCACCTGGCAATTTCGAAATGATGAATTTGGATGATGTAGGAGGGAAAGTGGCTTGCTTCTTCATTCAACGACGGATCCACCTAATGACAACGTGCGTTCCGTAGTCGACATCCTAACTCATCAGCCTAGTGCGGAGATGTTGCCATCGGCGTAATCTAAAGAAATTGTGGGCATCGTGAATTGAAAATAGCAGCGGGCGTTGGTCTGCCTGTCTACAATATTTTTAAATCGCTGCCAAGCTTGCCAGTGGTTTTAATATTTTCCCCCTGCAGTCCCGCCGTGTGTGAAATATCGCCTGGTGCGGCCCCCGCATCGCTTTAAATTTCGTCTTTAAACTCATTGAGCGAACGGGGCGCGGTGGGGTCGCTTCCCGGCTTATTACGCGGCGATCGGCGCCGGCTGTTGGGCCGCTTCCGGGCGGCGGAAGGCCGAACGGCGGGCGGAAGCGAGGTCATTGGCAAACGCGTGCCCGCGGGACGGGCTTCGCTCCTAAACGTCAAAATTATTCGGTGCGGGAGGGGCGTGCCCGATGATCGCTTGAATGTTGCGATAGTCGCATGATCATGTAAATGTTGGAAGCTCTGGTAGTGTATGGTGACCTAGTACTTAACGATGACGGCTGCGGCAGCAAGTGATCTGTCCTAGTGTTGTGGGTGTGAATGTTTGAATACCAAAGCCATCACATACAAAGAACAAGTATCTATCGGTTATAATTTCTTATTTGTCCAGGAAAGCAATAGATTGTATTACATGATTGGTCGGTCACCTTGTTGCGTTGATACGTTGCTAGGGAGAATTACATTGGGAGTAGTTAATTTGGCGAAGTGTTCGATATTTGTTATCTCAACTTTGAATAGCTATCATTATTGAATAGAAGACTTGTTGGGGCGAGCCAGTAATGTAATGATTAGGTTGCCTTGTTGTTTTCTTGAAAACTTGGCGTGAAAATGCAGCGTGGAATGTCTGACAAAAAAGTTTGAGAAATTAACAGTGCTTCAAGAAAAAATATACAAAATCCATAAATCAAGACCTAGAAAAATGTATTCAAATACTGAAGAAACAAAGCCATCGCGCAGCAGGCACAAGTGAGATTCATTTTAATATGATGCGATTCGAGCGTTTCTCAGGGTCATATTTCACCGATGCATACGATCTGAATACGCTCGTCGCAACAAAGTGAACAATGAAGAATCGCCTGTTCGCAGAGTGCCTACGGAAAAGCGGCCGTGCGCTTACGTAACTTCCCCGTGATGTCGGTTCGCTCGCCTGCCCGTCGCGTTTTCGTGCGGTGCTTTTGCGTCACGTTGCGGCGGCGGCGGCCGCGCGGGCGACGCGTTCGGTTTCCAGCGATGCCTGCGCGCCCGCCTCATTCGGCGTGGCGTGTTTGCGCGCCACCCGCCTTGCCGTCCTTGCTTTGCGTCTTGCTGAGTCACTCGCATACGACCGGATTCGTTGCAATTTGTTGCTTTTGAGTTGTCCGAGATAATGTGGTGGCTCTGGATGGTATGACGGACAGCGCCGACTTTCGTGGGCTGAGGAAATGCCGGGGTCTTTCGTAAGAGATAACGTGATATTTCGTAAGGCACAAGGTTGCCGTGACTGAGTGTGTTTATGAAGCTGACGCTGGAAAGAGGAGGACCAAACATACGATGTTATGAGAATGCCGCTGTTGAGCCAAAATTGTGTGTGTGATTTCACAGAATAATTTTTATAAATCCCTGTCTCATTAATACTGATCGTTATTAATATTCATTTTAGTGTCGAATAAACAATATATCTTATTGAGTTAATATACAGTAATAAGGGCTTTGTTGTGCACTTCCTTATCTGTGTAGCGTTTCAAAAGTGCAAGCAACTCGTAGAGACAGGTGTATTTTAAATATAATAATCTGTTTTATTATCGAGCCACGCTGGCTCCTTCATAAATCCTCGATTATCACACATAAAATGCTTCTTTAACCTTCATAATAATTCAAATTGAAGTTTGAAGTTTAAGAATATAAGAAAACAAACATTCCGGAACGTCGCAATTTGTTAACATTCGCTGACCATTTTTCTCCCCAACCTCTCCATTTCCTCCTGTGAGCAATTGAGCTGTCTCAAGTCGGGAAAGGGACCATAGGAGGTGCCACTGCTATCGTCTGCCCGTCGGTTCGCCTGTCCACCTGTCCTCCCATGCGTCAATGTACATAGGCCATCCTTTCGGTTCGCTGGGCTATCCGTATGTCATTCAATCGGTCTGTCCTGTGTACCGGCTACTCGTTCTGTGTGTCGGTCCGTGCCTCCGTCCGTCCGTTTTCGGCGCATCGGTTCGCCTGCCAGTCAGTCCGTCTGTCTGTTGGTCCATCCGTCTGTCCGTCTCTCGTGTTGGTCCGTCCGATGATCCATCCGATGATCCATCCGGCGCTCCGTCCGTCGGAGTGTCTGTCCGTCCGCGGTCCTCCCAAAGCGACTAGACGTGGCGCGGTGGTGGACGTGGGCCGCGCGCGCGCGCAGAGGAAGAACGCGCGCCCGCCCGGAGGTTACGTAAGTCACGAGGCTAGGGTCCGCGCCGCCCCCACCTCCGCCCGCGCCGCGCCGCACGCCCTCCTGCCGCCCAAGGACACACGCCGCGCCGCTCAGCGCCGTGCCGCGCCGTGTGAGCACGCCCCGCCGGGGAACGGGCAACGTCTCCGGCCAGATTTTGTTTGCGGTTGCGCACTCGCTGTTCCGATGATTTATTCGACCCGCTTTGGGGGATTTGGTGTCTGGAAGGCGCGGGGTACGCTTTTTTGTGAAGATGTGAGCTCCAAGTTTTGAAAGGTAAACAAATTTGTAGTATTCACGAAGGATAAACACTGCTGTTAAAACTGTCGGAAGAATCACTTCAGGATGTTCAGATGAAATTGGAAGGATTACCATACGACATTGAGTGTCGTTTTGTGTGATTCATTTTCTCATTTTCATTATGTAAGTCATTGTTCTGTGGCATTTTGCAAGTGCCGTCTTACATAATCTGCACGAGAGATGGTATTAATCTTGATGTATTATTTATGTTTCCGTTGGCTTGAACTTCCTCTGCAATGACTGCGTAATTTAGGAGCGTGCGTTGTCAGAATGCGAGCCAACAGGTGGACCACTAATTGGGAAGTATTTACTTTTGTAGTTAGCCTTGTAAAAGCGTTATTGCAGAATGAAATGTAGGATTGCATAACACACTGAAATCCCCAGTAGATAGGTCTTGGAGAGATAGGTCCAGTGTTACAACTGGAATTTACTATCGTCAGTTGTCTTTGTGAGAAATAGTTTATTTATGAATGTGGGTGAATTCAGTAAAGAGATAATGCGTACTAGCATGTTGCAAGAAAATCAACGTAGCAAATCAATCTGGCAATTGTGTAATGAAAAAGTCATATTGCCCTTGAAAGGATGGTCAGTATTCAAATATATAGATCAGCAACATCTTATGCTAAAGGAATAACATTTGTGCGTTCAGAACGCCGTGGAGTATTCCAAGAACTTTCCTTTTCAACTGACTGCGTGAACTTTTTATTGGTATCTGGAAAACAATGCGTAGAGTGGATTGTAATTTAATGCAAAGGTTAAATTGTATCGTCTTTGGAGTATAGGTGAGATGTCACATAGTGCTGGTTAAACCATCATCAACACATTCCGAATTATTAGTGGTTATCAGTTCTTGCTGTCGCTCAGAAATCGGATGTGCTTGGATAATAATCGATGATGGAAAGATGTTCTGCGCCGTGATTTGAACGTCAGTTGCCTTTTACGTTGTTACCTCACTAATGCTGGCAACAGTTGCCGCCAACACTAATCCCATTCTTTAAACCAAACGGAACAAAGGTTTGGGGCGCCCTCGATTCCCTCGTGTAGCGTTTGGAGCCTCAGTCAGACCTCTGTTCACATCCCCGTGGCTAGTAATAGCACATTTTACCAAAACATCGATACATCGCTAAAGGGATTTCGATGTCGATGAAAACATCGACGAAGAAACATGTATGTTTTAATTATAGACTAATAAACATGCTATTTTCCTATCCGTTTTTAATTGCAGTACGTAAAAGGGACGTATTGTATTGTTGGGTTAACATCATGTTAGTAGTATGTTAATAAAAATTATTATCAAACGTAAAGAATAAAATTAACAATAAAGAACATGTGTTTCGCTACTTTACCTATTAGTCACTTCCATTCATACACCATCGAAGTAAAACCATCTAAAATTCCCTCATATTGCACAGACGAAATGTGCAGTGTGACAAAAAGAATGACGAAAAACAACGATATTGCTGTGAATTGCTGCTACTCTACAACGTGCCTAAATCCACTATTTAAAGTAAACTAAAAGATAAAAAACATCGACGTATTTGCAACAAAATATCGATGTGAAGAAAACATCGAATGCAAAATATCGATGTTAATATATTGATGTTTGTGGTGCAAAACATCGATGTATTAAAAACACCTATGTTTTTTCGCCATCCCTGCCGCCACGGACGGAGACAGCGGCCGACCGGAGGGCGGCCAGCGGGCGGGTGGGCGGAAGCGGGGGCGGAGCGCGCCCATTACTCATCGCGCGGCCCCGATTCACGGGGACACGGGGCGGGGCGTACGCCACTGCGGCGGGATGTGATTTGCTGTGAAGCGAGACGAACCAGACTGTGCCGTGCCGCGCTGTGAGGAACTATCGATGGAAGTGCGCGGTTTTCGACCTAGGCACCCCCGCAACACCTTATGCGGGCTCTGCGTCTGAGGTCCCGCATTTTCAAAACGCGGGACTGGGTAAAGTATGGGCGGGGTATGCTGTAACAACACTGTGGCGTTTGCTTATATTGGTGTATTATGCTGCATGTTGTACGAGTGGGGAACAAGTAGTAGTTTTTGCCAAAATTTGACTACTGTTCGCTCCTATGCGATAAAAAAACAACTATTTGTATCGGCAAATTAGCCACGGATTATTGCCTCTTAACCCTTGTCAATCCCCGCATCAAGGAATTGGTTCATTTTTGTGAGAACTAAGAGAACGATTATTTGATGGTATTATTGACGTAATAAATAAATTCTACGTCAAACTATGTCTGTCCAAAATCTATGTCTGTCCAAAGGCTATCTCTGCATCCCCCCCCCCACTGAATTAAGGGTTTCTGAACGAAGAAACTGATCAAAATTGGTGTTTGAAATGTATATTCCGTATGGTGAAGACAGTTTTTGCGAGGTGATTTATGAAAATAATATTTAAGTAAAGGAATTTTAAAATCAATATTAAAATTTAAAGGAATAATAATAATAATAATAATAATAATAATAATAATTATTATTATTATTATTATTATTATTATATTAGAATTTGTTTTATAATAGTTTAGCAATGTGTAACATTTCGTAGCGGCGTTGTTTATGTTTTTAAGGGTTCTGTGTATAAAGTATGGCAAAAAGTTTATAATATGATATTAAAGAACAGTGAGGGTGTAAGGACAATATAGCTTGACAGCTCGGAAATATTTTCGTGCATGCCGCCCGCTTTGAAAATGCGGCCCTTCCTTGGGTGCGATGAACGGCGCGAATTGAAATGTTTTTAGGGTTGGCATTTACCCTACTTCCAACTCTGCGGTCATAGTTTTTAGAAGTAATGTAATACGTTCGCGGGCTGCGCTGTAGGGGAAGATTCAATTTGTAAAACTTCCCAAACTTCGAAACTTGGGGGCCTTCTGCTTCGGAATTGCTTCCCTCTCTGTTCATCAAAATTTCGCCGTAAGTTGTGGGACTTTCTGTGGACATTATTTTTCCTTGGGTTCCGAGTTAAACTCCTTTTCTTCTTCCTCCTAAATTCTTTTCGCAGAAACTTGTGAATTTATGTGGGCTCCGTGTTTTCGAGCGTTTAATGGCCTTCAGGATAATGGAACGCGCTTAGATATCTGTAGATATTGTTTTGCGTTGTTTCTTTGCCTTGCGTAATAGACGGTGAATTTTCAAATGCAATTTTGTTCATTTCTGAGTTTGCGTAGTTATTACGGAGGAAAGTATAGTTCTTTATGTCTTGCAAGCATGACCTGACAGTTGTGTTGGGAACGTTCCAGACTTTAATTCAGTAGATAACTGCAAAACAGTTTAAACTCCATTACGAGTCATACTGAGGAATTACTTTATTGCCCTTTTGCGATGAGACATTTTAGACTGTCGATTTCTTGTGAACAAAACGATGTGGATATAAACGATAAAGTGGCATTTGTTGGAACGTTGAAATGTTCCCTGTTGTAATAATCAAATCTTTTCCGCTGATACTTGTATTTTAGGGAATGTAATGCTTTAATACCGCATAAATGTGATACGTTCACCATTTATTTTTACATTTCTGTTAATAATAATATTATTATTATTATTATAATGAAATTAGTGTATGTTGTACGTTTGACAGTTACGAACGACTGACTGTGACGAGTTAAATGTGTGTCAGCTGTTGAGATTTGGGACAAAAATATGAAGCGCGGCGGCATTTCCAGGAAGCATCTGCGCGTCGTTTGACGCAGAGGAATGTTGATTACTGCGTAGTGGAGACTCGTCCTTGAAATTGTTTGGCGAACGCTGTGGGAGTTCCAGGAATAAACATCATTTGTGTGGTCTACGTCCCCACTTGCTTGGGTTCCGCCAGCGTCGTCGCCACTGCCCTTCCTTCCCCCGACTGTTCTGTAGATTATTCAGATCAGCAAAGATTACAATTTCTTAGGCATAAATCAAAGTCTCTGATCACCTCATTTGGAATGGCATTCATATTTGAAACAAGAATGGGAAGCTACGTGGTGACAGGGGTGTATTTGCTGATGTGGCAGCTTTCGTGACATTCAGTTCAATATGTTGGATAGATGACATTGGCGCTTTAGTGGCAATGCGTTTTTATAGTTTTATTTATTTACTGCCGTCATCCGTGGCATTTCAGTGACCTTCAAGTAATAGCTACTATATTTGAAATTCATTTACCGTCCTTGCCGGCAGCATGTAGTCACATTTATTGCTCATTACAGCAGCCTTCAGCACCATGCTTAACGGATTTGCAACAGACGTACATCTTCACATCAGCATTTCATTAAACGCTATTTCGGTATATGGTGTTTTACCGCGTCAACTAACTGAAAGAAGTGCTGAGCAGGTCGCATTCGCCTCAAGTAGAAAACTTGCCCAGCCGAATGTTGTGCTGCGTAAGGGATGTGTCTTGCGTTCGCTTGACAGCGGTGGTGGCGGCGGCTGCGCGAGCGTTCAGGCGAGCGACGGACGCGGACGCGAGAGTCGACGCTGCCGCCACTGATCGATACGCGCCGTTGGTATGGCAACGGCAGAACGCGAGGCTCGAACCGCGTACCCTCCTGCGTTCCTTTGTCCCCTGCACGCGAGGGCGAGCGGCCTCCACTACGCTCGCTCGCTGGACGCCGGCGGACGCTCGCGCCTGCCCCCCGCGTCCTTTCCTTTCTTCTTTCTCGGATTCCTTTGCCGGGTGTCGGGGTTAACATCTTTTGCTGAAATACACACTCGATGTTGCTCACATTTGTAACATATATCCACACCAGTGACAAAAGAAACACACAACATACATGCACACACACCACTGTCAAGGCATTCACATACGCACGTGACACATTTGCACACCACAACACTGACATAATGTTCACTTAAATTATATACACATATTATCCCTCTGAACTGTCATTGATTGCCATCACGAGAATCCAGATGTCCACTTGCCTAATACGTTTTTACCGGTGTGTTGTGCTTTTCTTCCTTCTTGTGTTCATTATTTACGAATTTCCTTCCGAAACTCACTCTCCACGGCATTGGCAAAACAGTTTCTGCCTTTTGGAGTCCATTTCTTTTTCCTTTCTCGCCCACTCTTTTGGCTCTTTTACTTATTTGGTTCCCTTCAACTCTTCCATGACTCTTTCACATTTAGTTTTCTGAGCATTGGGCACACCTCTTTACGCATTTTTATATCTGCTCGTTCTTCTCTTGCGCGCGGTGACTCTTTTGTCTGTACTCCGTTCCAGGCAGCTCGCTGTATTCCCGCTCCCCGCCCACCTCCTCCCCCGACGTGGCCTTTTTTACGCAGCGTGCATGTGGCTGTGGCGTGTTGCTGCCGCCGCCGGCGTCCACTGCGCGCGGCGCGGGACGGCGCTCTGCGGTTGTGTTGGCGTGACTCTCTTTCAGGTTAAATAGAAATTTTCATCTGGCAGCGCCCGGCAAGCGAGCGAGCAGGCGCGCGCTCGAGGTATTTTGTTCAGTAGGTATTTTGGCTTCGTTTCGTTCTTTCGTTTCCTTCCAAAGCTTCGATCCACACAATTGACTGCGAGGGAGTCTGTTAACTCGTGTTCCAGACGCGAATGTAAATTTCTGTTGGATGATTCGTGCGAGTGCGTTTCTGTGAAGTTCACGCGTGCTTTTGAAGCTCTGCATTTCGGGCAGATCATTATTGATTTTTTTAAATACGATTCTCGAATGCGCGCAACAATTCGACGGAACTCTTTGCTTATTCAAAACGTAGAATGATGTCGAGAAATAGATTTGGCGAACAGACCAAATGAGGGCGTGCTGCTTTGAAGTTTATGTAACACGAAAGCGTCCGGACTTCGTAATCGGCTGTCACGCCGCCAACTCCTGCTTTCATTTGTTTTGTTAACTGTCATGTTTATCGCATCTATTCTCGCCTGCCTGGAGATACCTGTTGTTAGGACCTGAAATCGAGGGCGCCAGACTTTCAGATTTCCTAGGCAGTCTATTTTTCTCGGCTTCTAGGAACATTTGCTGCGTATTTTCTGGTATAACTGACGTTTTGTGAACTTCGTTCAAATGTCGTCGCATGTTTCTGTTTTTGAGAATATTTTCCTTTACACAAAACGACGCATTCATTATGTCACGAGCTGTACTAATTTGTCACGTTCTGATTACTGCCACGTTATTGTTTTTCTTCATAGTTGTAATTGTTGAGTGAGAGTGTTAAGCAAAACTATTACTTACCCTTCCGATAATTGCGTTTCGCGTTTGGCTTCTGGCAATCTAAATACGTACTAAACACCTTAACGTGACTGGAACTAGTTTTCTAAACGAGTGCTTCAGAAGGGGGAAAACATTACCACTGGAAAGTTATTTTTAATATACCTGATATCATTGAATTAGTTTTAATTTTTTGTGCAGTTATGTCTTCATCCTATTATGATTGATAATTTAGATCATTTTTAGGCACTTGCTTGTAAATCATAGAGAACAAAGATGATGGGATGCAGTCTCCAAAATACGAACACGCGATTCGAGCTATGTTCATTACGTTCAAAAGCTCGTAATATTCCCGAAGAGGACGTACTGAATTCCAAATGATCCGGTCGGCCCCACAAACACAAGCGGGGCCCGCGAGGCGAAAACGGACGCCCGAGCGCAACGGCACGTAGGCCCCGCCCCTTTGCTTTCTCGGTACGATGCGTCGCGCCGTCCCGCGTGATTTACCGCCTGCCAGGCGGCGCGGGGGCGGCGGCGGCGGCGTTCGGACTCTCAGGCAGAGCGCGAAGTCTAGAGAACACGCCCCGCAGCCGGCCGCCGCCGCCGACCTGCCCGCTGTCCGCTGCCGCCTCTTTGTGCGAGATGCACTGAATAGAATGGCCGGAGCGGCGAGGCGACGCGGCGACGGAGAAGCAGGACGGCCGGGGCCGCCCCGCTGTGCGGTTCGTGTGGACTCTGCTTTCCTCGCCCTCGCCCTCACCCTCGCCACCGCACGACCCTACCCGTGTTGGCGCGCTCGCGCTCGCCGGCCCCATTGTGCGGGCGTGTCGCAACGCCGCTCCTCGCCCTGCGCGCGAAGCCGCCGTCGATGCAGACGCCGCGCGGAGGGAGCGGACGGGGCGTGGCGGGGCATGGAGGTGGGCGGGCGAGGAGGTTGGAGGCTGAGTGAACGCAGTAATACAGAAGGGGCAGAGGAATGGACGGTTTCGAGTACCGGGCGAGCGATTTCCGACAAACGGACCGGAACGGGTGAACGGATAAACGGCAAGGGATGGCGCCACGGGCAGTAAACCGAGTCTAGGATGGTAGCGGGCGGAAAGGGGACGGACGTGGGCGTGGATGGGTGGTTGGCTCGCGTCGGCGGGTGGCTGTGTGTGTGGTCGATAGTGTAGGCGTTCAGTCGAATAGGCGGGCAAGAAGGCATGTAGCCGAGAGCCTGAATGAACAAGCAGGCGCAGGACAGAGAAAGAGCGGCGCGGGGAAGGGGTGGTGGGCTCTGTTCGGTGTTGGTGTGGGCGGCCCGAGCAAGCAACACCTGGGTTGTCGTTTCGTTGCATCGCCCAATGAAAAGGGTTCCCTCCGCCTACACGCGCCTGCCTTTGACGGACGTCCAGTTGCGGGCAGATTTATAGACAGCTGCGACCCACTTGCGTCTTAAAGGATGAAATCTTCGCCGCGCTTGGCGTGCGGAGGGCTGGCTCTTTTGTGCTGGGCTTACGGCTCGAGAATGCCGCGTGCTGAGTCCTGCTTTGAAACTCTTGACAACTGCAGCTTTATGCGCCGTGACCTTTATTCGTGTTTGCATTTTGTGCACGGGATGCAAGTATGCTCGTATTTCTTTAGTCTCGTGTTCTGTGTGGCGTTGAAGACGCCAAGGTTATTTATTGTTGCTTTTGTTTTAAATGTGGCTTCGAGAGTGTTGTTCCTGTCACTGAATGCCGCCTACGTAGTGAGAGAAGCGAGGAGGGAATGACTTTTGTCTTCTTACGCGTGGCTATGTCATGCTGCACTTCTTGTTTCTGCGACACGATGATAGCCTTGGGACTTTTTTCGGTTTGTTTGTTAGAGAATGTGTTACAGGGCCTTTGAATTTTGTACGTTTTGAACACTGTGATTGCAATGAAGTAATAATATTCAAAAAATTAAAATTAATGATTCTCAAAAGTCGGTTTTCTACTAAATTTCTGAACAATATTGTCGCCTATCATATGATCTTAATATTGACTCATTGTGATAGAAAACCTTATGCTGATAATCTTATATTATAGTTCAAATATAAAGTACTCTTCTTGATTAGTATTTTGGCTGAGGGAGTAGTTACGATATTTTTGTTACATTAACACGTCACTAGCTGATCTCTTTGGGTTTTGTTGTACTGTAAAATTTTTACCCGATCACGATAAGGCGTTTACCGTGCTTCGTGTAGGTACCGTCTGTCTCTACCAGCGTAACGAGTGCTGACGGTGCTGTGAATCTACCGGTGTAGTGCTGACGGTGTATAGTGAATCCTCGCTATCCAGCCATCCGCTTCAACGCCACCCAACCGCACGCTTCAGTTATGCTTCGTTATTTAATCGCGACGTGCGCGGTAATAATCGCGCCTTTATTTCCATTTGCGGTCACGTGTAGGCCTGGCGCAATTACTGAATACTTGCACAGCCACGTCACTCCCTCACGCCCTAGCGACTCCCCCTCCCCCGGCGTCACAACCCGCTGCACATTACGCACGCTCATTTCTCATGTTTTCTTTCTCACTTGTTTTTGCACGGCAAGGTTTTGACTCATTCCTGAACCTCTTCTTTCAGCATCCATTCTGATCCGCTCGATTCATATCTGTTGTTTCTTTCTACAAATTCCGCTCTTGCGGTCATTCTTGAAGTACAGTCGACTCCGGTAATAGTGAACTCGAATATCGTGAACTGAAGTAACTGCTCCCGTTTCACTTACATTACACACAAGCCCAGCATGATTTGGTTATAGTGAACTCTGAACCTCGGTTATAGTGAACGAAGGAAATAGGTCCTAAAAACTAATTCATTTCAGGAACAATATATATCGCCTCTGTGCCACAAATTCCAACACCAGGCAGCTTGGAAAAAATATCGTCGGCCAAAGATCAACATCGAAGAACTCTCCCCTGAAGTGGAGATAGCGGACACGGAATGTGACCTTACTGAGGAGTGATGAAGCCGGTAGAAATTAAGGTGCTCCAACAGTGCAACTTGCATTGAAGGGCGTCAGGACTGCGTTACAATACTTAAGAAACAGTGGACAATGCCGATCAAGAATGGAGAGAGCACGGACTCTGGAGAGGATCTAGAGAAATAATTAATGAAAAATGTATGCTGCAAACAATTGAAAATAACAGATTTTGACGGTCAAATAATGATATTGAAATATTCAGTTCGTGCTGTTAAAAGAATTTTGCAGTATTTCTACATTAATAAAATCAATCATTGTGAATAAATTCTATTTAATTTTGACATTCAATACAGTCAACCAAAATGTTAGTCCGCAGAAATTAACTATAAGAGTCGACTGTCTATGCCTTCATTCCTAGAGTTATTCTGTCACCAGGACTCCTACGCTTTTCCTCCCCTTTCGCGATCCTCCCTCCGTACTCGTCGCCGCCCTCTCTCCCCATGGCCCGTCGCCGCAACCCGCGCTTCTTTGCTGCACTCGTTCCCCGCGCCCGCGCCGCTGTGATTTATCCGCGTGCGTAAGGCTGACTAATCGACGGCCTCGGCGCGTGCAATGCGCGGTCGCACGACCCTCGTCCCCGGTCGCTGGACCGCGCAGCGACGCCGGTGGCGGAAATAGCGCGGTCGACGAGGGCCCCCGTCGCGCCTCCTCCATGGCGCGCGTCGCCGGTAATTGCCTCCTCTTGCTGTGCGATGTGGGCCTGGGCGGTGACGGGTTTTCTGTATTAAAATCATGTCATGAAAGTTAGTGGGAAAACATAAAATGTACATTGGAAAAACATGAAATGTAAATTGGAATTCCTGTGTTGTATAGGGTCTTCCTTCCTTAAATTGTTTTTTTTTTTTATTTGACGTTCGCAGCATTGATTATTAAGATTCATATTGTGCGAGAGGTAAATAAAAACGGTATAAAAATATCCATCTGGTATTTCCCTAAGGAAACTGATGTTGCTGAAAAGATTACGTGTTAGCGGTGTCTCCAGACAGGTGTAAACCGTGGTGTTTTGTCCGATAGATTCTGGTTTGGAACTTTATTGTTTATACGAAGTTCCAAGGTTTTCCTTTTTTTCGTTACATTAAATTTCTCTCTTCCACAATTTCACACTGCACCATTTAATCTGTCATATGTCGTGTTTGCCTTTTACAGCCTATACAGAATCCCTTATGCGGTCTATCGATTGGCACCGTATTGGACGTGGCACCCCATGTGGCACGTACCGCTCTATCTGGAGCTTAACTACTGCGTTCTCGCCGTCCGCTTTCTGCCTTCTGGTGCAGCAACGTGGAACTCCGTGGGCTCATTTCCATGTACATCTTCCTTCCATCTACCATCCCACATACCTACCACCCATCTTTGCCGAGGTGACCCGTAAACGCAGGATTACCCGCGAAGGGAAGTTATTAATGATTTTGCATTTACATATTCGATTAATGGAGCTCTGAAATGGTTACCACGCCAAAAACATGTAATGAAACACACTCATGCCTTACGATGTATTCGAGACCCGCACTTCCCATAGCCACTACCGAAATTAGGGTGGCAGAATACTAGCCTACGCTATTGCACGCGTCACCATCCTTTCCCCTGTTTTAATAGAAATTGACGTATTATTCGTCTGAATTCGAAATAATACCCTCCACCTCTTACCATGGAGAATGGAGGTGGTCAGAAGAGGGGGACCTCCCAAAAATATCTGGGATCTCATTTTGCAAGGCCTTCCAGCGACTCACTATTTTCATTCTACCCTTACTATCCTCATCTTTTTTGCCAAAATATCATCATTCTTTCTTTTACAAAAATTGCATTATCAATTTATTTTTTTATTTTGTAAGTATATTCATTCTTCGGAAACAAAGGAAGGAACAAAAAAATATCTTCATAGCTGAAAACTCTAGTCGAGAAGAAAGACATGACAAGTGAAACTGACTTCCGAGCTTGAAGGGAAGAGGAGTAAATCACAGGTATGGGCAGCGCCTTCTTGAAAAAAAGGTGCTAATACTTCCGGGGCTCATAAATTGCATTTTAGCCCCCATTTTAAGGTGGCGAGTACTGTCGAAGGCACGTGAGAAAGAGACTCTTTTTAATAAATCAGAATGCTAGAATCACTTTCTGAAATCACATGGACATTATGATGTTTATTCTGACAAATTAGTGCATTGTATGTATACAATGAAAGAGCGAATTCTTACTAGCAGGCAGCTCATGATTGATTTTATAATTGGCATTTTAGGAAATAACCAACTTTGAAACTACAAATTTTCGAAGATTTTTGGCTTTGTAATTGTCTTTTAAGTTGTAATATAAAAAATCGCTTTTTGCGAAGTTATAAAAAAAACAAGGATATAGGTAAGTTCAAAATCTAAGATTGCTCTCCAATCCAATTAGTTTTTTATTTATTTCAATTAATATTTATTTTTCTATTTCTTTTCTATTTATAATTCTATTGTGTGTGTGTTTTTTTAATTTTAGAATGTTGCAACACATTATTATTATTATTATTATTATTATTATTATTATTATTATTATTATTATTATTATTGCTTCGAATTGATGCTAAGAAATATTAGAATAAACATTATAAAAACTTTTTCAATAATTAGTATTGAGGATTGACTAGAAATGAGACCCACGAAACGTATCTGTACTCCAGAAATAATGTAGGTAATTTTGAGCACAGTTTAATTTTACTTTCCTGCTTAGTTATTGGCATCAGAAAACCAATCATAATTTACACAAATCATAATATTCTTCAATGACATTCGTATGTCATATTAGTCTGCTTTAAAAGCCTCTGTGCGAGTTACCCCTGGCAGCTAGCGTGGAATTCGCCTCCTGCTCCCCCTTCTCCTAACCAGAGCGGACGTTCGCCAGAAACGTTACCGGGTGCGCGGCCAGTCACTATGGAAACGCCCTCGCTGTTTAAGTTTGGTTTTGTTGTAGTTGCGTTATGCGCGAGAGCTACGCCTCTGGCACGAACAGAGGCGGTGGTGGTGGTGGTGGCGGCGGTAGCGGCAGTAGTAGCGGCTGCTGCAAACGGGGCGCGTGGCCGAGCTTGAAATAATGAAATCCGCTGGCGGAGGGCTGGGCCTGGCATGCGAAGTGTTTTCCTTGCTCGGGAAGAAGTGCGTTCGTCAGCAAAACACAGATGCAGTTTCTGGCCAGTGGAGCACGTTCCATGATACGCGGTCGTTGCCTTTTGGCAGTGTTTGTAAACAGTCTAATGAACACAGTTATTGTACGATGGAAATGAGAACGAAAGACCGGCAGTGGTTTGTAACAGTAGAAGGGGTAAAATCCGCGTCATTTCGAACTTTCAATTTCAATTGTCTCTTCCACTGAGAATTGGCAACTTCTTGCAACGTAAACTTCATTTCAAGAGTTCTAATAAACGCTTCTAGGTTATTAAGCTTTAGCAAATATTGAAGGGAAATTAATCAATACGACATCAACGTTGCTGCTTGAGGAGCAGTTGAGCATCATTAACGCGATATTAATTGGCAGTGCGGTGCCCACAGAAGACAAGACGATAATGTTTAGAGTAAATGCTCCTTTTTGACTTGAAAAGCCATTAATCTTACCTTCCTGACCTATCATTAATTTTATGTATTCATAGCCTCATTAAAGAAGCAAGAGAGCGATTATTTGCGGAGACTTGATACTTGAAAACATTTCCGCATTGTTTTTACTCGAGCAGTTTCCAGAGCAATTTTCTGCGCGCATGGAAATCACATAAGAAGAAAAAACTGCAAGCAGCACTCAAACCACGATCTCATTTTTTCGCGTCGCGGTTATGGTAATAAATCGTGTAATCTACATATCCTCTGGGGAGAGATAACGACATGAAAATTCAGAAATCCCAGAGACACGGTAATTACCGAAACAAAAAAATCCAAGACCTTCACCCAATCCCCTCCTCCCAGCTCTGCCAACCCTCCTCTCTTTCCCCCACACTTTCCACTTTTTCATTCTCCATGTTCGCCATCCCAGCCGCCCATCATCTCGCACGTTCACCGCTTGTCTCTTTCATTCCCATTTCGCCACTCCCTGCCCATCCCCTCCGCGCAGTCGTTGTTGCTAGTCACGCTCTTATCCACTTATTCCGTATTCCTTCCCGCACCACGCAAACGCGCGAACGTCGCGCCCACTCGACTTCCGGATGTCGCACACCCGTCCACCCATCTTCAGCCGTTCCCCGTCTCCCGTTCCGGCCACGCCCCTCTCACGGCACCCTCACTCTCGAGTACCCCATTCAGTACCCAGAGGCTGCCGCTCGCGCAGGTTTTTGCGGATCCGGGGCGGCGCCGAGGTTCAATCCCGGGGCTTCCGGCGGTGCGGAGGAGCCGGGCAGGGCGTGGCGCGGGCAGCCTAGAGCTGTTTGCGTTATTTGCATATGGAAATGTAGCTTTTTCAGCCGCTGCGTCGCTCGGACTCGTGCAAATACGCCGTGCACCCGACGGGAGACGACGGCGACGACGGTGGCGGCGACTGCGCGAGCTACGGGGCTTCGCGGTCTCTGTTCTGGCGTTGAATTAGCTCCGTGTTTCAGCTGTAAACAGTCGGTCTCCGCGCCCGTCCGTCCGTCGGACTTTTTCTTGCTCTCAGATTTGGATTTCGCTTTGATAAATCCGCCGCCCCCGCGTTCAAATATTTACCCTTGCGTCGCCCTATGTACCTATCCGCGCGTACGGACGCGCGGGTGTGGTGGTGTGTGCGTGAATTTAATACAGTGACGCGCGTTGTACGGCACTGACTGTGTGTGTATTCTCATGCCGAGAGGCCCTTTTGATGGGCGATCTTTGTCACCAGGTCGCTTTAAAAAAAAAAAAAATATGAAACTCCCCCGCCTCTTTGTCGTTCCCCGCGTCGCGTGTCAGCGTATATCCCTCCCAACCTCCCTGGCTACCGGAAGTGCGAGCCGTGCGTTTTGTTTGCATTGCCGGTTGTACCAATATGCGAAGTATACATGTGTGCGTAGGGCGATCTCACGGGTGGACATTTTTGGACGTTGTTGCTGTGACATGATAGCCGACTAGAAAAAAGTGTGGGTGCGCTTGTGGTGATTATTTCCAAGGGTCGTTTTACCTTAGAGGAAATAGTGTTAATTTTATTATTAAAAGAATAGTAATTCGTAGAATTTTATGCTCAGACATGTTTAGAAGTAATATTTCAAAGCCAAAATGTGTGCAGTTACGAAAATGCCTTTTTCGTCATATTTTTTTCTTCTCGGATTATTTAGCGAAACTGTCCTAGGAAGCGTCCACTGCGTGGAATCTTCCAAGTATTCCTGGCGTCACGGTTCGTGCGCATTCGTTTGAGGACAGCACGAGGACTTCCGCAGGGGACTGTGGGTATGACTGCTTCGTTGTTCACAATCTCACCGTTGTACTCGAACAAAAAAATCTGACCATTCTCAAGGCAGCAAATGTCTACGAAAATAGCTTTTCATGCTTTGTATTCCAAGAATACGAGCGAGTGAAATTCGCGTTTACTTGTGTCTTTTCTTCAATGAAATTACAGTTTGGTTTAATCTGGCTCAGTAGTTCAGAGAATGCATCCCAAAAGTTATGAAACGACATCTAAGACTTTCATGTGTCTCTTATTTCACTTTCTATTGTGCCACTTAACTCATTACTATTCGTCGTCTCAATGGCTTAATTGTTGGTGTTATAATATTTTTCGCTAGTAATTTTCAGCTGTTCGTTTCATACCATTCGTTTTATGCTGTTCATGTTTCGTTAATCTTACTTTATTATTAAAAATTAATTCATTTAAATATCTGTAATTTCTTTTACGCTCCTTCTCGTATATCTATAGGTTTTATCCTTAATAGCTTTCAATTCCTGTCAGGTATCTTTGTGTCAACTGTGTGTGTCTTATCAAATAACATGATTTTGATAATTTCCCCTCGTTTCCCTTCGGCCGTACTCTACCGTTCTGCTTGCCTTTGTCGAGCGTAACCTCTTTTGCCGTCCTTCTCTTCCTCGGTGTGACGCTTCGCCCCTTCGTCCCGCACCCTGCGTTAAATACGCCGGCGGGCACGCGCGCGGGCGCAAGGTTCCAACCTATTAGGCGGCCGGTATCCGAGCGCGGACGTTAAATCGGAAATCCAATTGCTGCACCGTTTCTCTCTACTCCCTCTGCGACTCGCCCGTAGCCCTCCATCTCGTCGTCCCTTCGCCGCTGACGCCGCCGCCGTAGCTATTGCTCCTCTCCACTTGACCGTCACTATCACAGTCTCCACGGGGAACATCGATTTTGCTGCCGTTGACACTATTTGGTACGAAATTTCCACAGCAGTTACAGTCTGTGTTGCGAAACCAACTCCATCAACAACAAACTACCACCACCATCACCAAATTCACCATCTTCACCACGTTCACGCAACCATCACCACGTTCACCACCATCACCATCACCACCATCACCATCACCACCATCACCACGTTCACCACCATCACCACGTTCACCACCATCACCACGTTCACACTCATCACCACATTCACCATCATCTCAATCACCATCACCACCATTTCAATGATCATCACCACCATTTCAATGACCATCATCACTACCACCTCATTTACTATCGCCACCACCATATTCACCATCGCCAACCCCACATTCACCATCGCTACTAACATTCACCATCGCCACCACCACATTCACCATCGCCACCTCCACATTCACCATCGCCACCACGACATTCACCGTCACCACCACATTCACCATCACATTCGTCACCCACCACCATATTTACCTTTATAATTACCTTTACCATCACCACCACCACCAACAACAACAACAACAACAACAACAACAACAAGCACTTTCATCGTCACCAACATCAACAACAAAAGTACTCCACATTCGCCTCTTTATTTTTCACTTTGGTTTCCACGACAAGAGTCACTATAACAGCCTCCTTCGCCACAGTCACCGCATCTCCCATTGGCATCGTTGCCGGCGCTGCGCGGCGCCCTCGCTTCTGCCGCAGCCGCTCGGCCCTTCCGCCTCCCGCGCCGTTGTCTGCGCATCCCTTTGTTCTCGTGGGCGCTGGCAGGGGGCGGCGCGGCGTGGCGCGGTGCGGGGTGCGCGGCCGCGAGGGGAGGCTCGCCGCCGCCGCGGCTGTGCGTGTTTGGGCCGCGTCCGGACGATCCCTATCGATTGCCGTAATACCTTTCTCCCTCCGTTGTCCTCACAGACGCTCCGCCGCGCCGCGCCGCGGTCTCGCGCCTAAGCCAAAAACTGCTCTCCAGCTCTGCGCTGGGAATTATTCGCGAACGTGATGATGCGATAGATGCCATTCGGAAATAATTTTTAACTTTCAATAAATATTTGCAAATGTTTAAAAAATATTTAATTTTATGGAATATTACTTTCTGTTGGCACTAAATATGATTTTTCGTATTTCCTGTTGTTGCTGACGGGGACTTGCTTTCTTCCGCCCCTAAAATCCCTGTTATTGACATTTCATGTGTAGTCTGTTTTGTACTTCAATTGTTTGGCAATGCGCCTAATTACGGAACTTTAAATTCACATTTATTCCCCGTCAAAACTTCATTATCTCCAGTATGTTATGCATTGTACTGGAATGGAGTGTTGTGTTGTCCCATCTGTTACGGAACTGAGACATAATCCCTTTGTTAGATCAGTAGGGATGCTCCGCGCCGTGTGGAGTATTTGCCAGGTGCATCAAACGGCAGTTATCTCCGCAGCGATTCGGAGCCACTGCGTTTACCGTCGCCGCGTGAGAAACCGCGCTTGCGACCTTTAGAGTCGGGGGAGGGGGCGTGCGAGGCGCGGTTTATCTCCTTTGCTCTTCCAGAAGAAATATTTGATGCGGCGAGCCGGCTGGCAGGCGGGTGAAAGCGCAAGCGAGCAAAAATCGCATTTCCTTATCCGTCTGTCGGCGAGCATCGCCCTCCCCCCGCGCAGCTACCTCTCCCCCCACTCCCTCCCCCGCGCTCCGTGCCGCTCCGCTGTCCTCGATCCGTCACACGCGCCGCTGCCTATCTCCCCCGCGTGTGTCAACACGTGCGAGCGTGAGAGCGGGCGCGCGATAGCCCGCTGCGCCCGGCGGGTGGGCCCGGCCGCTCCGCGCCGCCCGGATGCACTCGCGCCGAACGCCAGGTATATTGTGTTCGAGATCATGGGAGATTGTTCAGACACTTGGTGACGACAACCGTTGAGGAAAGGGTTCCCTACGCTAAGCATACAAGCAACGGGAATGTTTGTTTTCGATTCTAGAATAGGACCGTTCTGTGTATTCACGTTCGGAATCTTTGATTTCGTGTCTATACCACCAGCTGTTATGTAATACTATATGGAACTGTTCAAACTGACTGGAGTACTAAGTGACGTTTAAAATTTACCTTTTAAAAAATTTCTATTGAAACGTGGATGATGGGGCAAATGTCCTTTCAAAAAGCTGTTATGTCGAAGTATATCATTAGCTTATGTGCGTTTAGCCTTGGGACTTGAGGTATTTCCTAGCGATGGAGCTTATTTATTATTTGGCTCGTATAATCTAAAATTTATCTTTTGTTTTGGGTAACAAGAATAAATGAATCTTAACGAATGTTATTTTTGTATATTATTGACTAATGCTTTTAATTCCATTCGCATTCTGATAGCTTACGGTGTAAACTTCACACTTCCATTGAGAGCTCATCGCGTTGCAAGCGGAACGGACCGAACATTCCGAAAGTGAGAGGTACACGCGAAACCTTCGCACATCGATCTGAGATGCCGAAAATTACAATTGTTGATGTATGGAGAGTCGGTTGTAAGATTCGTCGGAAACGTTCCGCCTCACTGACAACGGAGCATATCTAACCTCCACACGATCGTTTTGTTTCGGACTTTCCTGTCCGCCCAGGGCGGGTCTCCGTCGCTGCCGAAACAGGTGTTTCTTTTTATTGGGTGTTGGGGCGGATGTCGAGAATGCCGAGTCGATAGCATCTCGCGACGTCTGGCATCGGTTCGGGACTCCGAGCACTAGAGGCCGGCCGGCTGTTCGCCCGTCTGCCCCTCCCTCTATCCATCACCTTGCCGCGCCCGTCGGCCTCTCGTTTCGATAATGTTTTCCTGTGTTGTTCGCCCAGCACGAAACCCACGTAAACAACAGTCTTGACACTCTCCGAGGGAGTGTATGAATGAGTTTAAAAAAATTCATTGTTACAGTGTTTTCGACTATTTGTGTATGAAGATATGATTTTCCCTTCATTTGTATTAATTTATTGCAACTTATTTATCTGTACGTAGGTGTGAAAACAAATGTATTATCATAGTTGTACATAACTGTCGCCAAAATGCTGGAGAATTTAAAAACGTAGCACTTTTCTTCCTCTTACTTACCCAAAGTGCTTTTGTTTAAAAGGGCACGTCGACTACTACGCGTGATAACCTTGTTTGTGCGGAGCATTTATGGAAGGCGGAGTACGCCGTCGCTGTGAATTGAAAGGTAAGACGTGCGCAAGCTCGTTAGAATGACAAAGAAGTTCGTCGCGGCACCATGGAAGATAGGGTAATTTCCAGATAAAATAAGGAAGTTAGTGTAGACGCCGTCGCTAACAACGCCGTTAAGGGCCCACGACATTTTGCTAGAAGATAATCGTACATTACTTCAAGAATCGTTAAATGTAATAAGCATCTCATATTATGTTCATGTGTGTGCTTTTAACTCTTCGACTACTTTCTCCTAGAAAAATACGTGACCACTCTTGTAGTGAAATTGTGAACTATTTCCGTTCGCCTTTTTACTTTCTCGATATGCCTTACGCAGTAGAGAGAAAGTTATGTAATAGTGCGCAAAAAACGCAGAGTTTTCTGCAGAGAAACTCGTATTACAGGATCCTGGTAACAAAAAAGTGGATAAATCCAGTTGCTAAATTAGAAGAAAAATCCTCTAACATGCGGTGTACCCAGAATCTATGTTTTGTGGATCCTTGATACCGAAAAATCGAATGACGGCAGATGTCGAAAGACTGCAAAAGTTCTTCGAATATCTGAGTGTGTAAACTACTGGCGATAAACTGCGTTCTGTTTTACCACCACCAGTTTGTTTGGTCGTCCTGGTGTTTGCTGTCATGTCGCTCTGACACGGTGGCTTGAAATCGGTTCAATTTGTTAGTTCATCTCCCTTAGATATGTGTAAATCATGGCAGTGTGTTGTGGTAAATTTTGTCACAAATATTTTGCGAACAGATACTAGTTCGAAAACAACCTGGACATCAAAATGGCATGTCAGGAGAGTGAGTTGTAAAACAGTAAATAAACGTCACATTAAAAAGTAATAAGTACAGAATAACGTTTTCACAAACACTGAATGGAGTTAACGTTGTAATAGAACTATCATCCAAATTTTCGATAGTACGAATTGTTGGTAGTAATGTCACGTGTCTGGTCATCGCGGCTTCACGAGCATGCACCACGGTCTATCTCGGGATGATCACCGCCCGCTCATCGCTGTTCGTCGCTTCGTTCCCCCCACCCCCACCCCACCTCCACCCGTGGCGCGCTCTGCTTTGAGAGTGCTCGAGATCGCCTTCACCTCCATGGCGATTGTCTCCAATCTTGGTCTTGCCGGATTGTGAGCATCGCCCGGGGCATTCAAGAACCTCCATAGGCGATATAAGTGTTAGTTTGAAACAAAACAATAAAGAAGATAATTTCCTAGAGATGGAGGTAAAATATGAATTCATTGACTCAGAAAACCTAATTATAATCTAAAAATAGTGATAGAAATAAATACTTCCAGAATTGGCACTATTTTTCAACGTTGGGGGTTTAAATCTCTTGATGTGTGCTGACATCAGAAGTACTTCGTAAACCTCATGGTGAGAAATGTTATGCACGTGTTGTTATGGGGGAGCTGTGTTGACACCATGACGAAACCTATTTTTCATAAATAAGACATTCGATAAATTAGGGTTGTGTGTGTGTAAAGTCGTGTCGAATTGATACGGTCGGTGAGAGGCTTCGTCACTCAGCGATAGCGCCATTGACAGCCGCGCCGAGGAGAAGTGCAAAGAGCGCGAGCGGCTGTGACGACTGCGGCGCGCCGGCGGCGGCGGCGGCTGCGGGTGCCTCTCGAGTGGCGGGTGCCGCCGCCGCGAACGCCAGTCGACGCGTCATTGTTGTGGGCGCGACGAGGGCCCAACGGCGTGCTGGCTGTGCACGGCCGCACTTGCGATAAAAAGCCGCGGCTCCCTTTTTGTTTCGCGGCGTCGCTTCCGAGTGCCCTCTCGCCGGCCCGCCAGCACTTGAGAAGCGGCTGCGGCGGGGACACGCGCGAGCGGCGACCCGTTCTCCGTTGCTCGGATGCATTTCCGCCGCTCGCTGACGTATCTTTGGTGCCGGGAATTTGGCGATGAGTACAAGAAATCCAGCGAGTGAGAAATTCTGTAAAGCGTTTAAAATGGTGGCGAAACAATGATGGAGTTTTTGTACCGTTTTGATTGTTGCTAGTCGAGGATGGAAATGCAGGGAAGTATATGAGAAGTAAATAATTTCGAGAATCATAAATGTTTTCTAGGATAACCATTTGATATATGTGGAAGCATTAGTTTATTCGTGCTTATGCGACAATAATTTCGTTTTAATGACTCTTCAAATAAAATATTGTGAGAAAGACCACGATTTTTGCGAGGTGGGTTTCTGAGCTTGTGTGAAATACATTTCACAAAAAAATTGTGCCATTTATTACCACGTTGCCCTCTTAGCTGTCACATTAATGTTTGTGTAAGTTCTAGTGAGGGAGGGGAGTATCAGTGGAATAGGTTGAGATTTGCTTATTCTGCGGTGGTGCGTGCCCGCGTCCAAATTGATGGAGCAATTCGTGTGCTCGTTGAGAGTCGTGTCTGCGCGCCGGTTTCGTTGTCTGGCGTCTGAGCACGCGATACTTCTCCTTTTGTCACACGGCGTTTCGTGGGTACTCCAAAAACAATTTAAGCCACATTGAGCGCGGCAGGCTGGGAGGAGCCGATGGCAATCTATCACAGCTCGTGAGAGGGCCCCGCCCTGCCCACTCCAGCCCACCCCGCCAGCCAGACCGCGCTAACGCCTGTCGACTGTCGACCGAATTTTCATTGAAAAGAAGTCAGGGCCCACGAACGCCGCCACTCCCCAGCCGCCGCCACCGCTGCCGCCACGGCTGTCGTTGCCGTTGCTATCACCGTTGTCGTCACTGCTGCCGCCAACCCTGCCGCTAGTGCCACTACCACTGCCACTGCTGCCGCCACCATCGCCATCCCAGTCGTCGTCGCAATACCACTTCTGCCGTTACCGTCTCCATCTCTACCGCTACCGCCACCAACATCACAGTGACGGTAGCGCCACCACCGCCCACTCCACCACTGGTAACCACCCACCTACCGTTGTCACCTCTACAGCAAGCTCCGTCTCCATTGCCAACGCACTCACCGGCGTCACCCCTCGCCGTCGCCACTGCCATCGGCGTTCCAAGCCTTTTCTCGAGAGCTGTTGGTCTTTTGGCCTTTTTTCTCTAGCGGGACGCGTACGCGATCAGACGGAGCGCGGCCCTCGCGCTGCGTGCGTCTTGCCGTGCTCGATCGCCCGGCGCGCGCGTACACGAGAAACGGGTGCTCCCGCCACAGCAAGATTGAGCAGTTTATAATAGGGGCCGCGCGGCGGTGGCGGAGGGAGAGCGGTGAGCACGCGAGGGGGCCGCCAGGGCGAGGGATATTCACACAAGAGAGGGGGAGCGGGCCCGGGTTTATACACGCGCGCTTGTGTGCGTGTAGGCGCGCCGCGGTCAAGAGGGTGCCCGCCGCCGGTATCGGGGGCGGGGGGAGGGGGAATGACGGCGGAAGAGGACGATGTGGAACGAGTGAGAAAGGGGCATGACGCGAGGGGAGAACGGGGTGAATGAGAGAGAGGGGGAGGGCTAGACGGTCGGAGTTGCCGGACGGCGGAGACGGTGGAGGCTGTCTGGCTTTGGCGGAAGTGGGATACCGCCGAAGAAGGAGGGTGGGTTGGACATGCAAATGTATAGTTGTGGAGGAAGACGTAAGACCAGGGGATGTAATATTGGAAGAGGTCAGATGCAGCGATGGTCAGGTACTAGCGTATGCAGAGGTAGATACTAAGCCGGGGTGGAACCGGAGACAACCGCAAGCAAATGTTCCGCTCGGGGTACGGTGGATGTGGAGAAGACCGGGGGCAGCGGCGGTGCCGATGCCCGAGATAGCCGCGTCGGCGGCGTCCGCACAGCGCGCGAGACTCAACGGAAGGGCCGCTGGTGAGGCGTGGCGGGGCGGACGGGGGGCGCTGCGTAGGGTTTGAGCGGAAGGGTTGACCGCACGATCCCCGCGCGATGGCAGGGGGTAGCCGAGGCCCGAGGGCGGGCAGGGGGGGGGGTGGCGCAGCGGGGCTGCGAGGGACGGGGCATTGATCGGGAGCTGCGTCCCCCCCAGATTTCCCGCGCCTGGGAAGCGCGCGTCCGGAGGGGAGGCCGGCGGCGGCGGCGGCGGCGAGGACGCCGAGGCGCGGCGGCGTCGCGTCGGGGGCTGGCGGCGCGCGCTCATGGCAGTCGATAGGTCGCTGGCTTGCGTCTCGCTGCTGGATGGACGTGCTGCTCTGCAGGCGCACGTCCTGTACATCGACGAAGGCTTGATGGATGGATTAGTAAATGAATGAACCCGAAGAGTCACGACTGGCAATTTATTCGCAGTACTTCGCTTGTTTGTACATTGTGAACGCTTTTCATTTTACTTCTGAACAACCTTATGCTTGAGCGGACGATACAATATTGGTTATTACTAAATGCAATTTATTTCACATTTTAATTTTTTCTTTAATCAAATTTTGATAAAAGAATTCGTTGTGAAAAAACGTTAGAATGTTCCCTTTTGTAGACAAGTTTTTTTTATTTTATCATTGACATTATTTGGCCATTCTGGTTCGATTTTCACATGGAGTTTTGTTGTCATTCGAGTTGGATACCGTTTCCTGTCTTGTTTTCTGCCTAGTTCAAATAAATAAAACAGTAATTCTTTATGCAATTAGGTCATAAATCTTCTCAAATCCGGAATGTCCGATTGAATAAAAAAGTTTCCGAAACACTTTTAAATCCCGAGCGCCCTTTCACATTCTACGAGAAAGAACCCAAAACGTAGTAGATTGCCATAATGCGAGCTAATGGATTTGTTCTGGCCGTGTATCGCCTCCCGAACAAGCAGAGTGAATGGGTTGTGCTACGCCCATCAAACAGGGCCCCGGCGCCAGTATCCAACTTTAAACCGTTCGTTTGTCGCGATCGCGGTCCGGAAAGTTATCGTGTTCACTTAATTCCGTTGAGTGCTTCTTTATATGAGGAGCGCCGGAATTGACGATCGCCGGTTTAATGTCGGCTGCATGGCTTTATCATAATTGCGCCGCGCGCTGAGCGTATTTAGCGTTGGGAACCGGTTCGGTCGGATGCACTCTGGCGCTGCGCCGGCGTTACGAGCACTTGCGCCTGCTACTAAACGGCGCCGCCTCAACGAGTTACTATTTGGGCATTTCCCTGGCGGCGATAGAGAGAAGACTCGCGTCTTGTAATTACTTCGGGTTTTACTGATTCATGAGGGAATACTGTATTGTTTATTTTTAATGAAGGATAGATTGCGTTGAACATAATTTGGAATCTTTTATTGAATTATGGCTCATGGAATGCAGTTTTACGAGGAATAATGGAACGAATATTTGATTAATTAAATGGTAATTGTTTCTACTAGACATTTGTGAAAGTAAATAGAGTGTGGAAGTTCCATGCGATAGAGAGCGCTGTCTGGAAATCTAAATACTGATTCATTCAAACAGATACAGTAATTAAAAGGTTTTGAATGTATGATAATTTCAATACGACGTGAATTAACCCTTAATTTAAAACGGATTGCGCTCTCGAAGGATAGTTATTATTGTGAATCGCAGTCAATTTATGAAATAATACTCACCAATGATGAGGTGTGTTCATCCATTTACGTTTTCCTGGATTTTTCAATTTCTCCGAAACGTAGCTAATGAAAATATAAAATTACAGAGGCGCTTTATTGGAAACTGATAATTATTGCGATTCGCACAGGCCAACTGTAGAATTGAAATAATGCATGTTGACTAATATGTTACTTTTAGGGAAATTCGGAGCTTCCGGGACTTACTGTCTGTCTAGGTCTGTTTCAATCCAAGCGAAATGCTGCTGGTACTACAGAAGCTTCTACAAATTACTCAAAGCGAGATGACAGGATGGTGACAATTAAGTAAAAAGCTGCTTCCAATAAATGCTACTTTAGAATTCCTGGACATGTTCGGCATGTTGGAAAGAATAGTGCACCCAGCTGACGAAGCCTTTCCGTGCACCGTGTGATGGAGTTGACGTTGAAGCTTACTGCCTGGCCGACGGTTGTCGGATGACCCGGCGCTCGCGCTGTCGTCGGCGTGGCTGGGGCTGGGGCTGGTCCACAGCCGCACGACTCGCCGGCGCTGCGGGCGGCCTACCCTGCTGCGCCGCGCAGATTGGCTGCGGGCGCCTCGCGGGAACGGCCTCGCCCCGGCTGCGCGACGCGGCGCGCGCCGCCGAAAGAGGTTTGCTCGCATCAGGGTGGCCGTATTCAGGGAAACATGGAAAACAGGAAAATAAAAGAGAAGATTATGATTCTGGAAAATTCGAAAAAATTAGGGTATTTGTAGAACAGGCGTTAAAAGGGGAATATTTTGACACGGTTATAAAAAGAGGCTTTATTCCTTAAAATATTTCTACAGCGATATTTTTTTACGTAATTTTATTTGTGGAGGAAATGTTAATTATGGAGGATTATGTTTATTTGTGGAGGTAGGTTCATAGTTTCACAAGTGGAAAATACGTAAAGTTAGTTCACGGGATATCTGGCATATAGAATAAAACACCACGTTGATCTCGAAATAAAAGTCCCGCTCAAGATAAAGCCATTGTGCAAAATAATATTTTTTTAGATCTGGAACTATTCCATCGACGCAGCGATATTCTCATGATGTGATGTTCTTCTATTCTTAACTACACTCCGTCATTCGTAAGATATTTGACTTTCATAGATATAAACATTTTTTAAAATAAATAAATAAATAAAAGATTAAAAGTGTAACAATGACACGTTGCCCAGCGAAGAGGTAGTATAATGAAGAACATTTCGTTATTACTGATTTGTTTTCCGTAACATTTCTGTAGTAGAGTGGAAGAAAATAAGGTATTTTGCGTATTATTATTATTATTATTATTATTATTATTATTATTATTATTAATAAAAATAATATTTTGTACTTTTCTATTTTCCGTTTTTCAATGAATCGCCGCTGTAAAGACCGTACCTCTCTTGTAAAGATAGTATAATTGATAAGGAAAGAAAAGAACCGTATTTTATTATGCGTTGCATGCACCCGTGTTCTTTTGCATGTACTTAAGTTATTACTTTTGCACAAGGCATCATTTTGCGTCGCATATTGGCTATTGTTTTCGGAGAGTACTCCGTCATTTACGATATTACACCCACCATAAAGTTTCGTCGGCGCATATCATTTTTTGTACTTTTACTTTCTCGCCTCCCACGTAATTTATGGTCGTCCTGTAGGATGAAGATCAATTATCGATTGCCCTTGCCATGATGGAACGATAGTGTTGGTGAATTAGGTCGATTAACATTCACCGTGGGGAAGCGATTGCGGGGTATGTAGTAGCGTTTTTTGTTCGAAGCATTTTCTTTGCCCTTAAAATTGACCTTAAATTGTTCTTGAGACACGTCAATGAACGAATGTTTTTTGTGATTTTTTTGTTCTGTTAATTATGGAACGTATTATTGGCGGAGGTGTAATTAGAATTGATCGTATGTCGCCATAGACAATTGCTATGTGCAATACGGCCTCTTCAGTACGCCAATCACATATGAACGAACATTAATTTACTTGGAGAATATCTCTTGTTTAAAACACAGCTTGTAAATCTAAAATAATTATCCTTCGCTGGCAGAGTTGTGTTAATGGACTATTTCACCATAAATTACTGAATGCATGATTGATCTGCCGTCACCGCAATGCAATCAGATTTTGTTGGATACTCACAGGAGGCCTTCGCGCAGGTGGTAGTTATTACTAATGTGTGTAAATCCTTAAGGATTTTCCTTATTTGCGTAATTCATATCTAGGAAATGAACATGAAATATTTCTGTGTTATTAAACATTGATTAATTTGATTTTCAAAATGACAAGACAGAGGACATAATGCCGCTTGAGACCAAAGTAGTCACATTTTTTTATTATTACCTTACCACTTGCTAAATTCCATTATGTATTTTTACAAATTCTCAGTAACTACGTTTTAATTGGGATTCGGATTAGGCTGTTGAATTTTTAGAACTCAATGTGTAGTAGAAATGAAAGCCAATTTATTAGCAAGTAATACTATTTTAAATGTTGCTATTTAATGAGGAGCTTTTTTGAAGTTTTTTTTTAGATTGTTTTTACGTGTGTTACCATAAGGGAGAGCCCTAAAAATGCGGTGGATCTTGCTCAATTTGATTGTGTGAACAGGGCGCCTATTTCCGTCTTAAGAGTCGTTGTGGGCGCGAGGGGGGATGCGTCCGCCGGAGCGCGGGCCTCGCCGCCAAGAGCAGCGCTTGTGTGTGGAAGGACGGGCGGCGGGCGGGCGGAGGCAAGGCAAGGACGAGGGGCGGCGCGAGCGGGCGTGCTAGTTTATCGGCGGCGGGCGCGCCGGGAAGCAGCACCTGGCGCGTGATTGATTCACGCGCCTCCTCCCCGGCCCTCCTCCCGCCCCGTCCCGCCCCAACGCGCCGCGCCGCGCCGCGCCGTGCCGAGCACCTGTGCCCGCGCGCACGGCTCCGGCCCGCGCCGCACCTGTTCGGCCCCGACGCCTCACAACAGCAGCAACTCGCAGACGCGCACTCCGCTGGGGCTGGTGAAGATGGGCCTCTTCGGTGGACGCTCTGCGCCGCATGGGGGTCGCCCCGGGAGGGGGCGGAGGGGCGCTACGAAACTTGCTCAGGCGAATGTAACTGATTTGAGGGCTGAGTGAATAAGGGAGATTCTGAAGGCCCATCTGTTGGGTCTATCTCCATGATCTTGATTTGGGTGATTTAGGAACTAACTGACATTCAGTGAAGTGATGGCTCAAAAGGGACTTATGATAAATGCTTCATCACAGATTATTTATATTTTTTGTCAGATAAGTAGGTTATGTCTTCGACAGTAGTGTAATCGGAAGAAAATTCTGGGAAGTCCATTTACAATATGTTTCTCGCTGGCTGCGCCGAAGATATAGAAAATATATTTTTGGTCTTGTTATTTTTGTCTTTAATATTCATCTCCTAATACTCTTACCGTCTCCAAAGCGGCTGTTACCGAGGGCCTAGGGGCCTTCTCCAACAGCCGAAGAGATGGATGGTTACATCCTGAAATACAGAGATGGAGAGGAAACGGTGACAAGAAAATTTTGAAGTGGCGGGATGACCGGGTCAATGAGAGGGTCATAATAGTTAAAGCATTGTGTTCCCTCCCCCCAAAAAAACAAAAACAAAAAAAAACAAAAAATACCATTCAATAAAATATACCCCCAATATTCAATATAGTTTCACTTACACTTCAGTAACTATCTGCGTTTTCGTTACTTTGATCACATTTTTCCTCTAACGAAGAACGTCGGTGGCCAAGCGGTGACCTACCGAATCAATAATACGACAATGAGGGGCGGGTGACGGTTCCACCCCGCCGCCCCCTCCCTAATTGATCCAGCGCTTGGTGCAGTAAGCCCGGCATCACTGTCCCCGCATTACAACGCGCCGATGGAGCTTGGCGGGGCGGGGTGGGACGGGGAGAGGCGCGCGAAGACCGATGCTCGGCGCTGGACTTCGAATGCCGATTGGGGTCGTAAAGCCTCCGCCCCGAGTCAGCGTCCTGCCTTCAGGAGGAGTGGGTTTCGGTGGGATGTCTCTCGCTTGCCCTGGCCATCTAAAACATTCTTTTCTAACCCGTCATTTGCGTGTGTATCTTTGATTATTGTTAATGGGGCACTATATTGCTATTTGATTGGAAATTTTGCAAATTTAATACTTTGGTGCGATGTAGATTTTGTGCTGGAGGTCCCCCAAAACTGTACAGGGTAGTACGGTAGCAAGTATTTCCTTATGAAAGACCCATGTTCAAATATTAAGTGTACTCCAAATGTCGTTACAGTCCCATTAAACCGTGACCTCTATCACTGTCATATTCCTTAAGGTAATTTGTACTTTCTTCAATTGTGCAAATCGTTTATTATACGAGTATATTCTGCACTCGCGGAATGCCTGTTCCACTAAAACTGCTCTATGTGCCCCCATTTACTTGTGAATGGGGGCGCGTTTCAGTTTATGGCCGTCGGTTGCTCGCAATATCAGTCGCATGCTCCTGGAGCTACTGACTACGCTTGCGAGTGTGCGTGCGCCTAGATGTGGTCAGGCGACTACCAGGTGGAAGCAGGCTGCTTTGTGGACAGTAGTGCCGTACGGACGAGCGGACTGTTGTGTGTGTGAAGGCGGTTAATTGCGTGTGTGGGTGTGTGCGACGGCCGCAACTGCGTCAGAATATGCAGTTTGTATGGCAGTTGATATACACTGGGAGATTCCGTTGTCGTGTGTATGTTCTCCGTGACACACGTGCGCCGTTCGGCCTTGCCGAGCGCGCACTCGTCCGTTTATTGCCGACATGCGTGTTGCATACTCCGTCCGAGCGCAGAAATGAAAGGGCGTGGAAAATAGTTGGAACGCTTTGACTACACGCATCGTTATTCGTCCAATTTATGTGGAATGTCCTAACAAGAGTATTACGCATTCAGAGTAGTGTCATAAAACAAATAAATTCTAATGGGTTTACCTAGTTGCTGTAATGTTATGACTTCTTTTGTTGCATTATTGTCCTTAGAATTTAATTGCTTCATTAACCTTTTTTATACGGAAAATTCTGCCGATTCAGGACTCTATGTAGTTCAGGACTGTGTATAGTTTTCTTACAGTCTTTGTTATATAACGTTATTCATATATTTCTCAAAATTAATTGATCCTACTGTAAATGTTAAGTGGCTGGATTTTTGTCGGACTGGCCTGGACAGGTTTCTGAGGGTGTATGTCCACAAGTATGTAGTAGCATTTAATTTTCAATCAGACTATATATTTATTGGATTAGTTTTATGATAAAGTAAAATTGTTGAGTTTATTTGCATTTTTTGATTAAGGTACACAAATCTTCACGTTGTTTACCTTAAAATAACTCGTTCTTTTCTTTTTTTTGTTACAGGTAAGCAAATTTGGATATAGTGCTTTGGACTTGTGAAACGTTGATCGCCATTGGGAGAGGTAAGCATATGATGGGTCATCGTAATAATTAATTAGTCTAATGTTGCGTCTGTTTCACTTTTACTCGAGAAAATGAAATTCACATGTTATTCTACTTAGAACTGTGAGAAAATAATTGAATAGTTCAAGTAAATATAAGTTCTGGATTTTCAAAAATAAACGTTGCCATTTATGATTTAGATCCTAAAACTGCGATCAACGCTTGTTAGGCGTACATTTCCGTGGAAACCAGAGTTAAAACACTGTCTAAAGTATTAATTCTAGAGTTAAAACATTTGAGTCGTATTGCCGAAAAAGGATCAATCGGGAAAGGTAGTTGTTCCCCGACAATGTGTAAAAAAGTCAAAGGTCGATAATCAGTATTTGAAATGAACGAAGCAACTCGGCGGAATGGAACGACGCGACGAGAGAATTCCAGAGGGTAAAGTAATTGCAGGCGTGCGCGCGACGAGCGAACCGTTGTCAGATCGGGTCGTAGCTGGCGGTGGCTTGTCGATGTCGCGCGGATGCCACTGCGCGCCGCCGCCGCGTGAAATGACGGTCGACTGCTGAGAGCGTCGCCTCTCGTCCTCGGCCCCGCCCCCGCCCTACCCTCGCACTCGCACTCGTCCTCTCCAACCTCAGGTGGAGAGGACAGGCGCGGCGGCCTCGAGCGACGCGCACGACGCGGCGACGGGTGGCGCTCGCTTTGACAGGCGCTCGGACCGCCCCGCCCCACGCCTCTGCCCCGCGCTGGCGCGCCAGGCAACTTAATGCGAACGCCTCTCTTGTCACCGCACGCGGCTCTGGCGTTGGCGCTGCCCCGCCCCCGCCCCCTCCCGTTCCAATCCGCACCGCCCTGGACAGCGCGACGCGCCCGCCACCCTTACGCTCATCCTGTCTGTTCGCCCTCCCGCCCCATGGCCGGCCACTCTCCGTCCCCCCTCCCTCCTCATGGCCCCCTGCGACGGAAAGGAATCCAGAGAGGAGGGGTCGGACCGCGTATCCAACGGGGATATTAACGTTCGCGCTGCAGAGCGGCGCGCGGGGACAGCAGGTGGAAGAGGGAAGGGGCGGACAAGTACACAGAGATGTCGAGAGGGCTGACGAGTGGAAAGCACGCCAAGTTGGAAGCGCCAATGCCCGTCGGCAGAGAGCGAGCAGGGAAAGACAGGTTTCCGAGGGCAGGTGAAAGGGAAGTACGAGGGGCGACGGTCATAATGAGTGGGGGAAGGTGAAGCGGATCAAATGACTGGATCGGAATAAATCGAGTTAGATGCGAATGATTTGTGTCAAAAGCCATAAGTGAACGGGAAAAAAGAAAAAAAAAACATTAAAAAGGTTCGTGGAGGATACGGCGAATATGTAGGAAACTTCAATGCCCCAAAAGAAACATACGGGGAGCAAGTTTCAAAGATGAAGTAAACTCGAACTGCAGAGAGAAATGGTCAAGAACAGAAGTACGGAAAATGTGAGAGCGAATAGAAATATCCGGCTGGCGTCCGATGAAGTTTCAACTGAGCGTATTGGCGATTTTTGCGTCGCAGCCATCCATTCCTTTGCGCGCCTCTGCGCGACGTTTTGACCTCTCGTGCAGCAAAAAGGGCCTTTCGCTGCCGCCCGTCGAAGTCTCTCTCCCTCCCTCGCAGTCGCAGCCGGTGCGCGTCGCCCGCGCGCTCGCGCTCTTTCTCGCCGAGGGCGCTCTCGGCGTCTCCTCGCCCTTTTGTGCGCGTGCACGCGCGCGTGCGGATGGCCGCCGGGCGCCACCACGTCCGGTTTTGTGTACCGTCGGCGCGGAAGATCCCTTCCCTCCGCCTCTCTCCTCGCCCTCTCCGCCTCTCTCTCTGTCCCGTTTTCCCTCGGCCACGCCACGCCGCGCCGCGCGGCCCACCGACCGACCCTCCGCTCCTGACAGAAGCCTTTGGAACCGGCGCGGCGGCCGCCCTCGCCCGGTCGCCGCCGCCACCGCCGCCGCCTGTTTGCGTCAGTGCTAATAAGCCCGGCCGCCTCTGTCCGGTTCGCCGCCCCCGCCGCGCCGCACCGCGCCATGCCGCCTCCGCCGTCCCCAGCGGCCGTGGCGGCGCTCTGTGAAACCACGCGCCGACTCCTCCACCTCTCTCCCCCCGCAACCCTCTCACGCCCTCCTCTGCCCGCCGCGCCCTCCCGAGTATTTAATTGACCTCCCGACTGCATTGAGCCGGGGCGGACTGACAGGCGCGCGGAGGTGGGCGGCAGGACGCGTCCGCCCCGTTGCTGCTGCCGCCGTCGCCAATCAGAGCGGAGGTAACAAGCTGCGCGTCGACGCTCGTCTTCTCGCCGAATCGATACTACCTAACTCGTTTCCGCTTCGAGTCATGGGGCTTGCTCGCTCCCCTTTCGTTTCCTCCCACGTCGGCCACTGCGTGCCTTTTTTTTTTTGCTCCCGCGTATTGTTACGGTGCGGTATCGGAGCGAGAGGAATACGGGGTAGAGGAGGGGCAGAGCAGGGCGGGGAGGGGCGGGGCGGGATCGCCGACGGCTTTTTGGAAGCCTTTATAACGAGCTACGTGAGCTTCCTACCCACATCCATTCTTTGGCTCTCGAGGTACCCATACGGTTCGTGGGCGCGAAGAGGTCTATTGGAGAACTAATGTAATGTGAATTTCTGTTACCAGTTACTATCTTCAAGTTGAAAATATAGATAATCGAACAATATTAGTGATGTTTCGCACTTGTTAAAAACATTAAAAATCATGTGCGCGTACGCGACATTCATGAAAATACCCTTCAGCTTTTGAAACGCTGCCCGTACTGTACTTACAATCACTCTACATTGGGAAGAATATGAGGGTCTGGTGGAGATTATGACGCAGGCGTACGTATGGGTCAGAATTATTTTCAGGTTTCGTATCTTTTTTTTCAAATTCATTCCCACTGGACTGCCGTATAATTGATAAATAAAATGACTCCTAAATGACCCTCTTGCCTAACATATAAAGACACCAGTATCAAAATGTTCCTTTTCAATTATTGCTGGGAAGTTTACGAAGACCTAATCTAGTTGTTACTACATGTGAGAATCGCTCATGTGTTTCGTTGAATTTGGTGCTAACTTCCAATTTGTAAAATTTTGTAAATGTTTGGAGAGGACAGCACGGGTGTTCTCGTTTAATGCCTGTCCGCTATTTTTTTGTATCTCATTTATAATAAGCCATACACAATAGTGAGGAAGCGCGGCTGATTTCAATTATCGCACAAAACCAATGTTTATTTTTCTATTGCTTTGCGTTTACAGTCGTGATACAAATAAAATTAAAAACTGTGTTATCATAACAGGAATGTTTTAATACGAATCCTGTTAGTTGATATACGGGTACATATTACTCATTAATTTACATTTCATTGCAAATAAAATATTTATTCGAAATCCGCTGTCGCGTCAAATGCCCGTCAATATTGTTGGTAAGAGAATTCTGCCACTGCGATATTGCTTTAGTAAGATATGTGAATATATTGTGCGTGTCGTTCGTGTGCTGTTATTAGACACATCGCGCCTTTCAGTAACAAAGTGGCTTTTTCGTCATACTTCTTGCATTTTTTGTATTCGAAATCCCTCTTGTGGACTTATATTTTAAAATGTTGTCCTATTGTATTTGCTTACTCCGTAAGATATTTTGAATTGCCCTCTTTTCTCCTCTTTCTGGTTAAATGGAAATCCTCATTTGAATAGGCGAGGTCGTGCCGCTGATTTGCTGATGACGTATGCTATAGATATTGCCGAAGCCCTGCAATATATTCATTGATCCGATGTGTATGAACTGATCAAAATATTTTATTCGAATTTATTTGCACATGTTTTATGATTCAAAAACGATCAGTATGGTGATTCTTATCACTCTAGATGACAAATATGCTTGGCATGAATTAACATGATTTTTAAATTTGAGATTAAATCTATTTTTTAAATACATTGTCCAACAACGTTTGTTATAGAATTTTTATATTTTAATCAATAATTTGTGTGTGTTATCAACTAAAAACAGTAGTTTAAAAGCTGTTATGTTTTACTAGCTTTTCAACAAGTACGCCGATTTTTCTTGCTATTTACGTTTTAAGTAACGATACCTTCGTTGCTGACCAGCTACTAAACCAGTGGTTACCTACATGTTGCGGTTGTCCTTGGGTTTACGTGGAGTACGTCGTGTGGCACTTGTGGCCTCTGGCAAAGAATCGTAATAAAGCCGTTCTTTCTCGAGTTTTCCAGCAGCTTTACTGTGTGCAACGAAGAACACACGTTCATGGCTTTATAATAAAAACTGAAGAAAATGCTGTACACTGATTGTTAGAAAGAACTTTATAGAGTGAAAAACGTTTTGATCTTGAAGTCAACGTTATAGTGATTTGCTTCTTTTGGCTTGAAGGATGACTTCTTGCATCAAAACCACATCTTCCCAGGTGTAACCGGTCTTGTAGCAACATCGGTCTTAAGACCTTTTTCGTGTTAACAGGAGACAGTTTTCTTGTAAATCTGATAATTTCGTACTTCACACACATGAAATGCCTTTGCAAATTCTTAAATATTCTTCTGCTTGCACGTTTTTCACCTAACCACTTACTTTCATGTGTTACATCAAACTTGCTTCTCAGAGGTCGTACAATATAACAGCGCACTCTTGTTTTATTTTCCTTGCCAAATTTCTTCATCGTTGTTGCACTGCCGGCAAGTCTTTGCAATCTTGTTTCTGAAGACCATATCATGCCGACACCTCTTAAAGTTTTTGTTCTGGAATAGGGTGTCATCTATTCATTATTCATGGATGATAGTAAAGCATATTCTTTATTTTAATTTCGCTGTGAAATTGGAGTATTTTTAAAATGAAGATTTTTTTAAAGTTCTCTAATATAAAGTATAAATTATTGTTATTAGGGATTGTAAGTTCTATTTTGTGTTTCGCTTGGTTTAACGGATTGTGACGTAAAATTATTGAATGTTTTTCAACGGGCCAATTGCGTCCCGCCTAGAAAATGGAGAAACAGAAGACTAACACAAAGTTTTATTTTTTGGACTTGTCTTATTCTCAAGAGAGTCCATTTTCAGAAACATGTATACTATTGCTGTGAGGTGTTAAACGATGCCAGGGAAAAACATTAATTTGTTAGGTGTAGAGTATTGACTTAAGCTAATACAGTATCAAACTGTAAAATGAAACGTGAATGATAGTTGGAAAATCGTCCCGGCGCGAAAGCCGTACAATTCGTAGAAAAAATGAATGCTAACTCCCAGCCTAGTTCAATGCCGTTCAATGTCGTTCAATGTTAACATTTTGACAGATATAAATGTATTTTGAACAGCCAAACGCCCCACTTGAAGTAACGCTAGTTGGTCACGATAAACGTATTTGGTTTAACCAACGGCAAGGCTCGAGGGTTACCAAAAGTGGCATGCTTTTCAACACACGGTCAGTGCTTGTAGAGCTTTTTGCCTGCAGCACTCCGGGGCCGACCGCCGCGCCGCGCCGCCGTGCGGGGAAAGCGAGGGCGTATGCGGCGGCTGCGGTGGCGCCGGCGACGCGCGGCTGGTGGCGTTGCGGGCGCTGCGGCCAGCGCCGCTTGCGCCTGCGGATTGCGGGCCCGCCGCGGAATGGCGCGCCCACCGCGCGCCCGGCAACAGCAGCAGCCTCCCCCGCGAGCTCCGTCGGGTCGCGTTGACCTCGTCTGAAGGACCACTGGGCTCTGTGGGTTTCGTTCGGGCTCTTTCACTGCCATACAATCTCAGGAGAACAGTCGGGCGGTGCCCCACTGAGGGAGGTACCTGCTGAGATGGAAACATCTGCAAGCTGACGTGTAAGTCGGTGCGGGATCTAACGTTCCACCGGCGGAGGAACACCACTACAATGTAACTTGCATAGCGCGTAGGGGATTATGACTTCTGTATTTGTCGCGCCTGGAATCTCTATCGCTCACTCGTTTAGGCTGCTCAGCCTGAAAGATCCCTCCCCTGAGAGAGTGGTCGCTGCCCCGGGGGCCTTCGGGCAAACGCAGGTTGGGGTTTCGTTGGTGTCTGGATGCAATCCATTGTCGTTGTCTGGACATGAAGTCCTATCGATCGAGTGTGAAAGGGGGAGAAGGAAAAAGCGTGACCAGTTTTTATGTGTGGTTCATCTATTATTAGAATCAACACAGAGTACTGGCATCAACACACGTGAAGAAATAACTGAAATAAGACTCGCATTGTTCATTGTCTTGTATCAAAAGAAAACAGCCAAATTATTGAATAGTTATGCCAATTACTACGATTTACTTCGTTTCTCTGAGAATGCAAAACTTGCTGGACAATCCCTTGAAACAGCAGGAGGAAAACCAACGTTTGGAGGCTCTCCCAGACTCGCAAGTTTCCTTGCGGCCTCCTTTTGGAGGAAAGATATGAAGAAGTCTTTTAATTTACGTGAAAGTGCAGGAAGATCGTGGCCGGTCGGTCAAACGCGTCCAAGGGGGCGGGGCAGAGCGGGTCGACGCAAGAGGCAGGCAGGAGGCAGCTAACCCGAGCGCAGCGACGCGGCGCCACCGCCGATCCAGGAGGAGGAGGAGGAGGAGGAGTCGGTCGCTGGCGGAGGGAGTGGCCGCGGAGGCGGGTTACTCGAGCGTGGCGAAAGCCGCCGCCGCCTCATAATTTCAGCCCCAAAGCAGCCGCGGCTAAACGCGCCGCGCATGGGGAGCACCGATTCGGCGGAAGGAGGCCCCGAGCGGGGAGGCACGGCCCAGTGGATGGATGGGGCTTCGCGCACGGCTCTGACGAATCATGGAGCGCCGCCCGCAACCGGAGAGATTGGGAATGGGATCTCGTATATCGGCGTTGATTCATTGGTTTAATCCTGTTCGGAGCTGGAGTTTCTGTAATTTTGTCTTCAGTTTTTCCTGGTTTAAATTACTCACGGTCAGTTTGATTGTTGTTGAATTTCTCTTATCTGATCTACTACTTTTTTCATTTTCTTTTTATTGAGGTGAAATTCTCAGAGTTGAGAGAGATGGTAACCGGTGTCTCAATTTAGAGGTAGAGAGAAGAACAGAGCATTATATTTTGAGTAATTTAACTTTTGCCCAGAAAAATAAAATGATTCTTTCACATTTGTAAATTATGTCCTAAATAATTTAGCCATGCTTTACCAAATTTGCTGTCATTCTGCTTAAAAGTTTGCAATTTTTATGCTACTTGTAGTTTATTTGAGAAGTTTTATTCGCCAGTATTAGATTGTAACATATTACTTTTCATGAAAACAATCGAGATTAATACTACCTAACTAAATAGCGGAAGTTTCATGAATAAGTTTTAGATTGGTTGTAATACTTCATCGAATGAAAATAGAAATTAAAAATAATTCATAGGTAAAAGACAATTTTTGAGACAAAAATATAAACGGATGAGTGAACCCAGTGCCTACAGTTCAACCCTCCTTAGTAACAGATGGCACTGAAACGGTTACTTCGGCGACGTACATTCAATTTCCTCGCAGATAGTTGAGATATAATCGAGGAAGAAAAGGAAATGCCGCTTTTTATTCTTTTCATTCAAATAAGTGCCTGCTGAAAAGCTGCTTCATTGTGTTATGATAATTCTTAGCCACAAACTAAGGCGAGTAACGTTCGCGGCTTCACGTCACCAAATTAGTTTGCCTCCGCGCAAGTTACAAATGCAGAAGTACCTCCTTAACAAATGCATGCGAGCGCGGAGTTTTTGGGCGTTGTTTGCAAAGTAGAGTCGAAGAGGTATGCATAATGAACGCGCTTCGGCTTGCCGCTCGATTGTTGTTGGGAGGCCGCGTTACGTGCTGTGTTCGCAAGCCGGAGGAAGGAGACGACCTGCCCTGCCCCGCCCTGCCGTGCTGTGGAGTTGCGAGGGGATTCATTGCGGTTCCTCGAAGCAGAGTACGACGTCTGAGAGGACTTGTTCGTTTCCTACGCAAACGTAAGGTCTTGCACTCTTCAGATAATTTCCGTGGAACGCAGAGGTGATAAATAATTATGGCCCTTCAACTTTGCAAACACGATCATCCCTGTTCACGAAAATGATTGCGACGTGTCTGATTT
Organism: Teleogryllus occipitalis; assembly: GCA_011170035.1. Taxonomy (NCBI): domain Eukaryota; kingdom Metazoa; phylum Arthropoda; class Insecta; order Orthoptera; family Gryllidae; genus Teleogryllus; species Teleogryllus occipitalis. The sequence continues at coordinate 449,512 of BLKR01000100.1, read as the reverse complement.
CGACACGTTGTAGTTTATTACAATTGAAGATAATTATAGAAAGAGTACACTAATAAATACACGAAACAATGGAGTAATATGAATACAACATTGTGGCAAATGAAAAACGAATTTAATTACAAACTATGTTATAGAAAATGTACAAATGTGCAGGTGGCAATAGCATTCAGTTTTACACATTCATTTGCACACATATCCACGCATGCATTGTTCTCGCGGCAATTGTGCTGCATTGAACGAGCAGCATCGGAGCGGACTCGCATATTTCAGGTGTGAAATAAATAATTTAGTTTTGTGTATACACGTTACACATTAGTTAGCCCATTATTTGATACGTCCATATTATGTTAGTTTTCCTATATTTCTGTATTTTTCGGTTCAGTAGGCACAGTGTCATAAAATTTGATTGAAAATCATTATGGAAATACCTTTCGTATCCTGCTCGCATAAAAAATACAAGATGACTCGCATATATACATTAGAAAAAAATGTAATAAATCTTAAAAATGGGCCATAAGGTCTCTTAAAGTTGACTACTTGAATCCCTCTTATCCTTCATTCAGTTTTTAATTTATTGTAAGTTTTCGTCCGTCTATTCTGCTGCAAAAGCAGAGGCGCGGCGCGCTGGAATGGATTGCCCTGAAAATAAATCAAAGCGAAATGTTTCACATTCCCTCGCTGTAACTAACAGTGATCTTTTACAATTTTCACTATATTATTCTGTCACTTTTAATAATCACAAATGCATGACTAATCTGTTTTTGTACGTCTGCTCTCTGGTTTACTAATATAAATTTAAAATCCAACCTTAAATAACGTGCCATTACTGTGTGATAGTCTTCTCATTAAGATCAAATAAGTGTATTGGTACCTGGGATAATGGGGAGTGTAGGTAGCACAATCCCTCGAGGTGCGAGGCCTGTGCCACTACGCGCGGTGTAGACAGGCGCCTGGAGCGGCGCGAGCGCTCGAGGCAGCGGCAAGGCAGCGGCGGTGGCGGTCGCCTGGAATGCGGCTCGGCCGACCGGCGACGGGTGCGCGGATTCCTCGGCCATCGGCCCGTGCATCATCGCGGCGGTGACGAAGGGCGCGGGAAGGTGATGGGTGCCGCGCCACCACGCGAGCCGGCCGCGCTGGAAAAAAGGCTTGATGGGTGTTACAGGATGGGTAGGGATAGGGTTAAAGAGAGAAGTCCCAAAATGCGGATAATGTGGAAGGAGCGTGGGAATGAATGTCATGGCACCAGCGGAGAAGAAGTAACCGGTAAACATATGGTACCAGATACTATTTGCTTGTAGTTGTCGATTCACGTGTCCGAATGTTACGTTGAGGGCATTGTATTTACTTAAACAGAACTGTGGGAAATATTATCTCCAATACTCAGAATGCTCATTCTTTTGTAATCGAGTATTATAATAATAATAATATAATAATAATTATTATTATTGTTATTATTATTATTGTTATTATTATTATTGTTATTATTATTATTGTTATTATTATTATTGTTATTATTATTATTGTTATTATTATTATTATTATTATTATTATTATTATTATTTGCTGTGACCTTGATCCTACTAGTATTTTGTTCACTCATTCAACGTGGATACCGACGTTTCAGCTACTTCTCCCGAGATTTTGAATCTTGTGTACGGGGGTGAATACTTCATTCCTTTATTCTATTATTTCAAAAATGAAGTGTTTATGTTGGAAGACATTCGAAAGCTTGTATGTCGTTTAGATGGGCGAGGTGGCTCCCTGGGTGGTTCGGGCGACTGCAGCGGACATAGCATGCGGTGGTACGTGTGTGTGTGTGAGGGGGGGAGGGCGGTTGGAGCGCCGAGAGAAAGGGAAGAGCGATTTCCTACTGCGGTGGCGTCTCCGGCGCCTAAACGACTTCTGCGGCGGAGGCAGTAGTTAAACGGCACACCTTGTGATGATGAAGGCTCGCCCACTGAAACAATTCGCCATAATAAATTTTTATACTGCAACGGCCTCAAGAGATAGGTTCCCCCCCCCCCCCATCCGCGTCGCCTTTTTTTTTTGTGTTTCATGTCTTGCCCGGCGGCTCGCGCGCACAGGAAACCAAACAGGTCAGCAGCAACCGCGGCGGCGGCGGCGAAAGCGTCCTCTCGCTCTCGAAAGGAAGAAACAAGTCGCGGAGGATAGCAGGAGTATATCGGAGGAAGGATGGGAAAGGGGAGAAAAACGACTTGGCCATGAGGCTGGCCGATCGGCGCCGCCGCCGCCGCCGCCGCTGCTGCAGCAGCAGACGAATGTATCCTTGGGAAGGATCTCTCTCCCCCTACCATTCCGATCTTGTGTTACACGTCTTCATTGTGCGCAGTGCGCGCGGCTCGGACGGGCTGTCGCCGTGCCGCGCTGCCCGCTCTGGATTTATTGGCACGCGCCGTGAATGGAGCAGAGCCCCGGAGTCTAGGAGGAGGAGGAGGGTGTGGACCGCGCGCAGCCCCGCAGTGCTGGATTCCTGCCGGCGCGGCGGGCGGATCCCACAACTGCGGTGTGCAAGGGAGAAGGAGAGGATTGGGCACTGCGGCAGAACTCGCTGACGTGGCGTGGATGGTGCGGGCGCTGGGTACCACTATAAGCCGTAACAATGTCGGTCTTCGTTCATGTATCTTCGTGTGTTGTTGTCGCTTATGAATTGCGTTTTGCATTGCCTTGCAAAAAGTAGTTAATATTTTGTGGCTGATTTTCTTTTGACAATCAGGAAAGAAACCTTTTTTTAAACGCAGATGGAAAAAATAGTATGTTCCAATACGTTATCAATTTTAATCAGTATGTTGATTACATCCTCTTTGATATGTCCATACCATTTTTATTCCCTGATATTGTTATCGTTATTCTATAAAAGTAGAATTATTTCTGCCCTGTATGTAAATAAAAGATACTCTTCATTCTACTTTCCCGCAATTTTTATTCATTGTTTTACGTTTTCGTTTCAGTAATCTATCTTCGACATGTTTTCTTCTTTGAGAATTTTCATCACTATTGTACTTCAGAATATATTTCATAAACAAGTTTTACTTAATAGAACTTGATGATGATTGAGGACAATATCGTCCTATAACGTCTTTGATTTATGACAGGGGAACGAGACGCCTGTGAAATACTACGAACTACAAAAGAGGAGATACTGTAGAGCTTGACTTGCGAACGGGACGCGAACAAAGTAGGTCGGTGAACTTAGGAAGTCGGAAGAAGTTCGCAAGCTGGAAGTTGTGACCCCTTTACTCGAGGCTATGCACCAGGCGGTGGTTCGCGGAAGGTTGGTTCACATGAACACGAATTTCGCGTCGAGATTCTGAAATGTTTGGTTCGTGTTACCAGTTTGTTTCGTCGTTGGAAATGTGAATGGTAAATCGTGGAAATCATACTAATGATTTGGGTTCATTATTTCTGACAATAGTTAAACGGTAAGTTCCCAAACCGTCACTTGATATTTACATTTCCATACGGATCTAATTAAATGAAAGACGTAAAGTTACATTACATATCTCGACAACGTTTAGGAATTCCAATTTTGTCTTCTCTCGTTCCAATATTGGACTCGCCCGAAATGGTACTTTTGTTATCCGTCTCCGCTCTGATTGATTTTTTAGCACAATTAAGATAACCTCCTCCCTAAGCCTTCTGCTAGCAGCATAGTTTGACATCGCTTTTGTTGTAGCAATGTGACTCCCAGCTAGCAACGCGTTTCACATCACACGCGCGGATTATTCTCTCGGATCTGATTTACTGTAAACGAAAGAAAATTGTGATGCGATTAAAACTCACGAATGATTTTTTAAGAATGATACACATATGAATATTATGTAGCACTACAACCAGCATGAGCCCCCATTGCTTGCCTGTGATATCCCTTGTTTGCTAGGTTCTTTTGATATGTATCGCAAGAAAATGAAAATGTTACGAAGATGTAACTTTGAAACTTTCTCTAAATCGAAAGTGTCTGTAGCCGTATGCTGGGAGGCCTTTGTGACCGCTGTGGTGGTTGACGATGCACATGGAGAGGCCCGAAACGAGAGCACACCCGCTGGCGCCACTTTCTCCTCCGACGGCCTCAAAGAACCAGCCGCTTCTCGGGTGACCGCCGTCGGAGGCTTTGGCCACCGGACGACTTGCCGCTCGCAATCTGGACGCTGTCGACCTCGTTCTGAATAATGGCGGAGTCTTTTCTTGATTTTGTTGTGCGCTGTCCTTCCAATCCTGTGTCGAAATTGGAGGGAAAAAATGAGACTAAGCTTTGACTGAGCTAAGACTTGAAGTTCACTTTTTACCTTTTTTAGAGAGCCAAGAAATGAAGGACGAACAAATGACGAAATGTGTGTGTTTATGTAGTATTCAAAACTTCATTTTTCATAAATATCACTTTCATGGGATTTTGTAGGCACCCCCACGGTGTAAGCGGTTTGAAATATAATTGATGATAATAAAAATTATTTGCCAGTTGCTAATGAACTCGATACTAATACAGGAATCAACACTGTAAGTTCAATACAATTAATAGTATCCCTGTGATTAATTTGTAAAATTACTCAGAGAAAACATTGACGCAGTAAAAAAGAAAACAAATAGATTCTCAAAAAGTTCTGAAAACGTCTTTAAAACCCCTTTTCAACCGCACCGAACTACTCATAATACCCCAGTGGACCACCAAAGAGATTAATACTTGACATTCAAGAGCGTGGTAACGACTTGCATTCGTACATCCACATACGGCAAAACAGCTTCTTGCGATCTGCGCCGCCCGTAACGCACCCGTGCGCTCTTCCCAGCTCCGGCCATCCTCGCGAGGGGGGCAATCCACAATTTGTCCCGAGTTGAGTCACGGATATTCAAATGAGGTTCCCATGTTTGTAGAACAATGGGGGCCCAGCGCCGCGGCGCTGCGCTGCAAGGAACGCGGCGCGGCACAACGCGGTGGCGTCTCCGGCGGACCGCAAGGGAAAGACCACCCGGCGCGGCCCGCAAGGCCGTCGCGCTTTGCGGGCCCCGCTCGCCGGATTTCAGGCCTGCCCGCTTAATTAGGGATAATTTCTGCCTCCCCCCCCCCACTCCCCTCGCTCTCCCGTGACCGTCCTCAGCTCCCAGCGACTGTTCGCCGTCGCCGCCGCGAGGCCGCGCGCGTGAATTATACACGTCAGCCGTCGTCGCGCGTGCGCGGGAAGCAGGTTTGCGCAACACAAGGCGGATTGTCAGGCGTGGCGAAATGAGCTGTGCGTTGCGGCGTGGCGTGCCGGGGAAATGCGAAGCGGGGAGACCCGTGGCGGGGAAATGCGTAGCGAGGAGACTCGTGGCGGGGAAGTGCTTAACGGGAAAACGCGTGGCGAGGAAATGCGTAGCGGGGAGACGCGTGGCGAGGAAATGCGTGGAGGGGAATTGCGGAACGAGTAAAGGGGAAGTGGGTGGCGGGGAAACGCATGCGAGGAGATGCGGAGGCCGGAGCGTGTCGAGACGCGTGGTGTGAGACGAGTGGAGACCTGAGTGGAATTATTGTGCTTAACGCTGGATGGTCACGCGAGCGGACAATGCGGTGACGTGACCACGCGAATTTTGCCTCCCGTGCTCAATGGTTCGCGGTGCGAAATTTTGGGGAACATGACGGCTGAAACAACTGTTTGCGGCGTTCGCAGAGTGGTATAAATGAGTAGACGCTGATGGTTGATAGGCGGGAGATAAATAAATGTTGCGGTTTCTGAATGATGTTGAAATACATGGCTATGTTTCAAGTGAATCACAAAAATTTAACGGATGAAGCGATTTTGAAGAAATGCGGACGTAAATGCCTGGTTGAAAGTGTCTGAATTAGGAAATTCGAAAAATTCTAGCCTAAATGAACATAGCTCCATGTTATCTTTTTATTACAGACTGAAAAAACGTCGGTTGTATTATAAACCATTTGAATATAATGAGTGGTTTTTAGCCATAAACCGTGAATTGCATCTGTATATACGAGTAATAGCCATTGCAGGTATTAGAAATGCGTGGAATGGTCTTATATACAACCTTTGGAAGTTTTTATGAGTGTTTTGCCAATGTGCGAAAACAACATTAAAATAGTTAACTCAGTAATTCGCATTGAAGTCTTTCTTTTAAAGATCTTCGTGCTATCTGGTATTACTTTATTTTCAATTTACATGTAATTGCTAACATGTTCGCGAATGCTATTCTAAGTGAGTATTACTACCTCTTTCAGGCGTCACGCGCTTAAGAAAATGCAAACACTTAAATGTATTCACAATCACGCCATCGCCTCAAGGAAACGATTCCTCCCACTCAATCACATCACCGCAGATAGAGCTTGAGTGGCATGGGAGCTAAACGATTGCTCATTACAGCATTCCAGCTTGCTTGAGGCTACACTTCACGTAGCGTGGACGCCCGTTTACTACACAATGGGCTGCGCGGTCGTCGCGTAAGTGCTAAGAGGATGACTGTGAATCGCCTTCCAGCGCCTGCTTCTCCCGCCGCGTGCGAAGGCGCGGGTGGAGATGCAGCCCTCAGATGGACGGCGAGGTAACTCATCGCCTGGGTTTCCCACATGGCGCATGCGCTCGCGCTGTTGTGATGACTCTGCACGACGCCTGCAGCGTATTGTGACCGTGGCCCCGACCGGCGGCGACGGCGCTGTATCGCCCCCGTCTATCTGCCGCGATGCTAGTGACTATGCCGTAACCACTGGCGCAGCCTTGATTTCCTGACGGCGGCGGCCGTGATCCATTGTGTCCGGCGCGCTAGACGGCCGGCCGGTGCCGGTGCCGGTCGGCCGACCGACCGACCGGTGCGTGGCGGCCGGGCCTTGGGGCACCTGACCACCTCTCGCTTTATTACCTTCCGAGGCGCCGGACTTGAGACCGCCGCACAGATGCAATCGGCCCCCGGAGTCCCATTCACCACCTGTCGCCCCCTTATCACTCCGCGCTCTATTCGGCGTCCACTGCCGGCGGTGGCGGCGCTCCCAGTTGCGTCGTTCTCACCCCCTCTTGACCCACTGCTCACGTGTTGCGTTGTCAGTTCACCGTTTTCTTGGTAAATTCAGTTGCATCGATGCCGATACATGTTAGTTATTAAGTGGGCTTCTGTGGAGATACCATAGAGAGCAGATGGGCATTACAAAAGACTTACGACGAGCCCGGGCATATTTCTTAGTTTGAATACGAAACGAAATCTGTTGTTATCAAATTTCTCTCAGAAATGTGTTAAGTATTATATGAAAACGCATAGGGCACTTTGAATGTTTATTAAAATCCTGTGAGCATATTTTTTTATTTATGTTATTTACATATTTCCCATTTTCGGAAGCTGTATAGAAGGCAGCTCCAGTACCGGTTAGATTTAATATCCAGTTTCATTCATGAAATATTGTTATTTGAACAGAAACGTTAGAAGGTGCGTTCGGGAGAATTTGCAGCTAGAGGTGACTTTCATGATGTGAATAATACCTCTCGTTTCCTGTCCTCTCTGAGTGTGATGTGGATTCCATTGATCGATGCATCTCGCCGGTGATCACCGCGCGGCTGCGCGTTTAAAGGTTGAAAAATCGCATTTGGTACGGAGCTGATGGGCAGAGCTGTAACTTCATAAGCTCCGACTCGACCTCCCACTCACTCATTCGGTTGCTCGTCAATGCCCATTCCCTTTTCCACCGCTTTCTCTCTGTTCTGGTCGGGGAAACCAGTACCCTGAGTCCAACTTGCCACCCGCTACCCTGCAAGTCATGTTAACTCACCTTCCGTAATACTCGATTCTTAATAACTATCACAGCGCTCAGTCTCATTCGCTCTTCGCTGTTTGTTTTTGGTTCATAGTGTATCTCTTAATTTCCTCTTCTGTTCAGTCATTTCATATAATTATACAGCTTTTTGTGGAATATTGACTTCCTTTTCGTGTTCGATTCTTTGGGGAGAATGCGTCGCCATCCGTCCTTTTCTGTTTGTCTCCGCTTTCTCCGCCCTCCCGTTGCCGACGCCTCTCGCTCGGCCCCGCTCGTTAAAACGGGTTCCGCGCGGGCGGAAAGCGACGGAGAGGCGGTCGCTGTAGCGCGGTTCGCCGCTGGAGGTCCGCAGATTACAGTCATTCAGATTGGGTTGGCGCGGGACCGCACCAAAGGCCAACCCGCGGCTCCCCGGGGTCGGGACTCACACCCACTCGCTGTATCAATCGCCTCTCACCCTCCTCCCACCCAACCATCCCTTCACCTGCCTGCCCGTCCTCGTTCCCGCCCTGCTCCATCATGCTCGTCGTTCCTTCCTTCCTCTCGACTGGTCTTCCCTCATCCCGGCCAACTTTCCTTCCTCTGCCCGTATTCCCTTCCACCCGTCCGCAACCGTCTTGCCTCTCGTCCTCTCACACATCTTGCGCCCCCCTCTCGTGATCTCACCCACCTTCCCGTTTTCTCCCTACATCATCCTCTCTTACCCTCCCCTCCGTCCATCTACCCACTCCCCTGACTATCTATCTACATCCCCTTTCTTCCAACTACCTACACACACGTCCGTTCACATAGACACACTCGCCCCTCCACCCACTCCCACATGTACACATCCACCTACCTAAACACCTTCCCATCGTCCCCCTCACTCACCCACCCGCCTACCTATCCTCCTTTTCAGTTGTTCGCCTTGCCCCCATTCACCTTCCCACCTGAAGTCACCTCCCTTCCATCCTCCCACCTCGCTGGACACGCTCACAACCTCCTCCTATTTGCTCTCTCCACCCGCCCTCTTTCCCATCCGCCTTCTCTCCCCAGCTACCGTCCTGACTTTCTGCATGACCGTCCATCCCTTTTACTACCCACCCATCCAACCATACATCCAGAATTCGATCTGCCACCAGCGGCGAAATATTTTCGAACTCAATGTTGTGCCGGAGTGTTTAATAGATGCTTTTTTCGTCCGCGACTTAAAATAAGTCTCGCACATTATAATTGGTTGCTTACGAGGGAGAGTTTTAGGAAATCAACTGGAAGAGCGAAAGGTGTGAAATACGAATTCGTATTCTAGAATACTATTACTAAATCGTGCAATATACTCACATGTTCGTTGAAAGTGTGGGACAGAAAAATGAATGTGTTTTAAGCACGTAAGAGAACAAGTAAGGACTGCTTTTTGAAAGTCGAACTGAAGAGCTGCGTGTTTGGTTTCTGCGTTGCAAGTTTTATACGGTGTTAAAATACCATTGTCATACTTTTTTACCCTCTAGTTCCATATTTATTGAATTGCTCTTCGTGGATATTTATCGTCTTCTCATTGTTTCTTATGGATCGTGCGTACGTAAAATAGTCAAGGTATTACTTCACTAATTCTATTAAAAAACAAAGGAAAACACGATTATTTTCGCTCTGCCAGATTTTTTTTATCTGCTATTTTTCATGATCGGTGACGCTCTTTTTTGTGCAACAACTACTGTTTATCACCGCACGCACTCACTATCTTCCTCTTTTAAAAAGGCGTATTTTCAACCGCCCTTTCAGTCGGGGATTTTCCGGCACGCACTTTGTGTTCTGTTCCCTTTATCGGGGGCGCCCGGTAAACGGCCGCTGATGGGGAAAACAGCGTCCGCGGAATGAGTTACGGCATAATTCGGGTGCGGACGGCGTACTCGGCTCGTCGGCGCTGGGCGGCGCGGCGCGGCGCACGCGTCGCATTGAAGCGTCCGCCCTCGTTACTCGGCGCGCGGGGTGAGAGGTCGGCCCGCGGGCGGCGAGGGAAATTTCGCGAACGCAATCGGCGCGCGTTTCAGGTGCCCGGCACCGGGCAAAGCCATTAGTGGATGCGTTGCTCGTGTGGAAACAACGGCTCCCGGCCGCTCGCCCCCACCTCCGCCTGCGACCCGTCTCGCTCTATCATGGAATTGCGGGCGGGCTGTGCGCCCCCAGACTCCGGACACGTTCCCGTTCAACTTTGCCGTGCTTGCGTGGTGGTGTCTCTGTGTAAGCGCTGTTCATTCGGATAACATGGACGTGTTCCTGCCCCGCGTGGAGAAGTCTTTTTCTAGTACTTGAAAAAAGGCCATCATTTTTTTAACCTACACGCGCCTTCTAGCGCATCTACACCGTCGTATCGTTTTACAGAAAAGTACCTTTCCTCTTTCTAGATTCAGCATCACAGGTATATTTGCGGTATCTGCTTGGATTTCGTGCTTTCGTCAGTGCTGATTATTACTCAACGTCTTTCTCTTACTCTCCTTGCATTTCACTTATATGCATTATTCCACTGTTTTGCCTTCGTTTATTCACACACCATGGCTTACTTCATTATTCCAGTTCATTTCTCAGATCTTATGATCAAACATGTTTTCGTACGTATCTAACTACACGTTGGATCAATTAACGTGTTACTTTAGCATTGCACCTTTTTTTATAGGAGACTCTTACACCTTATTTAGGTTTATTTTAACCTTCAAAGCTGTCCCAATTCTTTCTAGAAATAAATATTTTTAATGGTTTCTCAATGTATTGGCAGTGTACAGTGTTTTCCTGTTTTGACATTTTGGTGTCGGTTTGATAATCTTACATTTTCTACAACTCATAATTATGTATGTGTCATGACCCTCGTACATGTGCTTGACTTCATCATCTGCCCCGCTGTTTTTTTTTCTTTCTTTTTTTCCTCCAGCATCCGACATAACACGCGGCGTGAAGTCAACCCGCCGCGTTGGTTCAGCCACCCTGTTGGCGCGACCGCGCGGGCGGCCGTTCCGAGAAGCTCTCTCGGCTTCTGCTCCTCTGGGACTAACGAGATCGCTCGTCGCGCGCGGGAGCGTCACGGCGCGAATGACCCGAAACAAAGCGCTCACCCGCACGCGCCCGCCGGTTACCCCGCCCCCGCGCCCGCCGGTTACCCCGCCCCCGCGCCCGCCGGTTACCCCGCCCCCGCGCCCGCCTCCGCCCCCACGCCCGCCTCCGCCCCCACGCCCGCCTCCGCCCCCACGCCCGCCTCCGCCCCCACGCCCGCCTCCATCCCCGCCCCCGCCCCACACCCGTCCCCGCCCCCGCACCCTTTTCGACGTCCGATTATGAGACTTCTGGGAACGGAGACATTGCGGCTGCCACTCGGACAATGCGCGCTGCCCTCTATTTACTCGCTGCAAATTGGGCCACGCGCTTAAGAACAATGCACCCTTGCCGACGGCCCCGGCGACCCGCACGCGTGACCTGCGCCGGGCCGCTTTCCGTGAATTGTTTCCAATGGCGAAGGGATTTGAATCGGCTTCGCGTTGCGTGGGATGTAGTTCATGTCGCGCGATGTGTTTGGCACTCGTGGAATATGAGAGTTTGTTCCACAAACTGATCTTTGTGTTCTGGGTTATTGTTCGTGTGTGTTTATTTGTGACGAAGTTGTGTTTTCGCGCGATTGGTGAGCTAGCTCAATGCGCCGGTAAGGCTGTCCAATGTTTCCACGCGACATCCCCCTACAGAAGGAAAAATGGCATGGCGTGTAAAATACAGAGACATGTGAATTGTGATAAGAACTTGTAAGACAACATTCCTCTTTGGAGGGTTAATATGTGTAGAGCGAAAGGCTCGTCAGTTTTCTATGAGAACGTAAATATTAGGCCAAAGCTCTATGTGCGATTTAGTGCCATCGGAGGAATTTTTAGTATTTGGAATGTGCCAATCAATATATAGCCTTTGCTGCTGCAGATCACTAGTAGTTATGTAATTTCGTATTGAGTCTTTCAATTAAAAAAAGTCAGTGACCTTTGATTTATCATTTATGGTACGTGACATCAATTAACTTTTATATGAAAAACTAATTTAGAAACAAACTCCTATCAGCTGCTCATGAACTCGAGTATTTTAATCATTGCCCTATATAAATTTTAATTTTATTTTATTGCCGTAGTGTGTGCTATAGCTGAGTTCAGAAATGGGTTTCAGTATTCCTACAAAGCGTAGATAATTGGAGCCTTTTTCACAAAGCAGGTAAATGAACATCAAGCAAGCAACAAAACAGGAGAGCCAACATTTTGCAGTAATTAGTCTTTATACGTCAGATATTTAATTTATTAGCCTTGTTGCAGTAATTAGCCTTTATACGTCAGGTATTTAATTTTTTTGTCCGACCTGCGTGCGTCAAGCAACTGTTCAAAGTGTTCCGGGCTTTAGAGAGCGCGACGCAACCCCTCCGCCGGGGCCTGGCGCACCCACACACACACACCTCCGCGTCGCGTGGCGCCGCTCGCTGCTCCCCGCGGCCCTTCACGTCCTCCGCGCGCCCTCTGGCGTCGCATTCATCAGCCCTAATCAGGGCTTAACTCGGTAATAAAATTGCCCCCACTCCTCCGATCCCTCTCATTTCTCCCGAATCCCGCTCTCGAAAACAAGGAACCCGACGGAGCGATAACAGAGCGAAAATCAAGCTGCGCCACCCCGCCCACCCCACCCCGCCCTCCTCCCGCTCGTCGCCCCGCCCCGCTCTGCCGCTTCCCTGCCCATTCTCCTTGCTTTCCCCCGAGGGTGAAAACAGCGTGTGGCTGTAACGCCGGTGACTGCAGAAAAAGAAGACAAATGGCGTAAAAGACTTTACGAGAGGAGCAGCATCTGACAGCCGAGGCGGGGCGTAATTCCTGCCTTGTGTCTGACGTCTCTAGGCGATTCGAGCGCAGCGCAGTGAATTGTCTGTTGATTTAGCGGGCTGGAAATCCCAGAATTTCCTGTAATGAAGAAATTTAATTTTGTATTAATAATGATTGCATTAGGAATTGAGGTTGTTTAAATAATTTACCTGTAAATTCTTAAGATGGATTATAAGTAATGTTGTTAGGAACTATTTGCTTCACGATTTGTTAAAAACCGTCTAATTTATTAGTAATATTTCTAGGAAAGTAATTAGTTAGCCCGTTTTTTGTTGATAAACTGATAGAATACCCGCTATAAGTTTGCCTGAATAACAAGCTGCCCGTTATAATTCGTTCCTTTACTCGAAAACTACTGTTTTCTTCTGGACCTGCCCGATGAATCACCGAGATGGCTCCACTGTGTCACGGCGCGGCGACGTGTCGGGAGCGCGCGCGTTCCGAATTAAAATTCAGAGTATCGGGCGGCAACCGGGCGGGCACTGTCTTGGGGGACGCATAAAAGATGCATGCAGATCGACGCGGCGACGGGCGCTCCGCGCCAGCCAACACCTCCCCCCCCCCCCCACACACACACACAGACACGCGAGTGTGTGAACGCGTACGGACGCGGGGGAGGGGCGGGGCACGAGCTTCATAATTAACTGCGTGTCCGGTACGCCGGCGCCTCGTAAACATGCATTCGTAATGCGCTCTCAGTCCTCGAGGCGGCAGCCCTACAGCCACCGTGGACTTTCGCGCTGCCTATGCATTCGGGTGGGTGACGCCGGCAATCCGATTCGACGTGCAGCGAATGTCTCTAGATCGTTCTCCTATGCACTGTACTCTAATTAGTTTGCTGGTTCGTGATTGTGAATGTTAGGATATTTTCGAAAAAAGCCCGTTGTTGATATTCCTGGTATCTATCTTATAAGCTTCCTAATATGTTGTGAACTCTCCGAACGTGTTGGAGCCGAAAATAAGGCAGAAAAATCTTTGGTTACTAACTGCCTTGTGTGTTAATAGACATTAATGCAAATTCTTCTCCTGACACATTCCTAACAGGTCTGAAAGTAATTGTCCTGGCGAAGAGTGAGTTTTCGATGTTCGAAATAGAACAAATCTAAATGAAAATCCTTTGCGTCCGTTAACGGGAATATTATAGGTGATAATCAAAAGCAATGTTTAAAGTTGTTCGAAGTAGAGCATTTCTAATTTACAATCCTTTCCGTTCATTAACGGGAATATGATTGATGATCAAAAGCACAGACATTGAAGATTGAAAAGGTGTTTTAATATATTGAAAGATCTTAACATAACGTTTCATTGAGAGAGTTTAACGAAATGAATTCGCAATTCGATGTATTTTCTTTTTTCCCAGAGTAAATACCTAAGGCAAACTAATTAACATGAAAGCTCGAAAAAAGTCCAGTTATATTCGAGAAGCATTGATGTGTAAAAACGGCGGAAGAAATGAATAGTGAATAGAACCCACTGCATCCAATTCTTTGTCTCGAAAAAATGTTGGAAATTCCTCGCGTTCGTTACATGCCCCCTGTAAAGTCTCATTAACTCGCAAAACAACGATCCTCGCGCGCGCGTCTGCAATACCGCGTTTTTCTCATTTCCCTCGCGAAGCGAACGAATGAAAATTGAAAATATGGCGAGCATTTCCGAGCAAAGCAAGTCAGCGGCTGCCATTTACGCCGCTCATGCTTAGTTTGCTGCACCTAATAATAAACCTGTTTGCCGTCATGACAGGCGCGTATGACGCGGTGGTGGCGGGCGCGGTGCTTCGTGCCCCTGATTGGCATCTAAACGAACTCGCGAGTTCGCCCCGTTACGTTGTAAACGTCAAAATTGGCGTCGATCCCGGGAATTACCCGGCATTATCAACATTATGCACTGTTTATTACTCTGCGCTAATACTTCGAGCCGGCCCGCATCTCGTTGCTCGCGCTTGCCGCCGCCGCCGCCGCCGCCGCCGCCGTCGCATCGTGGATCGCAGAGGCGGGCGTGTACCTTTCGTGTACGCTCCATGACAGCTGTTTTGTTTTGTAGGCACGCAACTAATATTGGATTGACGGGAGGTGCCCGTGTGTTCTGCGCGTAGATAGTGCGAAAGTTCGTCATTTTTGGGCGCATAACTGAGTTGATAATATTTACACTGAGGAAGACGATAATTCTGTATGTAGATAAAACGATTCATTTCGTTGGATCATACATATTACTTTTTCACCGACTACTCGAGAAGTATTCTCTAATTAACGAATTCGAAATTGATACAAAATTAATATTTGTTGATGTTTTTACCGGTCGTGTATGCGATATGTGGATTCGTGATATTTTAATATTTTCCCAGAATCCCGCAGAAAAACCAATGTGAGTAGAAACGTTACTCCGCAATCCGCGTTCGTGATGGGTGTGAGAGGGCTGTGTTGGTTGATTTCAGTTGAGCGCTTAGAGCAGAGAATAAGCAGTTGCGGAGTGTACCATTCTCGCATCGCCCGTCTCGCCTACTAACAAGCGCGCCGCGCTCGCCGCGCAATGCTCCACCCACCCACTCCGCTGGGAATCACCTCGCCCGACCGCTGCCCCGCCCCGCCCCGCCCCGCCCCGCCCCGCCCCGGCCACGTGCAATCACAGCGGCGGCGGCGAATCGGCGTACAAAACTGGGGGCAGCCCACCTTGACACGACGAGACTGGCGGGTCGGCCGTGCGATGGCTCGGGCGGGGGGCGGTGATGCGAGGCGGGGCCGGCACGCTTCCGCCCGTGCTCTCGCCAGGGCCGGGGACGAACGGGCGGGCATTCGCGCCGCCGTCGGTCGTTCACGCCGGCTTGTGTCGCATCGACCTTTATTACGCGCCCTCGGGACCGTCCGGAATCACGCCGGTTCAAATGGAACGTTCCATCTAATTTGTCGACGGAGGCTATATAGGACGCCCCTCCACCTCCGCCGCTGCTGCGCGGCGGGCCCTGTCGCGAGAATGGTCGCTGTGATTGGAGAGAGCCGGAATATATAACTCATCCTCGCGGAACCGCGCCGACTGTCGCGGGTCCGACCGCGCTGCACGGGGTGGGGGTGGGGGGATTATTTTGTTCCCCCGGACTGACATTTGACGCCTCCACCTCCTACCTGGACGGGTCGACCCTCGCCATCGCGTCCGAACAACCCACCACCGCGCGTCAGCGAACGCGAGTGACGTTGCCTCTTTCCCTTCTTTCTCTGTCTTCGCTCGGTTCTCTCGTCCTCTGGATCTCGTCATTCCCGTCTACCGAGAGAGATCTGGTATTAGCTTTATCACTAACACTATTTTATCCACTATTTATCTTTCATTTGGTATTTTCCCCTGCTTGTTTGCATCCTCACCTCCTCTCGATATCCTTTTGTTGATCTTTGCTTCCCTCTTGTACGGTTCGTTCCCGTTTCTATCGCGAGGTCCCCACCCTGCTAATGTGTCCCCATGCCGTTGCTGCCCCCACACGTGATGGGAGTCGCGAACGCTGTCCATTCTCACCTCCAGCCCCTCGCAGCGACCGCCTGTGTGCTCTGACGCGTGTGCTCCTCTTTCTCTCATCTCCGCCGCTCTGGCCTCGCAATCCGCCCCCGTCCTCGCCTCTGCCCTCCCCCCCTGCCGGACCGCGCAGTGGCGATTGAATTGTTGGAGCGCGAGCGACAGACCAACCCTGCTCTTCCCCCGCCCCGCCCCGCCCCGTGCCCGCCTCGCCCCCGCCTCTTCGCTCCACAAACCAGCGCCGGTGGAGAGGTGCTCGCTGTAATGGAGTCCTTTCAGTACTCATTGATTTCGATGTAAATATTTCTGTTTGATTTGCTCCGGCAAAGGGAAATCGACGACCACCGACCGCGCACTGCGGCTCTTTCCACCTGCTCTCCGTCCTCGCCCACGTCGCCTCTGCGTTGCTGCGTCGTTGCCAAAAGATACGGCGAGAGCGTTGCGTTCTTTGTCAGGGCAGGCATGTGTGAAGTTATTTTTAATATCAGGCGCCGCATTCTCTCTGCGGGGCCTTAGGTTCAGCAATTCTTCTGGCGGCGGCGATGACGACGTAGGCGGTGGCGGGGGAGGCGATAGTTTTTTTGCAATCCAGGCTGTGCTCCCTAGAGGAACGTGGAAGGAAATGGTTATGACGATGGTAGCATTTGCGGAGAGAGATTGGTAGACGCCGTCGATGAAGGAAGCGCCAACGCAGAGTATGGCGTGCACGTTTTCACATTTATTACGTAGTTTCGGAACGAAAATATTCGGGAGGCTGGGGGCACATCCATGAACAAGTATTTGAAATGAATGTTAAAGAGGTGCGTAAGAGATAGCAAAACCTCGGAGTTTGGCTGGAGAGGCCACCCAACTCCTCCACCCCCCACCCCGTCACAAGGCGTGATATTTGTCGTCTTTTGCTGGATTTTCACCCCTTCCCTCGCCCTTTGTCCTTGTTTACGGTGCGTCCTGTCTCGTCCCTCCGCCCTTCACGCACGAAATAACTAATTGCGAATCCTTTGGCGCGTTCCTTTGCGCCGGTGGAATGCAGGGGGAATTGACTTCGGCTGGACGGTTTTTTAATACCGCTGGTAGCGCCGCCGGTGCGAAGGGCGTAGGCTGCGAGCGGGAAGTGGAGATAGGCTGCAGGCACTTGTGTGGAGGGTGGTATGTACTGACGAGCAGATTGAAGCCCTTGACGTGTGGACGGATGATATTCTCTTTTTCACTCCTCTTCCCAGAGGTCGTTTCGTTTCGGGGGAATCGGCGGAGGTCGATGGCTGCTAGTCGTAATGGATTTGTTTGAAGTTTAAGAATGATAGAAGTCGGGGATGTGTATTTTACCTTGGAGGTGGTATATATTATTTTTTTGTTGTTTGCTCTTGTGGTGTGGTGAATGGTAATATAACTCACATTAACACGAAATGGATGTTTTTGTGGTGTCAATTCTTGTATGTATTTGCGTATGGAAGGAAAGCTGTTAACGGAGTGATGCATCTCCTGGAAGATTTTAAAGACTTAATGCACGTGGACATTTCTTCCGAGTGCTTGTTACGTGGTGCTTGAATGAAATACGGCGCCATATAAACAGAGGTGCTTAAGTGCTTCCAAGAGCCGCGCTGGAGCGTCCTTCTGTTTAAGTGCAGCACCTTTTATATCCTGCCCGCCAGCGATGTGCTAGGAACTGGGAACTCCCTGTGTTGCGTTATTTTTTCAATCGCGGAATCGATCTTTCCTTATGATGTGTCATCGATCACTCTGATATTCTGTTGAATAATTATTGGATATTTTTCTTTTTTTTCATTTATCTTTCACAATTTTGTATTTGGACCTTTGACAAGAGTGAAAGATATTAGAATTTCAGTATATAGCCTGTGACACTGTCAGCTCTTAAGAACGGAATTTCAAGATCAATGGTGAGTTCTGATCTGCGGTTTGTTCGGAAGTGATGTTTTCAAAGAACTCCTCTGTTGTCTTCCTAATTAATTTCATCCTCTTGATCATTTCAGCGCCGAACATTATTTAATTTACAGTAGTTCGCTTTAACATAAAAAAAAGTAGGGAAAGTAAACTTCACGAGAAAAAGAACGCTATGATTGAAGAAGGTAGTATGAAAAAGATATTTTAGCCTTTTGGGGGGTTTAATTCCTCCTAAAAGTTATCAAGTTGTGCATCATGACTTTCTGAAATAGTAGTTGTGGATGAAAGACGCAGTGTTGACATGACGGTCCATCTAATGAGCTATTGCAATTTATAACTTACAATTGGCGATTTGGTCTTCATTGAAGACATTGCGATGGACTGCTATTCCCCTAACACGCACATTTGCCTTGTATTATTACCATCAACGATCGCTATCCCTTTACTTGAGTTCCCATCTCGCTCCCTCGCAATCTTCGATATTATCGTTTTGAATTATGTGTTCTCGTTGCTTAACTGCATCCCACTGCATCATTCCTCCTTCTTCTGACCGGACTATCTTTGTTACATGGAAGTTCTTGACTATTTTGTTACATGGGAAGTTGCTGAGCTCTACGCACCGAAAAGAACGTAGGTCCTACAAGTTACATTACTCTACATTTCTTTAAATACATAACCCCCTCCCTTCGGTCACCCATTTACACCACATCCATCGTCCACGGCCGCCCGCTAGTGTCCGCGAGGGGCGAATTACCACCGAAAAATAATGCCGTTTAGGATTATGTCGGCGCTTAGCTGCCTTGTCAATCTGTCCCGTTTTACCTAATGGCTATCGTTAGGATAAGCGCGAAAATATTCAAATATCGCCGGCTGCGCGACCATACGTACAAACAGGCAAGCGCGTTTGCCGAATTATCGGTTATTTACTGTGAGCGTCAGCGCGTGTTCGCATTCATCATCACGCGGGCCCCGGCCAGCCGGGTGAGGGTGGGGCGGGGGCGGGAGAGGGGGGGGGGTTGACGCTGTGGGACGCGATCAACAGGCACTGCACGCCCGCCGCGCAATGTGCAGTCGGTTTGAAAAGGTTCGTCTTGTGTGGCGGTGTCGCTCCCAATGGATCGTGGGATGTTATCTTTAAAAGAACACGATCGTTAATGTAGTGCCAGCCTGGCGTGCCTATTAATCAGTTTTGAGAGGACTCAAGGCGAGTGTGTTTCGACGTTTGCCGTGTCCCTTCCTGAAGTAGTTTCATGCTACCCAGTGACAATGTGACTTCCATTAATCGTAAAGTGCTTAATAAATTAATTTTGTTCAATATATTTTTTTTATTGGCTTTGTTTCTGTATCAAAATGAATAATTATTCATACAAATAGATACAACGATGTCATTACTTCGATTAGTTTTCTGGCGGTATATCCTGGACGCTTTCATTCATTTCAAGCAACCTTCTACCCGATTTTCATGCTTCCTCTTCGCATGCGATTTCGGGAGTTTTACCAAACGCGTACGTACTCTGTCGCCTCAGAAGCTCCCGCCCTCGCCCGCGGCTCCCAGAATCGCTCGTCAAAAGGAAGCGTGTGAAACGGGTATTCGAGTATTTCCTAACCACATTAGCTCTGATGCCTTCTTCTGAATGTCCATCAGCACGTCTAGGCCATTGAGCGTCGTGCGACATTACGCGGCAGCTGCGTTGCGGCAGGCGCGGCAAGTGAAAGCGGCTGGGCCGGGAGCTTCGCGTGCGCGACGCGGCTGTTACGCGTGTGCGCGTCGCGCGTGGCTTGCGTCGCGCGTGGCTTGCGTCACGGCGACGCCGCGGCGCGGCGGCCGCGCTGACCGTGGTGGCTGTGACAGCGGCGCGGCGGTGGCGGCGGGCTCCACGTGCGCCAGGCCCACGCGTGTGTGCGCGGGACCACGCAGCGGAAGAGCAAATTACGGTTTTCCGTTTTTCGTCGAGGGGGCCATGAGGGCTGCGCGCTAGCGGAGCGTTCCGTTTCCGCACCTCCGATGCTCTCGGCCGGCGGTGACCCTGTTCGGTACGGGTATGGAAATTGTTGAGGAATTCCAAATCAGATGATGACCGGGAGCGGTAGCTCAGTGCATCAACTGATGTCACTGCAGCGCCTCTGACCGGGAGGTCCTAGGTTCGAGTCCCGACGGCGGTAGGATTTTCGACACTAGCTTTTCAGCTAGGTCGCGTTCAGTCGCGTGTCTGGAGAAGAATTCTAGCGGCCGGCTGCTCTGATCATTAGTTTTCTGTGGTTTCTCCGATCAACACCAGGCGAATGCCGGAGCAGTACCATACCAAACGGGCCACGGACCGCGCGCGATCTGTCCTTCCTCTTCCTTGTCCTATCCTCTCCCCTTACACACACACACACACACACACACACACACACACACACACACTTACACTAACATGCACTACACAACCACATATCCCGGGAGACCGGTCCGGAGCTTAGAGCCTGTCCCGACTGGGGCGGTGCCCCGCTGGTGGGAGAGTCCTGGTTGGGGGAAGCCCCACTAGCCGACGGTAGGTCGGCGCTGGATCTCCCCATCCAGCGGGGGACGATCACCAACATCTCCCGAGAAAAACATGCACTACACTAACGGGACTAATGACCAACGCAGTTGAAGCGCCCGGAAACACGAAAAAATCAATCAATCAATCTAAATCAGATGATGGTTTTAAACTGAAATATCGGATAATTTCATTGGCTGTCCTAGACAGGAACGTACGTGAGATTTAACCGGGCACGCTAGCTATCAGAATAATTGATTACGACGCGTTGGTTGTTTCTTACAAGAGAGGGGACTAATTGTAAGATTTTTTTGTCGTGCAAATGAGATGCGTGATACTAATACTCGAGTCTACATATTGGCAGAATAACGAGAGTAACACAACAACGACATGCCACGTATTGGATAAATCCTCCAAAACTTTGAATTGAAAATTATTGCTGTTTATTGTGTCGGACGTCGTTATAGCTGCCCCAATAAATGATAAAATTTAAAAAAATGTGATATCACAGATTTGTATGACGACGTAAGAATGTCGTAAATCTAATCGTAAAATTCTTCTTATCCTGCTACTAGCAATCACTTCACGCGGATTTTATATTTCCTCTATCAATTTCTATTCTTCTCGGTTCCTGCACTGGCGTTTATTTCAGTACAGAATGGCTGAAGCGCTCGTTGGTTCGCAAGCCTTAGTCACTGCCCGGGCGTTGATGTGCTTCTTCATGCATTCGCGTCCGCCGCCCCCAAGTTGGTTTTAGCGCCGGCGCCTCGCTCGTTGCGCGATGTCCAAGGCAGCGGAGTGGCGCCGGAGATGGAAGGGAAGCAGGGCCAGAGGCTGTGGAAGCGGTTAGCGTGACCGAGAGGACGAAAATTTAGGGCCGCGCGCATCCTGTTATTACGAGGCGATGCAGTCTCTCTCTCTCTCCTCCTCCGCAGACAAAGCTGCGTACCGCCCCCACCCCCGCCTCCGCGCGCGCATTGTCTCGGCGCCGCACCGCCGCGATAAGATGGTTCCGCCGATGCTCAGGGCGATGTCGCCCGGTAATTTGTAGGGTCATAAAAAGCGCGTTCGTCCTCCTCCGACGTCTGCGGCGCGCTCGCCGTGGTGAGGCAGGGTCTGTGGGAGGGGAGGGATGGCTGTGCGATCCGCGCGCTCGATGTTCTCGCGATAAAGCGCGCGGGTGTTGTGTTTTCGGCGCGACCCTCCGCGCCTCTTGTTTGCGTAATGGAAGCGAAGCGAGATCCGGTAGCTGCAGATAGCGCACGACGAGGTGCTGGAGCTTGCGTCTCGCTTGTTGACTGTCGAGGTCCTGTTTCACTTATCCACCTACCGTCGTTCCGCCTTTCCGTCAAGCTGATTTCCGGCTGTCCGCCTACCGTCTCATCTTCGTCGTACTTTTTTTGATTTACTTTCGTACCTTTTCAGTGCCTTGTGATTTTTATGCTGCATTGTTTTACAAATTCGTACTTTTTTTCCTTCCCTTGAGTTCATCCTGAGAGAACATTGGTTTGTGGCTCACGTGTCATTCTCTTTCTTCTATTTTTTCTCTTCCGTCGGATTTCGGGTGGATTACGGTCAACGGGTGCAGCCCGAATGAGGAGTCGTGAAGATAAGGTGTGTCCTTTCGAGAAGACGTGTATGCTAGTTATTAAGTATGTTAGATCTTCAGTGACTGTTATTAAACTTGTCTTGAGCTTGCTTCCATTTTCTCACAGAGATGGAGACGTGTTGGTCAACTATGAGCATGAAACAGTATAATTTCGAAAATGCTTGTTTTCTGTATCAGACAGCAATTTGAGTTGTGTTGTTCTGATATAAATCTATTAATTAATAAAGATTGAATTACTGTTGTAAAGAACAATTTCGTAATCAAGAAAAATATTATTTTGAAATAAGTTTAAAGAATACTGAAATTATTAGTGTTTGTTGGTGAAGCAAGAGAGAACAAACCTATGACTATACTGTACTTCTGTACTGTGCACGGTGAGTGTGGTTCTCATTGACAGCGAGTATTCTATTCCCCTAACACACATGTGCAAACCACAGAGTTGCTTGAATGTGGACTTACGCGATCCGAGCATAGTGCATTTCATGGCAGCGATGCGACCGACTTCGGTGTGGCATCATAGGGAATAGCCGATTCGATGGCGACCATAATCCCGTCGACAGTCTCGGCCGTTCCACTCATCTCCTGCGGCCGCAAAGGCGTGACCATCGAATCGCTCCGGACACGCAGCCCGCTACACGCAGCACCGCGTGACCACAGACACAGGGCGCGCGCTGCGTGCACGCCATCACGCGGTTTGCTTGGACCTAACGTCACGCAGACGGAACTGTTCATGGTTCTACCTTGAATCTGCAATACCGTTCGCGATTATTGGTTGCTGGGTTTAGTCTAAACTGTGTTTAAAGCATGTTATTGAACATGTGAAATTTGATTTTGACGCAAATACCGAGGAAACAGTTAAACATATTAGTTTGTCTTCTTAAGTACATACAGTTCACAGGTTTGTGGATGCCCTCTGCTTCTTTCGTTCCTTTTTAAGCAACATACGACATTTAAATAAACTGCTACTGACCTTAAAATCACTGAATTTTTCCTATTTTTAGGGGATCAAATTGTGACCGTAAAACGCTCATTAATATGTTTGAGTTTGCATTAAATTTGGAGATATGAAACGCGGGCTAACTTGAATTTCGTTTTTTATTCCGATAATTCGTGGCTTAATTGCATTTTTCCATTGTCGAAAGAATACATTCATACACAGACTCTCGGTGTTGGATTTATTGATTTTTAATAAAAAAAGAACATTTTACCGAGAAAGCAAATATCGTAGAGGAAAATATTTTTCAAAATACCATTTTCAAGTTCTTGGAAGTTACTTTCATTCCATTCTCACATACGACATCAGCATACGAATTTACACCTGGTCTATCTCACGGGGTTTTTCACACCGTTTCCCCACATGAAGGCGTGGCTTTGCGGCTCGTTGTCGCCTCTCGCGTGAGCCTGCCTCGGAGAGAGGCGCCGCCGGCGGGGGTTGGGAGCGCAAGCACGCGTTGAAAGCGCCGCTCAAACAGCGACGGTCGCGACGAGCGACGGCCCGCAGGCAGGCGCGAACAGCACAGCGCGGCGCGGAGCGACGAACGCCACGGCTCACCACTCCGCGCCTTGGAGTCAGCCAGTACTTACTGGTTCCGGGTGCGTCAACTGTTTCTTAGGTCATCCGTCCTGTAAGCGTTGTGCTTGTTATATCCTGGGAGGTGATGGTGTCTCTCCCGTGTTGACACGTGTGAAACATCGGCTTTTACCTACTTTAGGTAGTCTCCAGGGGACACCGCCCTCGTTTATAAATATGTTACGGAGAGAGGGGGGGGACAACGAAGAAGAAATAATCGTGCACGGTCCATAGCACATTTGTTAGAGCAATGCCAGGCATCGAGGAAATATTGAAAACTACGAATGAGTGCTCCCGGCCGCTAAGTATGATCCTTTAGACTGTGGTCAAATTCGACCCAGCTGTGTAGCTTGTGTCGAAAATCCGCCACCAATGGAGGCTTGAATCGTACGACTTCCCGGTGAACGATGCTGCAGAGGCCGTGGCGTTGCCCGTGAGCTGTCGCCGCGCCGCGCAGAGGGGATCGGAGCCACGCCGCCACGCGCCGCGCGTCGTCCTGCGCGCCGCGCCGGGGGGAAAACAGACGTAAACAATGGACGTATTTTCGGCGCAGACAGACGCGCGTGCGCGGGCGGCGCGGCTCGTTTTAAACGAGCGAATCTCCCCGCAGGGGCCCGCACTCGCGCCGGCGCGGCCGGCCGCTGGGGGTACGATGAAGGCAGCCGGGCAGTGGGCCGGTGCGGCGCGCAAAGCGGACTTCCTGGCGTTTCCGAGAAACGTACTTCAACCCACGAATAACCTGTGGATGTACACTATTAACAATTGGAAATTATTCTTGACTCAATTGAAATATGTACGTCCCAATTTTCCTCAAATTTTCAGAATTTTCAATGTAACTTTCAGGGTTTACTTTCATGTGGCCCTCATACTTCTTTACCCGAATTTCGTTTGTATCCTCAGAATGAAGACATGTTTGTTTCGTTTTACAGACTTGGTTTTTTAATGTAGGCCCTTTAAATCACTTTCAGTTTTTGGATTTATCAATTTATGGGATGTATTGTTTTCCGAAAGCTGCAGGGTCTATAGTCGTCTGCGATTACTCTGTTAGCTCATATTTGACTCCTAGAACTCGTACGTAATGATTATTTGACGCAATTCTAAAAACGTACGAATAGTGTTTAAGGAAATTTTTTTCTGACTGAGCGTCTCTTGTGTGACGTGCGTCGACCCACTGTCCGGCGTTGCTGGGACATCGGTGCGTGCGATGTGATGGAATGACAGCGGCGGAGGCTGCTGGAGAAACGGTAGGTGATGGTAGTGTCAACGGTGACGAGGACGACACGTGCGTGTAGGCTGCTGGTGAAAGTGTTGTGTCGGTGGCGGTTGACGTGATGCTGAAACGTTATGATCAAGTGTTATACGGCGGCGGAAGCTGTGCGCTCCGAATAGAGATGTTGATATCTTTACGATGTTTAGCTGTCCCGAGGGATGTTGTGGTGTTGGTGAGGGAAGGTGCGCAGTGGAGTGGGTCACAAGACATGTTTTATTAAACCATACATCTTATTTTTTATTTCATAATATCACGTATAAAAGTTTAAGGAAAATTATATTTGTGTATTATGTTAACAGTACGTCTGTCACTTTCTCTCCCTCTCATATGTAATGTGTATATTTATTGATAAGTACCGTTATTAAGGCAAAATGAAAATGTCCTATTCAAATTCATGATGTAATATTTCGTGTATTCAACTATTTATGTTGCAAAGAAACACAATCATGGTACTTTCATAGATGATAACGTGTGTAATCTCATTGGGATTTCCTGACAGAATTGGAGGATTCCAAGTTACCTTGTTGGAGAGGATCTTTTCAAAAGAACATCAAGTGAAACGCGTCTTACGACCGATAGACGTGCAACAGTAGTTTCAATAGTCAGGAAAAATCGACGAGATCGCGAGCGTGCCGTGAAGTCATAGGTCGATCACAGGTGGGACTGTAGCGTGATGGCAACGTAGTCCGGCAACAGTACACCGCACGCCCCCCCAACCGCACTCACACACGCCTCACGCGCTTGCCTGCCCCCGCGCCCGCGCGGGCACGCTCCCTCTCTCCCTCCCTCCCTCCCTCCCTCCCTCCCTCCCTCCCTCCCTCCCTCGCTCGCTAGCTCGCTCGCTTGCTTTCAGTCCGCCCCGCGCGCGTTGCTGCGCGCCACGCCACGCCATGCCACCCCACGCCACGCGGCTAGTGCACGCCACGCGCGGGCGTGTAAATCACGGAGCGGCAGCCGCGATCGTCCATCACGCGCGACCCCTCCCCCTTTCCACCCCTCCCCCGCGCCCGCTCGCCGGCGTGAGCTGCGTTGCGGCGCGGGCGGGCGTGCTCGGGAGAACGCCAGAGGGCTGCTGCATAGACGAATGAGCGGTCCCGGGCACAAACAGACGAGCGGTCGAAGGAGCGGATGAGCGTGCGGGCGAGGTAGCACGAGTGAGTGGGTTGGGAGGCAGATGATTTAGGTTGATAACTTCCTACAAATTGGTATTGAATTTGTTTTGACGTGGACCCGGCGTTTTCATTCTGAGGTCATGAACAGAGAAGGTTCACAACTAAAACTAAATTCCTTAAATATGAGTGTGAATACCTGGTACTTGGAGCCTGTAGTGTTTGCATAATATTGATTACGGTTAAAATTGAACGTTTGTATTATTAAAGGTAGATGATCTAGAGCCGAATTATGGTTAATTTATGGTGCATGTTGAAAAATTAAATAATCTTAAAAAAATGCATGTCTTGGGAAGAGTTCATTGCATTAGAAACTACTTTTCTTAAATTTAAAAATATAATTGAATTCTTTTTTTTTTTTTTTTTTTAGTCTTTTTAATATTTGATCGATCGTGTTCTGTCAGGAAACATACTTCGAACATCCGGGCATTCGACATAACATTGCGACTCTTTCCTTTGTGCCTACCTACACAGGAAGCGGGAACGAAAAAGCAAAGCCGTTAGCGGAACGGGGGAAGCGAGGTACGTACGTAGCTGCGTATCGGCTGCGCCGGAAGCGCCCCCACACACGTGTATCGGCGCCGATACCCTGCGCGGTTCCGGCTGTGGGCGCCGCCGCCGCCGTCGCCGGCGTCGTCGGGTGCGCGGGGGGACGCGGTTCGTGAGACGCGCGGCGCGCTCTGTTCACACGATTTGCCCCAGCGACGAAGGCCGCCTTCGAACCGCAGCGCTCCTAGAAGCGGAAGGGCACCGGCCTGCACTTCGATTTATCTATAGTGACCGATGAAATTAGGTCATTGTTACACCTCCTGCCTTATAAAATGAATCTTTTTAACAGTGGTAAGCGCATTTCGGAGACAGTTTCGCAGGACGTTCGCAAATTATTTAAAAATATTTATTTTATAAGGCAGGAGGCGTAACAAAGACCAAATGTCATCAGCCACTGTAGAAAAATCGAAGTATAAAGAGCGGTCCACCACGATGTTTGCATTGAGATTTCGGGTCGGTAAAACGAGAATTGAACGATAAACGTAATTAGTCAAAAATAAAAAATAATATAAATCATAATATGTAAGAAAACAAGTAATGGTATCAGTATATTGGCCTAGTAGTTAGAATGTTTGCCTGTGTCAGTTTTGCCATCTAAACATGTATTCTCTTCCTGCAGTATTTCCTACAGTTTGTATTTTCTTCCGCCTTGCTATCAGACTCCGAGTTCTTTTAGTTTTTTCGTTTCCTGCCATGATATTGTGTATCTACTCTATTTCTTTCTCACTGCATTTCGCCATTTGGTAACACGTGTGTTCCTTTTTCTGTAATTCTGATATTTTCCACGTTTTCCAATGGACCCTTGTTTACGATACGTGCTTCGTATGTATTTGTACGTAAACTTATATTCCTTATTGCTTTTATGGTACTTTTCTCTAGTAATCTAAAGCTATTCGTTCCACCTTACAAATAAATGAAAAGTGTAAATGTAATATCTTCTAAAATGCTATTTACATGATTCATTCAGAATTATTTAGATCTTCTTAAACATTTAACTATCATTTACACTGTTACATGAACATTTTTAACCTTCGCTTGCATACTCATGTTAACACTATTTGAAAAAAAAAGTTACTCAATCATTTATTGCAAGAACAAATAAAAAAACGTATTTGAATGCATTTGTCGATGCAAAAATTAATAATCTTGTTAACACACATTTTTATTTGCTCGAATCTCATTAGCAACATCGTTAGATTGCTCTCGTGTTGTTTTGCCTTTTCGTTTATTTTAGCTGTAAATGATTCGTTCATTGTGCCATGTTTATGTTAATATCGTTTATTTGTGTTTTGGCGTCGTAACATTTCCATGGCGATGTCGTGGGAGGCCGGTATTCGCGCACCGCCCGCCCGCCCGCCCGCCCGCCCCGGACCCTTCGCGCCCGGCGTTCGCGTTGGGCGTCGGGGCGGGGGCGGGGCGGGGGTGGCGGCTTTGGCGCGAGACGCGTCGCGTGCAGTCGTCGCCTGACTCATTTCGAGGATTCGGAGCCGTGAAATCTCCGTTTTGTATCGTAAATTGTGCTCGGAGATTGTTGCTCGCTTGCTTGTTTGTTTGGGGAGGGAAAAGGGAACGTCGCGTGAGGTGCCCGTTTCGTTGAATGCCGTGGCGAGCTTGAGGAGGTCCAGAAAGACTGTTTATGAGATAACGGGCAAGTGTGTCGTGAATATAGCGGGTTAATTTTGAAGTGTCTGTCGCTTATAGATTGTAGAACTGTTTGGGTTCGTTACGTGAGCGATCTACGTTCATGCTGCATAATAAAACACACGTCATTACGACCTGGTTCTATGAAATGTCTGCAGTGACATTTCAAAATAACACGTAGTAGTAAAGAGAAAAGTACTGGTTTGACGTGGCAATTACCGAGATATTTTCATGAGGGAATTTCTTCGTGTTAATTCTATGCAAACTTTAAATTGAAGTATCGAAACACAAGTAGTCCTCTCAAAATAATTGAAATAGTCAGAGGACCAGCGGTTTAACAGCAATGACAAAGCAACAGCAATAAATCATTATACAATTTTTCATATTAATGTTTAAGCCACAAATTGTTGATTGATCACAAACATGAATCAAAATTGACTTGATCTTGTAGTTAACAAAACATTTCATTATTTTAAATAATATTTGATTTTGATACAGTGTCGTAGTTAGGAATAATGAGGCAATTATATTGAACTACAAAGATCAATTGAAAACCTAAGCTACATGAAAATTTGATATGATATAAAATGCTAATGAAATTGAAAGAAACTGATTGTTTCATAATCAGTGGTACTGAAAATAAACATGTTACTATGATAGTCGTATTGGATAATAACATCTCTAATGACATCATGCTCAGTTAACAACGTTACTCATGTACGTATGAAATTGATAAACGATAGTTATTAAATAATGTAAAATATGACACGTTGATCACTACAATAGATACATTGTTTCATTGGCGAAGTATATATTGCAGTAAATGCTGGTTGACGAATTCCTTAACTTGCAAAAGCAGTTTATTCACGTAGTACCAACACCGAAGAAACTCGTGATGTCCTGATTAACTGATGCATTTCCAAGAAATGCATTTGGGTAGAAAAGTAAAATTATGAAAATTATATTACTAATTCCGGCTACTAGAGAAAACGTATGAAGCTACCATGAACATGTTATAAAGTTCAGTTCCAGGAGTTCTGGGAACAACAGATAGTAGTGTGTATGTAACATTGCCAATGAAACTATTTTAAAAATTGATTTAATTTTTAAATCATATGGCGTACATGCAATAGATACGAGGTGTTCCTACTTTTCTTTCTTTGTAGAATATCAAGTGCATCAAAATACAATGAGATTTGACTTTTCACATCAGAGAATAGAAATGCGAAATGTGCTCTGCAGAATTCTCAGGACATTCCACTTGGTGTTTCCTCCTGGGCGATTTATTACTCCAACGAAATGAAAATTCCTGACGCGTTCGACCTCTGACGTCCCCGAAAAGTTCCCAGCGAAAATGCTGGAGCGCGCGCTGTACGGAGGGGACGCATGTCAGGCAGGCGAGGCGTGAAGCCGCACAGCGCGAAGCGAACGGCCGGCGCGGTAGGCCGTCAACCCGGAGGGCGTTCTCCCGTCCGCTCTGCCCCTCTCTGCCCCTCTCTGCCCCTCTCTGCCCCTCTCTGCCCCTCACTGCCCCTCACTGCCCCTCACTGCCCCGCTCTGCCCCGCTCTGCCCCGCTCTGCCCCGCTCTGCCCCGCTCTGCCCCGCTCTGCCCCGTTTTGCCCCGTTTTGCCCCGCTCTGCCCCGCTCTGCCCCGTTTTGCCCCGCTCTGCCCCGCTCTGCCCCGTTATGGCCCGCTCTGCCCCGCCCCGTCCCGCCCCGCCCCGCTCTGCTCCGCCCCGCTGCACCCCGCCCCACCCCGACTCGCTCTGCTCCACCCCGCTTCGCCTCGCCACACCCACTCGCCCCGCCCGCCCCGCCCCGCCCCGCCTCGCCCGCCTCGCCCGCCTCCCACCTCGCCCGCCTCGCCTGCCTCGCCCGCCTCGCCCGCCTCGCCCCGCCTCGCCCGCCTCGCGCGCTGCCCGCCTCGCCCGCTGCGCCCTCGCGCCTCGCCCGCCTCGCCCGCCTCGCCCGCCTCGCCCGCCTCGCCCGCCTCGCCCGCCTCGCCCGCCTCGCCCGCCTCGCCCGCCTCGCCCGCCTCGCCCGCCTCGCCCGCCTCGCCCGCCTCGCCCGCCTCGCCCGCCTCGCCCGCCTCGCCCGCCTCGCCCGCCTCGCCCGCCTCGCCCGCCTCGCCCCGCTGTTCTGGACGGACGAGGGCGAGGAGGTGGGGCCGTTGTGTACCCGCGCCGCCGGAACACGGCTCCTCGCCGCGCTGGGGATGTGTCCGCCACGCCACGCTACGCCGCACCGCGCTGCCCGATCCGAATAAAGACAAACAACCGCACGGCAAACAACGGCGGCCGCCACGCCGCCCGATAGAGACCCTCAAGTGAGCGACCAAGGCTCCACGCGCGCCGGGAGAAGGCCGCGCGTCGCCTTGGAGGACACCACCCACGATATGCCACTCGGCCGAGGAGAGAAGGAAGTTCTTGAAGGCGTGTGCATTGTTTGTTCAAAGTTTGCTTTTCCGAACACAGCATTTCATATAGTCACTGTGCACTCTTACAAATTTCAGTTTACACTCATACAGTTTATACTCTTTACACTTCTACAGTTTAAGTCGTGAGAGTTTATGAATCGGTATTTTCGAACCTCAAGCTTTTGTCTTCCTTTTATCGTTACTCATTGCACACGTAATTACGGAAAGTATTCGCCAATTTATTCATAACACGTACGTTTTATTCATAACAAGTGATGTATGAAGACATGTGTTTTGTGAAGTTTCCTTCTTGAATTCGACCTGAGAAATAATTCGTCAATAATGGATGATTAATCCATGTTCCATAAAATATATCGTGATCATGCAATCAGGTAGAAGAGGCAGTATTCCATATTCGTAATAATCTCTATAGCCATGCTCCTGGGTGCGAAAGCATTGTTATCCACGAGGTGATGAGCTAGAAGGCAACTGGGAAGCTCGTGTGCATTCGCTTCTTGACGAGACAACCAATGGGTGCTTTCGTGTCCAGAGGAGCGAGCCACGGGCCGCGCTCGCCGTGCGCAGTGGGACGACGGACCGAGAGCGCGGGTGTGTGCGGGAGGCATCTGAAGGAGGCGGCAGGGAATGTACGCAGCGGACGGCAGGCGAAGCGCCGCGTCACCCGCCGTGTGTGCTCTCGCTCGGCCAGGGAGCAGCCGCCGCCGCCGCCGACCCCCGTGAGACAGATGTAAAGGAGCCCGAACAGCGGTGCGACGATGCTCCGAGGCGTGCAAACAAGTCGTAATTGACGGGGAAGGTGCGCCCTGTGCGCGCCTCTGTCCTTCAAAGGGTGGAAGCTCTGTTCGGAGTGGGAATGTGTCACCGTCCGGGCGGAATTGGTGGGCTCCACCATGCGTGCGGGTTGCAGGAGTGTCCTCTCGTAGGAATGGGCGTCTTCTGTGGACTCCCAACTTCAGATTCACTTACGTTCTATCACTGCTTTATACTTTCTCATTGACATTCATTTCTCTTTGAATTTTTTTTGAAAACCCTTTTCCAGCATCTACATTTGTACGTATCATTGTTCAGTTGTGTGGATGTTGTCATCAAATAGAACACGCAACGTCCTTCAGTTTAAGGCCTTCCAAATGTCGTGCTGTCTTTCTATTCTGTACTGTTTCAGTGGGCTATGTTTCTTTTTTCTTTGTTTCTTCTTTTTTGTTAATTTTTCACGAATTCATTATTTGCTTTATTTTATTTTCGTTGCTAGCGGCAGTGTTTGCTTTTTTCGCGGCCGTCACGCTTTGTTTCTTGATTACTCTTCCTTATCGCCGGTTTATCAGCGGCCTTCCGTTCGCTGCGTTTTCCTTGCGTCAATTAATTAGGCGTGGACCATTGGGGGCCTGCGATAAAGTCGTGATGTTGGCAGAGACGGCGCTTTTATTACTTCTCGCGGATCGTCTGGGCGTTCCGAGTTGCTCCTTTTATTTGTTCTGCTCGGTCAGCCGACGAAGTGCCAGGGCGTCACAGCCTCTGATGGGTATCGCCGCCGCCGCCGTAACGTGCCATTGAGAAGATTGTCTCCGCTGCCCGCTGTCGTTACGTTTACATTACCATAGCTTTTAGAATCAGGAAGTGATTCCGCTAATGATAACGTCCGTATGTTCACTGTCCAAACCTCGTTGGTCAGTGCAGTAATCGCTTCTGCCGTGGCTATTAATAGTACATCCTTTGAACCTTTAAACCTAAAGATAGCGTGCTGGCACTTTCTTGAAGCACAATTTTCCAAATATGAAGTGAAGGATCGAGGATCATGAGGTACTACTTCACAAGATACTACGTTTTAATGTGGGAGTCTCCAAATCCCAAACGACGAAAACCGTTTATTCTACACTGTTATTAGTGGACTGATATATTTAGTTGTGGAATAAGTGCATACTCAGGGTCATAGGCGTTACAACACATGTCATCATTGTATAATGTTTATTACGGTCTTGGCATTTTGAAATTTCACCAGGCCGGGTCCGTAGCATTTCTCACACCTGATGCCTTTTGTTCTGAAGCACAATAATACCAAGCCGCTCATATTGAACTCTTGTCTCTTCGCTGGTTCCAATCCCTCGCGCCTGTCACCGTCCTCATATCTTCGCGGCCCCCTGCCAGGCGACATGGCCCCTGAGACCGCGCGTTGTCTGCGGGGCGCCTGCAGCTGACGACAGGGGCCGCGGCCCGCGACTGCCTCGTGTCGTCCGCAAGGTCAGGAGGCCGTAAAGCCAACTTTAAAACCGCGCGGGCCGCCTCTCTGCACACTGGACGCCGCCGCTGCTGCTTTGTGAGTCATTTTAGTGGGCCGTACGATGTGTCGTAACGTTGTAAAACTCGCTGGCCCGGCGGTGGGATCGAAATGCATCTGGCTCGTAATGAGGATTTAACGTCGGTAATAATTATGTCCGCGTTGTGATTATTTGTATGTAATCTCCCGCGAGGGCCGAAGGTTAGTCACAACGCAAATGCCCATAGAGGCCTCCGGCAGCTATTTCAAACAATATAAATGTCACTGGAGAGATCGGGATGTTGTATTTTGTTTCCGCTAAGTTCACAAAGTGAATGTGGGAAAGATGTCTCACACTGGGTGCCAGAAGCAAGACGAACAGATGGAGATGCAGTATAACCTTGAGCGCAGACCTCCATTTATATAATTCTGCGCGGGTCGTTACGGCGACGCAGGAAGTAGGTCGACGTGAGGAGCTCCCTCGCACTTCCAGCCAGCCATCCCTCCTCCCACCCTTCGCAGCGCTCACCCCTCAGTTCCATCACGCCTCGTTCCTCGCACTACTCTGACAATGGTGCCGTCTCCGCCCCCGCCTCCCCAGCAACACCTGCTCCCGCAGCGGGTCGGCCTTATTCACGGCGTGTAAGGCACCTTCGCCCCCCGCCCCTGCGCCAGGTCTCGGAGCGAGACGGTGCGCGGCGCTACCGCCTTTACGTAATTCGCGCCTGTCGCGGGGGCGCGTCAGGCCGGGGCGGTCGGCCCGCCCGCGGGCTGGGCCTGCTGGCGGGCGGGGGCGCGGCGGCTGGTCGGCGCTGGGGCCCGTCCGAACCGCGCCTGGCACCCACCCGGCGCGCCTCGTCTCGTCTCGTCTCCGCCGAACGCCCCCGCGCCGTGACGCGGCAGAACTCGCGGTGGGAATGGGTGCGCCCTGTTAATTGGACCGTGGAGAGGGGGCGCCGCCCTTCGGGTGGCTGCGTAGGTCGTAAGAGTAGGTTCTGATTTTTTTAGAATAATTCAGTGCGGTATGTCATAAATCACGATTTTTGTACTTAGGTATCACGGACATTAGGATTGGGTTAGCTAATATATATTTTAGTATTCGATTGACCCTCAGCTATAAATGAAATGTGAAATTTCTGACGGGGAAACGTGGCCGAAAATATAAGAAGTCATTTTACATAAAGTCTCTCTAAAAACACTAGTCTCATCAACTAAATCTTGTAAACTGTGTATTGGAAACCGATCGGAAACGTGTGACAGTACCCGAGTTTACTCATTGAAGGATGAACACTAAGGTTTCTTATAATAACATTGCAGAAAGCTGAATGTGATTATAATCTCTATTGGCTTACAAAAATGTTCTCAAATGCAAACGGTTGCGGTTTCCTCTGGAAAGCATTCCAATGGCAGGAGGCTGCATGACTGCGTGGACGACCAGCGCGAGGGGAGGGACTGGGTGTGGACCTGCAGCGGGCTCAGCCCCGGTCGGTTGGCGGGTCGGCATGCCTGCCGGCGGGCAGGTCGGCACCACCACCCCGCACACTCATCTCCATTGTTGAGTCGTGAAAGGCGGGGGCGGCGGCGTCGGCGGCGGTGCGCTTTGAGAACAATGCCATTCCAGGGCACATCTGCCTTTGCCCTGCGCCGCGCGCGCGCGCGTGAGCGAGAGGGCGGGCGCGGGCGCCGGCGCGTGGGGGCGGGAAGGTGGGGGAGAGGGGTCTAGGACTCGGCGCTGCGTGGCATCTGCTCGAGGCAGCCATCGATCCCCGCGCGCCCCCGCCGCCCTCGACCGCCGGCCGGGTGTGGGCGGGGCCGCTGGCCCTGACCGACATCGGCGCCGCGCCGCCGCTCCCGCCCACTCCCCCGACCAGCCGCTTCCCCGCTGCGGCGCCAGCACCACGTGTTCACAGAGCGAGGAGGAAACTTGCGTCTGACCGTGTGACCTTTACGATCGCTTCTTCTTCCTGGAGAATGAGTTTCCTCCAATATATCTCTTCTTTAGTTTCGATGGCATCCAACTTACACTTGGATTTCTACGAAGGGAATACCTCTTTGGAATACGAATTTGCATGTTTGTTTACAGTGTGTCACGTGAGGTGGACGTACACAATATATTGAATAACGAGTCTGGAAAACAAACATTTTCATTTTAATTGCGTACTTAATGCATCTTATGACTAAAGTAGATTTTTTTGGCTCTAAAATCTTCCAATTATAGATGCCAAAAATACGGTGTTTTGGCAAAAAAAGCCGTATTTTTTTAATTAGCAGTTTAAATTTAAAAGAAAATGGCTTCAGAATAAATTTTACTTCATCTACAATTGCTTTATTTCATAGTACACATTAGTATGAATTATTTTAAAACATTACGATATAAATAGTGAAACATAATTACAGCAAATAGACACACACAATGCTACAGCGAAGTAAATTTCTCTGAAATCTCCGGAACAAAATTATTTAAGAATTGAGTAAATTATTGAAAAGCAACTTGAATGCAGTCTGTCGCTTGGGAGGAAGAAGGGAGTTAAGCCATAGAAAGCTGCTTCACATTCAAATGGAAATAAGGTTGGTGAAGTCGATGTTAACTTGCCTTTTTATGAGTACTTAGCAACAACACCTTACCTTTAGGAAAACTTGAAATAGAAATGTACTTTTGAGACTTTTAGAATTCGCCACGAAATATTGTAAGCGATATTTGGGAGTTTATTTTTCTTTTTGATTTAACATGCAAGTGAATCATTAGTATTATGATAAGGAATTGTAATCTTCTATGTGTATTCCACCGCGGTGACCAGGTCGTCCTTTCATTTTCTACCGTGCCGTGGCAGCTCTCGCCAGCTTGTGTTGTGAAGCGTGATGCTGGTCATCGTTTTTTTCGCCCAGTGCTCATCAGCGGCGTCGGCCGTCCGTCGCCTCCTGTCACACGGCGTGTCGTGACACTTCCCGTCAAAGGGAAGGCCCTCCGCGCGCGGCTTCTCTTCATATTTCGTTTGAGCCGGACGCGGCGGGACAGCCCTCTTCCCACTCTCCCGCCCTCACGACGCGCGTCCCTTTTTACTTGTTTCCCCGCTCCTGACCTCGGCCTGCCCGCCCCCTCCGCCGTGCTCTGCTTTGAGCGGCTGTCTGTGGAGATCCGTGGCCGTTTGAATGCCCTGCCCCCTCTCCGCGCTTCACGTGTTTGTAGTTTCACGCCGCGCGCTGCGAGGAGGCCAGCAGGCCGGCGGGAGGGGGAGGGGGCTTGGGTGCGCGCTTGCGTGGGCGCGGACGGGCAGGCCGCCGCCCTCGCCCTCGCGTGCCTCGTTGCCCCGGCGACGCCGTCGCCTCCTGCGTCGAGCGCGCTCCTCGGCGACGAGGGCCCCCGGCCACGAGGGCCCGGAGATGACTTGCTGCTCGAGACCGTCTTGGTTCCTCTCGACGCGTCGGCGGGGGCGGGGTGGCGGTGTCACGGTGCGCTGTCTGCCTGCCTCTCTCCCTCTCTCAACTTGCCCATCTTACCATGTCAGCCCCAATCGTTTCTCCATTTTGCAGCCAAAAGGGAAACACTTATTACGGAGTGTTGAATGTCATGTTTACATGGGTTTTGACGCGTTCTCGAGTTTTATTATTGCTCATTTGTCAGTTTTTAAAGTTGGGGTATGGAAGTTTGTGAAATCATTATATTAAAAAAAATGTTTCCAGCCTATATTCTTATGATGCGAGTAAGTGTAATTTTTTATTGTGATAAATAATCGTTCATTACGAATGCAATTTTTAAGGTATTGTCTCTCTATGGTTTAAGAAGCTATATGATCTCCGTATCAAACTCGAGAAACGTTCATTTTTTCCCCTTTTAGAACATATGAAGAAATGTAAACTTCCATTTACCGCTTTTCAATTGAACGTCTCATACTGTCTCGAGTGTTATGGGAAGGAACAGGGAAGCAGACTTCTGCAGTTGACTCTTAAGTGTAGTTCTCAAATCTGTAACAGCGCATCTGGTAAGTGGTCTGGGAACACGACTCTCTTGTTCAGGTTCGTAGATCGGGACCTAGCGAACTGCGCGCCGCGCCGGTCAAACTTACACAGGCAGGGAACTCCGGCCGTACTTCTTCAACCCACCCTCTCCTCCATTGCCGCGTTTAGCGTGTCTCGTTTCTCTTCACACCATGGTGCCGCCACCAGGCCTGCGACAATCTTGCCATAATTCCGTGTCTCCTCCTTTCCCCCCTGTCATCTTCGCCCCCCCCCCCTCTTCCAGCCCTTCAACCCGCCTGCCACCCGCTGAATTGACGCTTCCCCGCGGGTGGCCTTAGCCGTCGCACCGGCGACGCAGTCAGGGTCGCTTTCTCCCCGTCCTGCGTCGCCGCACAGCGTAGACTGAGTTCAAGGAACCTCCCTCAAAGCGGGGCCGGGGCGCAGCGACCCTTCTCTTTGAAATATGACGCGTGAAACGCTCTCCCGGCCGCGCCGGCGAATTGAGCGCCTGGGGGCAGAGGAAGCTCATTGTGGCGGCGCGGGCCACCTGTGGTTCGGGGATAAAGTTCTCGAGACCGCCCGTTGCAACGCTGGGGCGGAGCGGAGCCAGGGCGGGGGGAGGGGAGGGCGCAAGGGAGGAGCGGAGCGGAGCGCCCGGAAGACGCGCGACGCCGCGGTGACATTTTGTCGCGGGACTCCACCCTTATCTCCTGTTCATTGTGCGCGCGCGCCGGGGCGAGCGTGAAATGCCTTCGTCCCCGCCCCCGCGGTTCTCTTCTGCTTCGTCCTCCCCCCTCCCTCTGCCCTCACCCTGCCCCCGCCCCCTCCGACGTCGTCCGCGTAATCCAATTGTGTGGGAGTGCCGCCGCGTCTCCCCCTCCTCGGCAGTTGAAGCAGTAGAAGAAGCAGCAGCTCGCTCGCCTGCCTTTCCCGGCCGTCGACGGCTGGTGCGCCCGCCCCCCGTGGCCGCCCCCGCTCGCGCGCGGATTTGGACAAAGGGCTGCGAATCGGCTATTGGCGTCACTGCGGAGGTCGCGGCCGCGCCGCGCTTATCGCTACGGCTTCCGCAAGGGCGCGCGCTCGCCCCCGCCGCCTTCCATTGCCCTTTGTTCGTTTTGACGGCCCGCCGAGGCGACACTAGCGGGTATTTACGGACTGGCTGAGGAAGGTTGGCAGCGTTGTGACGTCTAGATGAGTTCACTAGGCTCTGAAGGAGATGCTTATTTAGTGGATTGCGTAAGAGGTTGAGCGACGTGGAACTTTGTTAAAGGACTTGGCGCTGAGAGTGATTCATGACAATAGGAGTGTGATTTTTTTATCGCGGTGCATTTGCGTTCTAAAATATCTTGCATCTTGTAGATAAGAAACTTAAGTGATTTTCGGTTATCTTACCCACTTCGGTTACAGGATTACGTACGGATCTGTTGGTTTTGCGATAGCAACTACTCTTATCTGATATTGCATTGCTGGCGGTTAACTGGCGGAAAATCCGGCAGTGATCTCTCCACTATCGCGATCGAGAATGAGCTTTTTCTTTCATTTTTTGCCTTCTCTTTAAATCGACGAACCGGATCTACCGGATCTACTAGCTATCCTCATTTCTCTTCATTTGCCTTGAAAACTGGACATGTTTCTTTGAAAATTCATTGACCGTTCGACCGATGTAAATCAAGTATAGCAGCAAGCTTTGCTAAA
The DNA here is from genome assembly GCA_011170035.1 of Teleogryllus occipitalis. Taxonomy (NCBI): domain Eukaryota; kingdom Metazoa; phylum Arthropoda; class Insecta; order Orthoptera; family Gryllidae; genus Teleogryllus; species Teleogryllus occipitalis. The sequence continues at coordinate 410,841 of BLKR01000100.1, read as the reverse complement.
ATGCTCGCTCTCATTTCTACATATTTGTGTTTTACTTAAAATAAAATATTATATAACACTAACTTTATTAAGTTTCATACTGAAGTGTTTTATGGTTTTTAGTTTTTGCAAGAGCAATTTTCTAACTAGTGTGTGCTGTTTCTATGGAGAAAATATTTTATCAAGTACCGTTTGGTTTTTATGCGCCGTCATCTTGTATTCCCAGGCGAGTGCGAGAGCAAAAATTCACTGCCTCACCATGATAGCCACTGCGGAAACGCACTCGAAAATTCGATCGATCTGCGCTGAACGTCGATTATTTACGTGGCAACGGCGCGATAACGCGCTGACGATCGCGCGTACCGCGAGAAGGCCTCGGGCGTCCCGCCGCCACTCGCCGCGCGGGTTTATCGACGCCTCAGCGACCGCCGCGCCGGCTGCCCGCCCGCCCGCGCACAGTACCTGGCTCGCCGTCGCGTTGTTTTTACAGCGCTGCGCCGCCGCTGCCGGAGCTCCGTCGGGGCCGATATTAGATTTACGAGGACGGCCTGCGGGGGTTTATCGGGCTTGAATATCGCGCCGTATCGCGTCTGGGAGCGGAGGCCGCCGCCACTGCTGCACCCGAGTAGGAAACTGCCCCCCCTCTCCACCCCCTTCTCACTTCTCTCGTCTCTCTCCTCCTCCGCCGCCGTGAGTTGTGCTTCCGCCACCGCTATTGCCGCCGTTTCCACTGCGTTCACAAGGGCCACCGCCTTCACCCGTGCTGTAATTTTCCTTCATTGCTTTTATCGTTTTCAGGCTCATCTTTTCTCTTCTAAATCCATCGCTTTCTTTTCCAACATTTTTGCTCTTGTTAATACACTATGCTACGTGTGGTGGTAACACAAAATATAACTCGTTTACTTTCCACATTTCTCTTCGCCTTCATTTCCAGTTTCTGTACATCTGTTATTAAGATCTATGTTGGCTTCATAGTCGTAGTATCACCATTGTCAATGGTTAAACTGTGTTGCACTATCTTGCTCCAGTGCATGGATGTGTAACTTCGCCTTCGTCCTCTCGTGCGGGCGTGGCCGTGCCGCCTCCACCTCTTCCCTGCTCCTCCCGCTACCTCCGCCACCATGCGCAGCGATCGTAGCCGCCCGAGACCTGACCGCCGCCGGACCACTGCAGGGTACTAAATCAAGCGGGATTGTTCTTCGGCCACCCGCTGCCACCGCTTATGCACCTTTTTTGCGGAGCGCGCCGCGCCCGAAAGCTCCTTCCTCCTTATGAATAATTTGTCCGAACAGATTCGCTCGGTTGCGGCGCGGCCCTCCCGCGCCGGCAACGCAGATGAGAGAGATCAGATAACGCGTACCTGTTGAAGGTAGTTAGGCGTATTTGAATACGGCTCTGGCTGTGCAAAAAGATGATGAAACAGGCGCCACGTAAGAGGATTAGCTAAACTTATTTAGAAGGATAACTTGTTTACTTCATTTCCTAAAAATGAGGGCTTATATTCCTATTTCCAGAAAGGATAAAGGACAGATTTGGTGGCGATTACTTTCGAGAAGGGAGCGGGTTTTATTAACGAGCACAAAAAGGCGCAGTTACGTGGACAGGAGATGAAGTAGTATTTGTTCAGGAAATGTCTTTACCAAGTTGGCGCATTTGTCAAGCAGCTCATTACCAACTGAAAGGAACAGCGTCGGTGGATATCGTTGTTTGCAAGCAAGTCGCAGCGAGACGCGGCGCGGTGCGGCGCAGGAAAAACTAACCGGTCGGGCTTAGCCTCGTCTGAGCCGCTGGTGGAGCGGCCTGCGGCTGCGAAGGCGGCCATGCTGAGCTGCGCTGTTTTCTGCCATCGCTCGCTGGCTCGGTGACGTGCGTGCCTCGCGCCGATGACGTTCGGATTGCTCGATCGATGAACGATCGAGGGGGAGGGTCGGTCGACCGCCCCCATCACCCGTCCGTCCGTCCATCCGACCGACCGGCCGACCGACCAACCGGCTCCCCGTCCCTCTCTCCGCTTGGCAGTTAGTCTCGTTCGCATTTTTACCGGCGAGAGGCCTCCCAGACGAGCACTTAGATAAATTGATCCGCTCCGGGGGTAAATCTCCCGTGCTTCGGCGTTCGCCCGCGACGGCGGCGCTGCAGGAGGCGGAGTCGCGGCACCGCGCTTGTTTTTGCCGCGGGCCACTTCCGTTGGAAACTGGTTCCACGTAAACTTCCTCAGAGCGCGGAGGAGGCAGCGGCGGCGCGGGCGATAAATTTCGGCGAGACTCCGTCGCCCGGTCCTCCGCCTCCGCCCCTGTCGGTATGCCCGGGGACGCGCCTACCCGCCCGCCCACTCCCCGTGTCGCTCACCTCTCACCAAGCTCCTTTGCGCCTCTCGCACGCCTTGTCCCTTTTTCGCCGGCTTCTTTGGTTGTTCACGCGTGACTGAAGGTGATGACGATCTCTGCGTTCTGTTGGTTAAATATTGTAAGCTACGTTAAATGTGGAACTTACTGATGATGCTCATATAGGAGATACCCTCTTTCCAATTTCTCTTTGTTCACCTTTTTTCGTCGATTCCGCAATACACTCTGCTCTCTCAGCAAGAATAGCACGTTCGTCGCTCGTCCCACAACTGCCGCATTCTCCCACAGTTACGCGTTTGAATTCATGTGCCCTGTTAACTCCGCGCGCAATGTCAAATCTATCTGCTCAATCTGCACAATTTCGTTTAGACCGCGGCACGGCGAAGCGTCGGCGGCGGCCCATCATAATCAAATCTTCTCCCCCTGCCATGCACACTTTCCTCGGGTGCGTTTTCCGCCTACGTCGGTCGCCCCCCATCAACGTTTACTGCCTTTTCCTTCCCGGGCTTCGCCTTTTCATTTTACGAGCCGCCGTTTGGACGATCGCGCAGCTGGCACTTCGTCTCCCTAAATCGGCGACTGTCCGCGCGGCGCGGAGGAGCGTAATATCTGCGGGCGGACGAGTGCGTAAATAATCCTCGTTTTATTGTCTTCCCTGGGAATGTGTTTGGGAAAGCGACCCTGGGAGTGGAAGTTTTGTTTTGCTTGTGAAAGGGGTCATGATTATGAATACGGTGCTTCGTGGTGATTGTAACATTTTAAATCGCCATTAATTATGGGTTTAGGTAATTTTTTATTTATGAAAGTAAAATGTGTTAGTCTGCAAAACTGCTGATGTAATGAGTGTTAAGTGTGCATCATAAGAGATTGATGAATGATTTTGATGTAATGTCTGTGATTTTTAGAGAAAAAGAAATAATTTTAATTTGAACTTCACACTTTAAAGGGTCATTGTGTGTTGCAGCATGTTTTTTGATATGTAAAATATTATACTTTTTAATTTTGTATGAAGTGTATCTCGGCGTTCAGAAAATAATATAAGTTAATGTTTAAGTAGTGTTTGTTTCTCTCTTAGAATAATTTATTAATAAAGGCACTTTGTTCTTTGTTGCAGGTGAGTGCCCCTTGTGGATTACACTTGGTTCCTTTTCTGCTGTATTAGGTAATGTACCAAAATATTTGAAATAATTTAGCTCGTGGGGAAAAAATGTATTTTAATGCGTGTTCTGCTCGAATTTTTAATAATTGAAAATGTTGAATTGGACGGACTTACCAGGTGTTCGTAATCCGTTTTATTTTTGTGATTAACAAAGTAGTTCGGGCTTCAAATCCCGCTCGTGTTGTTTTGCCCCCGCAGCCCGCGCGCGTTCGTGTATCTTTATCGCTCGCACAAAGAATGGCGACGTGAACCGGTTGGAATCACGAAGCGAAGAAACGACTCCCATTCGCGGTGACTCTTGACCGACTGTTTCCCATTCATCGTCGATTGTGCGCCGGGCACCTCTGGCGGGCGGGTATTTGCGCCGCCGCCGCTGCCATTGCCGCCGCCGGCACCGGCTATCGCAAATCCATTCCATCGCGCACTCGGTCGCCCGCATGCCCGAGTGCTCGCGCGCATTCACCTGCCCCGCCCCCGCCCCCGCCCTCGCCACCGACGCGCGATCCCGTGCACGCTCTTTTCCGCCTGCGGGGGGTTGGCTTGCTGCGGCGCGTTCGCGCGTTCATGACGTCTTTTCGTTCAATGCGGAATTGCGGCAATTTACTCCGCTCGCCCGTAAATCTCCCCGTCGGCCGCCCGTAAGCGCTTAATAAATAAATACCGTTATCTGGGCGGCGCGCTCGGTGCTGGCTCTGGCTGCTGCGACGGCGGGACGGTCGCGCCACCGTTCGCTCGCTCGGGACGGACGCTGGGCGCTTTTTTTCCCCCTCTGTGCTTCGACCCTTCCTTTCCCTCCCCCGTCTCCACCACCCACGCATTACGCCCTGCCGCCGCCCGGTTCGTTTCGGCAGCGGCGTCGATGGCGGAGCGCGTTTTATAATCCGACGCTATCGATTTCGGGGCGTGGGTGGCGGGGTGTGAGCGGGGGAGGGGTGCGAGCTTCGATTTGCGGTTTTTAGCGCGGGAAGCGCACGACTCGTCCGGCCGTGGCCGCGCGTCCAGCGGTTGCTTTTTTTTTTCTCTCCCTCTTTCCCTCTCGCAGCGTTGGACGTGCTCCGCTGCCGCGTTTCGCACCTGCCACGGGCGCCCCACGCGGGGCGGAGGAGGCGAGGAGGTGGGCGGGACGATGGGGTGACCGGGACGCGCGGGATCATTACTCCTAATTTGAAAGATAACGCGCTCGGCCCCGGAGCGCAGTTGCTCCTGACACCGCGGGAAGTTAACTGCTGAAACTTCATTCCATTTGCAGTCGTAACTTTCGGCGCCGGCTCGATTTTTCTCGCCTCCGTTGAGCCACCCCTCGCCGCCTCGGAATCCTCTGCTCTGCCCTACCCGCCTTCCTCCCTCCCGTCTTTCTCGCTGCGCCGGGTCTCGTCCCCCGCTATCTCTACGACCCCGACTTTCTCCTGCCGCGACCCGGAATCATTGAACGGTGTGCGGGGCGCGGGCGCGCGCGGTCCGCAGAAGGTTGCGAGGGTGGCGGAGGAGGGTGGGTTCCGATCGTTCTCCGATGAACGAGGGTGCGGTGCGGGAACTAAGAGGGAGGTTTCGTGCCCGGGAATTGGAACAGCGCGTCGCGACGCGCCCAGGCAAGGCGGAGGAGGCCCGTGAAACTGGGGCGGACGCGGGTGATGAATCTCCTCGCGCTGGAAAACTGTGCTCTGGGGATGCTCTGCAATTTCGCGATAGAAACTTAGCGCGCGGCTCCATCGCGACCCCGTGCCATCTGATGTACATCTGGTGCCTTAAAAAGAAAGGTGGTTGTCGCGGAGACGATGAAAAAGCACTCGCAAAAAATGCTGATTGAAAATATCGGGTTCCGTTCATGGTAACAACACAGACACATCAGTGAAAAGGTTAAGAATGAAAAAGACACATCGAGTCAGTGTGCAATGGAGTTGGTTAACCCAGTGTGCATTGTGGCAACGACATTTAATATAGAAGTTTATTTCATCATTACTTTGTACTATCCCACTCTCAAAAATGCTCCAACAGTAATTCGTGTATTACAAAATGTTCTAATTAGACGTGACTGTAATGTGTTCCAAGACATTATTATGTTATAGAAAGCATGTCATGTAATTCTGTCTGTAAGATCAATGTAAACACAAATGGCGGATGCTTTGAAGTCAGATGACTAATATAATTTCCGTTGTGTTCGCGTTTGTTAGTAGATACTATAAAATCAGAAGATTTCGATGCTCTTTGCGTAGAAACAACTTAGAGAAATGAACCATATGCGAAGCAATTGAATCTTTTGTTGGGCGGATAATGTCGTGTGAATCCGTTTCTCCGGGAGACGCGGTCGCTTCCAATGGATTTCGTTTTAGAGTCCAGCGCCGGCGCACTGGAGCAGCCTAGCAGCCTCCTCTTGCGCGAGGTCGCCGCCGATGGAAACACCTCCCGAGTTCTGTGGACGGCGGGCGCGGCACCGCGGCTGTAAACACGTTTGTTTCCCTGGCGTTCCGAGAACGCCCGGCTGGAAAAGCTGTTCGGGGAAAGGCGGCCGTCCCAGACCGCGTGTTAAACGCCCTACCGGGAAACTCCGGATGATATCGCTGTAGGCGAGTTTAAAGGTCCGCCCGCCACGTCGTCTCGTTCGAATGGACTCTAGCCTCCGTTACGGGCGTTCAATGAGGAGTTGGATTGAGACGCAAGTCGTTTGCTTTGACCTCTGGGTCCCGCGCTAGAGAAAGGGTTGAGAACGTTATATCGGCTTAGATGTAAGTAACATACCCATACCCGTCTATATTGCCATGTGGGGGTAGTTACTGAACATACTGCTTTAAAATTGTCATTATACTGCAAACTTGACCTAATTTTGAATGTTTGTACTAATATTAATCATAACAATGATCCATTGTTTCTATTGTATTAATTGAATTTACTGTAGTCATTAAATTAAATTTGCTTTTTATTAATGTATTAAATATTATTATTAATTCAAAAACTCTATTCTGCATTAAATGACGTGCTGTGAAATTCAGTAGAAAACGTAAGAATATAGGCAGAAAGAATGTCTCTTATTAACATTTATTTTTTAAGAGATTGTATATTGATAACATAATGTAATCAAAATACCCATGCGTTTAGATCATTCTATCTTCGTAAATACTATTTCTTCGATAAATGAAAATGCGCCTCTTTTCTTTGACTTTGCCCCCTGCCAAGACTGTTGACATTGCAGTCTTCGAAGGCCGTGTGAATCCGGCCTTAGCGCTGCACTCCGGGGGACTCGAACTGCGAGCCACCAGCGCCCTAAGCGCCGTAAAAAGCGAGCACTCCCTTTCGCCTCGTTTCTTGTTGCCTCACCGTTCTTGCCTGCTTGCGCGTCACACATTTTATGTACGACGTGTGCACTGCCCATATATATTTGCGGTGGTGTGTACGTTACGTAGTTGTGAAGGGGAAAGAAAGCTCTAACATCGATAGTTTTAGTACAGAAATAGAAATAGTTTCGCATAATTTATTTTTAAATGAATAATTTTTGTAAATCGAATTATGCATTTGTTCCGTAGAATCATCTTTTCTGCGTATAGTGTGTAGTTAATTTGCAGTTATCCCGATGCGACCCGATTATTATAATTTAATGAAGAAAACATATTAACTTTTCTAGTTACACAAATTCACACCCAATTTTTCAGTACGAAAGACTTCAAATTCAGGAAATGGATCAAAAGAGGAAATCGAAATCTGTTCTACTTAATTTTTTTGAATACCCTAGCATTTTCAATCGCCCCATACAATGAAGGTAATTTGTTGCCTTCCATTTTGCACAGGAAAAAGACGGTCTACCTGGCTAAAAGATACATTAAAACGGAGAGTTCAATCAGTTGTCAGCCTTACACTCGTAAATTTTGCAGTCTGACCCGTGATGTAATGGTGACGTGACCGGAACGACATTTTGAAGAACTAAGCGAGGTTTCTCGCCAGTAGAGGCATTGCGGTTGCAGTTCCTGCCTCCCCCAGCCCACCCCTTGCGCCTACGCCTCGTTGCTAACCCTGGCGGCCACCGCAGGAATGCATTAAGTGCCCGTACTTCGCCGAACGCTCGACCCACAAGTTCGCTACCTGTCTGCGCCCCCGCTTTTCTCCGAGAAGAGACTCGCAATGTTTCGCGTTGCAATTCTCCACGGAGCCTTCCTGGAGAGGAAGCGCTCTCTACTTGTCCAAGGTCAAGGTGATAGCTCGTAACGTAGAAGGAACTTAACTGCTTTTAGTAAGGGGGAGATGTGGTACATTGATCGAGCATAATGCAGCCACATACCTGTCGTATCTTGTAATGCAATGAAGCCAAATCGCACAGCTTGCAAAACATTAATAATGATGAAATTTCGCACTTATCGGGCAGTTAGTTATTCACTGCGTACACGGTTATAAATTTAGTCTGGTGTAATATATTATGTGATTACGCTCACAAAGCTCTTCACATTCACTGCTTATAAACTTATTTGGTTTGTGAATACTCGTTGTCTCACATCAGATAATGAAGCCCGTCAATTGCCAGACGCGTAATCGTATGCCTTTGCATGTATCCATCATGTATCCACTATATTAATCTTCGCGTGAGTGAAGTAAATTCTGGTGATACTTCTGGCTGTTTCTTACTTCATTCCTTCAACACTGCTGCTTGTGTCACTTCACTTCAGCACATTTGTTTTGGGCAGCTGTAATTGGTCATAAATCTTCTATTAAGAACATTACTCTTCCCGAACACATGCCATTCTTGATCGCAAATTCTTGAAAATTTCTATTGCTCTTTTTAGAAATACTGTTTTTAGATTTTCTAGTATTTCTGTCTGATTGTGAAGTATAACCTTATTATTTATATACAAGTCGCAGCAGGGAAACTACTAAAAGTCGATCCTTGCGAAACATTTATGAGTGAATTCTAAAATACAGTGTAAAATCTTTATAACGAATCCCTGTACAACGAAAAATTCTCCAAAGTGTAGATATTGCTCGAGATGGGTTGGTTTACATTATTACCCAACCGTTACAACACCATCTATCACTAATGGTCATCATCTAAAACGAAATTGACTTTGTATATACTTACTGTAGTTATAAAAAATAAAAAGATATATTTGCGCCCTTACACTGTCTCTTGTTCTTCAAACCTCTCTAAAACGTAAACTCTGTCTAGCGGAAGGAAACTTTCGGTCGCTTGAGTTTCGGTATGGAAAGTTTATACTGTACCGAATTGAGTTGAATATTTTAGTACGTAATACCTGTATATCGTACTGAATAATGCAGGTTTCGCTATTTTCGTAAATAGACAAAATGAAAAGTATAGATATTGTCGTTTTTCCCTTTTTATGCTGACATTTGACATTAATGGTAGAAGATTACAGTGGGAGTGATTCGGATTGTGAATGCGAGTCTTTATTAAACAAGAAATAGTAATCAAGAAATAAATCTGTATGGCATTTACACACTTATTTATTGGAAAATTAGTAAATTGTAAAAATATATTACAGAAACATTTGTTATTGGAAATGAGAATTTCTGTACACTTTGCAACGATTCTCGCACATTGAACATCACATGAACCTATGTGCTTTAAGATATTTTATAATTAACACTTTGGGAAGTTCTTGACTGTAATTTCCTGCACACTCTTTCGCCCATTTGTAAAGTCGAACGTCGACCAAAGAATCTAGCATTCCGCTGTCTGGTAAATAAAAGCCCCCGTTTCCATGTGCTCTTTTGTCAAATAATAATTTTGACATGCTTTTACACTTAGTTGGTTTTGTAACTTGTTCTGAAAGACTTCACATGACCGTCAGAGTAAGAATTTCTATCGCTTTCTGCTTTCGTGCGAGACGTGAAAGAAACTTTGAAACTCGTACATCGTTTTCGCATTTCTCTCCTGAGTTATTTAACCAGACCTTTTTTTATATCCGTTTCGTGTCAGATTTCGCTTTCCCTCTTTCGTACGTTTTTGTCGATCTAAGTAATTGGATTGTCGTAATGTGGGGTAACGTTCTTTATTTACCTTTGCATCGAGACGTACGTGTCTCTCCATCATTTCGTGATTTGCGCTTCCTTGGACTCGCATCGTCTCTCAATCTTTATCGCTTCCGGATTCTAAGAAGGTGGCGAACATTTTATCGTCGCCGAACTCTGCTGGGTAAAGACGCTTGTCTTTCTCGGAACACTTTTGTATTAAAACTTCAAAGATTTTGTCTTTTCTGGATCGTGATCTTCTTTCCATGGAAGATCCCCTTCCATCGCCGAAGGATTAATATTAAGCTCATTAGTTAAAATAATTGCCAGACAGTCTGTTGTGAGCTACGTCGAAGCGTTCGTGTTGATTTCACCGAAAACGTCAAGTAGGATCGTAATTACGTGGAATCGGCTTTCACGGAAAGCAGGTGTGAGCTTAAGCGTTAATTTGCGTATCCGCGAATCGGAGCTGAATGAAACCAATTTATTTTCTTTAATTCAAAGCGTAAGTTGTTTGATATGTACTCGAAAATCTGTGTTGACTTGGTATGTGTAAGTGGATTTGGAATAACATATAAAAGACATTCATGAAATATAGTTAATGATTTTTAGTAATAAACTGTTTTTAACGGATGTGGAGATCAGTCAAGTTCATATTTTTTTTTTTGCAATAGGTATCAATCAATCCTTTTCTGTAATATTCGTTTCAGAAAGAATTTTCATAAAATGAGAGATATTTTGAAGATTTTTAGTTTTCTTTTATTCCTATGAAGCCTACGTAAAGGGTAAGGGATTCTCTTATAGAACTCATTAGCAAATGCGTGGAGAAATACATAACAAATTTGCATAGATAAATCTTGTAACAGATAATTCCACCATATGGACCTGTTAAAGGGCACCTGCTGTATCTGTGTTACTGAGTTTTACATTTCTGCGTGACGGACATCTACTTCAGTTACTTGTCACTTGAAGGAGCTTCTTGCAGTTCGGAGAATCTCATTATATGGAAAGTGTAGTAGGGAAGATATTGCGAAAGAGATGTGCAGTGGCATTAGGAAATGTTCGACCGGTTGAAAATTCAGAAATCTTATCTACTCTTAGATCTTGGCATCTGTTCCAATCACTGATGATCTTTACTCATTAAGTCGATTTAGCTCCAATTTGTTTTGAACACTTTATTGCATGTCACTTAAGAATGATCGAATGAGTTGATTTTCTTTTGTATGTTCTCTAATCGGCGGGGGTGGGCGTTTTACCTATTTATGGTGAATAAACAAATAACATTTCATGACATATTGATACAGACACGTGCAGGAGTTGCGGTTGATGAGCTGGTCAAATGATGAAATATATCTGGCATAAATGAACATCTCTGTGGCGTTGTGTCTTGACTTTACTGAAGAAACTGATGCAGAGGTGTGAGGACTAGCGTATAGCGCGTTGGTTTGGCTCCCTCCCGGCAGTTGCGGCGCGCTCCGAATTCCCTCTCCCCGTTCAGCCTGACCCAATCGCCACATGTGCAGTGAACCATACAGCCGCAGCCCCTGGCCTCACCATTCTGCAGGCCCACCATAGCCCGCCACGGACACCTCCAACTGCCATTGCCACCTCTTCCACCATCACCGCGTCCTCCGCCGTTCTGAAAGAGGCGCTCTGTTCGGCGCGCGCGATCAAATCCGTCGCTGCCTGGCTGCCGTCGCTCGCTCGCGCTCGCGCGCGCCGCCGAAACGCGATACACTGCGCCATTATTAGCTGGCGGCGCGGCGCGATGCCCGCGAACAAGCGGCGCTCTTGTCGGGCGGCCGCGATGGCGAAGGCGGAGGCGGAGGCGCGTGCGAATGCGAATGCGAATGCGGGTGCCAGGGCGGCGCGGCGCGGCACGGCGCGGCACAGCTCCCGCGTTGCGACACCGGCTTCCCTTTTGCTCCCGCGGCCGGACGCTGCAGCGACTGGGACGGCGTGCTCCGCAATGTTCGTGTGTGTGTGTGTGTGTGGGGGGGGGGGTTGGCATGCCGTATTGAAGGTGCAGCATTGTCGAAAGAGATTTTGTAGAAAAGTCAGTGATTATGAGGGTGGTTTGAACAATTGTAGCTTAGACGAAGATTAGCCAAAAATTAGATTTTTGGATGAAAAATTTAATTTAAAATAGATCTCTGAGAAAGGTCACTCTATAGCCAGATTACCCACTAACATGTACGTTGGTGTTTTCGCATCATTAAGAAAATGATTCGATTTAAATTATTGGCGTTATACTTCTAGTATCATGAACCAATGATTTCTTTCTTTGTGAAAATTCATGAATAAATTTAAAAAATACGTTTATAATTAAAAGAGAATTTCTTGAATGAAATACCATCTAGCCTTTTTCTACTCGAAAAATAATCAAAATCGTTAAGAAATGAAAAAAAAAAACTATGTGTAAAAACAACTTTTCCTAAGAACTAACAAGTTTCATAACTATCGCGGGACAGTGTCAGTCATCTTTATATTTTACGTCGTTGCATTGAAGCGTCCTTTTTTGCGAATTAATGTATTCCTAGAACAAGAAAAAGAAAAATGTTCAGCCACATCGCTTCTCGCCTCTTATCTACAGGGTCCGGTTCTTCTGCTACAAATTCTTTCGATAGTTGATGATCCGCCTAAGAGGTCGACCACAACGGGTTAACGATGCGGAAATCTTACGAAAGCGTCTTTTGTAACCGGGATGCTCCACGTGAGACTGTTGCCGGCTGCTCGATCAGCGTAACGTTCCGTAGCTAGATAAGTGTGCCATTGAGCGTAACCCACCCGCGTTTAGCGTTGGTTTCCATGTTCTCTCTTTCTCTCCGAGGCAGCCGGCACCCGCAGCAGCTGTCCCAACAGCGCAGGCGAAACGGAGAGAACAGCAGCAGCGCGGTTTGTACCGCCGGTTTGCCGTTCGCCAGCCAGGGCGGTGACTTTTCGGGGCTGCTGCTGTCGCCGCAGGCGCCCAACGGTAGCGGAGGGTGGGAGTGAAGCCGAGAGGACGGAACGGAGTTGGACGCCGAGTAGAACGAACGCGGTGGCAGAGCGAGCGGGGTGGAAGGGTAGAAGCGGAGCATGGTGGTGGAAGGATGGCGGGGCGCGTCGGAGCTGGATGCACCGGGGTGGGTGGACTCGGAATGGAGGCGGAGAAACGCGGTGGTTGGTTCCGGCCGGGTTGGGGCCAAATGGAGATAGAGGCAGAGCAGGGCGGTGCGTGGGTGGACAGGTAGAACAGGGTGGGAGCGGGGCGTTGGGGGTGGAGAGAGGAGAAGCGGAGAAGGCTGGGTCGGAAGAGGGCGATGCGGAGCGGTCAAGGGGTGGAGAGGGGAGAAACGGAACGGGGCGGAGGATGTGAGGGAGAGGAGGACGTAGTGGAACAGGGGGGGAAGGAGCAGAGCTGAACAGAGCGGAGCGTTACGTGGAGAAGGAAGAAGCGGAGCGGAGCGGGGCGGTCGGTGCGAGGCAGAGAGAAAGCAGCGTGCACAATTCATTATCGCGGTGCGCCGCCTCCCGCTTCGGCGCGCGTCGCTCCGTCTGTCGTGTCGCTCGCGAGCGCCTCCCACCCCGCCCCTTTGTCGCTCACCCGCGTCGAGCCGCGCCGGCCCTGTCCGTCGCGTCGCGGCTCACGCACCTCACGCTCGGTGCTCCGTGTGCGCCGTTCGTGATGGCGTCGTATTTGTTGCGGCAGTATTAAACTGTTCTTGAAACATAGTGCGATTGGATATTCGAATGTTCTAGAATTTTTTAAAAATAAATATTCGGAAGTGTTTCTCTCCTATTTGTGCAGTACTTTACTTGTTGCTTGGATCATCTCGCCTGGGTTGAGATTATTACAGATGTTATAGTTTCATTTCCAAATATGTGTTCTATTTTCTTATCTAGAACCCAGTTTGCTGAATTATTTTTCTTGACGTTTCAATATGCATGTGTATATCCTTTTTCTTTCTTTTAGCATCCGTAGTCTTATTCACATTTACTATTGATTTTGGACGTGTTTATCAATCACTTGCCTCTGAATTGCTCGCCTCCAAATTTATTGAAGAACTGCTCAGTGAGCGTTTGTAGAGAATTCAAAGTTAACCGTAGATTCGGATCCAACGGGCAGTGTCTGTGGGCTTAACTTGCTAGGAGCCGTGCATCTTCCACCTCTGCTCCCACTGCCTCTAGATGAACTGCTCTCGGCACAGCAGCGTTCTGCCGTCCCCGTTTGCCGGTGATCCTCCCTCGCGATGTTCCTCGCCTCGTTCCGCCGCGTGTGTCGCCCGGGGCCCGCGCGCCGCTTCCCCGCCGTGCTGCCCTGCCTGTTCTCCTGCCGTTCGTCCACCGTGGCGCCGTCTGCGCAGCGCGCTTACCCCGAGCGGGCGGTGGAGCGTTCCGGGGAGCGCGCTATCAGCCTCCGTCTGCCGTCATCTCGCCGCCCCCGCCCCCGCCCCCGCCCCGCGCCGTTTGTGCTCGGCTGGCGCTCGCACTCGCGCTCGTCGTATCTCCGCGGCGGTGCGTGGATGCGCCCTCGCCTGCGCGAGCTGCCGTCTGCAATTCCCATTATGCGAGCCACTCAATTAGGCACCCTGCTCCCTTTGTCGCTGGCGGAGCGGCACGGCACGGCGGCGGCGCTTGTGGCCAAGGTGGCGACTGAGGTCAGAGACCGGCGACCGGCGGCTGGATGTGGAGGACTCTGGTTCATATGCAGGGCATATGTGAACGTGCGAGTCATACTCGGCGAAAGCAGACAAGTGTAGCGTTTGTGCGACTCTGCAAAAAGAGAACCTGCGTGGAGACTCGTGGATAACATTTGAACGCGTGAGTGGGGCTGATGTAAATAAAAGGATACTCCACGAAATAAGAGTGGTGTAGGAGAGGGAGCATTGATTGTCCAGCATGGCAGCGTCTGGTAGGTGGTGCATTAATGTGAGCAACGAAAAAAAATTCTCCTGTGGCTGAGAAGCGTTCGGAGCGCTTGCTGAATAGCGAGCAACGCTCGACGCCATCCATACAGCGGTGCATCATTCATTTTGGAGGAGTGGGGAGTCGACTGCTGAAACGTTTGTGGGATGGGGGGAAGAGGGGCACCTCATTTTCCCGTGGATTAGGTAGTTTGTCACGGCGGACGGAGCGACGGCGTTTCGCCGGGCGTCTGTTCCTGTGCGCGCTGTTCCGTCGACCGACAACATCTGAATGCTGATAACCGCATGCTGTCTGCGGGCGCGTTCCACCCGCGCTCTCTGCTCCTCGCTCGGAGCGCCGCGCCCGCCGCCCGCCTCTGCCATCGTCGCGTGACCCAGTTCCGCTTAGTGGCTGCGGAGTGGAGCTCCGAGAGTCAGCCCAGCTGAGTGTTTTCGCTGCGTTCTGCCAGGAATATGGATGAGAGGTTTCCTGCCTTTTCGTTTTACTGCTCCGTCTATGAAACTTATTTTTGCACCTTTTTGGAGGTCGTGTATTACGTTTCGACAAAGTAAAATGCATTAACCTTGTTGCACCTTTTCTGTTACGGTGGCTCCAGACTTCATTAAAATGTTTTCTCTCTCTTTTTGTTTTTGATTTAATACCCCTGCTTTAGTTGCAGTTCGTACAGGTGCACATTTAGAGCAGTGAACGTACCTGGAGCAAAAGGAGAATTACAACCATGCTAATCAAATTCGCTTCGCGTATTTGGCGGTCATATACACGCCGCAGGAACTGGGTTTATGAGAACGTTACTCCGTTACTGCCTATACACGACGTCTCGAGCGGAGCCAGGCATTTCTTCTGGTTGGCTGCTTTGCATGCGCTTATTACACCTATTTGAGCGCAGTTGCGAACCGCCTCGACACCGTCATCGATCTGTGTGCGCGCCGCTCGTACGGAGTCTCCTTAATGCGCCTCTCCACGGGCGGCGAGCGCGAAGAACGAGGCCAGTGAGAGGCCCTCGTGGCGATGCAAATTGCCTTCGAACGGCGGGATTCGCGTCTCGGAATCTGCTTTCCCATCTAAGCACTCTGTTGGGAGTTCCGGCAAATTTCCGACATCAGCGGTCTTCTTCTTTTTCACTCTCCGCTTATTATCTATGACAGACGCATTTCCTGATAATATTTCGTGTTTTTGTTATTCAGTAAGCGTCTGTATGAAAGAAATTGAGGAACGAGTATTGGACCCTGCACGATTATTCTGGCTGTTTTAATATTTATTTTTTATTAATGTGTGTATCTGTGACTTCCCGATTCTTTAAATTTTCAGGTTAGGTGCTTTAGAGCTCTGGGTGTTTTCCTCAATTAGGAGATACAAAGAGTGACTGATTCGAAAGTTATTCTAGTACGTAATGGTAAGAGAATTGTCTAATGTGTAGTGCAGTCGGAACAAATCAATTCTTCCCTTTTCACACGCTCATTTGCAAAGGAACACCCGCGATGGGTTCCACGATTCTCATGCTCAGATTGCAGGTTCGTTTACTGGAGGGGTCCTGCATTTTGGACCTGAATCGAAGACGCCATCGGAAAGCCCGCGAGAGGCACCTCCTCGTTTGCCAGCGGCCCCAACCATCGGCGCGGGGCGTGGGCGGGCGGGATTCGGGGCTTTCGACCTTGCACCTCCCCCCTGCCTTCTGTGGCTGGCGGCGCTGCGCTGCGCCGCGCCCGAGAACAATGCCAGGCGGCGCTGCGCGGCGTCCTGCTGCGCGCGGCACGGCGCGGCGCGGAGCGAAGCGGCGGAAGCCCGGAATGCAGGGCGCGGGGGTGGAGAAGGCGGAGGTCGCGCCTGGCGCCGACACGACGTGCCTGCCGGTCGCTGACCGCCCCACCGCGCCCCGCCCCACCCCGGGCTGCTCCTCTTTTCACCACGCCTCGCGCTGTAGGCGGCGACGCCCTCCGTGATGGCCGGCGGGAGCGCAATGAGTAAACAAAGCTTTTCTAAGGAACGAAGAAGCGGCTATTTAGGTCGTTTTGTAGGATTTCAGTCGAGCAACGAGAATTTTCGCGCTCTGTATCTTTTTTGGGGGTACTTGTACATTACGTACTTTGTTTTAAGCGCGTTTTCCGATTACTTTATCATAATAATGATAATAATTAATAATAATTATTATTATGGTTATTATTGTTATTAATTTCCCGGGTAACGTGATATATTACCTGATTTCTCTCATCTCTCTTTGTCAACCAGGTAGCAATGAATCTTATTTCGTTCTTTAGTTTCCGCTGCGTTCGTCGAAGTGATGCTCCAGAGGATTTTCTTGACCTGTCACTGTTGGCGCACTTTGTTCTATCCTTTGTTACACCATTCTTCAGTCATTTTGATTATGAGTAGTTTAGCCCCTCTTCTTTATTGCACTTGCCTTCTCATTCGCCACATCTGACTCTGTCCGAAGTCATGCCTCGTTAAGCGGGAGCCCTCCGAATAGCCGTCGACATAGCAGCCTCCCTTCGCTGCAAACTGCAGACCCTGGGAAAGCACGCGCTCGCCCAGCACTCCCTCGTCTTGGGCGTCCGCTCCGCTCCGCCCCGCTCCGTTGCGTTCCGCTCGCGGTCCGCCCCCACGCCGGCGGCGTCCGGGGCGATCCCACCCCGAAGATCCGCCGGAAGAGCGCCGGCCACTCGCTCCCTCTCGGACACAAAGCCGCGCCAAAGCGCTCCCAATTAGCCGCGTGAATCGCGGGGGCGGCCGGGACGAGGGCGAGGACGTGGGCGGGGCGGCGCCTGCAGCAGACGGTTGCGCCGGAGATGAAGGCGGCGGAGCGCGGGGAGGAGACAGGCCTCCTGGCGTTGAGGGCAAGCGAAATTGGGATTATGAACAATGCTCCTGGTAATGAAATGATGTGATTGCCACTATTTACGCGTGGAAACACATGTGTAGCACGTGTCCCTTGAAGCCGATTTTGTGGTCGGGGTTGGGTGTAATCCAGGAACCTGCCGAATGAGCTTGTCACGCTGACGAGCATGTGATTAACGCAAGGCAACAGTGGCCTACTCGTATAGAAAAGTATGTGTTAATAATGCATTACAGCGCAAGTGATGATGTTGAAAATTAAGCAACAGGTTAACGAATTTTTTTTGTTGAAAAAAAAAAGAAGCTTAGTTGTTAACGGCTCTAATAGAATTCAAGTACTCATAGTTATTAAAATACACATTACTTTTCTTCGAAACATGAACATTAACATTATGAGCATGTGCGTACACAATATTTTCTTCTTATTTAATATCATTATCCCCCAGTAGTACTCCCAGCTCATGCCACTGGGAGTCTGTTCTCTTGCCGTGAGCTTGGCTTTGGGAGATTCGCTTCCGAGAAGCCCGCGAGGCGACCTGTTCCTATTATACGCGCGCGGGTGGACGGCCGGCGACGTGGTCGGCGATGAGTTGGAAATTATCTGCGCAAATATTTGCGTTCGTTCAGGTGGTTTCGCGCTCGTGTGCGCTTCTCTTTCTCGCCCCCCGCTCTCTTGTTTATTATGAGCGCCGTCGCCACCGGCCGCAGCGGGGCGTCCGCCTCGCTCGCTCTCTTTTTCTTTCTCTCCGTGCAAAGCGGACGTCCTGCTCTTGCGACGACCTCCCTCTGGCGCGCCTTTGTGGGGGAGGACTCAGCACGAGCTGTTGACGGTGGCGAAGATCGGTGCGCGGGTGTAGAGTGGGTGTTGTGCGTTACGCTTGATGGACCGCACCCCACCCTGTTCCGCTGTGACCCGCTTCATATCGCTTCTGTTCATTAGGGATGCGACATCAAAAAATATTTTTCAAAATCTAAAAATTTTGTGAATAATTAATAAAATGTTCGCTGTCATGTTGGATAATACAAAAGTAGTACACCGCATTTATAACTGAAATTTGACTAACGTATTTTTCATTCTCGATGACTTTGGTCTGAAGAATGTTCAAATTATAGGTAGACCTATCTGAAAATTATTTTATTATTATTATTATTATTATTATTATTATTATTATATTTTCCATTCAAAAATACATTACCAAGTAAACATCGAGCTCAAAATATCGGCGTAAAAACATTGGCTTCAATAAATCGATGTTAATATATCGATGGTTTGAATACATCGACATTGATGTGGCATCCCTACTGCCCATGTCGTCCCACTCTGCCTTGCTCCTCTCACTCTCTCCATCCCTCTCGCTCCTTTGCACCCTGCCCTTCTCCGCTCCGCACCGTTCCGCTTGCTCCGCTCGACAGTCTCCGCTCTGATCCCGCCCATCTTCACTCCACTCCATACCGCTCCCGTCGTCTCGCCAAGTCATTCTATCGCCTGCTCGCCCATCCGTCAATTCCACGTCGCACACTCAAGTTTGCTGTTTACCGTCTATTCATTCTTTTTTCACTGTCTATTGCTGCACGTGCCTCACTCGTTTTGGGGTTGTGCGTAGAAGCAGAGGAACTTATGTCATTTCTTTCCGCTTTCGCCTCGGCCGTACCGTTTTTCCTCCTCCCCTTTGCATCCGCGCGCGCTCTTCAGCAGTTAATCAACGAGGGGACTGTGGAGAGGCACCTTATCGGCGCGGGCCGTGAAGGGCGCCCGCCGTGTGTTTCGGATGCCCGAGATTAGATTAGAGCGACTGGCCGTGTTGTATGCGGAATTAACGCGCGCCCTGACCGCGCCCAGGGCGGCGCTGCTGCTTTCAAGAGGGGAAGAGTTCGCGGAACCAGTTGGAGCGCTGCCGAGTGCAACGGCGCCGTCGAGGACGCGCGGCTAGTCACTCGGAACGAATGGGCTCCCGAGTGCCACGCCGTCGCCACGCCCGCGCCGGCCCCTCGTAACGCTGCCAGCTCGCCCCGCCCACCTCGACCATGTCGTCTACCTCACCCACCTCATCCACCTCACTTAACCCCGCCCATCCTGCCCCCCCCCCAATCTTGCTTCATTTTTCCGTTTGACCCATCCCACCATCCACCTCACCCACCCACCTCACCATCTCCTTCACTTCAACCACCCACCTCACTTACCCCATCTCTGCCACCTCGCCATCCCGCCCATCTGCCTCCCACCCCTCAATCTTGCTTCGTTTCACCGTTTGGCCCAACCATCTTATTTGCCCGCCCCCACCCCACCCCATCCTTGTCGTTGGCCTAGCACCTCTTTGTATCTTATTTTCCGCTTGCCTCTCTCAACAACACATTTGCCGAAACTGCACCGTTCCGTCGTTCCTTCCTCGCTTCACAACAGTCCGCCGCCCCGTCCGTCCCACTCCACCGCCCGTCACGCCGTGCTCCTCCGGCTCCGCCCGCCCCCTGCGCGCCAGACGGCCGGGTGAGAACGGGCGCGCGGGATGTGTCCGCGGCGTCTGCGCGCCTGACGCCCGCGTCTTTGTTGCGCGCGCGCCCTCGCCCTCGCCCTTCCCTCGAGTTCGGCCTTTGTTTTTCGGTCTGCTGACGACTCCCCTGCAGATGATGGCTAATTAGACCAGACCGTCTGGCTTCTCTTCGGTCGCATAGCTGAAGGGCGTCGAGAGGAGAACGCCCGCGGAATGTTGTAGAAGTAGTTTTATTTGGAGTCGCTTTTAGTCGTGAGAGAAAAGAGATTACGTAGTTCCGCTGCCGTCGACGAGAGCTTTTCGAAACAAAAAGAAATTATTCATTGTGATGGAATCTTAGCTGCAAGATTGAACATGTAAAGAGCACTATGGTGTATTGGTTCCGGGAAAATGTTTCAACACAAGTTTTGAACGCTTTCTCTGCTTAATATTTTTAGTGACTTCGCTTGTTATGTACATCCATTGTTAGATATCTTGAAACTGAATATCAGCCACATATGGTAATGATTTGTAATAGGAGAACGAATGTTTTATTTAACGGGAAGATTCTTACCTTCATTTTATTGGACGATCTGGAATGTCAGTAGTTGAAAAAGTAATGTGGACAGTCACGATTACGCATGAAGTATTTTTCTTCATTATCGTTGATAGAAAATACGGCTGCACGGTATTACGTTGGATTTGCTTTTTTAATTTCGGAGACGCGTCCGCGTGTCTCGAAAGTCATTGTTCCGAGACCCCTACCACCGCGGCGCGCCGGACAGGGAAGGTCTCTGCGCCGCGACATCGCTCCATCCCGCACTTGTTTATTCGCGAGGCGAGCGGCGGGTGGGGGTAGGGCAGGGCGGCGGACGCTCTCGCACCGGGAATTTAATTTCCGCGAGCAGAGCGGAACCCCCGCACCTCCTCGTCATCCTCCGCCCCCGCACTCGCTCCCGCCCTCGTCCTTGCCGCGTTATTGGCCGCGGGATCCCGCCTCCCTTCGCCCCCGCCCCCGCCCCCGCCCCCTGACGGACGGAAGGCGGGCGGACGGACGAGCGGTTTGTGCGGAAATGGGTCGGAGTGAACGCGCGAAGCGGCTGTCTTCCTGGAAGCCTCTTGTCTGGGCTGGGATGGTCTCCCGGCTCGGAGGGTGGGAGGAAGATTCGATTTTAAGGCGGAGCTCAACCCGCCCAAGGTCGGGCTAACGCGCTGCAAGGATACGGCACGCCCACGTCGCCGACTCGGAACACTGGATCACGCTGCGAGACAATGGTGGGGCGTTCGGGGAATTTTGTTCAATGGAGATATTTCGGTTCAAGTCCACCAAAGTGCGTTTCTCGATTCCTCTTAGTCGGGGTTTTCAGCTTTTATGTTGGAGATGAAAAATACTTCAAGGGATTCGTATTCTGAAGTGTTGCAAAGTGTCGGCTGTTTTCACACGAATAAGTAACTCATGGATATGTATTGTATTTTAGATAGGGGGGACTGTTTCACTGAAATCATGAATATCCCCTTTAAGGAACAATATTTTACATTTATGCACATTAATATTTATAGTTGGAAATATATTGTACATAATGTATCATTTGCAGAAAAAATAGGGACTACATTACGATGATGCAAAATTAACATCAAAATTCATTCATTCATGCATATTTATTTTTTCGGTAATAAGAATGCTGCGTATTACATTCATTCATATTAAAGGCGTAAAATGAAGATATGCTTACCTGAACAGTTTTTCATTCACAGACACGAAGAATATAATTATCATTACGATTGTCTTGGAAAATGAATAAGCCCCCTGCAATCTCTTCATGACGACCGTTGTATATTTAATGTTTTGTAAACCATCACGTTCTTTAAGTTACTTTATCTATATGTGTACCTACTTGTGGTCACTCATGCATGACTAACTAGTAAGCTCCTTGGCATGGACTGCGTTTTTATTAGACTTTATTCTGAAATTCATTTATTTCTTCACGAAATTAAAGCATTCGCGAAGTAGGATTGTACAACATAGGTTTGAGAATTGGAGATGGAATTGAATGCGCAGCATTACAGAGTAGTTATGATGAGTGTCCTGGATAGCGAAAATGAAAAAGAAAAGAAAGAAAGAAAAAAGAAAAAAAAAGAGTGAGAGAAAGAAAGAAATAGCAGAGTTTGACCGCAGGTTGAGAGGCGTGCAGCTGCTAACCGTATGGTTCTCGCCGTGATGACGATCGTGACTCGAATTTGCCATTTAAGTGGCAGGCGGTGGCCAAGTAGGCAGGGGCGGGTCGTGGCCCAGGCGAGGGCAGCAGGGTCGGACGGTATACCGCTGGTCGTTTGCGTCCGCGGGGCGACGCGTTACGGCGGCGGGAGAGCCTTATTTCCCGAGGCGACGGGGCTCGTAAAGGAGGGGACACCACGCCCCTCCCCTCCCCTCCCCTCCCCTCCCCTCCCCTCCCCCTCTGAAAGCGCTCGCTTTCTTGGAAGCGTCTCTCGCCAAGCTGCGTAAAGCTGCGAACATGTTACGCTGCTTATCGATTATGCGTTGATTACGATGTCTTGGGGTAATGGAACCCCCACTGGCGTACGCAACATGCGTCGTCTGCTGTGTTTTCATGGACCACTTCTACCTCATACGTGTTTTATGCTATGCTATTATATTTAGAGCTGCCTTTACTCTCACAATTGTGTGACTGACATCCTCTATTTGCTATAATAACTTCAACCCGAGATCGACCAGTTAGTACATTGAACTCGTTCTTGGCCACCCTGACCAATTTCGATTTGATGATTTACATAGATTAATCTAAGTAGTTTTATTACATATTAAGATGGCATGCTGAAGACGGAACTGGAGTCTCTCCTAATCGTTGAAGAGATGATGATGATGACATAGATTAATCTTTTGAATTCCTGTTCATTTGCTATTGCCTTCCATGCCCATATCACATGACGGAACACATGTGCCTTAAACGAGATTCGAATGCACGATCGTAGAGAAGAGTGGTGGCCGTCACAGGCACCACGTGGCGATGATGCGAATGGCTAATGATTTTTAGTTTTTAAAATTACTCAAGTGGTAATTGAACTTGGGAATACATTTTACTAGAAACAACTTATATATTCAATCATATTGTACTCGTATGTACAGAAGATTTGTGACCTCATTTTGTTCCGAAGCACCCTGCATAAGTTTGGACATGTCCGAGCAGAAGGGAGTAATCTGGAGGACGTGTCCGTGAAGCGCCCGCCCTTTATGCCGTCGCCGCCAGGGCCACCTGCGCTGGGCACCGTCCGCCCCCCCCCCTTCCGTGCGGGCGCTTCCTGCGCCGGTTTTCCGTCGCGGCGGTGGCCCGGGGGGGGGGGCGGGTCGAGACGCGGCCACCAAAACGAAGCAGCTCGCCGGAGGTCCGGGGGAGGGTAGTCCATCGTGCAGGGCCGGGGGAGGGGCGGCGCCGTGGACCGGTTATTAACCCGGGTGCGAGCGGCTCTCGAGAGCGCTGGCGCGGGCAGGCCCGGCGGGCGGCCGGGGGCTTCGGCCAGTGCTCGGGGTAATTAGGGGGGAGGCGACGCCACCGCCGACGCTGCCACGGCAGCCGCCCGCGTGCCCACCGGCCCACCCGACCGGCCGCTCGCTGGCTCGCACGCTCCCCGACGCCAGACAGCCGGGAAATTAATAAAAACGGGAAGAATGGGCGTTGTTCGTTCCACGGAGACGTGGCCAGGCGGAATTGACGGGAAGGGCAGCTGTCTCTGCGCCCAAGGGTTGTTTTCAGTCCGCGCCGGCGCGGCGTTGCAGGGCCGCCCGGCTGCCGCTCGCTTACCGCGTATGGCTGCTGCCTCTGACCGTTTTCTCCCTTTCTCTGCGAGATGCCTTCTTAAACGGCCGGTGAAAGCTTCATTTTTGTTCATGCCTCTTCGGTGTCGTCGGCCGAGAAATTGCCCAAGTGCCGTCACTTTAGAAATCTTTTGATTTATTTTCTCCGCGCGCCATAAATGTATTAACTAGCGGTTGTTTAAGGCAAATTATTATTCAATGGCCTGGATAATAGGGAACGAGCCTCTCTCACCTTAAGCAGTCTTGTTCTTTGTGGGTATCTGAATGATTGGCCTTCTTCAGTGCTCAGACAGGTTGACGTACATTGACAATACATACTTTCAAAGAACAGAGATTGACTCAGATGTTTTCCCTTCCCCTTCAGTAACCATAAGAAGGCGTGAAGATGTGCTGTCGCTTATTCTTTGGTTGATTTTGAAGATATCCTTGCTATTCCTCGATGATAAAACTAATGAGCCTTCAAAGTGAAATTTTTCATTGAAAATAGTTGTCTCGAAACTCCGTTCCGTCGCCTCATCCCATTCGACGTGTTGCTTATTTTCTCCTCCTTAAACATTGGAAATGAAGGCGACGAAGACTAGAAAAGTTATGGTAAGCGTCATCTCTTGTATATTGAAACATCAATGTCATACTCACGTCTTTTCAATTGATTTTGTGGCCGTATGTCAAATGCGAAGACAATATGTATTTTAAATATTGTTTTCATAAACACTGCTGTTGAAAATGATTAAAAAATTCATAGTATATTTTGAAGCTGAACGTCTTGATAAGTTTTGTATATCTTTACATTCATTTTTCCCAGTGCTGTCCTTGTATTCGCCATTTCCTTGTCGTGTCAGCGTAGCAATACCGTACATTCTGGCAACTTTTGAAGGCATCGCCATCGTTTCAGGTACAGATGCGTGGCCTCGGAGATCTCCAATTTTCGTGTCCCGCCCCCGCCCCCGCGAGGCACTCCGTGAAGGGCGCGAGCCGGCGGCGCCGCTCCAGCGCCCGCGCCCCGCCTTCCCCGCCACCCCGCCGCCCCCGCGCCACGGGGCGCTACGCCACGCGCGGTGTGAAAGTTCCCTCGGCGGCGGGGAGGCGCTCGTTTTGTGAAGGTCCGGGACGCACCCCACCCCCTCCCGCCCGTGAGAACTAGCATGCTCTCTCTCCGCTGCGTCCGACTAGCGAGTCCTTTCCCTGCGCGTCTCGGCCTGCCTTTGTTCCCCGCATCCGCCCCGGCGCAGGGCGGCGCGCCGCGCCGTGCCAGATGTGAAGTAACGCCGTTTTGCCGCCTCACGCGCCACGCAACTCGTTTCTTTGGGGGTGCGTTTCGGGCTATTCGTCGATAGATAGCATCGATGCTGCGGAGCGATGTGATTGTGATGTGATTGAACGATATATTCCTCTGTGAATAACTAAATCACGCTATTAAGTAGTTTCTTATTCAAGGGCGGTTTAAACGATATTTTGATATAAACTGACAGTGTGCGACGTCATGTAGGTTGCCTTTTGGTTTATTCTTTGCTTAACTCTTGCCCGGTTAAAATGCAATGGACTAAATAGTCTCTTTTATTCTCAGTTAATGTTGATTCGCTGACAAAATTGCTTCTAATATGGTGAAATTAGTACACGCAACTTCCTAAAGGTGTACTGCTCTCTTGCACCATTCTCACCCACAATTAATTAAACAATTTTGTATTGTATAAACACAACAAATTTACGATATTCATTCTGGGTCACTTTTATTGGCTTCATAGCTTCATGTCTTCATTTTCTGTTCTCTCGAATGATTGACGCGCTCAGTGATAACACAATGGCAATAAGTGGGCTTGTTTCTCGCTCATTATTGAATTTCCTCCGCGGCTTCTTACCGTGGGTTGGGAGAGAGAAATCCTCATTCTTTCGGATAACGCGCGGCGCCGCGGTTTGCAGGCGTGAAGGAAATCGTGCTCGCGGCTTGCGCCGCCTCTTTGCCGGATGCATTGTAGTAGACGTACAGTCGCCGCCCGCCGCTGCCGCCGGAATCTCCATTGTGGCGCCGGGAAAGCGCGTCGTGAAATCGATTTGACGAGCTTCCTGGAACGGCTCTTGGCTTCGCGCGCGCGCGCTCGCTCGCTTCACGCCGTAAAGTAGTAGTTGGTTGCTGTCACAAGCGACGTTGACTTGGCGTTTGAGGCGCTTCGTCTCCTTGAATACTGGCGTGCCGGTGTTTGTACGACTGATTTGTTGCAGGAAAATCGTTTGTAGCATTTACTTAGTGGGTGTAATTGAACAAATGCATTGTTTTTGGACATACCCCGGTGTTTATTTCGTGTACATTTGGTGCAACTTAGTTTTGATATGAACTACAACTTTCACAGAGGTGAAATAATAAACTCTTGTGAAAATGTGTCATGCTCAGAGTTTGCGATTTTTAGTCACGTACGTTATTCATTGGAGAAAACATTAAACAATGTTTAATGTTTATGCATTGTAGAAATATATTGCTGAAATTACGTAATTTTGTGAATGCCAGAAGAAAAGCCATCTCCTATGTGTTATGAAAGATGTAAGAGAAATGGAAACGACCATACAGCTAGCCATGCAAAGGAGAAAAGTATTTTCTATCAAATGAACAGAAAATTATTTTCTGAAATCATTATCCAAATCCTAAATCTGTTTTAAGGAATTAGATGTTCACTTGAAGTCAAGGTGGAACAGATGTCACTTTTCGACGTGCAGTGTTACGAAGTAGATTAAACGGGTTCTTGTTCTGGAAAGCGGAAAGCGCCTCTTAGGTGGCAGTGCGAGTGACAGTGCGGTGCCTGAAAAGCGGCCAGAAGAGGCGTGTGTCGGGGACAGCGACCGCCACGCGTCCACCACAGCCTCTACACCCAGCCCCCGCCCCTTCCTCCACGCCGCGCCTCCGTCACTATTGTGCGCCGCGCCACGGAGAGAGCGGAGAAAGCGAGCGCGGAGACGGCGGCGACAGTCGGACGCCACCGCCGCCCTTGCCACCGCTCCCCCGGACGGATGAGCTGGCCACTACTAAAGAATATCGAACGAGCGGTAGTATGTAAATCAACACTTGATGTACTAGTACTCCGATGTACTTGTGTTCTAAGGTACACTGCAGAGGGTGCGGATAAAGGTCAGCGTTTAGTTGCCCACCCTGGAGAGTGAAATCCTCTTGGTAAATCAAGTTGTGTGGAGGAGTAGCCCGCGCAAGTATATACTGTAAATCGATACTTGTGTACACTGGAGAAGAAATGTCACCAACAAACTCGTTTGTGCATTGCAAATTCTAGTACAGGGAGGTATTTTCAATACTCGTCTCATCGCGGCTCAGTGACAATTTTTGATATTTCAGCTCATTGGCAGACAAAAGTTGTATCTGGCAATTTTGACAAATGTAATGTTGGATGTGAATCTCACAACTAATCAGACTTGTAGAAAACCTATAAATAAAATAGCGTAGCGTTTTGGGTACCGTTCTTAGAATACGAGACATCTCCAAACTGTTTCTTCTGAAACATTTTCTCCGTTTTGGATGGAACCTTATACCACGATGTATGTTATTAATGGCGCTATTAAGTTAACAAATATTACAAATTTTGTGTAAACAATACTTACATTATTTGCGAGTTTGATGCTTTGCAGAGTTGAAATATTGTTCGCTGAATAAACGAGAACTCATTTCTGTTTTTGTTTGTTTTTTGTGAAGCCTGTACCTTTGTTTTATTTTTGCAGTCTGTAATTAAAAAACTGAAGGGTATATTTATACAGATATGTCAATAGATGTTTGAACCACCATTTGATATTTTTGGCTTTGAGGTTGTGTGTGACATGTTTTGCCAGGAACTCATTCTGAATGCAGTAAACTTACCCAGGGTTTTGCATGAAGATTTCTTTTTCATTTCCATTGCAATAATGTATTGAAAACGGTTCCCTGCTCGTCTACTGATTACGTTGGTGTGCAATCACATCGGTGACTATTCAGAACAATGTTTTGGCGAATCGCTACATGGCACTGGGAGGTTGAATATGGTAATTAGAAATTACGAAACTCAAAACTACAGATGAAAAATGTGTCACAAAGAACTGCGAGTTTGTAATGTACTTTCAAATGAAGCACACGAGCTCATGGATCATGTGTAGAGTTGAAACGTAGTACTTCGTCGTATTGAAGTGCAATACAATGTGAAAGGAACGAAATAAAGTCATTCATCGGTACTGATGTAAATGACTGCTGTTGCAGAAGATAAAATAGTAGTGGAAGTCTTGGGCGTGTCTTGAAACCTATTTCGTCGTGGGCCAGCCAAAGACGAATCCGAGCGTCTTTCTTTCGCCCTGGGAGGATCCGCCCTATGGGGCCGCCAATCGGAGAGGACGCGAACCCGTTCCCCAGGGCAGTGGCCGAGCGTCGTGTAAACAGCAGGGCGGCAGGTGCGTGACATGGAGCGACCGGGTTGCCTTCCCTTGCCTTGCCACGACGGGCCACGCCCGAGGGCTGTCGCCGACGGACCGGCCTAGTGGGGCCCTTATAGCTCGTGCGTGTTTAATGACTTCCTTCGAGATTTGTGATGCTACAATAAAGAGACATGTAAATGGGCGAGGGGTTGACCTTCTTCGCGTGGATTCTCAGAGGTAGTCGTGGAGTGGTGAGGAGGTAAGGCTTAGATTCAAATAAATTCCGAAAGGTGCGGCAGATTGCCTAAATGTATATTTTTCATGTAGTTATTACATATTGTATTCCGTGAAATGATGTGAAGGAAGGAATGGATTTTCCAATCCAGAAAACTCAGATGATATTGTCTGGGACCTTTCGTTTTGATATTCTATGTAAACCGCCAGACGACGTACAGGTAGGAATGGCTTAGTACAAAATATCGGTAACTAAATTGTTACAAAGTTTCGTGAAATTACATGTCATTTACATTCATTTCAATCTAAAAACCCTACTGCCACAGTCCCCGTACCGTCATAGTCATGCATGTACTGTCATAGTCCTGCATTCGTACGCTTGTGTTCCAGTTTCTTCGAAATAACCCGGTCAAGCGCAATCGTTCTCCGACCACGTACTGCACCTCTTCATGCGTTACGGAACGAATTCCTGGCCGCGCGCCAGGCGCAGTGTTCCAGTGTTCGCGTCGGCCGGGAGGGGAACTGTTCACGCCACGGAATAACGAGTGGCGCCGGGCGGGTGGACGACTCGGCTCTCGATACGGGCTTTAACTCAGGCAGATGCGCCGCGACCCGGCCTGGGAGCGGGAGGGGAGGGCGAGGATTACAGCAGCCAGTGGTTCCAGTTGGCGCAACCTGTTTTCGTCTCCGTCGACACTTTCTCGCCGCGTATAAACCGCGCGTATTATTCCGTTTCCCCGACGAGTTAATTATCGCCGGAGAAATAACTCTGAACGACCAAATAAACGTCTCCCTAGTTAGGAGCTATTCTTCCAGCCTTTTCGCCCCTCCCCGGAGGCGTTTCCCGAGTCAAAGAGCCAGCCAGACGGCGGCGGCGTTCGGGGAGGAACGTTTGGGAGTTAATGGGGCATTGCGGCGACTTGGGGCGTCTCGACGCTCGCCAACGCGACGTCGTCCGCGACGAAAGAGCTCGCGAAACGCGGCGCAACGCTCCCTCGAAACCGTAACCGAAACCGTTAAGCAATCGGAGGAGATTCGGCGGAGCACTCGAACGATTCGTGAACACCCGGGCGGCGAGACGGCGGCGCGGCAAGCCACGGCAGCCACGCCCGTGGCACAGGGCGGGCGGGCGGGCGATGGCGGCGCTTCAGTGGCAGGCGGAGGAAATAAAAAATATAATAACAATAAAAAAGGAACTACTCATCGTGAGAGCTATTAGTGCAAGGAGAGGAGGAGTTCGTGAGGAGAAAAAGACGAGAGCGGGTTACTCGCGCACGGGGACCAAAAAGACCAAGTAATAAAGTTGGTGGTTCGGAGCACGCCCGCCGCGCTCGTGAGCTCGGCCCACCCGCCGCCGCCGCCGCCCTCCGACTCCACCCGCCTGCCCTCCCCCAGTCGGACCCGCTGCTCACGATCGGCTACGCGATCCACATTTTTCTTTCTCGCCGGGGCGAACACGTCAGGACGTTTCATTGGTTCTCGCGTCACCGCGTGAAGTTGTTGGTTTCGTATTCACGTCGTGAAATGACTTTGTCCATTGGATTACTTGATAGTTGCGATCTTTGTTTAACTTCACCATTCTTTTTGTTGTCGATTTTAAATTGAAATTTTCTATGCCATGAAACTGCTTCTGTAAATAAAATTTAGATTACTCTTCTCTTTTAATGAAAAGAGAAGAGCAATCTAAATTTATGGAAAAAATCATTTCCTTTTGAATTTGTGAAGATAACTAATTGCTGCCGAAAAAGTAGTAGAAATATTTCTTTGAAGTATCATTGAGAACTGAACTTAACTTTAAAATAGGCGTTACTGAAGTAATCAATCATTTTAAATTTATGTTTTATAAGTTGAGGGATGACTGTGAATTAGCTAAGTTGAGAGTTACAACAAAATTAGTGTTGCTTATATGAATTAATCTAACTCGTTTTTATCTTAAGCATTTTTGTTGTTTTCCGTGCTTTAAATATACTACAATTTATATTATTTACAGCCATTGCGAACTGGACCGTGGCAAATCCATCAAGCATCCGAGTGACCAAGTCTCGTATCTTTTTAATGTTAATTCATCCTCCCGATCCCCTAAGTTTCATTCTTCCTCCTTTTAGTTTGGCTATCGGACGAACCTCCGGTTGCGTGCCTGGCGCAGATCGTATACGAAGTCCTGAGGTTTACATGGCGACTCTCCAAGTGGAAAAGAGGGAGCCCATGGGTGGGGGGAGGCAGGGAGGGAGCGTAGGCATCCGAGGCGCGCGGCCGCCGCGGGTCCTTTGCGGTCGGCGTCGTTCATTTTCGCGCACCGCCATGCGAGAAGTTATGCAAACGACGACACGGGCCGCGGCCGGAACTGCGGGTTTTGTGCCGGCCAGTCACCGACCGGCCGAAGGGGTTGCGGCGCGGCGGTGGCGGCTGAGTCGTTTTGCGGGCAGGGTCCGCGGCGGAGAGCTGTCCCCGCCGCAGAATAAACGGCTTGCGGTCGTCGTCGTTTACCGGCGCCGGTGATCGCGCGAGGGAGCAGCGAGAGCTGCCACTCGTGCTTGCGCACGCACGTGTTTCTTCCACGTGGCTGATTAGCGTAAGGTCGTCGTCGAAACTCGTGGGTCCTCAGTAGCGACTTATTTCTGTATTACGTATGATACTTGAATAAATGTATTGTTTCTATTATAATGTTTCGTGTGTGATAGCGACACTATCTATAGGTAGTGTCTAGTCTATCACTAGGTAAAGAAAATGGAAGGTTATTTGACCATCGAATCGGCGAAACTGATGCAAACTGAATGAGTCCTTTAAGTGGGTTTTAAAAACTATTGATCAAATACATGGCAAAGGACCGAAAGTGTAAGAACAAGGGGTAATTTTACAAATACATACATAAAAATGTCATTTTTGTCTCCCAACTTCATTTCTATTTCGTAACGAAAATCGGGAACACCCAGACCTGTAGGTACACACCGCTTATTATTGATAGAATCCCCAAAATGCAATATTAGTAGTATAATAAATAGTTCAACAGAGTACATGGAAAGAAATATTTAACCAACCGCAATGCTTTTGATGGGTAAGAGATATTTTATGAAATATTATTCTCTTTTTTATCAAAATGTCTTCAAACAAAACATCGGTTTTCGTAGTATTCGTTCACTTTTCATTTATTCCTTTCTCCCCATCGTACACTTTCGGCTCAAACTGCTCCCTCCCGTCTTAGAATGTAGAAATATCTTCAAACCAGTTATAATAATAATAATAATAATAATAATAATAATAATAATAATAATGTAGGAAACTCACAGAAAGGTGCCACCAGTAAAGCGTCGTTTGCGATTTTTTTTTTCTTTACTCACTCGTAACAAGCTCCCTAAATTCACCAATTTACTGAAATAATGGTGATCAGTTAGTTACTTCTCATCTACATCGTAAAGAACTGTTCAGATGCATTCTTTAACGTACGTAAATGCCAATGAATACAGAAATCGCGTGTTTCTCTTTTCTCTGGCCGATTATGGCGGATAGCGCGGATTACTCTAGAAACCCCGCAGTAAAATGAGCCAGGACGAGCTTCACCTGCGACGTAGACAAGTGTGAATTTGTTCTTTCGTAGTTTTCACTTTCAAGAGTCGTCGTTGATGTTAGCCACTTCGCCAGACGAGGCGGCGAAGCAAAAACGCAGCATTCCTCCTGGGAATTGGACGGAGACCATCTCCAACACATGTGTTAGTATTTCTTTAAAGGTTCCGTGCATGACAAAATGGTTACGGGCGAACGTATTTTAAGCCTCAAGTGCTACTTTCGAAGATTTCTGACTTTTTGTGTGTGAATTAAAGAATGCGGTAGCAGTTTATTACCCGACCCAAGGCATGTAAGTAAGCATGATGTAGCGGGGATCACATTACCAGCTCGTTCAGTGAGCACTTTTCTCTCGTTATGCGGGCGTCTGTGGAGAGATAGCAGGATATGCCTCCCTCGACGAAACCGGTCGCCAGGATCGTTGATGATGATTATTACTACCGCTCATGCTTATTAGGTTTTTCCTCCGCGAGGTGCTCATTCGGACGTATTAGGAGAGAAAATATCGTTGTTACCATCTTAAGCCGACAGGTATAAGCTCTATAAACGATGCTTTTCCTTTGCCCGGCAGACTTGTTTCTTGCCCTACAGGATGGCAATACTCATAACAGGAATTATCCACTACCTTGACCAGAATATCAGTTCCCATTTCCTCTCTTCGGGAGAACTAATGCACTCCTATAATAAATTTCCCGTCTGGTTTGGAAGAAGTGAAAAAAGGAGCCATTTAGAAATTCACCGGGAAAATCGTACTCAAATCTACTCGTAATCATGAGATAAACAATAATTTACTCTTATTACATTTTATACAATGTACGTCAATGCAAAGAAAAATAATGAATAGCTGTGTTCTATTTGCTAAAGAGTTATTCGTAATCACCATTTAAGAGAAGACAATACTATACAACGTTGTTCTTATTAAGATTCAAGACGATATTCTTCTCTTTAAAATCGATTAGATTCACTTAATATTACGCATTATTTCGTTTTTCGGAGCAAGAATCTATGCAGCGTCTAATGAACTGAAAGATATGTTGAATTCAAATGTGTGACGTATGGTGATGAAAATTGCTCTGGAGGAAATTCTATCTCATAATGTTTGAAGTACGATCAGAAACGACACCTCCAGCCGCTTGCTTCGAATAACGCCAAGCCGTACGGTCTTGCGGAACGGAGTTGCAAGGAGAAACACGGTCGTCAAGGATCCGCGCATCATCCGAGTATGTGCGCCTGGCCGGGTGCGGCGCCTGCGGCCAGCGATGCCAACGCTCCGGCGCCGCCGCCAACGCCGCCGCCAACGCCGCCGTCGCCACTGGTCCGCGCGGCCCGTTTGCCCATAGAAGGCCAGAGCCGGTCGCCGCCGCCGCCGCCGCCTTCATCCGAGTCGCAGCCGAAGCCGCCCGCACTGCGCGCCGAGAGGGCATCAGCCGCGACCCTCGCTCGCAGGACGCGTTCGCGGGTGTGCGAACCTTACGCGCTTTGCTCTTTTCTCCGGTTCAAACAAGAGTATTCTTCGCTAAAGAAAGAAAGAAAAGCTCTACTGCTCCGAAGAACATTTTTACGCGACACGACCGCAAGTCGGAGTTTTACGAGCGCCCCCTTATAATGGTTTTTATAAGCTTTATTGCAATACATGAGCTTGACCACTTTCACAGTGCTGTTGATGGAACCCTTATTAGAGTGCGTTGGTTAGTTTCAAATGAAATGAGATTGCGTCTTACAAAAAAGTGTCACTCGCGTATTTATTGGAAGTGGAGTCGCTGACGTTTCCCTCCGTCATTCAGGGTTTATTTTCGAACTGTTTCCTCAATTTCCAACAGCCTTCGTTACGTAAGATTTCGGGAAGTGTATTGACTTTCACTGGTATGTTCAGGGATTTGCAAGTGTTTCTTTCAGTAT
Source organism: Teleogryllus occipitalis (assembly GCA_011170035.1). NCBI lineage: Eukaryota > Metazoa > Arthropoda > Insecta > Orthoptera > Gryllidae > Teleogryllus > Teleogryllus occipitalis. The sequence continues at coordinate 377,304 of BLKR01000100.1, read as the reverse complement.
AATTTATCAATAAACTGCAAGTCCATTAATCTTTATCTCAGCTGTGGAAAGATTACACGAAGTGTTCAATTAGCGAAAAGTGCTTCAGCATGCATGTCATTCAATAATCATCAATAAAGTATTTATTTATTTACTTTAATATTTAAAAAAAATTGTGACGTACTATGAGAAGTGTACTCTGTGCAAGTTATCGTCTGGGATCCCTATTTCATATGCGAGTTGAATTCTGATTACAAAATACAAGTGTGTTTCTCTTAATGCATTCCTCCGATATGCAAAGTGCCCTTCTTTAGTTTCTTGCTTTCTCAAAAACACTGTAGTAGCACTCTACTACTACAGATGAGTTACTTACCAGATAGGTGCGAATTTTTATCGTGTTACAGTACGTGCCGTGAGTTGTCACAACATGCGTGTTTGAAGCACTTGCGACGTAGTTCCAGGCGTTAATGCAAACTGTACGCCGGGTCGCAGCAAACGTGTGACTGCCGAGGGCTACGCACAGTGGGACAGTGGAGAATCGACGCGGTCAAACATCTGGATTCTCCTTTTATGGAAAACGCCTTTCTTTGAGAAAAGAGTTATAAAAGAAAATGAATTGCATTGAATAGGATAGAATACTATATATAAATAAAAAATTGAAAAATAAATAATATCAAGGGTGTAGTGTAAGCATCTGCATTGTGGAGAATTCCTTAAATTCACAATTAAATTAAAATAGAAAATAAGGATTTTTGTTAGTTTGTGAATGTATTGGTGGTTATTACATTTTATATTGAATTGCAGGTGTGTAGTGAAACTGAAGACCGAGGATAATTCACCATTGTCTGTACGGCAGCAATCGCGATCGAGCATTCTCAGCGAAAACAGGGGTGTTAATGCTGGTGGAGTGGGCTCTCCCAGCGATTTCAAACAAGGGCAGTATTACTTATATCTGGGCTTCATACACTACCGTATCAGGTTGTTACGAAGTCGTTGCCTGTTCCAGTCTCCTGTTACGTCTGGGCATTTGGATGTTTATCGTCCGGCGAGGAGCCAATGCCCCATCAAACGTTGTCTCCGCGCTCGACGTCCGTTTGCGTTAGACGTGTCTCATTGTGCGGAGGCCACCGCCCCAACTCCCAAGAGGCTCGAGCGCCGTGGCGCGGCGCGCTCACTCGTAAAATCCCCGCGCGAGGGCGCGCATCGCAAGTAACGCGCGCCGCTTTACGAGGGATGGGACCCGACGGCTTTTTCCCGTCCCCTGCCCCCGCTGCAGGTGCGACCGCCCGAGTCGCGAGAGCGCCGAACGAGCGTTTGGCGGCCCGCGTGTCGATTGGTTAAGGCGGTCGGTCGCAGGTGGTCGTAGTGGCCCGCTGTTGCTGCGGGAATGAATGTTCCTACCGCGCGACGCGGAAGGCGAAATGATACAGTTTCTACTAATTAATTTTGGTGAAGCCTTCTAGATGTGGGCGATGATTTTAATCATGCTATTAAGAAACGCATTATTGACTACTTCGTTTTCCATGCGCGTTCGTTCACCGGTGCGGTCTGCCCTTTCTCGTTCTTGAATTGACTTGAGAATGGCAAGGCAATTAGGAAGCGATCAGAATTTATTTGTCGCGAAAATTTTAAGTGAAGTTCAGACGCTAATGGGACGAGTTTTTTACTACACTATTCATTGCCACACTATTTAAAAGTCCAATTTGGCATCGATAGTTTATTCTTTATTACAGTTGCGTTTGTACTGTAGATAACATCGCGTTGCACACAAACATTGTTTATGTATTAGATGCATACACCTTTTTTCTGACGTTAACGATTTTTTGAGAATACATTCTCCCATTAATTTAAATTTTAGTAGGCTTGTAGGATTATATCAAGAAATGTTCTGAAAATCCGTTTTCATAAGCTTAAATAAGATACACGCCGTCAGTGAACTTTACGTCGTCTGACGTGTGCTTTCGCCGCTGATTGTATATCAAAAATAGTGAAACTTTCCGTCACCTCTAACGACCGCACGGGGCTAAATAAAGCACGGAGTGCTTTATCACTTTCATTTTTGACATCGATTGGCACGGGGAAGACGAGCTGGGCGAATAACGAGTAGGTGACGAGTGCGTAAAGCCGATGTAAGGTCAGAGCGGGCACGTCCGCGTGGGAGGCGAGCGAGTGTATCGCGTTTCTTCGCTCGTTAGATCGCGGTCACGGTCGGCGCGCAGGCGCGGGCAGGGGCGGGGGCAGGGGGGGCGAACGACAGGCGCGGCGCGTGTGTGCGTAACAGTAGGAAGATCTTCGCCGCGTGAAGGTCCCGATGGGAACCTTGGATACGGCGCCGTGGCGCGGAGCGGAGCGCCCGCCCGCCCGCCCGCGTGCGGGCTTGCGTTCGCAGGGGGGCAGGGAAAGGCCGGGGAAGAGGCGTGCTAGATTACAAGTGACGTGTTTGATGTTGCGCGCACACTTCGCCGCGCTTTGAATATATTAGCGCCCCTGCGTGTAGCGGAATATCGTCGGTTGGCGTTTTAAGGGGATTCATTAAAAGCCACTTGAATTTCCATGGGAATACGAATGTTTTATAAATATTTACCGAAAATTAATAGAAGTACTTGAAGCGTTTCGTGGAAAATCCAGTGATTGAGTATTATTATCGTAAAATTACTAACCGCATTCTAAATATTCATTTACGATTACATTTAATTCAACTCCTCTCTGAACATCCTTCTTTTATATCCCCCGTGTCAACCCATTTTAATCCATTGCTCCTGGTACGTACAAAGCTCCTTGTCGTTGTTTACATGCCTCTTATTTGGCCTATTGGCGCGTTTTATACTTCCATACTGACATCCTTGGTCTTCGGCAGATGATTCTTTAAAAAACATGTATGGATGTGGAATTCAAACTATTAACACCTGGTAAGTGGAGTTCAAACTATTGGAAAACGATATTTACCAGCAAGCGAGAAGACGGAAGTAAACGGGTTTCAAAACCTGTTGTCCTACTTTTGAAAAAGTACCTAACTCACGTAATATCTTTTGACCATTCAGCATTTCTGTATGTTTCATATTTTGAGCGTTTGGAACAAAAGTTATAATTTATTGTGGAAGAAAATGATAAAGTATTTCACTTTTTTAAATGTTTATATTAACTGGAGATTTTTAGAGGGAAATTGACTAAACCTGATTCGACGGTCTTATTCCACAGAACTATCCTTCCAACATTAAACTCTGGGAGATGTATTGTTTTAATTAGCTTCTGTGATTCATAGGGAGATCGGAGTTTCTTTTTTTGCGTTTCAGTGTGAATATAGTTGTCATTTTTTTATTTGAATAGCGTATTTTTACGCCCACCATGCGTAACATTAGATGAAAGGCTCGTTTGCAGCGCGGAAGATCGACTTGACCTGTAACGTCGCGTGACGACACTCGCTGTGCCTGCTTGCACGCTTAGACTACTGGAAGTAATTGCATAGACAGTACACGCCGGGCGCACATGCGATATTGTCGTGGATGCTTTACGCAAGCCAGTGCTGCGTGCTGCGCGGCACGGAGCAGCTATGAGCTCCCACGTTAGTTGCAACACTGTTGACGCGCGCGCGCGCGCGCCCGCCCGCCCACCCGTCGTGCTCCGCCCACTCCTTGTCCGCGCCGGAGCCCCTGCGTTTATGTGCGACGCGCTCCCTCTGAGCCGAAATGGACCCACGGAGGTGGATGAACGCGATCACCCACCCACCGACCTCATATCAGTAAAAAAAAGTATGGTTTCGAACATCGAACTAAAGTGCGATATAGTGCTCGTTGTGTTGAATTTGTTTATTTTGCAACAGTTAAAACAGGCACCTGCAACTTCTGGGACTGACGGTATTGACTGGTGGTCTTCAACCATTCTTAACCAAACGGCCGTTCTTTGGTGAAACACTGGCGGGCCTTGATTTTTTAATAACAAAATAACTTTATACTTACGTAACACATATATCATATGTAATATTACAATACGTGTAGGAAAGACTTAACATTAAAGGGCCTGTATAAGTTTGATTTACGTTTTTTACACTTTGCAATGTCAACGAATAACAGAAAATTCATTGAACTTAATGTAAATTCATTGAACATTGAATTTAATGTGAGACCTGACTCTGTTTCTTTGTCACTAAATCAATATTGGCTTTAATATTGAAATAAGTTAGAGAGCCGTTTTTCTAAGTGAAAATGGGAAGTTTGTTCCTCAGTTCTGATATCAGGATTTTCATCCCTGAGAAAAAAGCTGCTTTCAGAACAAATACTCGTTTTGGTAACCTTCCCATATTGAACCAGCGCACGTCTGTGTAATACACTATCGCCATACTCTATCGATTTTGTTATGGTGCTGTTGGAATTGGCTGTGCTGCAGACCATCAAAAATTTAGCAACGGGCCGCGTTGTAGTTAAAACGTGTGTTTGGGGACCTCCAAAAGTAGTCTACGGGTCGCGGGATGAAGATCACTCGTATAGACAAAAGTACTGTACAAAAATGAAATGCTTGAGAAACTAGATCAACTACTTGTAGGGATAGGGATAAAGGACTGAGAGGACTACACGCTATTGAAAGGCACTTCATTTAATGTGGAGGCGAATGTAAAAAGTAGTTAATGAAATGTTATTAATTTTATAAACTCTAATGTTTTGTCTTCTGAGACATTTGATTCGAAAAACCTTCCAAAGAATACGCAATGCGCTCCTGTGGATTCGATTTCGTCCCACTGTTCGCTGAAGCTTCTCTGTGCGTAACGCCCCGCCGGAGAGCGGCGCAGATATAATGCCGGCGCGCGAGCGCGCGGGTTCGCCATTAGGCCGCCCTGCCACCATGCGGGGAGGCGATGTAACGTCGCATTGAGGTCGACTTCTCGGGCGCTCGCAGATTGCTTGCGTGCACGCGACTTCGCTTGTCCACGTCCTGTTGCGCGCCGTCGCCATCGCCACCGTCTCATCCGCCCATCGCCCGTCATATCGCCATGGTCCCTTTTGCCGTCCTCTTCGGCCATGTCACTCGAGGGTTTTGGGATGGTTATGACCTAACTGGTTTTGACCTAACTGGACCAGGGTTTTCGTTTCTTTGCTCCTGTTATAATAAGGGCTCTTATTCCCATTACACAATTCTTTCGTTCTTTACCACTCAGACTTGCCTCGCGCCGTTCGTCTTTCTACCCCGCCCTTCCCAATTCGCTTACCCCGTCCCCTCGTATCTCCAGTATGTTTTCCCGCTTTTGATGGTGTCGTGCCCTCGACGAACTTTTCTTACGCTTTCCTTGACCGCGCAGGCTCCAGGATTCCGCTGGTAGTGTTTTTTCGCTGAATTGCACGGGTCAACGTACAATACAAGTCGTAAATCAATGGAAAAGAAGCGACGGAAACGGAAATCAATGGGAAAGGCGCAGTTACGAATAATAAGGGATTTACACCAGGTTTTAAGTCCCTAATCGAAAGTTTTGTCTCAGTTGGTGAGTGTAGCATTAGGACTGACCATTTGTACTGGAAGTTGTATGAAGTGCTCCGATGTATTCCGCCCCCGGATGAAGAGGAGAATCAGGCGTCGCGCGTCTGTGTGTGTGTGTGTGTGTGTATAGGGGGGAAGAGGGGATGTGTATGACGAAGGGTATTTGAATGGAGTTGGGCCGCTGGCGACGCAGTGGTGGGTGGACAGGGCGCGGCGGGAGTGGGGCCGGGGCCGCGGGGCTGCTCTCCAGCAACTAGTCTGTTTACCCAGGACGCTCCCAGCGCGCGCTCTCGCGTGGCCCACATGCGCCGCCCTGCCCTGCCCTGCCCTGCGTTGGTCGAGCGCGTGTGAACCGAGTATTTGACTTGGCTCTTACCTCCGCTACGCCGCTCCACACTGGGACCTGAGCTGTGTCGGCCCACGTCCGCTCCAGCTGCCGCGCTCCGCACTTCGAAACTCCGTTCAGCCGTGGCTGTATGCTTCATTACTGTATTTGGGAGGATTGCGTACCTATTTCTCTCTCAGGTCGTAATTTAGGGACGGTAGTGTTCCAGCTTTGCACGGACGACTGGTTGATGCATTAATGGGCTGGTGGCGGAACCTCTCGTGTGTGAATGTGATTTCCACGTATGAAAAGATCATTGGATTCTAAGAAAAATGAACCGAATACTGATGTTTTTCATAGTTCTTCGGTTGGTAATGCTTGATTCTTTGAATTACGCTTTAGTTGTTCCTTAATCCTTTTGAAGGCGAAAATGTTAATAAGTAGTACGCAATACTAATAAATTCAAATCCAAACCTGTGTTTTGATGCAAGGTTTCGGGCAGAAGAAGCCTACCATTCTGCATCATGAAATATTTGGCTGAGTGTAAGTTCTCCGGCTGAATATGCTCGCTGTATATACGAAAGATATTATTGGAAAATAATGGCACTATTCACATGTCTTTCTCAACATGGAGCAGTGCTCAAGAACAAGTTTTATTGCTAGGTAGCGGACGATTGATTTATTTTGAATTCTTCGTCAGATGTCCGGTAAAACGCTCGGGATTGATATCGAGATCCTTAAAATTGATATTAAGTTTTAAACAGTATTCAAAATACATTTAAAATAAAGTTTTGTGTGCGTGTAGTGTCATATACTTTCCTTGTGAATAGAAGCACATCCAGTTTTCATGTCCTAGCACAGCAAAAAAATCCTCTATCGACTTTCATTTTCATTATTTCCTAACTTATGCTGAAGATAATTTTTACTCCATCACATCCAGATTGGCAGCATTACACAGCATACTTGCACCGTTTTACCAGTTCGTTTCGAGTCTTGTTTCTAGCTTACTAGCTTTGTATGGAGTGGGTTCACGCCAACAGCCAGTCCTGTAGTCGAGGTAGTTTCAGCAGGGTGGTTCTAAGGCAGGCCGATTGTAAACACGGCGGGGCAGTTGCGTCGCATGTCCTCACGTTTTTGTCACGTCGCGGGGAGACGAAACCTCTGGTGGGCAGCAGAGGCGCAGGTAGGATGGGCCTCAGGGAACAAACGCCCTTTGGATCGGTTTCTTTATGTATTCGAGGGACCGGGTAGAAGCCTCGTAGTCGTTACGAGGCCATGTTACACGGCTGTTAACGGCAAAGGATAGCATCAGTGGCTCCAGCTGTGTGGACTCGTCGTTTGATATGAGTTGTTTGGTTCGTTTTTGGATCCTGGTGTTAGCAGTCTGCTTAAGAAAGCGGATCTTCTCTTCAGTTAAGTCATACTTGCTCATAAACACGAAAGAAAATATTTGAAAATAAGACCAAATTGATGATAGGTGTTGTTCACGTGTATTTTTATGGTAGGTATGGTGGTTCTAAAGAATTACATTGTTGTGGTCATTTGTAGATTGAAATTCTCGACATCGAGTGCGTCGGAAGTGTGTTTTGTTGTCTTCCGCGCTTCCATTTGCCCCTTGCCTCCAGACTCCTGCAAGACTTCGTTGCGGGGGCTGGTGTAGTTTCGTGTTTGCGGTAATTTGTCGGTATCAATAAATCGCGCAGCGCTGCCGTTTGGTTTGTGTGGCCGGGGCGGAAGCGGCGAAGGGGAGGAAACCGCACCGGCCGCGGCCTTGGCATTGCGTAAGGCCCCGCAGCGCTCGAGCGGAAGGCGCGGAGGCCGGACTTCGCGCCGCCTCGGCCTTGCCCCAGGCCGCAAAGGAAGACCGTTCCCAGCCGACGCGCCCGGTCGCTTCAGTTCGCACGTGGCGTAGTAAGTGTTAAGGGGAAGTAGCCTATCTTCTGACCCTTCCTTTTGTACGCGTGCCCCATCTGGATTAATGCAGCAAAAAAATAACGTTAATAAATGACAAATTTTTCAAAACCAGTACCTACAGTAAGTGCCAGTTCCCTAAGTTGGTAACCAACGCCTCTTCGTTTGTTACCAACGACCAATTGCACAAAGAACTCTCCATTAAACCCATAGCCAAATACATTACATTTCCTCCAACTTTATTACTCGATACTACTAGTCCCCACATTAAATACACTCACCTCGGCCGAAATCCTACACACCCAATCCAAATTCAAAACAAATAACCCTTCCAAGTATTTCTGAAACAAAAGAAAGTAGAAAAAAAACAACGCTGAAATTGTCAATTAATGGAGGTGCCTATTTAGCCTTCTCATTCTTGAACGAGGTTAAGCGAAGTATGTAAGTAGTGAGCAATCAAAAATGTATGTATGGAACAACGTTTTTCTTGTCAACGAGAAGTGGTCTAGCCGGGAGTGAGGGAAATCGCACATACGCACATCTGCACACTCGAGGAGTTACTCGAATACTGTATGTGGATGTATTGATCAACAAGAAAATAAATAAAGAAAAAGATGGGGAGAAGTATGAGTGTAACGAGGATAATGTTGAAAGAGGATGAGAAGATGAAGGTAACATTAAAAGGTGTCGGGTAATTCGCCCAATGCTATTGTGTTGATTCACCTTTGAAATCGTGCTTGAGTTACTCCACAGAACAATAGAAATACCTTAGGCGCATTAATGCATGTATAATTTTACCATGCATCTCATTTGCCCACTATCTGCCTTTGACATATCAAAATACACGTTTTGCGATTTTTAACTGAAATTCTAAAAATAGCGAAATTACCGTACGGTTTCAACTTTTTTTGGGGGGGAGGTGTTCACTAAGAACGAATATTACGCATGCCCCAACTGCATAAGGCGTTGTTGTGATATAACAGCTGGTTATTTCAGGGCAAAGGTGAAAGAAAATTGTGAGACAAAGGCTTCATTAAATTCCGAACCAGTCGTGTGGAAATGCAATGTTATCAGTATCACAATTGTTTATTTGCGCAGTGAAATTTGTACGTATACATCAAGTATATGTAACTACAATATTTACGATGGGTTTTTGCAGTGCAGGAAATTGATCGGCATTAAAATTGTGATTACTAACTGAATGTAGATTTTTTATCACTCTTTGCATTCTACGTGAAGTTGATTCGTAAACATGAGTGTGAGCTCAATGTTTGTTAATTGTAATCCACTGGACAACAATGCAATTTAAAATATCTACTCGGTACTTTCGTTTGCGTAATTTTCTCGATATTATTAACATACGTATTACTACATGTGAAAATACGAGAGATTTACATAATTAACTAAATCGCCTATGGAAGCGACATATGTCAGATCTTAGATACACGAGAGGGAAATTTACATCGGAAAGAATGTGGACATGAAGCCATTCCACCACAAAATGTTAATTGTACAGATAGAAGACTGGAACTCGTTTTTTTCACAAGCTCGTTTTTCAATCTGGTGGATGGTGGATAGATCGCTTGTTGCACTAAATAGCCCATTACTCGTTGATCGAGACACAACGCGTTAGTCGTACGAGGTCGTTTGCTTGCTCTTGCTCGGTTGTCAGATTAGGATTACGACTGGTTAGCGAACGTCTTTTCCTCAAGAGCCGGGCCAGTGTGTTGCTTTTTTTCCCCGTTGTGCGAAACACGTTTGCATGTCGAGCCGGAGCGTACGCCGTGAACCGCGCCGATTGAGCGGGTGGGAGCGGTGCAGTGAGTCAACTGTGGCCTTCCCCATTTCGCAGCGCCGATGCGCGGCGCGACGGATACTGCAGAGCTTTACGAGCGTGGTGGCGTTAGCGCGTGCGGGGCGGGAGGAGGTCGGGAAGGTAGTGGCCGAGCACTAGCGGCGTTTACGCTCACGCAGTCATTGCTGTTGCAATAGACACCCTTTGCTCCCGGTCAGGAGCCTGCTGGACTCTTTCTCTTCTCTTCTCTCTCTCTCTCTCTCTCTCTCTCTCTCTCTCTCTCTCTCTCTCTCTCTCTCTCTCTCTCGGAAGTCTTTCTTCCCCTCTTTTATAATTCCGTGTTTACTCGCATAGTGGTGCTTTTCAACATTATCTCCGTCATTGCGTGCATGCGCCGCCGGTCGTTAGCAGACACTCGTTAGCGAATTCACGTAATGCTCGCTTGATTGTTTAATCAAGGCCGACTTACTTACGCCGCGTTTGACCCCTGTTGTTTGCTGTTGGGTAAACATAAAAAAAATGGTTGTACCGTTTTTTTTTTAAACGATTGCTAATCTGTTCCGTAACAACTGCGGGTTAATCATGAAATGGTATACCCATTTCAAACAATATGGAACCATTTCCAAATCGTCCTAAGATGTACTGACACTCTGATATCTGCCCTGTTCCTTGATGCCTTCTAGCTTCATTATGTCTTCATCCTTCTTTTTTTCTATTTCTCCGTAGTCGTTTTACGCTACCATCCATTTTCTTGTGTGTTCACTGTCGCCTGGAGACTAACGATTTGTTAACATAAGCGACTCGTGAGAGTAGAAGCAATCTTCGCCGCCTCCATCTCGAACTCCATTTCCATCTCGGTCGTTCTTCTCCTACTCGCGCGTACATGTGGAAGCCATTCGCGGCTCGCTCCTGCGGGCTATCAGATTCGTCGCCTGTTTTTACTGCGCCCCATCTTTTTCTCCGTCGTCTGCTGCAGCGCTGGCGGCGGCAACGGCTACGAGGAACATTATCGCCGTATCTTCGCAGTGTCTGCCATTCCTGCAGTTGCCGCACGCTAGTCCGGAAAGGGCCGAAAGGTGCTTTTATACTAGGGAAAAGCAAAAGGAAAAAAAATGAAGGGGAAATTATTAATTGCAATTTACTCAGATTGTGTGTTTTTTTTTAGATAAAAGAGTGATGTAATTGATAATTCACGAAATGGAGTTGTGAATAAGCGAATAAATAGTTGAATACCTAACAGCGGTCATAAAACACGCGTAAGTACAGATGGGGAAGACTGTTAAAGAAATATTGCAATGAATCATGAAACTTCGCAAGGCGTTCCCAACGTAAGCAGGTAACTTGTTGAAATGTATTTTTCGTGTATATGTGGATAACATCGTAGTGTCCTTCAAACATCATTCATGAAAGGAGAAAGAAAACGATGGCAAAACGAATTTTTTCGTACGTTCAGCGATGCAATTTTGTTTAATTCCCCCCCCCCCCTTTCTTTTGTGGACTTTATCATTTCGCAGCCGTGGCACTGTGTGGCGCGCGTGTTTGGCGTGGGTCGGGCCCACTGCGTGCCGGCGTAGGCCGCCGCGCGTGACGCTCGCCTCGAGGCGCTTGGCCGTTTGCAAAAAGCGAAGCCGCCAATTTGTTTCGGTGACACGAGCGACGGCGCCGCACCGCGACAATGACTTGACTGACGGACGGATGGACGCCTTTTCGCGCGGGGCATTGTTTTCTGAAATGACGAAGGCTTTAAGAAAGTGTTTTTCCCACATTGGCATTTCACCCACGCGTAGGCAGAAGTTACGATTGCTTGTCTTGGGAAGGAGTTTTGTGTTCACTGACACGTCGTTGAAGGAAACTTCACCTCTTAGAAGGTGCGGTTGCGATGATTTTAGTGTCTTAACGTCTGAGTTTTGTGAAATACACTGCAAGTTTCTTGCACTTGTGTTCTTTGGGAAGATCAAGATGACAGAAGTATTCGCCAAGAAATGGTTCATTACTATTCTTCCGCGTGCTTACATTTTGATATTTTATTGGCATATTTCTGTTGAATTATTTTTTTTAGTATTCCGGGATTAACGTACTAGTGATAATGCAACTGCTTCTCTCCTCCTTAGAAATTTTACGTGGAGCTGATTGCAGCTCACTTGTCACTGCATTTGCAGCTGAGATAATTTATTCAAACGCAATTTCCTGAACTAGATTGACGTTGAGTTCTGTTAATATTACCGCAGTTTGCGCTGCAGTAAATTGATTTACCCTTTACCCTAGTACTTCGTGAATGTATTCATACTATGAGTGATCGCTTTAGGTCTAATCTAGAGCGTGGGCACCTGGGTTAAATAGAGAACGATTGGAAATTATATGCTCAAATTTAATGCCGTAAATTCATAAATGTGTTTATGCAAAAAAATTATATTCCCTCAAAATTTAACAGTTAAATCTCAGGAACCGACTGCCAGGTAAAATCTAACGCCAATGTACAGAAGATACTGTCTCGCTAGAAATTATTCTTCCTTGTTATTTGTTAAAATGTTCTGAAGAAATATTTTGGGATAAACCGACTTTGCAGTCAGCTAAATATTATTTTGTGTGTGTCTACGAAAAATTAAATGTTTTGAGGAGCAGTTAGCAGCACAGCTAAATCTGAAATAAATCCTTTTAATTTGTGTATCATTTTACTTCAAAATGTGTGCAATCGTCCAGTGGCCTTTATTCTGCTGGTAGATGAAGTTAAACGATCTTTGCAACGACAGTACGGCATGCATGTTGAGATACGACGATAATGATTATGCTGTGGTATACAATGCTACGAGCAATTAATTAAACGTGTAAGTGAAATCGACGAAACCTGCCGTGAACAGCTTTGCCCATCTCAAAGACTTTAGTGGGTGATCAGGATGTGAAGCCCGTTACCCAGAGATACAAAGCTAACGCAGTGACTGGCACGTAAACGGGCAATGCCTGTTACTTCAGGGAGGGTTGAAGAGAGTGTTTTTCCACCGTGTACAGTCCTTGTTCGCCTTGGCTCCCTGCTCGTGCACACGAACGCGTTCCTTTGTGCGCTCCGCCACGCCTGGATCAAGAAAGCGACACGCCCCTTCGCGGCGGTTTCACCCTCCGGAGGTCGGCCCTGGCCCGCGGCGCCCAGTGACTTGCCCGCGACCGCGCATTACCTTCCACCCCGAGGGCGGCCCATGGCCCCCCGACCGCGCCGCCAACCACGCCCCGCCTCAGACGCGCCCCGGGTGATGGAGCGCGAAGCAGCGCCACGGCGAACGCATTGCGCCCCGAGTGAGCGCTCGCGGCGGAGCGCCGGCCAACGGTGAGACGGTTCTTCTCGTTTGTTCGTAGTTTTATTCATTTTCTTTGTTATTGATATTTCTGGGCGCTTCAATTGCTATGATCACTGGTTCTGTACGTGGAGTGCATGTTATTATCGCGGAAGATGGCGGTGATCTTCCACCACTGATCTGGCGCCGTCCTACACGTCGGCTTGCGGGGTTTTCTCTAACCACTCTCTCTCACCAGCGGGATACCGCCCAAGGCGGTCAAGCTGTAAGCTCCCGACATACGTGGTAGTGTGCTGCATGTAAGTGAAAGTGTGTGTACGTAAGGGTTGAAGAAAGGGCAAGGAAGAGGGAGGAAAGATCTCTCGTGGTCCGTGGCCACTCTGTAAGGGTACTCATCCGGCATTCGCCTGGAGTTGATCGGAGAAACCACGGGAAAACCACCTACCGATCTGAGTTGCCGACCGCTAGAATTTCTTCTCCAGACAGCGGGTAAAAAGTTCTACGTAACTAGTATCTAGCTAATGTCAAATCTTGCACTGTCAGGACTCGAACCATAGGACCTTCCAGATAGAGGCACTGCAGTGACATCAGTTGATGCCCTGAGTCATCACTTCGTTTGTGAATTTCGACAGAAATCATGATTTTTCGATCGCTATGAACGCTAGTTTTTTCTTTGTGCCGACAACTCATAATTTCCGTTGTGTGAGTTCTCATTTCTTTTTTAAATTGTTCAAATTTTACTTTACTTTTTACTTTGCTCTTTCATCTATCACCTCGCGCGTAAAGATTGTCTGGTTTGTCGGTACAGTTATGTGGATGTCACACTGAACCCAGTTTTCGTGAGAAAATGCAATGGAGGTAAAGCGAATGTGAGCGTACTTTGCTGTTTTATTTCTTTTCTCGATTGTATTGCTACGATTGTGTACTTCTGTCATTGTCCTGTCTCAGACCACTAATTCTGCAGTTACTCCTGTATTTACTTTTACTTTTACTTTTCTCGCGTGTTTTGTTTAAAAATATTAAATGGCTCTGTTGTGCTGGTGTGCGAGTTTTTTAGAGTACTATGATGCAGGTGTCTTTCTAAGTGCGCCACGTCGCCCTTACTTCATATTTTCCTATTGCTTTAATAAAGTGATGACAGTGGTTCCATCATGTGGGAATGTTCATCTTGCGTGGTAACTATGTAGGTAAAATACTGTATGGTAGTCTTGGTCGTTGCATTTTGTGCGTTATGCTCTCAACTTATTTTAAGTCTTACGAAAAATATTGTAACTCGCATCTGCACACGCTACTAACACGTTTCAGTAACATTCTCTCTTTTTTAATTCGCGTAAAGGTTATATTATAAATGTGTGTTATTTAGCAATGGCTCTTTTTCGCAGAATATGTAATTAATATATTTTAGTTAGAATTTCATCCAATATATTTTGTGGTTGATAGAAACATTTCCAAACACAGAGACATTTTATACTAGTTAATGTTATTATTGTCAATGGAAATGATAAAATAGAAACGATAAATATAATTAACATAATTATTGGATCATACGTATTGATAATTGCGTCCACTAAAATGTCACAAATTCAATTTGTTCTCTGAAAACAGTATGTTTTGACTTTTATCTCTAGTGCTTCACACAATTTTCTTGTCAACCTAATAACGTTAAATAAATGTAAACTTGACGCCGCTTAAATTCTATGACACATGTTCTGCTGTATTGGTTTAATTAGGCGGAACGAAATATGGTGTACAATATTTACTTTGATCATGTTAGATTTGTTAGTTATTTTTCATGAAAATTTCAACTATGAAGAGTACATCGTTACAGTCAGTGCGACACTACAGCTATTGTCCATTTCTTAATGCACCTCCATTTGATCTTTATTGAAATTTGATTTTGAGTTACTTTACCTGGACTGTTACTCTCTTTGCGAATTCCTTTCTTCAGGAATAACTTCATAAGGATTGAGCTAAAATGAGAACGTCTCCAGTGTCGTCGTTTACAGCATAATCGCACATCCAATTTTCGTTCTACCTACCCGCTTCTCCGCGTAACAACCCTTATTTGGTTGACGAGCTCGTAGTATGAACGCCGTCTTTGTTTCGGAAAAAATGCTTGGCTCGGAGATGTTGCTCGAAGCCAGTTAATTGGTGCATGTAGGATAATGAGGGATAAGAAATCTAAGCGGCGCCAGAGGAACATCCGACGTAGCAAACTTTGCATCAGCGCAGGAGATTGTGTACGAACGGGCCTTGCCAAAATACGCCTAACTACCGCTCCGATGGGAGAGGTGGGGGTGGCGATAGAGCGGACCGAGTGTTGATATTGAACGAGCTTGAGGGAGAGGAGGTTGTGCAGGGCGGGGATGGAGGTTGAGCTGGGCGGAGATGGAGATTGAGCAGGGCGGAGATGGAGGTTGAGCAGGGCGGAGATGGAGGTTGAGCAGGGCGGAGATGGAGGTTGAGCAGGGCGGAGATGGAGGTTGAGCAGGGCGGAGATGGAGGTTGAGCAGGGCGGAGATGGAGGTTGAGCAGGGCGGAGATAGAGGTTGAGCAGGGCGGAGATGGAGGTTGAGCAGGGCGGAGATGGAGGTCGAGCAGAGTAGGGGCGTAGGTGAAGTTGGAGCGGGCCTTCCGTGGAGCCCAGCGCGCGGGAGGGGCGTGGTAGCGGAGTGGAGGAGTGCTCCGTAAAACCCAGCGCGCAGAGCGGATTAAAGAGCGACGCGCAGGCGGGTGGGTGCCCTGTCGGAAGAGGGAGGAGTCGGAGCCGGGGAAGAGAGGCAGCAGAGTGTTATTTTTTTAGGACCGGCTCCACTGGACGCCGCGCCGGCGGTCGCGGCGGGTGAACGGCCTCGCCTCTCCTCGCCTCGCGCTCCAAATCCCGGCCCGAGGTTTCCGCCCTTTTTTCTGCGAACGCCACCCGCTTCTCATACCTTTCGTCTACATCTTCTGCCTTGATTTTTCTTTCGTCTCTACGGACTTCGCCTCCATCTGTCAATCGGTTTTGACTTGTAGTCCACTATTTTTTCACTACTATTGTATCGTTTCTATCAGGATTTTACGTACGTCTGTAACCCTGGCACTGCTACCCCTTGTTAATTAACTTTCATGTTTTGTTTCTGCCTTCGCCCTCTTTAATTCTGGAAAATTAGTACTCAACCTTTTGAGTGCTAATCGAATGTTGCTTCCCTCTAAATGCGATTTACTTTCTGTTATGCACTAAGTAGTTTAATAATAACCATACATTAAAACAATACTCAAATTGTATTAATATAGAATACGTGTCTCTTATATTTGTCTCGCCACTTGCTCCCCCCTTTTGTTCCTTTTCTCTTTTACATCCTTTTTACTTGTCTTCCCTTTCTATGTGTCTAGCCTCTGAAGGCATCAGTACCATATGTCTCATTAGTTGCTGTGCGACTCCCTCTCGTTTGATCTCATTGCTATTTGCATTTCCTTTATTCTTACCCCTCACCAGTTTCGGCCGCCCTTCGGACTCCAGCTCCCTCTATCTACTGCGATATCTTCCATTTCGACCCCGCCGTCTTTGTCACGGCGCTCGCGAGTTGAGCCCTGGCTCTGCGGCCGAGGTGAGTCTTGCGGATGCGTGGACCCAGTAACACCCCTTTGGCTGACACGTCGCGACGTTTCGATTGGTCGGGGTGGGAAGGGCGAAAGGCTTGTTGACGTCATCGCAAGTGCCCCTTGGCGCGGTCGCTGGCTGATCGCCCTGGAATTGAAAGGCATCGCAGCCGCTTTCGTTCGCCGGAACGCCCACCTCCGGCTGCTCCGCGAAGCGGCTGAATGAATCCTGGGCCGGCCTCCGTCGATATTTCCCTTTTCTGTATTTTTTTTCTTCTGGTTTTGTGTTCGGCGATATTCTGTTGAACGACCACATCAAATAAATATAGTAGAATACAAATATTGGCACTGAAATGGTTTTATTAGTGTTTCCGAAATGCAGTTTTCCACAATGCCGAAAGGCATTGTTTTATTATTATTGTAGATTACAAAGCTAGTCTGACAGTAACCACTTAAGATAAATAACTCGATCTTATTCAAGAATGAAGTCTTTAACAGCAATTTTAATTCCTAGAACTCCTTTTTGTAGTTTTTGCAATATATCAAAGAATGTTCTGTGAAATTTCTGTGGTGCATATTAAAATACACACTCTAAAATAGTAACATATTGGGATGAGATTAATTAGTTGGTTGAGTAACCAAGTCCTGAAGGAAGGAACAAAAATTAAACGTGTACAACAGGAGGAAATAAAAGCGCAGAAAATACATCGGAAAAACACAGGAAATGAGTACTGACGTTCAAAAAAATGCGCACTGAACTTGAGAATGTACCCGGATGGAATGGAAAAAATGTGTTGATATGGCGCCGGTTTCCGTTGTGAGGTAGTGAGGAAATAAGTGACGTGCCTTTTAAAATGCCACGTGTAGTTATCCTTGTAATACGCATAGATGCCAGTTGTTGCGGATAGACTAAGGATTCAGGATTTCTCTTCACTGTTTTGACATAATGAAATGTAAGATCTACGTGTTATTTTGATGTAAAGTCATTTTTTAGTGGTAATAGTTCTTCACGTGCGCTGACAGGTAAATTTAAGGCACAGAAAACGGCAAGACGCTGAGAACACTTGTAGGCGACACGATTGGCACACTGTTGTTTCGGGGATCAGCTGATTGACATACAATTTTTCACGTATTAGTCGGTTATTGCGAGAACAGCAATTCGGTCAGTGTGATCAGGTTTTCTGCGTAAGGAAAATTTCACCCGGTGATGTCGTGATATGTGGCAGCCACCAGGACTAGTCAGCCGAGGTCGCTCCGCC
The DNA here is from genome assembly GCA_011170035.1 of Teleogryllus occipitalis. Lineage (NCBI taxonomy): Eukaryota > Metazoa > Arthropoda > Insecta > Orthoptera > Gryllidae > Teleogryllus > Teleogryllus occipitalis. Next base: position 359,700 of record BLKR01000100.1, on the reverse strand, counting down.
GCCGATTACAGGAAGTGCCTGTGCGCTGAATCGCGGCTGGTGGCGCGTGGCCCTTTTCCCGGCCGTGTATCTTTCTGGCCTTTCCGCGAATTCGGCCCCGAGGCCCCCTGCTCGCGTCCCGCACCGCCCCTCGCCCCTCCCGCGCTGCAGCCGCAGCAGCACTTCGCAAAAACGCGCTCGGGGTTTTCCTCGTAAGCGCTCGTTTGTCAACCGCGATGTCATTGTGGTTGCGCCCGGAACGCAGCGGGGCGAGGCCGTGGAGGAAGAGGTGGAGGCGGGGACACGTGACATGTAGGGGAGGATGGCGGGAGAGGGCGAGACGATGGTAGAGGAGGATGTGTAGACCGAGCACTGCGACGTGCAGTGTAGGATGGCGGGATGATGGCAAAGGAAAATGTGGAGGCGGGGACACCGGGGCGTGGAAGGGAGGGTGGTAGGCGAGGGCTGGACGATGGCAGAGGAGGAGGAGGTGGATTATGGTACACAGCGAAGTGCAGGGGAGGATGCTGGGTGACGACGGAACGCCCGGGAGCGACGGGGGGCGGCCGGGCACCCGGATAACACGTGCACTTTCCTCTTGCTTCGTATACGGATGTAAGATTCTAGAATTAGATGTTTGCGCCTTTTGAGAGAAAGGTCAAGTGCACATGCCTTTGCAATGTTGCAATCAGAGTTATTTATATCTGTTGATCAATATGCCATTCAACCATCTTGTTAAGTGAATCTACTATGCAAGTTTTCCTGGAGCAGTTTACAGTAATTAGATCTTTGGTTGTCTTTCAATAGTGAGAAAAATAAAGTTCTGTATAATATGCATTACATGCGTTTACAATTCCATGAATACTTCCTTACTGCTTTTACTACTCACTTCCCAGTGTTCTTTGTCATGTGAAACAATAATAAGCTTGTTGTTCCCTTTTCCTGTTACTAAAATAATTTTTCATTTTTGCAGGTAAGCATCTGGTGAATCCTGTTGCGAATGCCGTATTCTGCATGCATTCACGGTAAGCCGGACGTATATTAGTAGCAGTGAGGTAGAAAATACGATTCCATTGATTTCTGCGTACGACATGTATAGATTTTACAGAATTATCCCTCTAGCGAAATAACCATTTTGAGCCATATGTATAGTGACATTTGCGGTGCAATTCTATTATCTGTAAAGGAATGTATTTAATAATTTGTCGATTATCAGTAGTTTTGTACATAGTTGCTACGGTACCGAATTTCAGGGTGATTGCTGTAGTTGATTTCGTTGTTACTTGCCTGTCGGTGACAGCTGCCGATCTGGCAACAGTCCACTAAACGAATACACACCTGCGCGGCATGCATCAACGCAAACCCAAGGGACGCCACTTGTGAATCGGATGCGCCCTGAAAAGCGAGCATCCTTGCGGTGTCGTCGTCTCGGCCCTGCCCGCCTCCGTGTTGCCGCGCTCCTCGTTACCTGCGCCGCCCCGCGGCCGCAGCTGCGCGCGGGCAGCGTTCCCTGCTCGTTACTATGCGGCGCACTGGGACCCGCCACTGCATCTTCTTTGCGCGACGTCTTCAGCCATACACGTTCGAGGGGATCGGCTTAGTTCATGACACTTGGATCGTTGAAGGCTGAACGGAGTCTGATTCGTGGGTAATAATGAATTTTTCGTATTTGATTTAATACTTGAAACATATTGATTTACTTGCATTTTCCAAATGTTACAGTACAGATTTTCCCCCTGAAAATATGCTAATTTTACGTTCATTAGAACAGTAAATTTCCTGATAAAATGAAATTTAATTCTACGTGTAAAATGAAACTAATATATATCATCTATATCGTTGTTGAATAACTGTACTGCTCTCGCTGATAATCTTTAAAAAAATAAACAAATAATCTTCCAGCGAACAGATTACGCAGATACTCCGATTCAGTCAGTTTTTGATGTGCTTTTTCATTTCAATAAGGCTAAATCTGCTGATCAAAAATTGAATATTGGCTTTTGTATCAAGCGTTTTATTCGCTGTAATCAAAATCTCAATGTATATAATAAAACCCATGAATCTCCGTGACTTAACATTTTCAAAATAGTTTGTAATATACAAATGAGATGAATTTGAGGACTTCATACACTTTCCTAGTAAATAAGCATACTCGAAAAGGAGCAGACAGTTACTAATAATGAGAACTTTCTTCATTAATATGTATCCCAAAATTTGTGTCGGAAATCAAATGGGGCGTCAATGTTTGTGGGAATTGTCATGCATTTCGACCTGAGCGTGGAGGCGGGCCGGGCGGTGACGGCGACAATCTGTTGCTCGGGAGCTCCCTCTCCGAAGGGCGGGAGGGTGAGGGGAGGGATGGAGGGCGCGACCGCAGCGGCGGAGGGGTGATCCGCGGCCCTTTCTTCGCCGGGCGCCGAGGGGTTGGGGCGCACTAGTCCACGTGAGACGCCGCCGGGGTAGGGGCGCACGTGGGACCCTGCTCGCGGCCCCGCCGCCCCAGGGCGGAACGCGGGAGATGCGACGGGCTGGGGTGGCGTGCGGGAGGAGGAGGAGGAGGAGAGAGGGAGGGTCGACCCTGTTGTGATAGCCTCGCATACATTACGCGCAGCCGCCGGATCGTCAGGGGTGTGAGCGGCCCGGAGGAGGTCTGGCGACGTGCTAGATGAGGCGCGCAGTTGCGGAGAGACGCTAGGGAATAGAATCTAGTATTGCGCCCGCTGATCAATTGCTGAAACTAGTAGACGTTGTTGGTGCCTTTTCTAACTTAACTATTGCTTGATGCACTCTGTTGACGAAAATGTATGTTTTCCCATTATTGAGGGATCAGCGTCAATTTCTGGAGTCGGAAAATTATTACGTAAAATGTAGCCAAAAATTATTTGTACGTTCTTGTGGCATAGTGGTTTGATAATCATCTCTTTGACAGGAGTGTCGCTTAGAAATACCTTACTCAGTAGAACGAAAATAAGTTTGAGGTCGTATCTAAAACATGACCTTATCATCTCCTTACATATTATGGCAACTGGAACTCTCAATTTTATTTTGTCGTCCTGCGTTGCGATTAGCAAAATTTCGCTTTATTTCTTTATCCCTAATAATCCTTGAATAGTGCTTGCTAAATAAAGAAATAAAACGTTGGAGTAATATTTCTTGTGGGAATACGAAAAAAATGCTATATTGATTCAGTCTTAAAGTTTATGGGACAAAGAAAATATAAACTTGAAATTAACTCAATAAAATTAAATTTCAATAGTAAATTTTAAATGTGTATCGGAAGTACATATCTGAACTTTGCATCTTTGAAGTGAAATAATTGATTGATTTTTAAATTCAACTGCATACAAATACCCTTGTAGCGTCTATCGAAAATTCAAAATTTGTTTAACGATGTTTCTACAAAAATGCTGTAACGTGCCATGAAAATGCACTTTTTTGTGGAAAGTGTGACCGTCATTGCCGCGTTCATCAATATGATAAAAGTCAAACCAGTGAGAGAGAGAGCTAGTTGTGTGGTAATTATCGCAAACTTCATTCATCGCAATTGGATTTCGGAACGTCCGAACGCTCTGTGTTCACTCCCGCTCGAAATGTGCTAGCAACTCAAACAATATCAATATGCCATCGCGGGCAAGTGCATACACAGGCGTGGAATTGCGCAGAGATCGCATCATGCGTATCGTATTAATTTTGCCTTAACTAGTGTGCTCTTGAGAGTCTATGTTGCCACGTCAACGTTAATTAGAATTTTTGGTGGTAGAGTGAGAAGTTTTTAAACTCGGTCTTGAGAAACATGCTATCATCTCTATCTCTAACCTAATGTGTGCGTATCTATTAGGATTATCACATTGATGCGCTCTTAAAATAATTTGGGACTATGCAGATAAAATATCATGACGTTATTGGGGATGTGACTTTGTAATTTATATTCTCGCAAGTATTGTGACTCTTATACCAATAGCATGTCCATTTTAATGTTAAAAAATTAATCTTCCAAAATAACAACGTCCACTTGTGAAGTTGAATATACAAATTAGCTCGCCCTTTAGATTTCAGTGTACGAATATTAAATTGGTACTTGAAAGGGGAAGCTTTCTGATTTTAAGCTTCTTATTTTAAGCTTTTGTTTCTATATTTTCTTAATAATGCGTAAGTTATGAAAATACACGCTTGTGGAAGAAGGAACATAAGAAATTAACTGTTAGGAATAAAGTTAGGAGTAAAGAGAAAGATGTAGTAGACATTACGTGCATGCGGAAAAACAAAATTAGGCGTTTCTTTCGAATGTAGTCGGGAAGTGTGTACATTGGTAGATGAAATAGTTTCATCCTCTGGTTGTGAATATACACGAAGAACGACAGTTTTTGTACCTGTCGAGTTCTGCCACTTGCGATGTCATGACGTGCTGTGACACAACGATTTAGGTCACCCCTGCCCCTCCGGATGTGGGGGAATCTCGACGCACAATGGGTGGAGGCGCAAGGTCGGGTGGTGGGTAGACAACCTCAGTAGCGCATCAGTTGTCCCCGCTCCGGTTTCTATTAATTGTTGCGACATCGTGGATCACGTTGCTCACGGACCCCGACCTTACCTGTGGCCAAGACCTCGAAAGGGCGCGTGAAAATGGAGTGGACGAAAAAAGAGAAGGAACGTTTTACCGGATACATTGTGTCGAGTGAAACCCCCCCTCGAAATGCGGAGCATCTGGCGGGAAAGCACCCGCCCCTCCGCGCGGAGGTCTGGCCGGCGCAGGGCGGCGCCTCGGCGGGCGGTCAGGCCAGGGGAGCGGAGACGAGGCGGCTTTTGCGTGAAGAGCGAGGGGGCGCCGGCGGCGAGTGGCAAGGGCGAGGGCCCCCAAGACGGCGGTCCATCAGCGTGTGTAACGCGAGTAGCGTGGAGCGAGGAGGGCGCGGGCGGCGGCCGTCGAGTGGAGAGAGGTCTTTAAACGGCTTCTGCCCTGACAGCCGCCGCCGCCTTGACGTTGCGCGGCGCCTGGCGACGCGCCCCCATCCCCTCCCGCCCACCACTTGAAGGCGCCTGTGCGGGCGTTTGCTCGGGCAGCCGCTGGAGCTTCGTGGGGAAGTTGGTTTCGTTGTGGGTGGTTGCTTGTCGGTCTGCGGTTGCAGGGCTTCGGCGTGGGATCTGTTGAATTTTGAGTTTCGTGGATGAAGGGGTAGCATAAATATATTTACTAGGCTCTCCTGGGTTTGTATTCCGCACTTTGCTCCACACGGAATTGGTAATAATTTGCAAAGGAATTTTATCTATATGAACTGAAACTTGTGAAAGCATTTTAAGGATGTATTATCTAGTGCCTTGTATCTTTTATTTATGCTCATACTATCGCTCGATTAGTTGCTGCAAGCTACTCTCAGATGTGTTTTAGTAACGAACATCTTGAATAATTTGATAACCACTAAATTCTTCACAACACAATGGGATTTTCTCATCAGAATTCATCGGCAGGAAACTGAAATCGTTCACCGACTTTCTAGTGAGCAGGTGTGAGTCTCAAGGCAAGCGAGTGGTCGGATTTATTGCTGTGGTTATTGCAAACAGGACTGCCGTATGCTGCCCACACGTCAATTCCCCAAGGCCGACTTCCGAAAGTTGGACAATTTCAACAGCGATCTCTTTCTAGTCTGTCCCTTTCAGACAAGAATGATCGTCGTTCGTAATTGCGACTAAAGACCTTGCCGGAGGAAATCTCTGCTCTCTTTTGTCGCATTGACTGTGAACATTTTATTTCCTCCAGCGTGCGGTAATGTTTTAATGCCTGGATTCCACGCCGCCGTCGTGTGAACGGGCGAATCACGACTGTCGAAACGTCCTCATTCCTAAAATGTTGTGACGTATGTCCGGTAATGAAATGCCATGCGGAATGTCGATGCACAGCTTCACGGCGATGCTTCCGCCCCGGGGCGCCAACACTTCCACGAATTGCTTCCCACCCTCCGCGCTGTCCAAACGCCGCGCCGCGTCGCGCACCGCAACGAAGACCTTTGTGCCTGGCGTCCTGACATTTTCCGCTGTACTAGGGACAACAAATTTAAGCTGCTCAAGAAGATTTTCGACCCCTTCCCCTTCTCGTTCTCGCGTCGCCCATCCTCATCCACTCTAGTGTACAGCAATCGACCAATTCTCGCGACCCCGCCTAAATAAAAAATGTGTAATCTATTGTCCACTCATTACCTGTTGAGCGCTCGTTGTCCAGTTGCACATTCATTCATGGTATTGTGCTCACTTTTTGGTTGTGATGTGGCTTTTTATCTAGCTCGAAAGTCTCTCGAGGTGGATTTTATATTTTATAGCGAAGTTTTCTTGGTAATAGGTGTAATTCTGTGTTACGGAAATCGACCACAATTATATTACTGATTCCGTTATATTTTGCGAGCAACAGAAGCATCCGCAAAATGTGAGATCTGGTCTGAGAGTCTGTGTCTATTTAAAAGCTAATGTGACATATATTTTCCGTCCATCTTACTAGGAACATCATGCTGATCCTCTGACCTTAGAAACTTTCTGTCCCTTTATCCCAAGTTCCAGTCTCCTTCAACTTCGTACAATGGCAAGTTGGCTTCCTCCAAACACCCTGCAACTCGCTGCAATCTGCTCACTTCAAAGCAGGCTCTCTTGCGACCCCATCTCTCGTCATGGGTTGCCACGACCTCCCTTTCGCCCCTTGTCGTCCCTTCAACGCCCGTCCACGGAGCTCCCACTCCCCGGGCCGTGCGCGACGCGCAAGGTGAGATATTAATGACGATTAATGCGGCCGCGCTAATGAAGCGCGATGACATAAAGTTAATTAAGGGCAACTACGTGGCGGCCGCGGGCATTTTTATGCTTACCCGTCGCGTCGATGCCGTAATTACACCCGGCGAATCGCCACTCGGGGCATTATTATCCCGCGGTGGAAATTGGAAAGAGGAAATATGTTTGTGGAAATCATGGGGGACTGTCATACGGTGTCGTTGATGAAATTATGACGGGCCAGATAGAGATAACTCAAAGATTGTTGCTTGTCGTATAGATTTGCCATATTTCACTGATGGCAGAATTTCACGAAACTGTCTCGCTAAATCAACGCTCTATTGCAACAATAAGGAATAAACTATTGGGCGGCTATTATTAGTGCGTGTGTAATGGCTGATATACGAAATGCAGAATCTCTTTTGTAACAGAGTGATGATTATCGAGAGAATAAACGGTTGCGACCAATTATGCTCGAAAAGGAGCGTCTGAAGTTTTCGTTAAGCTGCGCTAAATTATTCGTTTTCAATGTTTCCTTCTGAAACTTTTCAAATAATATTAATCTAATTTGATCATTAATATTTAGCACGATCTTTTTATTGTCACTTCTCGAATATATCCTTTGTGAGATCAAGAAAATCAGAAGAAAGAGCATAAAAAATCCCAAACATTGAGAGATATCTTACGAGAGATCTTTTGTATTTTTATCCCGTTGGAGCACTTTTGAAAATGTGTGCATCGTTCATGATTCGAAATGAACCGTTGATCCGAAGCAAATGAAGCTACCCAGTAACCTGCTTCGGTTTATTGGCACCCGCAAATGAGAGGTTCAGCCGGGCGGATTCCGGAGAGCAAGTGACGGATCGTGGCACGTCGGGGCTGTGGGCGGCGGCGGCGGCTGATTGCGCGGCGGTGGCAGCCGGGGTTTCCTCGTTATAGGAAGGCTCACACAGCTGACGCGGAAATTAAATTACAAAAAACGCGGCTCCCGGATTCAGGGAACGCGCGGGAATGCTGGGCGGTACCAGCCAGTGGACCCCCGGCCCCTCCTTTCCCCCGAGCCCCCGCCTCGACCCCACCACATGACCTCCCCCATCCCCGTCCCCTTCCCCTGTCATGCCAACGCGCCTAACCGCAGTCCCATGCACGCACGCACCGCCCGGCCTTTTGCGTTCTGCTGCCGCGGCGCCAACACGCGTTACGCTTTTTTATTTGTTGCATGACACGATCGGCGATCGTTTTTCACGCGTAAATGAGGCGTGTGACATCCAGAATATTCAGTGGTTCTTCTGGGAATCCGGTTGTTTTAATTTATTTTATTTTTTCGAGACCGCGGACCGTCAGTACTTGTTATTCTGGGGTCGCGCATAACGGATTGGGTTTCTGGTTAAGGTGGCTACGATGAAAGATGGGCGGAAATAATGTGAATGATGGATGTCATTAAGTGATTATGTTCTTCAGTTGTATTATAATGAAGTGTTTTGCATTTAATAATCTTGTCCGTAGTATTTTTATGATTTATATGTATTGGTTCGTGGCATAATCTGCGACGCGTTGTTTGTGTGTAATTGGTATGGATCAAGAAAACCAATTTTCTTTGTGTAACAAGTTTAGGGTTGCCACCCGGGGATGTCATATTTCTCACGAGTGAACTGAATTGATATATGTGTGTTTATTCCTTGACAGCGCTTTCCATCTTTTTTGTAGGGTCCAATCGCAGGGATACCTTTTGAGATATAAGATACGCGTTGTACTGGTACGCCAAACACAGCCTTCATGGCACGCTTGCATGCCGGTTTCGTGCAGTGTTATAGACATGTTTTTCACGAAGCGAGTCGTATGTGAGGGTGTTTCCACTGCTTCTGGAAGCAGGCGCGTAAATAACCCGAGCCGCGGGTGCACTATCGCCGGAGCGAGCCCGAGGAGGCTCACGCCACTCCACTCCACGCCACACCGCGCCACGCCTCCACACCTCTGTTGTTCCTCGCGTTTGCTGGCCTCGGCGACTAGTTCCCTCCTCAGCCGCCCTCCGGAGCGCCGAGCTCCGCCCGCGCCGCCCCAATCTTTTTCCTCCCGTAAAGATGTTTTCCCGGCCAGTCGGCCGCGGGGCTGTGCCCCGCCCCCTTCTTCCTCTTCCCACCATACACTATGCAGGCGGTAACACGCCAGGAGCTTGCTGTTTATGTATTTATTAGCTGGCGGTGGCGGCGTCGGCGGCCGTGTTCCTTGGCGTGCGTGTGAGCGGGCACCCGCACGTCGGCGCGTCCGCGGCGCGGCCAGACCATGCGTCTGCCCGCCCATCCGCTCGCCCGTCGGGCGCTGGGCGCAAGCGGGGGCGGGCGCGGGTGCAGGAGGAAGGGTTGCGTGTGCGGTCGGCGGCGGCGGTGGTCGCCGTACCCGCCCCCACGCCCGCCGCTGCGCTGCTTTACTATTGATCAAACCACCCGCCCCGGGGTGCCCCCCGCCGGCCGCAAGCCCACGCCGCTTGCCCCCAGCCGCTGCCGCCGCCACCGCAGCACTACGCGGCGTCTTCAGCGAGGCGAGTTCTGCCGTTTAATGCTCGTTACGACCCTGTGCTCGTGCAGAATCGGACTCTGATTGTTGTGAGGGATTTTTTAGATGTAGAACATTTTGAGAACCAATAAATGAACATAGTTGTAGATCTCGCGAATTATGGTTACATCAACGAAGATATTCTGAACAAAACAAGTAAGATGCAGTTAGAATATTGGAGCATTACATCCATTGGCATGGGGTCACATTGTATTAAGGTATTTAACTTTTGTTATTGGCAATCTGGGCTGTATAGTAAACATTAGTTACATTTCAATAGTAAAGAAATACTTGTATGTAGCAATAAATGTCATCCACGCTTACTTTATCGAGTATATTTCTAGTTTCTTTTATTTCGGAATGGTTAAAAATTTTTATTACTATTAATATTTTTATCCCGTGATTCTTCTTATAAGGTTTTTGTGTGTCTAGCGTCTCAATTACAGCCCCTGAAGGCGATGACCTGCGAACGTGGGGTTGAAGTTCCCCGTCGTCTACGGGGAGATTGTTCCGTTAACGCACTTCCGACAAGTTTCCAATTGTCCCACAACTTGAGACAGAGAGGTGTAATTTCGTTGGCGGGTTGCTTCTGGATACGTGTTTTGTGTGTTAATGTAATTCCCCCTCTCGAATTACGCTGAGATTGTATGCGTTTAACCGCGCTGGCAAGAATAGCACATAGTTCTGAACAATAGGTCTCGAAACTAGTTGGGGGAGTTGCAGGTAATGGGACGTTGATGTGGATCTGACAAACAAGAGATAGTAGAAATAATTAATGGAGTTGGGAGTTAGGTTGAATAATGAAATCTAGACTTTAGACTTTTAGTGGAAACAGAAACACTCGACACTTCAGTAAGCAATGGTAGTGAATTTCTGAATGAGAAGTTGTAACTCCAGTGCAGTACTTCCATAAATTCATGAGATTTATGGAAGCTTTAGAATGATGTGTAGTGGAAACATAAATTTTATTGGTTCTTGCTATTATGAGCATGGAGAATTGCAAATTGCATCGTGCCGAGACTGAAGGTACTTATCTGAGAACACGTTCTGATGAGACGGGCAGACCGAGGCACGTGGCAGGCGAGTATCTTGTCTCATAAATCTTCGTTATCTCGCGACGCCATGTTCGCATGCAGCATTTTGAAGCAGCTTTCGGGTCTCGAAATGTTGAATTCTAGTTCTGCACATAAATGTGTCCCTAGGCGCTTTGGTGACAGCTATCCCCGATCTTTACAATTATGGTATGGCTAATGTATAGAACTCTATAGGATGAATCGAGACATCTTCAATAAAAAAATCCCCTTAGATAATTAAATTAAGAAATTTTCTTTTGTATTTGAAAATTTATCTTTAAATTTACAATGCAGTATTAATTACGAAAATAATATAAATGTCTTCAAAATTGTATTAATCTCTCTGGGACAGTTGAAATCACTGATGTCATAGTAATATTGTGAATCATAATTGAATCGATTCTCTGGTACAGTACGTGGACAAGTTTTACCGAAAGGAAATCAGATGGCGTAGCAGCAAAATGCCAAAATGAACGTAAGATAATCTTTATCGTAGACGTTGGAATGAAAAACGATTAGGTAGAGTTTCTTTGAAGTATGGTTTTCTACTGTACAAGAAGCTACATTCTGCTTATATGCAGGTTCTGGTTTTTTCAAATCGAATTGGAGTGCCATTGGATTTAAATCGTGTGTAGAGAGTATGCGTGCTGTCAGTCAAGAGCCGCAAAACCAAGACTCGCTACCAAAATCTACACCTGGCGTCTTTCTCCATATAAGAGTAAATGCTAGCGAGTTCACTGTCTGAGAGTATGTAATTTTAAAATATAATACGCCTTGTGCCTTGTGTAGATGAATAAATCTGGTGTCTAATTGTAAAGGAAACGCATAAATTTACGTATATGTTTATTAAGTCATGTATTGCCATTCTGCTAGAAAAAATACATGAGCGCCAGCGCAGGTCGGCGAGGACCGTTCGCTGGGAGCGGGAGCGTGTCGCGGGCGGGTCTCGGCGCCAGCCGCGCCGCGGTGGACGTAATGGGGCTCGTTAGCCCCGGCGCGGCGAGGTTAAGTGTGACTGACGGACGAATCTGCCAGCCGTACGGCACCGCAACGCCCCGCCCCTCCGCGCCTCGCCGGCGCGCGACCCACGCGAACAGGCGGCTCGCGGAGGCGGCGGCGGCGGAGCCAGGTGCTGTGTCGCCCGACGCACTGCTCGGATTGTGCGGGGGAGTAGGTGGAGATGCGCGGTGAGGGTCCCGGGACGCGATTCCCAGTCGTTTGATGTGGAATAATACGAGATAAAACGGAGATGTGGTTCGTATTCACGGTATCGTCTGTTGTATTTCGATAATTTCGCAATCTCAGTAACTGTCAGTTCAAACCTCATTTCTTTCATCTTCTCGGACATTTAATGTGGAATACGAAGTTGCCGAAACGGCTTTCTGTTTGTTTGTTTTTTTCGGTAACATTTTGTTTCTTTAACAAATGGATTTGTCTTCGTCATTCATGTTACATGTTCTCAACCTCAATTCCTTCCGTTTATTGTACCAACTAGAAAACTGCTGGAAACTTGATATTTTACTTGTTCTGAGATCTGTTGTGGTACCGCGTTGAGATAAATGCCGGTCCGTCACTTCGCTTTTGAAGAGCGAACTGCCGCCATGGGTCTGCAATCCGTCTCTTCCCTTCACTACTCATCCTCTCTACCTGTCATTACTCATCACTTACATCCCAAGAATGAATGATCTAATGATTCAGTCGAAAGGTTTATTATAAGGATATTAATCGGACATATTATTTCTTTAAACGAGATGTTTTGTTGATCTGAACGTATAAATTATTTAAATTCATTATTTCTCCATCCATTTTTTCTGCAGCAGAATATTACGTTTGAACTCATAATCCCCTTCAACTTTTCAGCCGTGTTACAACGTCAATAAATTCATTATTAATTTTGTTATAGAGTTGCTAATTTCATTTACTGCCACAGTTGTAAATTAATGTATAATTACACCGGTTGATAAAATTTACAATATTTCGCTCCATTGAAAACCTTGTATTTATTATCGAGTAATAGTAGCATTCATAATAAAAACGCTTTCAAATTAATATCCGCAGAACTTATTGATACGGTATAATACATTACACAGGGTGTGGTGTGGTTCGCGTAGTTTGAACTTGAAATGCCATGCTGCTACTTTCGGTTTTCGGAAGATCTTCGATCCGCAGCGGATCGTTCTCAAAGGGAAGGGAGAGGGTAAGGGGTGGGAAAGAGTAAGAACTCCCTTCTGGCTGCGTAACGAGGTACCATTTCGGCAGCGGCATCGATCTGATTGCTGCGAATCCGGGCGGCTCGGGCGGGGGCGTGTCGCCCCGGGGCGCGCTGTTTGCGATGTAAACCCTCCCCGCGGGATTTGGGCCGCAGATCTCTCTCCAGCGCCGACTGCCGAAGCTCGTTCTTTCCGCTTGGTGGCATCCCTCCTCCCCCGCCCCCGCCCCCGCCCCCGCCCCCGCCCCCGCACCCGCCCCTGCCCCTGCCCCCGCCCCTGCCCCCGACCCCGTCCCCGTCCCCGTCCGCGTCCCTCATTTGCCCCGCCCGCCAACACCGCTCTCTCGGTCTTCGTTCGCCTCAGTGGCGATGAGACGATCAGGAGCTTTTCTACTCCGCCCTCGTTCTACCCTTTGCCACCTTTTATTGGCTTCAGCTTCACCCTGGGCTTACGTTTTGATTCTTTCCTTACTCAGCTTTTCCACTTATTAGTCTTCTACTGCTCCTGTGTTTCTCTTCTTTCTTCCTTCAAATACGTCGTCTTCTCAGTGTTCAACCGTCGTCGTGCGCCGTTTCTTCCGTCTTTCTCTTCGTTCCTCTGCATTCCTATTCCTGATCCATTGGCTCGCAGCTGCTTCCCGCCTCCGTTTGCGCTCCTCCACGTCCACTCACGCTCCGCTAGATCCATCCACCCACAGCCTGCGGGCTGTAGCTCCAGAGCCTCGCATCTCCTCTTGCTCCCCACCTCCCTCGCCACGCCGCCCGCCGGGCAGGCGTTCCTCGGAGCCGATTAGGGCACTAATCCCCGCTCGCCACCCCGAGGCGTTTGCCCTCGATTCCTCCAGGGAGCGCCGCGCGCCGGGATTCTCCCCTCTCTCTCTCTTTCCGCCCCTCCCTTCCCTCCTCCCTCTCGCCTTCGCCCCTCCCTGCCTCCCACCCACCCTTCCCGTGGGGCTCGCTCGCGGCGGCGCGAGCACCCTGTTCGCCCATTGCGCGCGGGTTAAGCCTTCTTTGTGATTGCCGCCGCCAACGCGGCGTTTCTCCCCGAGCCGGAGACGCTTTCGCGATTTTCTCCGCCCTTCTAATTGAAACGTGGACTCTTCAATATTGACTGCTCTGTGTGCAAATAGTTCCCAATGAAGTTTGCCTTCCTCTTTAGCGCGCCGTGTTCTATGACATCCTTTTCCCGAAGGATTAGTTCGCGGAATCCGAAGGAGGTTACCGGTGTTTTGATGAATGCTTTTAATCAGTTAAAGTTGTAGGATATTCGTAGGAGGACCCAATGAGGGGAGATGGAGTAAGATTAATACTATTCAAATTAAGAATGAGGTTGCTATTTTAGTAGGGTTGGTATCTTAGTACGTTTATGCAGACAGTAAATCTCGTATTACATTTTACATTTTCCCGCCTCCCGAGATCTACAAAACTTCCTTAACTAACCAGTGTTAAAAAAGGTATTCACTCGTAAAATACTCCGCCAGATTTTCAAGAAGGATAGTATTGTTTGCGGTAATGGAAAAGGTTGAGTTTTCCGATATAGCTTCCGATACGCACATTTGTCGCCGATGCGAGGAAAAAAAAATCCGGTGGTGCGCGATCGACCGGGCGGGGACGCGAGGTCGCCGCGCTGCGCCCGGTCGTATTTTTCATCATCCCCGTGACAGCGACATCGATGCATTAGCCCCGGCCGGCCGTGCGGCCGCAGTTCATGACGCCGGTCGCATCCTCACCACAGGCGCGCCTCGACCCGCCTTCGCCACGTCTCCCTCCTCGCGCACGCCTCCCACCGCGCTGCCACGCGCCTTCCTTCAGTTTTATTACGCTTTTCGGTTGGAGCCCGTTCCCGCAGCGGTTGCAAGCTGTAATTTATTCCGCTATCGATCCCTGTTGTTGATGTCTTCGTTTTAGCTTGATGGCGCGTCGGGCAGTCTCTTACGGCTTGTGGTCTGTCACCTGCATCTTGGCTTCTCATTCCTTAGTACTCATCACTGTTAGTGGTTTCTTGATACGTATTACTCCCATTGTTTTAATGTAGTTTTTGTGCCAATCTCTTAGTCGGATTGGTTGAAAACTGAATATTGAATGATGGCAATAATACAACATGGTAAATGTTGATTTTATAATAGCAAGTTTTATATGAAAGTATTTAGTAGAGGGCATTTTAGCTCACATTCCTGTTTCGCTCACATCCAATACGCAGCACAGTGAAAATGTTCATATTGTAGCACGGCACGAAAAATCTAGATTTTAAGTGAGTGATTAAATTCTTTAAATTTCCAACCCATTCGGGTGCTGACTCTTTTACATGTCCCATTTTGAATCCCAACCATCGGCTGGATCGTAATAAACACTAAACCTGCCCCGCGCCGCGGGTTGTGCGCGGCGTCCACGGGTTCTTACTATCGCGTATGTAAAGTGTGTGTGTGTGTAAGGAAGAGAGATTGAAAAGGAGAGAAGAGAAACTAAAGAGGAAGAAAAGGCGGAGGAGGAATAAAAGAAAGAAAACGGTAGAAAAACTAGTTAGGAACACAAAGAGGATGGGTATGTGGGTGTATGCGTGCTAGAGCAGCCCGAGAGAGGAGAAGGCTTTCAACTGAGGGCGGGTCGCCACGTGAGCCCATGGAACTGGCGTGGCAGCGGCGAATGCGTCTGCACATGCAGCTCGGTGCGACCCGCGCTGCGCCGCTCGCTTTTAATAAACGACGGCGTTGCAATGCGCACGCACCCGCGCCGCCGAGCGAGGCAGTCCCAAGGCGGCGACCGCGATCGGAAAAAACGGAACGCCAGGCGATAATGCTCCGCCGTGGATAGGGGTCTGGGAGATTTATGCGGTCTTTGTGCTTTCTCGGTAAAGCGAGCAATTGCTTCTGTGGTTGCAGATTAGTGATGTGTTGGCAGCAAGATTGCTGGAAATGAGTGGGTGTCGCAGTTGAAATTGAAATATGGTAATAGCTTGTCATTAAATAAAGTATCGTACGAGCCGTGTGGAAATAAAATAAGCGACTTTACGTGTAGGAGATATAACGGTAGAAAATAAATCAGCGGAAATTATGTGCCATGATATGGGCATCGTTGAAATTGCTTCGTCAGGTACATTTAATCTTTTTTCATGATTTTAATTTTCTTTATAGTGTATTTGAAAATATTTGAAGAATATCAGAAAAAAAAAAGCATAAGCGAACAATGATCAAAATCTTTTCGTAATTGAACGTTGAGGATTTTGAACATCTCAATCTGCTCCACTCGCTCTTTCTGTGAGATTTACTAACGTTCAGTTTCAAGTTCAATAATTATATCATATATCATCATTTATATCGCACATTTTTCGAGTTCACGTGTATTAAAAATTGTAACGTCAAAAATTCATTACCATCCAAATGGTGTCTTAATTCGCGCGTCTTTTTTATGTGAATTTGTGCGTGTAACATACGTCATATAACTTTCAGTGGATACATTTTTCTTATTATTTTGGTCTCTTTATTGCAATACGAAGTTTCCGCATGCTTCACAGTTTAAATTGGAACCTCTCCATAACCTTCTGCAGACAACAATATTTTGTATCTTGTGGGTATATATACACCACTTTACAACACCATCAGTACGCATGTCTCATGATTTATCGTATTCTTTCAGAGCGTAGTACAAAAGCTGCGTGATAATGAATGTAGCTGTGGCAGCGCCGGCGACAGGCGTTGGTAGGTGTCGTTAGGCGACAGCGACGACGCGGGGCGTGTCCCCACCGTCCAACCCCGCCTCTCCCCCTCGCCATTCGCCCCTCGATCCCCGGCCCCACCGTTGCCGCCACAGCCTGAGCGATCACGCAAGCCGCTTTCACTTTATTGTGTTTTTTCCGTGTCGCGCGTTCGCGGCAGCGCACTCCCGCACCCTACCCCCACCCACGTCCGTTTCCGCCCCGCCCTGTCTCGGCCTAACGCCGCCGGCGCCCCACCGTTTTGAGTCGTTTGGTTTTCGTAAGGATGCTATCACCGTTTTATGGCCATTTGCGTGCGTCGATATGGAATGGTTCTCGGTTCGCCCACTTTTTCTCCTCCCTCCCACCCACCGTCTCCTGCCTCGCGCGCCCGACTCGCCGCCCTCTTGATTTTCCCGACGCATGTAATATGTCGCGAGCCCCGCCCCTCCGTGGGGGAGTGTTTATCGAGAAACTAGGGGATCGCTTAAAAAGGGCAGCCACCGTTGACATAACATACACTTCTGCACTCAAAACTGTCAATTTTCTTCTTCAACTTTCACTTCGTAGGAAGTGGAACGAGCTGTTCGATGCGTTTAGTTTGCAATCATTTTTTGTTGCGGTGCTGACCTATTCAGTGTGTGGAGCCAGGATTTTTTTCGGGGAGATTGAAAAAGGTTCCTTACCTATTTGAACGAGTTTAATAGATATGGAGACCTTTGATCTACAAACATGAATCGTATTAACGCAGTGTAAACGTTAATTATTAAAATCATCATTATCAGAGTGAAACCTCAATCGTGTTGTTTGCATATGTATTCTTCTTTTGTAAACCATATGTTGTTTTTCAAAATATCGCAATGAACATTCGTTCACAAGCGATTTTTCAGAAGTTGATTCGCAATTCTCTGTTAGAAACATCTGAGTTTTCGACTTATGCGCACCATTAAAAACACCATTAAAAACACGTAAGACATTTCCAAGCCGGAGACGTAAAGCTCATGTTTATATCTGTAGCTTGCAGTTGAAGGCAAGAAATAATGTCGGAGGCCCTTTGTAGTTCCGAGTCAGAGCAATTCAATTCAACGTCCGTCTGTTTTCGCCTTGCTGAGTCGTTACGCGAGATAAACTGTCGTCCTCATACGGCAAATTCGCTTTGCCCGGGTGCCTTTTATTAGCTAATCGACCGTGAGCGTGCGCCTCCCGGCGAGTCACCCGCCGCCGCCGCCACCACCGCCGTTGCCGCCACCGCCACCGCCACCGCCACCGTCGCCGCCGCCGCCGCCGCCGCCGCACCCCCCCCCCCCGCCATCGCCGACGCGCCACCGCCGCTGCCGACGGCGAGCGGGGGGGGGGGGAGATCCTGTGCGTGGGTGCTCTCGCGCGGTCCCTCCCCGCCTTCCGCCCCCGCGCACCCTTCTTGGGGAAGGCGGGTGGAGGTGGGTCGGTTCGTTGGTTTTCCGTCGGCGTAATCGGGCGATCTGTTTTACCCGTTCCATTTTATATTCCGCGCAGCCGGCCATGAAGCGGGGGCGGAGGCGACGGTGACACATGCGCGCGCACGCGGCGACACGCTACGCGCCCTGCCCAACCCCCCAACCCTCCGGCCGCCACCGCCCACCGCCGTGGGCCGCCCTCTTCGCCCTCGCCGCTGCACGCGACCGCCGATGCTGCCCGGGCGCCGCGTCGCGCCGAGGCGGCCCGCTCGTAGCTGGCGTGCGTGCGTGCTCGCTCGCTGTGTGTTTTATGAGCGAGGGGCGTGCGCGCGGGCGCGCTCGCTGAGGCGGTGGTCGCTGTGCCCCGACCGCGCGCGGGGGTGACCCGCCGCGAACGCATGCTCTATTTATCCGTGCTATCGCCTTGTTTTTACTTCACCACGTCGCTCGCCGGGCAGAGCGAGTACGTAAGCCGTGTAGCGAACGACGCAAAATCTAATTGAATTCGACTGAGATCACTCGTACATACATTGGTTTCGAGTCGATGCTGTTGTTTCCTAAGGCGATATGCTACTGTTTTTGGTGGGTGGAAATTTCAAGATCACCGAGTTTGCATTTAAGATTTAAAGATTTTGATTCGGATTCCCCGAACGACAGATTTGTGCTTGTCTTTGGTATGGAATGAAACGGAAGAAAAAAAAGACGGCAAACGTCTTTCTATAAAATCTTCGTTTATTACGTTTGAGGTTTCTTAGTATATGCCATTTATATTTTGCGACCCTCTATGTCACAAGACCTAAAGACACTTGTTTGAACAGTGGCCTGTATCGTCAGTCGGATCTCTTTGTTTATCTCTCTGGACTTTCCTTTATTTCAGACTGTGCCTTTCCCTGTTCTTGCCCCTTTGCTTGAGATACGCAAAAGCGTACCTTTCTTCCTGCCGTATCGCGTCCCTCATCGGCGCGCGCTAGCCCTGCGCGTCTTTAGCCCGCCCCTTCGCCTGCTGCCTGCGCCGTCCGAATCAATGTTTCTGCCCGATTGCGCCTCGAGCACGCGTCCGCCGCCGCCGCCGCCGCCTCTCGTTTCGGTTGAGAAACAGATGTCGGAGGGAGATTAAGGGAATAAATAATATTTGACAGTTGTAAATAAAAACGGAGCGCATAAGCTCTTTTCTCAGGGAGCGCCGCTTCATTGCTGTATATCATAGTAATCCGATTCCCTCCCCCTCCCCCGCTCTGTGAGTGCCGCGCCGCGCCGCGCCGCGCCGCGCCGCGCCGCGCCGCGCCGCGCCTCATTCTCCGAAGCCTGAAGCCCCTGCGCGCGGAGCTTAACGGCGCAGGATTCGCCCCGCCAGGAGACGCGAGTGGAGTGGAGCGAAGCGGACCGGGGCGAGGCGGAGAACGGAGGAGGAGCGGTGAGCCGAGGTTCTCCGCCGTCGGAAATCCAGAGTGGACCAGGAAACAGGATTGTTTTCTTCTGTTCTTCCCGGGCGGTTTTTGTGTCCCTCCTCGCAATCAGCGAGATGATTTAGGCCCCAAGACTTTTAGCGTGGGATGGGCGAGCGGGGCGGGGCGGGGCGGGGTGGGGCGGAGAGGATGAGGAATCCGCGGCCCGAGGGGAGTGCGGGAGAAAAAGGACGAGCGGGCATCCGTCGGGTGATGGCCGATGCCGGACCCCGGTTGCGCTGGCCGGCGAGCGTTCTAGGAGCTGCGACCCCCGCGGCGACTGGGAGTGCTCCGCCCGGATGCTCGCCATTGTCTTGTGGTCTGCATGTGGGCAATGGGCCTACGGTGCTCACAGCCTCAAGCGACGGTACCAACTGTGGAAGAAATGCCTGAAGGGGATATTGAATGGAGATCCAAGTTGAATGGTATTTTGAGACTTTGATGTGTTGGTGATCTTCACATTGTTAGCTACAGTAAAAGTTTCCGTAAAATAAACTTAATTCTTTTAATGTCTTAAAAGTTATGATATATTTGTATTTATCTCGTACTGTAATAAAATCTTTCTTTGAACTTGTAATTTTTTCAGTGTTATCAGTAATCTTTCCATTCCATTCGACGCAATTTTCTATCTTTCAATTTTTAATGTCAGTCGCCGAAAAATAAGCATTAAAAATACTTTCTTTCGTAGGCCAGGACGGTAGCTTGGGGAAAAGTGGTTGAATATTCATTCTGTTACTAATGAAATCAGAGAGCGCTGTGATTACGAATGCGAGTAAATTATATACTTCTCTGAAGAGATGGCGCTCATTGGGAACTCGTTTCAAGTTGGAAGGAGTGGAACACGTGGAAGTCGTGGGGTTCGAACCCTCGAACAGGCGAGCGGTCTCGTGCCGTCCAGCCATTCGCGGCTCCGCGCCTGCCAGGCTATCACTGGCCAAAACGACCATTACGACACGAACTGTACCGCCGCGCCGGGAGAGTTCGTCTACCCTGGCCTCTACTCTTCGCGTGAGGCTGCAAAGGAGACTCGAACTGCCCCGATGGCAGGGTGCATTTAGTTCATCGTTCAAATTATCTCTTCTACCCTTCTGTTAGCTCGCGTTGTTAACACGAAACAAATGATTACTTGTATTTAACGCACTATGTTGTTTATTGTTCAGAAGTATGAACTTTTGTTTCAGTAAGATATATTAAATTAAAATGTTTTCTCGATCGTGCTGATGTTTTATATGAGAAACATATCTTATACTTAAATCAATTTTCTGCAATGGAAAAATATCCTAATAGTTTTATAGCCATTTCGTTATAGACTTATTTTCAAGCTTTTTTCACACATAATTTCAGTTTCCTTCTTATTACCAGAATTTCCCTAATTCAATATTTATTGCGCCCCAGCCCAATGAAGTTAATAATCTTGTTTGTTGAAATGTCTCATGTTCTGAATCACGATTTCTAACATCGCCGTGATAGATGCGCGGTAAAGGATATTAAATTTTGCGTGGGTAGAGTTTTTTTCTCCTCGCCAGTTATAGATGTGGGAAGATAATTTCTGAGCTTCCTGCAATTAAATCGCTGTGATTGAGAGATCGTACGCGTGAAGGTCAGTTCAATTAGCGAGTCTTGCAAAACACCTGCGTCTCAAGAAGGTGAGAATGGTTTCAAGGAGTTGCGGCGGCGTTTCTTGTGGCCTGTTAGTCTTCTCGTGGACTTGAATGCCTACTTTTTCGAGAAGGACGATTTTTATAGTTAGCGCCACACTATTCTTTAAATTAAATGCAATGGTGTGAAGAGATTTCACCTGGTGTTCAATTCCTTTTTTGAAGCGATCATTTTATTGCTCACTCAGGGTCGTTCGATTTTTGAAGTTTTTATTTCGTTTCTTTTAGGATTTACATATTCGTATTTCAGTGAATTAATTGGTTTCATTCGAGACAAACGTAAGTGTAATTCATCAAAATAAAACCATGGAAGTAGTTCTTGAATTCAAAGAAGGTATTTCCCCTATAGGAATTCATATTTTAAAATCTCTCCAGATTTATTTTTCATTTATAGCACTTTATTTGAGTGTGGTAATGGAAAGATGAAAGAGATCCAAATCCCTTAAGAGGATTCCTTTATATTGATGGGCTGGCGTGGGTGCGTTCCGTAGGCGCGCCAAAGCGTCAAACCCGGAGGCGAGGAGGCCGGGCCGGGCGGCCGCGTCAGGCGCTCGCGTGGGCGCCGGAAGGCGCGCGCCGCAAATAGCAGCGCGACACTTGCCCCTCCCCTCCCCTCCCCTCCCCTCCCCCCTCTATCCACCCTGCTCGTTCGCCCGTCCGCCCGACCACGCCGCTGCAGCCGCTCCGCCTCGTCACCACGCACTCCGTCTTCTGGGCCCTGCCCTGCCTTCCCTCGTTTCTCGCATTAGTTAGCGGGGCCACTTTTTTAAAACATGAAAAACGAAAAAATTAAGGGAATTTCGTTGCTCTCGAAAAGTCAGCGGAAAATAAGGGAATCTATTGGAGAAACTTAAGAAGTTCAAGCAAAATTATCGGAGGGTTTTATAACTAGATTATATTTCTTAAAAATTAATAGCAACCAAATGGTGACTCAATTTTTATTTGTTGAGATTTTTTACATTGTGGTGAAATCATAGAGCTGAAAAATTACATTTGAATAACTTCAATATTTTTCAAATATAAAATACCATACAAATATTATTAAGGAGAGAGAAAAATGCTCTGGAAAACAGGGAAAAGTCAGGGGAATTTTTTCCAAGAAATGAGTCGCCACCCTGTTAGTTTCTCCGCAGCTGCTCTTTGCCCCTAGTTCTCCTTTCTGTGGCTCATTTTTCGACACTTCCACGTCGTCGGAAGCCCTAGACTTGCTGGATTTTTTTCTTCCTAAGTTTAATTTGTTTTTATTTCTGATTTTTCAAATATTTGTAAACTACTCAGAAATAAATGACAGTAACTAAACTATACAACAACTAGGCAATACCACGTCGACTTTTCGATTTCACAACTAATATATTTTAATTATCGAACATTTTCTGTAAGCCAAAAATTAACTACTAAGAACTAAATACTTATTAAGAATTAAATACACAGAATTGCGGCCCAGAGGAGGGGTTACGTGACTTCCTGCATGGCTCATCACCTTCAATTCCGTTGAAGATAACAACTCTGAACACGTCGACGTTCACTAAAACTACCTGCTCGACTGTTTTCACCAGTGTCTGACTGACTTATGTGCGCCGTAGGCTGTCAATTGTTTTAGCGCTCTTTTAATGTTATTTTTTAACATTAAAGCTATTTATAATATTTTGATTTAAAAAGTGTTCTACGATATTTTTAACCGACTCTAATATTGTGTACGTACAAATAATTGATTATACGTATACGTATGAATAATTCTCACCATGATATTGATTTAATAAATATACGATGTTTTTGTATTCATTTCATCTATTTATATCAATGGATATGTATGATTAATTAACACTTTCTTGTGTTATAAATATGGAAAGGAATATTTCTATAAAATCATTCAGAAGTTCGCCCTTTGAAATATTGAATCTGATGAAATTCGTTCGCCCCCCAAAATTGCGTGCCCCAGGCTTCAGCCTACTCAGCCTATTCGGTAATCTGGCACTGGTTTTCGCAATTTTCCAACCTTTAACAGTAGTGTTCACCCAGACCTCGCCTCCGTCAACGTGTCCTCCCCGTGGGATGCCAGCGCCGCGTCTATATTTTTATTCCGGTAATTTTGCGTCGTAAAGCGCGGCGGTACGCGATCAATTCTTTGATTACCGCCAATCCCGACGGTGCCGACGACATCGGCCCGGCGGGTGGACGGGCGGCACCGCGCATTCGCATGCCGCTTGTCAACCTTGGTCGCGGCGCGGTGGCGCGATGTGCGCGTGGGCCGCCCGCCGCGCGCGGGGCGACGGCCGTTGCCTGCCCACGGAGTGGGACGGCGAAGCGACGGGTGGCGGCCTGTCAACGGCCCCGCCCCTCCCAGCAGCGAGCGTCCGTTGCGCTCCAATGGAGTTATGACGCGCTGCGTAAGGAGAGTGCGCTGGCGGAAGCTAATCGGCGAGGTTGTTCGAAGGCGTAGGCCTCTGGAAAGGGTGCGAGGTAATCGTTTCAGACAGTTTGCGCATCTAATCTGGTACGCGTTTTTATAATGAATTTATTTCCCGGTAAATGGGCGTACCCACTTTATGTGTTTGAGATGGAGTTCGTTTCGAAATTACATTCATGAACATAACTGTAGGAAAAAGCAAGAGAATGAAAGAATGATAGCTAGTCTTGAACCAATTCGTTATGTAGTATACTTTTATGACCAGCGTTTCGGTTCGGATCACAAAATTCATTTAGTTATTCATCTCGAAACATGACGTATTTAGTATTTTTCAAAACGCTCCTCGTAATTATCTTTTCTGACACATTTAAATACAGATCTGTGAAATTAGTATTTTCTTCACAGTTCAATGGGAATTTAATTCATCAATAATTATTTTCCTTTTTGAGATCTGTTTCATTGTAGTTGTATGTGTTCAAAAATGAGATATAATATAATGGTCGAAAAAGTATTCTCTTTTTACGTTGCAGATAATACATCTGTACTCGTAATTAATTTTTAGCGCCAATTTGTGTGGGTTGCGTCGGTGTGAAAGTGGTCTCCGAAGAGCCGCTGGGACCCTGGGAATTGTTTCTCCCTCTCGCGCCCTTTGCTCGCCCTCCCCCCCTCCACCACCCGAGGGAAACACATGCTACAGCCCGTCCTCCATTCCCCCTTGGGAACCATGGTTGCCTATGCACCCAGCAACCTACTTTCCCGACGCCCACGGCATTTCTTTCCGGGCGAATGCCGTCGGTGGCCGCCCGCCCCGATGTTATCCTGCCGAACGTCTTGGTCTGCTGGCTCCCAAACCCCAGATGTCTCCGCGCGCGCCGCCCACCTTCGTGCCAGGTCGACGCGCCACGTTAAAACGCCAGCCGTATTCCAAATGCCGCCTTCGCTCCACTGCTCAAGAGCCACTCCGTTCCTTTCTAACTGTAAGTTGATGACGTCACGCCGTGTCCAAATATTTGCTCCTTCTTCAATCGACGTGCTTTTTTCCCCCTTCGCTCTCTTCTCCCGTGTTCTTTCTATCCTTTTTTCCGTGTTCCCTTGTCACTGACCATGACTCCCGAAAAAAGTTCATGATGAATGAATCCCAGGGCAAGGAGCTCCGGAAGATCAACGCGGTTTGTATGGACCGCTCGGAGGCTGGTCGTTTCAGGAAGACTGTCTCGGCGAGAGGACAAGCGGCAGAGAGGTAGTCGCTCGTAGCGGCGGAGGCAGTGTCGTGGTTGTAGAGGGGGCAGCGGTGGCCGCGTGACCAGGCGGCTTGTGTTGACTTTTCCGCTTGCTCCTTCCACACTCCCCTCTTTCTTCGTTTTCTTTTTTTTTTTTATTTTCCCCGCGGGCCGTCCGTCCGTCGAGGGAACCGGAGAGCGGCTTGGTGACACGTGCTGTAGCGTGGCGAAGACGACGAGCCTACAGACGAGGAGGGGGAGGGGCTTGTGCGTAGGCGGAGCGCGAGACGCATTTCGCTTCGCTGACCAAACATAGGGGAAGAGCCCTAAGTGCCGGCAAATAGCCTTCAGGCACTCGGGATGAGATCATTGGCTATCCGGCCGAGGTCGGCAGAGGCGGCTCGGCGAGTATGAACCCCTCTGATCGCTGGCGTTTTATTTCGCCACGTGGGCGGTGCTGATGCTCAGAGGTCTCCATTGCCGTGTTAATGTGTTTTTATACTGATCAATCCAATCCGTTCAACGAATGTTACTTCGGGGGACTTATTCCTTAAAAGAAGTTACTGTGCATATTTTTTTAAATTAACAGCCCGAATTCATTAATCGTCCTCCAGGAAGGACATTTAGGTGAAAATGCAGCATCTTAATTTATGAGTATTTCGTAATGCGAATGATAAAATTCAATAAGAATATATTGTCAAGTGTTATTTTGTTTTAGTATCAGAGGTTGAGAATGTCCGACATTTTAATTAGTTGATGTTGGGCAAGTTTAGAAGATGTCCAAGTTCGATTCGCGACGTATGGACGGCTGCTAATTGGCGGAAGACACGTGAGAGGGGTGGCGGATCTTGTGATATTGTTCGCGCGCCCCCCTGTTGGCGTGGGCCAGCGTCAGCTGGCAGCCCGAGGTCATTCATTGTGATTCAAGAGCGCTTCGCAGGTACCATTGCCTAATGAGCGAATGTAATATTCATTCCAGTGCTGTGTGATAATGTGTACACTGCGCTGCATAAAATGACGCATGAATAGTGACAACTTCCTTGAATTAACCCTAGCAGGTGAGGATGAAGAGAAAACCGGCGTTGTTTTTGAAGCTTCCGTTCATTTCCGGCCTAATTTGTACGTATCTCACGCCGTGACCCTGTGAACTTGCTGAGCGTAAGCAGTACGTTAAGGTTGCGAGGGTTGTGTGTATTCAGCAGGAAGAATGCTATAGGGAAGTTAACATTCTCTAGTGTGAGACGTGGATATTCTCATGTGAAGTATCTTTCCTTACACTTGAGTTACTGTAATGTGCTTTAGCGTCCTTTTCACATTAGAAATATTTTAAATCAACGCATTTCAGAATACTTAATGAAATCCAACACCTTCCAACATGTCGTATTTTCCCACTTCATGTGATTTATGATCGTAATTTGTTTATATGATTTGATGTGTTGTCATGAGTCATAAATGGACAATGAAACCTCTAGATCCCCGTGCTACTCATTCGGGAGAGAGAATTCACACACATGTGTCGAGAGGCATGCAGCGGCGTATAATATGCGCCTATTTCATTATGAAAACGAATGAATACCGTAGAAGAAATTCGTTATTTGTTTTTTACCCTTAGTTTGTATAGTAGAATCGCCCACATTACCAGGCTTACTGAGCAAAATGATCATCATCATCATCATCATCATCATCATCATCATCATCATAAACATTGCAAAAAATGTATTCGAAATCGTCCACTTCGTTTTTCGGCAATTACTGCAACAAAAGAATTGCTAACTCTCATCCGCATGTTTTTCATGTTGTGGCCTTTTTCCGCATGACTATATTAACATGCTATCTGGAAATCCTTAGGCGCCTGGTCTTCAGCCCTCTCCTACTGCCAACGACCGTGCAAATGGTCCACCATCGGATGCCTAGTAATGTGGGCGATCGACGCCAATGCACCGCATGTCACGTCTTCCCCTTTGCTTTGCCTGGGAGAGGCTTCCCAGCCGAAGAGGAATCGCACTGACTTACTCTAACAGCATCGTGCTTGTCTAATGTTTATCCCACTGTATGTTGCGTGCGTGAAGCCCGAAACTGATGGCTGCATAACGGAGACACTTCATCTTTTATTGTATTTGCTAGAGTATTTTATCACGTAAAAGTTCGCTCCTGCCACACTGTGTCTCTGCTTCGACTTTGTCACTCTGTCAAAGCTGGCAGAATAAAAAAGCACAATGTATGTTCTTTCTTGCATGTTTTCTGTATATGTGCGTGTGCGTACGTATTTATGCGTGCGTGAGTCATTAATGCATTATAAAGTGAAAGTCCCCTGGTTTCCCTCATTCTCAGAAATGATTCACCTGTTGTAGATGCGGGTAAATCAGAATTCTAACAGTATCCCGACCTAGAACAATATTACCGCGCTAAGTAATTTATCCGTAACAAAGCGCCTTGAACACTGCGGTGAAGCTCAGTTTATTCCTACTATATTTTTTGCCAAAATATTAATTTAATAATCAACGCATTTAATATTTCAGTGATTATCTTCAGGGAATGACGAATTAGATCATGATAAGAATTCCAGTCGGTAGTAAAGCGATTTCCAATGATATTTGTTCTGAGAGATCGAAGTTGATTAGCGGAAATCGCAAATCAAACTCAGAGCAGAATCAGCTCCCAAAAAGACCATACAAATCGAGATAGAAATGAACTCTCTCGCTAATATTTCGTATTTTCCCAGTCTTTAAACTCTAAATGCGATGAATTTTATAAGACTGAGATACGTTCTCGCAAGGCTGCTCGAAAATCTTCGTAAGATTTACCGTGTTTGTTTCTGACGTTTTTGCTTTTGAACTCTTACGGAAAGAGTTGTGATGCGATGTACGGAACCTGTACGATTAATTTTCTTTCCTAATCTTGAACTCGTGTTATGGTGATTGATATTCTGTTTACTTGCGGAACGCGGAACAGCCATACAATACCCGAAATAAGTTTCCATTAAAATCAGGTTCTCCTATCATATTGAAAATGATAGTAACATAGTATCGTAATTGAATTATTATCTTGTATATAATGGACGTTGGTTTTATAACTCGTATAATGCAGCAGTTATTTTCGAAGTAATTACTGTGTCAATTTTCTGTCAACATTGTAAGTACATTAGACTAAAATAAATTGAGTCATACATAATTAATGCTATACATTTAGAGTATGGTGATCGGTTTCACCCCAATGACTTATTATTCGAAATAGACATTCAGTGTTTTCTGTCTGCGGACCGACGTTTGTATTTTCGTGCTTCCGGAACTCTAAAGCGAGACCCACAGTGCAGCACGTGCTTCAGGAGCCGCCTTGGCCCACCTCGTGCAAATCGTGCTCGCGAGGAGCCCTACCACGCCGCGCGGGTCGTGCGAGGCTCTGGGAGGGGCGCCCCTCGCGAGGCCGCTGGCGGAAGAGTACTCTCTTCGGGGGCGAGAGCCTCGGGGAGCCGCGCTGTGTGGGTGCTCGGCAGGCAAGCACGGCGTTGAGTCACACCTCCAGGCGGCGAGCGCCCGCTAATGCGAAGGGTTGCGTCATGGGCGAGCAAACAGGGGACAGGTGGACGGTCGATACGCACGGGCTTTAAGAACATTGCACGGGAGGTTGTGGGTTTTAATGTAATGTTTCGTGAGGGTAACGGCCGTGTTAATTTGTTTTAGATATTTTAATTTTTGTAGTTACGAGTTGTCAATACGCCCCTTCTGATGGAGATGTATTACTGAGTAAAGGTCAATTCAATAAACTTCCGTACATTTTTTGTATGATACAATTTCCTTTCTTTGTCTAATTTTGATTGGCCCTCATTTAATATGCTTTATTTCGTATTGCATTATTTCTCTTCCACGTAATCTCAAAGTTTGCGGACAGTTTGACAAGGCGTGGTGCATTTTTTGTTGGCACGTTTTAATAGATTGAACAGAATAATCACTTTTTTGTAATGACTTTTTCTGGTGGCAAGTTTCCAGGAAATCCTGTATGTTTTCAGTGACGCCGAGGTTAGAGAAATATAAAAATACTCCTGCCGTTCTGGAAATATTCCGTTCGTTTCAGATTCTATGCCATTATTTACACTGGAAATTGGCTCTCGTCTGAACAGTATTATTGAAGTGCAAGAAACAAACACTCGTTGTAGGGGTGAGTATGGTCGCTTTTCCGTAGTAAATGCAGTTTTTGTTCAAACACACCTTCACATCTTCTCCTAGGGAGAATTCCAATATTTGCCAAACGTTAGTGAAGTCAGAGAAGATCAGAAGGTAGTATTTGCACTAGCAGTTATATTTTTATTGCTAGAACGACATTTATAGATAAAGAACTCTAATGATGCAGATTAAGCATGGGTTGCACCGTCAGTCTGTTCGTGGAACAGACACAGTCAGTTTGTAAAGGTCTTGTGCAAATATTGAAATGCTTCAATGCTGGTTAAGGAAAGTTCCGCACAAAGAAATCAGTGTGTATAACATTTTGTATATAACGCCGTTTTTACAGCGTATACACAAAGTTTCTGCTTCGTTATGGAGTTCGAGAAAGGAATGTATGCGGACTTGTTTAAAGGGCAAATCCGTGGTTCCTTAAAAACGTGTTAATAACAAAGCATGCTGGTTCCGCATTGAAGAATGTCGCCGCAATGCAGCTTACAGAGTGCAGAAGCTCACAAGGAAGTGTTAACCTGATTTGTGAATATTTCACCACAGCTTGTCCACACACGTTTCACCCCTCACCTCCCAGAAATTACTATTGCTCACCCCTGGGGACGAGCATCCAACGAGCGGGGAGGGAGGCGGGGGCGGGCCCAATCCCCTTCAGGAAATAGAATGACGTAAACGCGTTTTTGCTTGTTCGATACGTTTCCGGCGCGTGTGGGGGGCGACGGAAGGGGGCCGCGGGCGGCATGTGAAGCCCGGGGAGGGGGAAGGAGGAAGGAGGAAGCGCGGCGTGGCGCGCCGGAGCGCTGCCAGCGACCCCTTGAGGATTTTTCGTGCTTTTTTGCGCGTGTCACTCCGTGAATTGGAGGTGGGCGAAGCGACGCGGCGAGGTTTTCGCGCCCGACGCTGAGCAAATATTCACAAGGGAGCGCCTCCCTATTTTCCTTCTCTTACGTCGCGTTTCCGACGACTGCGAGACGAAGCTTCGGTGACGGGGAGGGGGGAAATGTGGGAATCGGGAGTATATATCAGTCAGAAACGTCGTGTTCGGTGTATTTTTATGCGTGTTGTCTGGAGAGAAATATTCATAGTCTATAAAATCACAGGGAAGGTGGAAGTCGTCGTGCCGTATACACGGCGTATTGTTATTATTAGAAACTTATTGATGTGGTCGAATGGTCGTAACATGTTGTTTCACACGAGGATCTGGAATATGAAATAAGTTATCAGATAAAATACTTACTGCACTCATGTATTAAAAACTGTTTTTATCTCTTCCAGGAAAATTTTAAACAACACCCGTCTCTACTGTACTGCAATAAATTTACTTGTTTTTACAGTTATATATAATATTAATTTTCTCCGTTTTGGTGAGCTTTCGCCCTATTCTCATTCTTCCTTGTCGTAGGTTTATATATCGTATATTCCGGTTCCCTCTCTTTGTGCTACCTAAATTGTTTCTTCCCTATAGCATGCGTTTTAGTGGAATTGCTAAAACAATCCTTGCAATCAGATTATTAAAAACGAATATTACATTACGCGACAGGGGGTTAAATGAAGAGCCCAGCGTCCGCGGGGATTTCATTACCGAGGCCCTTATTGGGGCCTTGGCCTTTCCAATTACCATGTTTCAAAGGGTGCGCGCCCAGTTCACATTATCCACGGGCAGGCGCGAGTCAACGAACGTCGGCTCCTGCACGGCTGTCGAATGAAGGGAACCCCCTACCTCTCTTTGCGTCTGAATCCGTCCGGTCCGTTCGCACGTTCGAACACGTTCGCACTCAGCTATTGCCCCCGCTCTCGCCGTCTCTGCCTCCCCCACTGTCCTCGCTAACGTCCTCGACCATCGTCCATCCCGGCCCGCCTCCTTCGCTACTTCTACTGACATTGACATCGCCACCACCGACACCACTACCGACACCGCCGACACCACCACCACCACCACCACCACCACCACCACCACCACCACCACCACCACCACCACCACCACCACCACCGCCGCCGCCGCCGCCGCCGCCGCCGCCGCCGCCGCCGCCGCCGTCGCCGCCGCCGCCGCAGCCGCCGCCGCAACGGAGTTGTCACCACTCGATCGCAACGGGGCTGCGGTCGTGCGCGCCCGCGTGCGTCTGTGTGGAGCGGAGCCTTTGTGCACCTGTCAGGATGACGTCAACGCGGTCCAGTCGTGCTGCCGGCCAGGTGCGTGGCCGCGAGCGGCTGGCGAGGTGGGGCAGGCGGACGGGACGGACGGACGGACGGGCGCGGCCGGCAGGCGCTAATTGCGCCGCCGTTAATTCACACCTCCCGATAAGAAGCGCACACTCCGCTGCCCGGCCACTGCCCGCGGCGGCACGCCCACACCCCACACTCCACGCCCCGCGCCCCGCCCACCCGGTCGTTTCCTCGTTACTTACCGCTCGCCCGCTAACTGGCGCCGTTCCTTTTCGCCCCTGCCGCCAATTCATTACGGCTTCGACGCGAAGGGAAGCCCTGCGGAAGCTTTGTGAGTTGGGTCGCGCGCGCCGCCCGGGGTTCTGTGTACGGCGCTTGTAGATGCGGCAACTAAGGTTTAAGGACTTGTGGACTGGGAAGGGCTTTGTTCTAGTGTCGAAGTCAAACGTGTTCATTCTTCCCTTGTTCGGTGATTGTATTCATCCAGAATTTCCCTACGTGTTTGTACAGAGGGGTTAAAGTATCTCTAATAGGAAAAATTCGTTTATTACGGATTTAATTTTGTCTTTAGTGAGCGTAATGTATGTGAATGTTTTTCGGGAGTTTCATAAAGAAACATGTTGATGTGCAAAGTATCTGCGCGTGTTAAATCTCTGTCATTGGCTTTCATTTCTTATCCTCTATGTTTTTGCCGTTCTCCCCTAATATATCATGTCTATCGGTCATTTTCTTTCTTTTCTCCGTGTTTTATCAGAATTTATTTTCATTAATATAAATCTTCAAATTATTGACATGATGTATTATTAGATTGAAATGTTGAGAAATACCGTTTAGAGCTTCAATCAACTGAAGATCACAATATATATTACGGTAGATAATCGGGAAGCTGTGCTTACAATTTGTAAACACATTTCATCACCTAAAACTAATATAGGCAAATTGTGCTTTTGATGTGCCAAGTGAATGAAAATAATGAATGTGCATAATAAAGAATGACTCTTACGCATTCTCTGAAAAGCGTAATTAATACGTTTTTCGTGTCAACCGTGTTTACAAATTCGTTTGATTGAAAATGCCTCATAAAGAAGTAAGTCTAAAGAGGTTCAACGTGCGTTGAAGCTTGCAGTGCTTCTTCCTCGCACTTTCTTTGCATAATCGGCACCCGTCGCATATGGTAAAGTACTTCAGCTACAACACCTCACACCTCTGGCTGCCTGCATCCTCTCAACTGTTCTCTCGCCCCAATATCGACTCTCGATAACTCGCCGCGCCTCCGCCCGCTCCGTGCCGCTTCGCGCCGCACGTGCGTCACGCGGGCTCTGTTTTCAGCGCGCTCGTCTTCACACGCGCCTCCGCCACCGCGTCGCCTCCTGCGCGCGCTCTCGTTATCCCGATCACACCTCCGCGTCGGCGTGTTTGTCGCTTGGGCTTTGAGCCCCGCCGCCGCCGCCGCCGCCTCCGCCGCTCAACGGGGTCGTTGGAGCTGGGCCTGCGGCGCCGCGCGCACGTAACAATCGGCATTGTGCGCGGGCACGTCGCCCTGCCGCGCAGCGCCGCGCCTTCCTGTTTGTCGACGAGTGATTGGTGAAGGCGGCAACGGGAGCGGGAGCGGCGGTGTTACTGTAGAGACAACCGTGGCGTCGGGAGAGGGATAGGAAGCTAAAGCGACAAGTGAGAGGGAAGGTTAGATTGCGATGACGTTGGTGAAGTAACAGGTTGGGAGGATGTTATGAACGTGAGTAGATATTGTATGTAAAGAAAAATAATGATAGTAACTGTAGACGGTGGGGATGTGGTTCTTCTGTTGGATGTGATGCACACCGTTTTGTTTTTGCTTATAGAGGCAGTTTGAGATGTATTCAAAGGGTAAGATACGGCAGGGAAGGAAGGTACAGAGAGGTGCTTGGATTTCTGGAACTGAGTTTCTTGGGAGCGTAGCAACGCTCGTTGATATTCCGTTTAGCATTTTCGTGTGTAGTGGTGCTCTGGTACAATCTCGCAAGACTACTTTTCCCCGAATCGTAACGCCTGACAAGTGTTCTGACACACCACTATTACTACCATAAGCTTGACAACGTCTTGTTTGTTTTGCATTAATGCACTAAGTTACGCTCATATATATTAACTGGTAAATTATTACGAAATAGTGAGTTCTGTGACGGATAATGATCGGTCAACTATTTATCTTCTACTAATGAGAGCTTTTTATATTGAGTACAGAATCCGCTGTGTTCATTTGAAACTTTATGAGTGGGAAGCTATTTGTAAAACTATTCTAATTGTTCATGTTCACGTTCGTGCGATCAGGAATGCATGATGTTTCTGCGATCTTGGAACGTCCTAGCATACTTCCAACATTTCACCAAGTTTCTCCCATAAAATCATCGTTGCGTTGCCTATATACAACGCCGAGCCAGTTGCTAATGCATTCGAGCCTCGTCGTCTGCGGTTGCTGCCGCCCTAAACCCGACCAACATTGCTTCCAGGCCGCCCACAGTCCGCTCCAAACATTTCCGGTGCCTGCGACCGTCGCTGTGCCCGCAGCCGCTCTCGCCCTCGCCCCCGCCCTTACCATCGCCATCGCCACCGCCCTTGCTGCGTCCGCCGGGGCCGGCCACTCCTCGCCCTGTGCCCCCTCCTCGCCGACGTCACGCCGCCTGCTGGTCCCGCCTGCCCAGCATTATTATTAACAGGTCTGGAGGTCTCCGGGCAGCGCTCTCGCCTCGCTGCCCGCGTCACCCCGCACCGCTCCGCACTGCTAAGCCTTCTCCAGCCGAGCCACGATCCTCCTATTCGTCTCTCTCCCACCCATCACCCGTTCCGCCACATCTCACTCCGCTGCGTCCTTCTACGCCTGGGCTCCGACCCTCCTCCCCCTCCTCTGACGTCCGCCCCCGCCCCTTTCCACTGTTCCACCCGCTCCGTGGCATCCTGCGTTTCCCCGCCCCGCCCCGCTCCGCCCCGCTCCGCCCCACCCCACGCCGTGCCCTGGCGCTCCCGACCCCAGGGCGACCGCGCCGCTGCCGCCGCGCCGTGGCGACGCTGGCCGCCGGCACCGGAAATTAGGCCCGTGTGACCGCTGCCGCAGTGCCGCCGTTGGGATTACTGCGCCGCCCCGCGCCACCCTCCCCGCCCGCCCCACCCGTCTCTCACGTACCCAGCGCTCCGCTGTAGAGCCAGCGCCACAGACCCCAAGAAAGGGCAGTTCTTCGTGTTTTATCGCCAATACTTTCTGCTCAATTGGCAATCATCACCATTTTTATCGTATTCCCTAACTCATCAATACTCTGGTAAATGATTTCGTATGGTTGCTACTTTTTTCAGCCTTGCTGTTGAGAGTGATTTTTTGACGTAGCTTTCTTTTTTTTTGTTTTGTTTTTTACCTCGGAATGTTGACGTTAGTTTCTTATGTCGTCTTGTTATTGTGACCTTCTTTTTAACAAGAGTTACTTTCCTCCTGACAATGAGTAACATTTTTCCCCCTTAGTAGTTGGTTGAATCTTCAAGTCTGACTCACTTCTAATCCGTTTCTTGCCCTCAGAACTAGACGGTTTTTCTACAAGCAT
The DNA here is from genome assembly GCA_011170035.1 of Teleogryllus occipitalis. NCBI lineage: Eukaryota > Metazoa > Arthropoda > Insecta > Orthoptera > Gryllidae > Teleogryllus > Teleogryllus occipitalis. Next base: position 325,381 of record BLKR01000100.1, on the reverse strand, counting down.
TCTGCTTGTGAGCAGTGCAGCTCGATGTTCGCCTACCAGATTGGTCACTAATCCCCACCTTCGTACCGAAGTCCTTCGCATTTCCGGATTTCCATTGTTCTCCGCTGCGTTTCTACCGTCAGCGCTCTCCTTCCGGGCACACGCCTGGCGCCCCCACCCCGCCCCGCCCCGCCCCGCTCCGCCCCGCCTCGCGCGCTCCGGGGTTAATTCTCTGCGTCCGCGCAGCTAACGAGGTTGAGGCGAGATCGCCGCTGCAGCCCCACCTTGCAGATTAATATTGATTTTAGCGCGCGGCGGCGGGGGGAGGGGCGGGGCGGGGAGGCAAAGGGTGGTGCTGGGCGGTGCGGCACGCGGCGTTGCGAAGTGCCGCGCCCTGACCGCCGCCCGACCTGCCGCTGGGTGTTGGCTGCGGTGGCTGGTGGATGGGGGTGGTCGAATGGGAAGTCCAGGCAAGGCCGACGCCTGCGGTCCGCCCATTCCACCCCCACTCTGCATCACCTCACCCCACCCGGAGCCTCGTCCGTTCCCGCCTCGAGAGACCCGCCGCACTCCGGATAGTTAGAGTTCTCCGCAGCGGTCAGGACTCACGCTCTCTCTCCTCTGCTGCAAATACAAGTCCAGTGTATCCCTGGGAGGCTGTTACATCGGTAAACGAGTTTATTGAGATTAATACGGTTATCGCGGGGATTGGTGGGTAGATAATTTAGTTAATGACTTTTTTTGCTGCGTGCGTTACGCAATTCGCAGCGGAGCTGCGGCGCTGCGCCGGGGCCGTTGCGTTTGCGCGCTTACAGCGCCATTAGGTTGCGAGCGGAACAAGGTCAGTCGGGCCGTCGTAAAAATAAATAGTGGCCCGACGCGTGTCGTAAAGCGGGGTGTGCGGCGGTGTCGCGTTTATTGTGCAATAACAGTGCACTTCACAGCCGGCGCTCGCGTTGCTTCCTTTTGCGTTGCGCTTGAGCTTTCTTCTTAGGCGTTTACCACCCGGCACTGCAATTGCGGGCTCTTGAGAAGAGCTTGGTGTTCGTTGTCACGATCTACCGAACGGGCTCTGCATTGCTCAGGCTGACGTATTGCCCATTAACGTGTCACGTGTGAGTAGTTATTGGACGTGTTTGAAATGATGGACAACTGGTTGAATGTTTTTTGTTGTTTAATGTAATTTTCTGTAGTTGTTTTCGCAAGTTCTTTTGTGCGGATGTTCATAGGTATTGTAAATAGTCTGGTAAACTGAATTGGACTGTTCACCAAGTTCTGTGCCCCTTGGCGAGGAACTGTATAGAAATGAGCAGGGCACTCGTAAAGATGTTTGCTGGAAGCCACTAGAAACCACGTTACGCATTTCAAGGGACTCCTTTGAAACAGGTGTAATTTGGGTTTCATAGTCGTCATTGCCGTGTCGTTTCCTGGTTATAGGTGCAGTCTGTAATGAACCCTTTGCTGACTTTCATAAACTATTCCCTAATGGTCGGTATCATAAGCCGTAATTCCCACAATCGCAATGTTTGGCAGGCACCTTCATTGGTCTCGCGTATTATCAGCATTGTATTTGCTGCAATGGCTAGGTAATCAACGCTGACTGCGTGACCTATTCGCTCACGAAAATGGCCCGCAGCGCATCAGTGATTGTATCTTTGTGTTTCATGGAAACATGTTTTGTCTCGAATGTGATGCAGTTCCTCCTTGTGTTGCCGAACGGTTGTAAATATGTAATTACATACTCTGGCGGAACGCTGACGTTTTGCGGCAGCCAAACCGTGTAAAGCTCTCCACTTTGATTTCCCTATTCTCTGTGACGCAGCTACTGTTCTCATCCGCGCCAACACCACGCACCTGCTCGCTCGTTCATGTATTCTCTGTGGCGGGCGCTGCGGAAGGTCACGCCCCCTCGCCGCTGTCACGGCCTTCTGCTGTGTCGTCTGTGGCTTGCCGGCGGTCGGCCATGGTCCTCGTAGCTGAATGGGTTTTCGCGCTAATACGGTGGAACTGGTGGCTGTTATCTCGCCCGATATTACCGCATTATTTCCTTGTCGATGCGATGGCCGTCGAAACGTCACTTTCCTGAGCCGTTAATACAAGTACAATGTATCCTTGGAAGACTGTTACATCGGCAAACGAGATATTGAGATTAATACGCTTATCGCGAGGATTGGTGGATAGATAATTTAGTCAAGTGCATTCAGATTGCTATTGTCGATTATCTGTATGTGAGAAATTCAATCTTGCAAGGTCTTCGAAAATATTCTTGCCTGTTGATTACTTTTGCCAGAGTGTCATTTTGGCAAATCACAAACTATATTTATTGGATTTAAGGGAATAGAATGTTGTGCTATTGGTAGTGTGTTAACAGTGAAAGGAGTTATTCGATGATACTCTTTCCCGTTTATATTATCTAAATGTTAAGTAAAAAATTCAGTTAATTTCATGTATTTTTGCTAATACATGTAGGATGATAGATCGGTGGCAAAACTTTCCAAAAAAAATATTTTTGAAAATATTAAAATACAATAATAAAAAATACACATATATATATATATATATATATATATATATATATATATATATATATATATATATATATAATGTTGGTGTATAATAATAATAAGTAATAAAATAACGACGAAAAATAGGTCGTAATTAGTTTTGGAGATATTAAGCGATAGTGACTGAATTATGCATTCTGCTTTCTAGAAAAATATTAATAGCGCGGTCGAAGATTTAAACATTTTATTTTTTCGTTTCTCATAGAAGGATGCGTTCAAGTTCCACTGGTGGTAGTTACACACCTCATGATGCCCCTGAGCGTTGGCAACCCGCCTTGTAACACTCTGTTGCGGGTTGCTCTCTGAATAAGTCAGGCGTAAAGTCATCGCCTGGTCTCCCGGTTTCAATCTATAAGATTTCTACTGCTTTCTTTCTTCTTCAACAAACTAATTCGTGTGGAAAGAGAAAATTATTGACAGTGATATGTTAAATTAGGCAAAGCTGTTGTAAGTATTCATTTTTTTCCACAACTCATTTTCATCAAGTATGAAAAGAAGTTAGTGAAGAAAATGTATATTCGCATAGAATATCAAATATTGATAAAAAGTAATATCGTTCTTGAGAAGACTGATGCTTCATTAATAGGTACTTGGGAATGAAAAAGTATTGATTGTTACTGTTTACGTGGGACGGGTGTGAAAAAAAGGCATTTCAATTGTCATCAGCTCGCTGTATAGGGAATCACAAACGTGTAAAAATGATGACAATCTGAAATAGTTTATGGGAGGAATGTAAGGTTAAACATGTGGAAGGTTGTGTACTGCGATTCATATGCGCACAAAATATTCCACATTCCTGTTTTCGATTCAGAAACCTCAAGGTCGCCGATTTAAACTAACATGATGCATTATATGTTATGCGGTCGCAATCGTAAGTTGAAAGCAGTCGCTCCGCCACACGTCGCTTGCGTGGCAACGCTCGGCTCGTTAGCGGCGTAATTCGGCGTTTGATTTATTCGCCGCCCGTCCGCCGCCTCGCCTGGCCTCTCGCGAGGCAGTTGAGCGGCGTCGCGTAGGCAACGCTCTCCGACGCCCCCGAGCGGGCCCCGGGGAAGGCCAAGGCAGCGGTAGCGCGCTGTTGCTCCCGCAATTCCGCTAATGGCATCGCCCACCACAACCAGGCCTCGCCATTCGCCGGCGGAGCAACGCTCCATGCCCCTGCCGCCGCACTGCGCTGCTCTGTTGCAGGTTGCAAGTCTGTAGTTCAGCATCCTTCCTTCTTCCCCGGCGCTGAACTCTACACCTCCGTCCGCTGCGCTTCCCATCGTTTCGTTGCTTCCCGTTGTCCTTGTCGTGCTTCGTTCGTCTTGTCTTAAAAGTGTTTTGGGACTACAATGTCCAGAGGTTCGTGAGCTACCTCGGGTTTTCCCTCTCTGCGTGTTGCCTTACATTCCTCGTCTTCCTTGCTTCCTCTACTCTGAGACGTTAGTACTAAGATAACAGCTTCCGAACAGCTTCTCTTCACCGCAACCTCATCGGGTGTTGCCTGTCTTTGCTGTGTGATTCACCTTTTAGTTTCCTCCTCTCTGACACTTCCTCCACCTTATGTCTCGTTGATCATGCCAGGTGTGTTCCTTTCTTCGGCGCCTTGTGCATTATTCCCCGTCCGCTTACCACTTTGTCTCATCTCCATCGTTGCCTCGCTTCGCAGCCGCCGAATAACCCTAATACTGGATCCTTACTCCTCACCATCCGTCCCTTTCTCATGGCTCGGGCCGGCTCTTCCCTACCATCGCGTCGTCTCACTACTGCTCCCCGCTGCCGCCACCGCCAGCGTCGCCGTTTGTTTGCGGCTCGCCTCATTAGGCACGCACGCACGCGCGCGCGCTCGCAGCCTCGCAGGGCGCCGCCGGACGCAGCGGTCGGCGCCGGCGAACCGCGCGCTGTCCCTTGCGGCCGACCGGCGCCGAAGAGCGAATGTCATGGGCAGAGTGGGGTGGGAAAGGTTCCGCAATGGCTGGACGCTCGGCACGGACACTGCTACATGGCAACGCAGCGGGCCGCAAAGACATCGGCATGTCGGGCAGGCTCGTCATTAGAAAATGGCGAAGGGGATGCTACGTGTAGGACTGCTTTTTTATTTTTTGAAAGAAAGCCTTCAAATTAAGACTACTGCAATATATCTTTTATATTACAGAAATAATTAATAACAATAAATTAATAATATGTGGTATATTTATACTGTAAATATAACTAATAAATTATAAATTTTAAGTAAATGCTAAAAATAAAATTAAAATTTGATATTAGCGTATTTCTAAAGTAGGAAGAGCTTCTCACGCCTCCCCCATTGAACACGTTTCTGATGTCGCAATTTTGGGAATTAAGGCGCGGAGAAAACAACTTGCTGTACTATTTCTCATTCCAGTCCATGTTTTTAACTTCTCAAAATTCTGTGTGCGTTCTGAAATCTCGAGAAATGAGGTATTTGAGTCCCTGATTCACAACGTGCAACATACAATTGTTTTTTAGCAGTGAGTACATACATACGTACGTGTAGCCAGTATGATGATGAGCTTAGTGAATGTGCATGGGAGCTATTTTAGTGAGGGGCGTGCAAGCCTGGAATATATCCGGCGCGTCTCTTGCCTCAGGAGAGCCAGGGATTATCATCCGAAACCGATGTAAGCGACGGCAAGGGCTTTCCCTGCCCCCGGCTCCTCCCGTTCGCAAGCCTGAAGTGTGACGCTCGACCAGGCGGAGAGGATACGTGGGTAAACTGAGCGGACGGGGCGTCGACTCCCGCGAAGCGATACGCGCGCGGAGCGAATTTCAGCGTAGCGCTTCGCCTCCTATCAGCCGCACGAACTCGATTATCCTCTCCCAGACTGGGGGGAGGGGGGGAAGTGATCGGATCTGTCTCGCTACGTGGAGCTTCTAACGCGCTCTGCCACGGAGCTGATGTACTGACGCTCTTTGATCCGTGTAGGATGTGGATGCAAGGGAGGGAAGACGATTATCGAACTCGAGACGGTAACGGAAATACTCTTGAGTGTGTTGTGTGTTTCCAGGAAACAGTAAGCTCGGCTTCTTCCATGCACCAGTGTGCATACTGGTGTTCTCTTTGTAAGTGTAGAGGCATGCAATGAAATGAAAACTTAGTACATTATGTAACATATTGGCGGCCATCTGTACGGTTTATATCGCGTCGTCGTAAATTAAGGATTGTTAATAGAAGTGTTTTATCATATTCCTCTATAATCTATATATCTATATATATAAAAGAAAGTCGTGTTAGTTACACTATTTATAACTCAAGAACGGCTGCACCGATTTGACTGAAAATTGGTGAGCAGGAAGCTTAGAGCCAGGAGACGGACATAAGATACTGTTTATCCCGTTCGACAGCGTTCCTGTGTGAGAACGCACGTTTTTGCACGTTTTCGCGTGATTTTGCATGTTAGCGGTCATTGTTGCCCGTTGTAACCCATTGTTGTAACGCCGCACTGATAACAGAAGGCGATAATGAAAGCCGCCTTTCGTTCGCCGTTATATCTATATATAGTCGTGTTAGTTACACTATTTATAACTCAAGAACGGCTGTACCGATTTGGTGAGTAGGAAGCTTAGAGCCAGGAGACGGACACAGGATACTGTTTATTCCGTTCGACAGCGTTCCTGTGTGAGAACGCACGTTTTTGCACGTTTTCGCACGTTTTCGCGTGATTTCGCATGTTTTCGCGTGATTTCGCACGTTTTCGCGTGATTTTGTGGGTTTTCGTATGTTTGGGCGGAACGGAGTTCTCTGTTAAGGTGGAACAGAGTTCGCCGGGTCAGCTAGTATCTATATAAAAGAAAGTCGTGTTAGTTACACTATTTATAACTCAAGAACGGCTGTACCGATTTGGCTGAAAATTGGTGAGCAGGAAGCTTAGAGCCAGGAGACGGACATAGGATACTGTTTATCCCGTTCGACAGCGTTCCTGTGTGAGAACGCATGTTTTTGCACGTTTTCGCGGGTTTTCGCACCTTTTCGAGGGTTTTCGCACGTTTTCACGCGTTTTCGTATGTTTTTGCGCCTTTTCGCCTATGTTTTCTGTGCAGAAGCGTTCTGCAGCGGAGAATAAGCAAGTAATCAAGCAAAGATACAAATGAAGCTAATAAAGCGTGTTAAAAAGTGAAGTGAAGTATAATTAGATAGATTTTTTAATTATCTATTTAATATCAGAGCGTTTGTTTTTGAAATTTTTCTTTGTTTGAGAAAAAACACATCTGCAATTGCTTTATTATCACGAGTGCAACAAGGATAGTACAGTTTCTCACAGTGAGTGCGACGCGAGAAAAAGATGGGACCGGCTGTTAAGGCGGAACAGAGTTCGCCGGGTCAGCTAGTCAATTAATAAAAAAGATGTGCTTATGTTGATACTAACCTTGCTTTTCTTGAAATTTCTAAGTAACCAACTACAAGTAGCTGGAATTAAGTCCGGAATTCTCCTGCGTAAATCTCTCGAAAAGACCTTGATTATATGTAATTTAAACTTATCACGTATCTGTAAAAGAGCGGAAAATTAATGAGCTTCACGGTTTTAAAAATTATTTTTGAAATTCAGAAAATATCGTTTCCTGGGGAATAAACCAGGCGTTCCTCCATCAACCTTGGCAAAAGCGTTCATCCCTGCAGGCGACGTCCTTTGCGTGTCGGCGAGGAATCCGGCGGTACGTGTTTTTGCCGAAGGCGTTCGATAGATTATTCCGAAAAAAATCTCTTTTCCGGGAAATGCAGTCTGAGAAAGCGGCCCGTCCAGTACCCGTGCGTGCAGGCGGGCGCGGTCAGTTGCGTGCCAGAGCGGAGCCCGCTCGCCGACCACGACGCCTTCTCGGCTGGCTTCCCGGGTCGCCAACGGCCCGCGTTGACACGCCATGCTGCTGCCACAGCCGCCGCCGCCATGCATGACGCGCTCGGGAGACTAAAAGCGTACGCACGTTGGTAGAGGGACTTGTTTTGGGTACACAATGTGGGACCGCTCGTTCGTGGAACGGAACTCGGGTTGCGTGTCTGAAAAATGTTTGTTCAGTGTTGCTGGAACGTAAGTTCTCATTATATTCGGGCTTTTGTAGCGGTTTATATTCCGTGTATGCTGCCATAGATGATCACGTTATCACTAAATTCTATCAAAAGATGGGAACACTATGTGAACGACATGAGGTAATTTGTTACAGTTTTTTTCAAGTATTTTCAATTTTTTTTTACAAAACTGCAAACAAAATAATCTGCTGCGGCTTTAGTCCCAAGCATAGTGATGATGCCCCTAATTTTAGTGGTTATTTTCGAAGAGATTCCGTTGCCCATGGGCGAAACATGTTGTGGCTATTGCCCAACAGCCATTCTTCGGCGCCGGTCGGAACAGTTTATACATGAAGGAATGTCCTAACTCGTGCTGTTCCTTGAGAGGCAGGCAGAGCGCTTAGGAGTGGCCGAAAGCCGTGGGCGCTGTGGTGACAAACGGCGGGGGCGCCTGTGGAGGTGGCGTTCGTGTGCCGCCAATTAGCCCGTAATTGTCGCCGGCTTCAACGAACCAGTTAGAGAGGCCCCCGGGCTTTTGGCGCCCCCCCCCCCGTCCACCGGCCACCTCGCGACGCCGCGTGGTGTCTTCCGCTCTCCGTGTCTGGTAATTGGTTCCTTCCTGGCGAATAGGAAGTGGAGACTTCAATACGAGATCTCGCTGCGGAGTGGCCATCCTGTAGTTCTTGTAGGCGAACGGGTAGGAGGTTATATTACCCAGTTTACTGAAGATCTGAGACCTGTCAAGAATGGTAACATGTTTTGAGACGTAAAATATTGTCCCAAACGGTCATGTGTTGTGATCATGTATAGAACGAGATACCCTCTTCGGTATACTTTGCAACAAATAAATAACTTGGCATCGTTTCATTACATCATTTTGCGCTAAATCATCCAAGTCGATAGTTGATTGAGCGGGATTAGTATTTGTTACTTTTTTTATTTATCCTACTCTCCCAATGCGAATGACGGCACAGGCCCAATTTGAAAGCGACTCTATTGTATGCTCTTACTCCGCTTTTCTTTTTTACCTAAATTTTGTACGTGATTACAATCATCGAAAACGAGAGCTTCGAGAAATTTTTTATTTGATTAGAATAAGCCCAAATGTACGTTTCTTCGTTGATTGGTTGATTGTGATTCCGGGCGCATCAACTATGGTGGGTTGTCCCGTAAGTGTAGTGCGTGTTTTTGCCTGAGAGATGGCGGTGGTTTTTCCCTGCTGAATGGCAAGATCCGGCGCCGACCTAGCTGACAAGCTAGTGTCGAAAATCCTGCCACCGTCTGGACTAAAATCTAGAACCTCCCGGTCAGAGGGACTGCAGTGACATCAGTTGATGCCTGAGCCATCTCTCCCGGTCATTTCTTCGTGCGCTGTAACATCTTTCTTTAAAGCATTTTTTTCTTCGTTGTAAAATTGTATTTTCTTATTTGTTTCCCCACATTCTTAATGATCCTTTGTTTTGTTCCAGGTGAGCTGGGAATTCTGGGAGTATGAGGTTGGTGAGTTACTGCTTTTAACTGCTGGGCTTTCCTCTTCATTACGTCATTCCCGTGCGTTAATGCTATTTGGCAAGCGATTAGTAGCGGCGATAATTCTGCAATTCGCGAACGCTTTTGTAATGTCCTGTATTATCAGCGTAATTATTTAGTTTCGCATGACCTACTGAAAACATTACGCAGTGCTGCTATCCCGTGTGTATCGCTTTTTCCCCTGCCCACATCTGGCGATTACATATGGCCAGGCATTTATTTACGCTATCGAAAACAGCAGGATTGAGATGAGTCACTGGGACTTGTCGCAATACCCCTTTTCTTCGCTGCCTTCTGACGCAGTGAACCTGAAGTTTTGGCTGGAGGGAAAATAAACTGACAAGCAAATAAATGGATGAGTGGTAAAACAAGCTACTACCGATCGTAAAATCCACGTGATGTCATGGCATCAAGGCTGCTCGCAAATTGAAATTGCCTGTCATTTTACTGAGTTAAGTTTGGGATATTTTAATTAGTTGCTGTCGTGTATTTGGTTCTTTTTCTCAAACGCTATGTAAATCACGTAATTCGAATGAAAAACGGCGTGGAGTGATTTTTCATCTATTTCATGTAAAGATAATTATTTCCGACAAAAAATGTAATGCTACGTGTCTGCAACGCTACTACGTCATCTTTTCCTCAGGCGGGCTGCCTTGTTGTGATTTGTGCATTAATACATTTCCATGCGGGCATCGCATGTGCCGTTCCTTTCATGTGCGCACTGCAGGCGGTCGCGGCCACTGTGGCCGGGGCGTCGTGTGCGGGCCGCGGCAGGCGGTGGATGAGAAGGAGAGGGAAGTGGCGCATCACAGCGGTGGTGGTCACCGTCGCGGTGACGGTAGCAGCAGCCAGAGCAGCGGTCTCGGTGACCGCGGCGGTGGCGGCGGCGGCGGCAGGTGCAGGCTGCGGCGCGCAAGCCCACCCACCCGCCGACTGCCCCCCCTCCGTCCTCCCCCCGCACCCCGCGTGCGCGCTCCCGCTCCCTCTCGCCGCTCCGCGCTCGCTCGCTTATTATTCCATTAGGCGGCCTCAATTACCAGTTGAAGCGCGCGCGGCGCTCTGTTTGGGAGTCCATCCGGCCCCGCCGGCGCCAGCCGTTCCCTCGCTTACCCACCGCCGCGCCGCGCCTCGCCCTCACCGTCGTCTTTGCTGCTGCCCGTGATGTGTTGCTTCTGTTACAGCCTCTGCTACCCTCGTCGTGACCAGTGCTTCGTGTGTCAATGCACCTACCACTTGCTTCCATGTAACGAGGTGGCCGAGTTCATCTTCCGTTACTTAGTGTTGTACCCTTTCGACTCTTTGCTTTCTGCCTTGCCATCGCTCACCCAACCTTTCTCCTGTCATTGCCCCTCCCGCGTTTAAATATTCCTATTGATTGTGTTGTTCCTTCGACATGTTTTTGCTATTCGTGTTTCCAATTGCTGTTCCAGCATTAGAACGATGTGTCCGCATCTTCGCTTTTCTTTTATTTTCCCTCTTTTTTTCTTTTTCCTTTTTCCCTCTTTTTCTCTTTCATTTTCAATAAAGATTTCCCGAATTTTTCTCACCACTAGTTCAAATTCCTTTAATATTTGCTTTATGTATTTTTTGATGTATTTTTATTCCCTATTTCTCAAACTTACGTTCTGCTTTCTGTTGCATTTGTTCCTTTGTGCAGTATCTTATAAAACCAATCTTTTTACCTTTCAGCTCACCTCAGTTAGGGGTGGTGGCTTGTGTAACTCGCAGCTTTGTCATCTCCCAGTGCCCCGTCTGCCGTTCCTCCCGCGAGTTCCTCGCTTGTGCTGTCCCTCCCCGACTGGACGCATTCCGCCGCCTAGCCTGGACAGAGTAGTCGGGTGCGGGTGGACACGGGCGCCGGCGCACGCCACGCCACGCGCTCGCGCCCGCGCTTCGCCAAAGGGGGCGGCGAGGAGCCGGCTCGGCTCGGCGCCGCCGCAGATTGAGTTAGCGGTTTTAGTGCCCCTGGCCGTCTCCGGAGATTGGGTGTGATGGTTGCGCAGATTCGCTTAGGCGACACGCTTTGAGGCCGGCGCGGGCGCGGACGCCGTCGAGGGCGCCGCTCGGGGAGGGGGCGTGGTCGCGATGAGTCGTCCGTGTGCGCTAGGACATGTTGCCCGTGTGAAGACAGGCCGACACTTAGAGCTACTCAAATGAGAAACGGTTTATCTTGGTTTATTTTAGCGATTTTGTGAGGGGAAAATGCTGCTCTTGCTGTCTTGTGTTTCAATATGTAAGTGAAATTGTACAGGGTGTTCATTTTATCCTTCGCTAAAGATTCAGACCGCATCGCCGGGGTAGTCGAGGGCTCGTTCGTAAGGGAATCGCTGACTCAACTCCCATGCTGACACGGGAACTACCTCGTATTGTTGCGCTTATCATATCTTAAAGAAGATATTGAAAGCGGTGTCCTTCGTCTCTAATGGCACCTCCCAAACATATTCTGATTTACGCTGTAAAGTAAATCTCGAGAAATTGCTGCGATTTTCTTTTCAATAAAGCGCGGGAGCTCTTTCTTCGAACAAATTATTCGATCATTATAAACATTTTAAAAGTTTATAGTTCGAATAACAGTGTGAGCAGTTGCCGAATCCTATTGAAAGTAACCATAGACACCTCAAAGAGGTTTTGGAGATGGTTGTAATATGGCAGAGATTTCTTTCGCCTTCTGTTCTGTTAGGAAATAGCGCTTTCGACACTTTTGTTTGTCAATTAAATTCCATTTGTGCGTAGTATCTTTACAAGCTTCAGAATTGTCGACCGATGTGGAATATTCTCGCCCGGAAATTTGTTAATAAACCTCTTGTGGCATTTACTGGCAGACTTAGGTTGAACGAAGATGTCGTAGACAAATATTCTCTGTTTCAAATAAAATTTCACGATGCACGGTTGAACGCTCTCGGGGCACTGGTGCATCGGCTCTGGTGAGCGAAACGCTCTCGGGGCACCAGATGAACGGGGCCTTGTTTCCCGGGGAACGAGGACTCGATCGCTGAGGCAAGCGGCTCGTCATCTTCGACGAAACCTAAAATAAACACCTGTTATAATATCTATGGGTGAAAACTAGCAACTAATCTAAAATGGATTCTTAGAACTATAAGTTGAATCATATCGTTAAGATCCTCTTAGATGCCTTTAAGCTTTGTAACTTTGGTTCGTATTCAATATCAACAGAGGTCGAAATTGTTCGTTCTCTACGTATTTCTCTTTGAAGACTATCATTTTCTATCAGACGGTGTTAAAGCTGAAATCAGCAACACGTTTTGTGAAAACATATGGATGGAGCGACAATAAAACGAGCCCCATATGAAGATGGCATTGATTTACATGAGTTAGTGATAGAATTGTTTTTATAAAATCTGATCTCATGTATTGGTTCAGATAAGAGCGTGTATGTAATTTTCAAGCCGACCTGGATGGCCGAGGTGGCTAAGAGCGAGTACCGACTCAGCGCTTCGGTCCGAAGAGTCGCGGGTTCGAGTCCCGCCTTGGGCTTGGCTGTTTGTCCCTTGACTTTGTGTGTGTGTTGTCGCGGAGGGCCTCGCGTTCTGCTGACCCCAGATCAGAGGAGCCCGCAAGTGTTTGTCTAGTGTATGGTCGAATATGCGTCCCTTCGGGACGTAAAGGGCAACCGGCTGTCGGCTGGATAGAAGCCCTAGGGGAAAAAATGTAATTTTCATTGTTTTGCAAGTTATGAATTGTTTTAGTCTTACTGTATAAACTGACGTTCTGATCAAAATCGCTACCCTCATATCTCATTCGGTTCGGCTAAACTTGGTTGACTCCGCGCGCACTGCTTCCGACGCTGATTTCCCCGGTGCCCCTTTATCCTTCATCTGGCGATCCTCTCCATCTTCACGAACCTCATTATACCGCCCCTGCGCGCCATTATCTTTCTGCAATCTCGGGCGGCGCGCGCCGCGTGCGCGTCTAACTCGTCTCCTGTCGTCGCCATCCTTATCTGCGGGGCCCATCACGGAGACGAACGGCCCCGCCCGCCGGTGCGGCGGTTTTCCCACCTCCCACACCCCCGCCGGCCCGCGTTCCGGCCCGCGCCCGAAAGCGAAAACTGCGCCGCCCCCGCCCCCCTCGCACGCGCACGCGCGCGCAGAAGAGAAAAGTGGGTCACGACCTCGGGGCTCTTCCTGGTCGCAATTATGCACGATGCCATCTTTTACTTCGCTTTTTATTATCTTTTAAAGCGGCGGGAAAAAAAAGAGGCAAGATATTGTGCGAGGCTCGCATGTTGGCACTGGCCGAATTCCTTTATGCAAAACGGTCATGCGAGGTGGGAGAGCGGCGGCGACCGCGCTTCTTTTTATTGTTATTATTTAGTTTGAGCTGCGGCGGCGGCGGCGGCCGGCGGGAGGCGACGGCGGCCGCCCGCGGCTCTGGGCCAGCTCGGCCGCCACCGCACGCGATTCGGTCTGCGCGCCGCCGCCGCCGCTGCCGCCGCCTTGCGTGCGGCGCTGTGCACTGGGTCAGCGGGACCGGGGCCGCGGCCGCGGGCGCTCGCGTTCGCACTCGCCTTCCCCGCGCGCGCCGCCGCCCGCTGCCGGGAAACGCGCCCGCCGCTTTTTCTCACCCGGCTGCCGCAGCCCGCCTCGCGTTACGTCGCGCTGGGTGAATGTTGGTGGGTGGATACTGGGCTTTCGTGGCGATTTCAGTTGCGTTTGGTAAATGAATGGCGAGCGTGGTTGGTTGATAGAGGCGTTTTGATACTTGCGTGTTCTAGTGGTGGAATTTGTTCCGAACGTTTTTGAGCTTTCTCGAAAGTGAAATGTGGTATTGAACAAATCACTCCATGATGATAGCTTTTGATAGAATAAGAATGGCTTCGAGGCTCTTAGTCCTTAAACACATGTGAGGCTTTTCAAATGGTGCTTCACATTAGGCGACGGTGGAAACTGTTGCAAGAATATAGGGAGCAATTCCTTGGTCGAAGTAGTTTTATGACTCTCCCGTTCACTAACTCAGTAACTGCATGTACAGTATGCATTAATGTATTATTGCCAGTTATATCCGTATTCGTGTAAAGTTCCCGTGTAATAGACCATGGTTGCACGAGAACCCATGTACTTTCGTCTTGCATCATTACAGTTATTTTGTTTCTGATCTTTTCAGTTTTCTTTTCTGCTGTTTTTCTTCTGCTTCCTGCTAAGCATAGTTTGTTTCGTTCCCATTCCCGGGCCTTTAGTGTGCTTGCAGACCACTCAATCTGCGGCTGGTGTGGCCGGAGACGATGTCAGCATCCTGCTCGTTGCTTATTCAAGACCGCTGTGGTGACGTTCGTACGGGCTACACGCCGACATCCTCCGTCACTTCCCCCATCGCCAATTCGCAAGGACACCCCGAAATCCACCCTCTCGTCTGACCCTGCTGCGTCCGCTACCTTCTCAGTTCTCGCAGTTTCTATCCCCATCGCGTGCCCAGTTCTCACCGCGGTTGTGCTTTAACTCGCTTATCCCCCATTCGGCTCCCGCCGCCCGCGCGCATTCCGTTTCCAGCCCCCAACCCCATACGCCCCCTGTCTCGCTCCGCCGCAGCTGCCCGCGCTCCACAATAACACACAGCCGCACATACATAATACATTCGTACACGCGACGCGGGGGCGTCTCCCTCCCTCTGTGGCTGGCTGCCGAAAAAAAAGCGCACACGGCCCCTGCGGAGTGCCGCGGCCTGCCGGCGGGGGTTGGGCGACGCGGACGCGCGCGCACTTGCTAGGCGGCGCGCATCGGACCATCTGCATCCGCCCCCGCCCCGCCCCGCCCCCGCGCCGGCTGCGGCGGCATCCCTTGCCTGCTCCCCGGGGCGCCGCTGGCGCGCAGGGGGCGTGGGAGTGTGTTGGGCGCGCGAGAAGGCTCGCACTTGCGCTCCGTTGGCGGAAAATCGTTGCTGTTGCTCAGGGCTCAGTGGTTTATGCGGGAAAAGTGTGTCAGTTTGAAAGTTGTGAGTATTGAGATTCATGCATTCATTCTGCTGGGTACTGTTACTGGGATATCATGAGAGATTCTACTAAAAATAACATAAACGAGCACCTTAAATGGAGGAAAAGGAGCGAAGATGGAAGTGCTGGAGGTGAATCGTAGAAGTCGTAATATTTCCATTCGTTTTTCATTCTTTTTTATTGGTTTCACTTCACAATTTACCTTATTAAATGGATCGAATGATAAAAAATTAAATGTAATTGATTACAAATTAATGTTTATTTTCATTAAAATTATTTGGAAGAAGAAGTATTTCAATGTGTTCATCAGACACTTCTCGTGCATTACCAGTAACACATTCGTAATGAATTTTTCTATTTTTTTCTAACTTCTTGAATTTTTCTGAGTAAAGCGTGAAATGCGTTTCCCCGTTTCTGTTCACTTCTCGAGGAGTCGTCAATTGGCGACCCATGTACTGCATTGTATATCTACTTGCTCAATACAATAGGGCATTATCGAATTCCCCCCGAAACTGTCGTATCAAGGCGAAAGTTTCTTTCGTCCGCCGCCCTCCCCACCTGTTCGCGTTCCGGCGCGAGTCGATGCCGAGAGGCGAGAGGTGCATAATTCATGGCTCCCTTTGCCCGGCGGCGACGGCGTGACGGAGGTCTCTTGCAGCCGTAATAATAGGGCGACGCTCCTCCCGGCGCGAGGCTCACGTGTCGATGGCTGCTTGTGCCCGAGGGGTGCCCTCCGACGGCGCGCGGCGACGCCCTGTGCGGCGGAAGTGACCGAGCACGGGTGTGGTGGCTCCGCGCTTTTGCGGCGATTTTGGAGAAAGCATTCGCACAACGGAAAATAAACATAAAATATATAAATGTGTGAAACGAAATAAAATAGAAGATAAATGTGTTTTATGATAATTAATGAAGGGCGGAAATCAATCTTACGTGAGGGTGACCTATTCGTAGGTTTCTCTGTTCTGGTAACATTCATTTTGCGGGTGAGACAGGTCCCAATGTGACTTGTGACAAATAACCTTCGAGGACTGCAGTTGCAAAATTTAGTCATTTTATCACTTTCAGCTCCATGCCGTTAACGCTTTTATAAGAAAACTTCATGCATTGTGATGTAAGAGGTTTCGTTAGGGTGCGAATTGGTAGTTTTCGCTGGGAGTGAGAGTGTGAATCGACAAATTGGCCAGTGAAACAAAAGGCACCTGTTTTCGCTGCACGGACTATAGAATTTTCTTGGAAAAGTTCTCTTTTCCAATTTTCTTGATTTGAATATTTCAAAATCTGGAAATCATGATGAGGTATCTAGAAATGAAATCATGTGATCCCTATCGGAGACAAATTAATTATTTTCCAGAGGGGGACATCAAAGTCTCGGGGTGGGGGGAGGTGATCTCTGGCATCATCCCCCTTCCGTGAACTCGCACCCTGGGTATTCTATTTATTAATAATGATACCCCCTCCGTTACGACCAGTTTCGGAACCGCTGTGGTTTTATGAAACCCTTCCAAGTTTTCGTGGTTTTATATATGCACTTTTTTTTTTGCCATTACAATGCCAGTGAAGAACTAGTTCACTCGTACGTTCGCGAGTCCCTGCACGTTACAAATGCAAGTTGCTGGGTGTCTTGTCTCAAGAATTCCCAAGAACTATACATGTAATGACTTTTCTATATTGAGATACTCTCAAAAGAACTGTTTTATTCAAGAAGATTGAAAGGTTCCCTTAGGTCATGTTATGAATGTTTTATCTTGGAACTAACATCTGTGTCATTGTTAATTGAACGATTCATTGAAACGGAATATTTATAGCTTTTTCGTTTGAAGAGTTCCCAACGACAGTACTGCATTGATAGAATGATATATTCATTACGATACCCTTACCAATAAAGTCCTTATTGCGACTAAATCGAAAGAGTTTTTAATACATATTTACGCCATGTTTTGTTCTTGACAACAGTAAAGACAAATATTAATTATTTAATAAATTATAATGTGGATAACAAATGCATTATTTTTTAACATTGATTAAACTTGTTTTCTCTTTATATTAATGGAGAAATTGAAGGAGGGCTGGCGGAAAAGATGTAACTGTACTTAAGGGAAGATATCTAACGCATGAAAATCATAATTTCATCTACAGGAAGTTATTTTTGTGAATGTTAAGCACTTATCATTTTATGTGTTCAACAGCTTCACGTTGGGGGCGGTACCTCCCAGTCAACCATAGTTTTCATATTTTATCACATATCTGCTCGTCCTCACTCACCTTCATTGCATCGTTACTTTGTGGTCATGTGTATACCTTTTTTTTAGTGCTCTTGAAATGGAGTGACGAATTGCACCTGGAACGTAGTTTTAGATGCTCTATGATATGCAAATAAACATCATGCACTGAACTGTGTGTTTTAACCTCTAAGGACGTGAGTATTAAAAAATGGTATCATAATTGACACTTTGGAGTTGTGTGGTTCAGTATTTTTCACTGTTTAGTACTCGCCACAATAGCTTTATTTTACGAAATGCTGATGGTTCTCTTCCCCAATTTCATGACAGCACCCGTTGCAGCTCAGTTTTCAGGGCCGTCCATTATCCACCAATTTACCAGTTATTGCGCTTGGTCATTTTCTCGTTCCGGCTCGGTAATCCAAGTGCAGAGAACGGATTGATAGGGGTCAGCTTTCGGAACTACGGCAATCGGCCGCCCGCCTATCCGCATATCACCACAACGGACAATACACACAGCAACCACCCATATTGGCGCAGCGAACCGCAGGGTGTTAGTGTACGTCGCCCCGCGATTTATTTCGCACCGCTCGAGCGCCCGCCGCCGCCGCCGCCGCCGCCGCCGCCGCCGCCGCCGCCGCGCCGCCGCCAGCGCCGCCCGCCGGTGGGGAAGCCCGCGGCCGGGCTTGCCAACGCTCCGGGCGCGCGGGGCAGGGGATTTTCCTTCGCATCACGCGGGGAGGTCTTCTCGTTGGTGGGATTCCCCGCCCTCGGAGGCGACCGTCTCCGTCGCGCTGCGAACGTGCCCGGGCAAGCGACGCATCCTGGACCCGTGTTTGGGATGGATGAGGAAATTGCGAAGGTCGCCCGTTGGACGGTTATACGGGATGAGTGCTCGACCGAAAGAAGTCTCTGCCTTTAATATCTGACGAGACAGGTGTGAATTAGCACCTAGAGCTACTTGCTGTTATCACGCTTTCAAATTAAGAGTTTCATATTCTGATGGGAAAGTCCTTTCTTAAATCACTTACAGAATAAGAATGGTAAATTGAGATGTATTGTGGAAAAAATGTTTAATTTTCTTGAATTCACAAAATCGAGATTGGCCCGCCGAAAGGATTCCATATGTGAGGATTACACATCTTTCTTTAATCTTGTAGTAATAGGAAAACCACCCAGTAATTTGTAACTCTCGAAGATAAAATAGTAGATATACGGATGTGATCGCACATGTTGGTCGGTCTCTGCTTTAACGATGTCATTTGACAACCTAGTGTATATCCCCCATTGCTATAATTTGCGCGCAAATTTACACGAAATACGTGTTGATAAAACGCCGTAGATTGCTAGTAGAAAAGTAGATAGATATCTGCAAGGGGAAACTGGCAAATAAAGTAGTAAAAGTAAACGTTCGCGCTCGAGAGTCCTGGCACACGATGTCGTTAAGCCGCGGGGCAGCTAGTTCAGGCGGCGCGTGCGAGGATGGTTAAGTGGCTTTTTCTCTCTTCCTCTTTCCTCTGAGACAGGAATGCCAAGTTTGCAAATGAACCTGTGGACTTCTCCTCTATTTGTATGTGCACGTTCAGTGGCACGTTCGTTCGAATCATCCTTTTCAAAGAAACTTGTTTAAAGGAGACCGTTTAATTAAGTTTGCGTTCCGCTTGAAAGATTGGACGCGACTTGTGATAGTTCTCCTTTCTCATTTGAGTGAATGAGGAATGATGTAGTAGCTGAAAAGCGCAAGGAAGTTTACTATCTTGGGGCAGGCAGATTGAATTCAGGTTTTACTATTCGATGGAGATGTAAATAATATTATCCTACTTTGCGTAATATTACCAATCTTGTATATATATATATATATATATATATATATATATATATATATATATATAATTGTCACCTTACCCGTCACCTTGTTGGATGCACTTACGTAGGTAGGACGGGTAGGTGACAATTATATATACATACAAGGAACGATAATCGCGCTCGTGAAAACTGTTCAAAGGATTGGTTGTCTCGGTAGCTTAGGGGTTAGAGCAGCTGGACGTAAACCACAAGGCCCTGGTTCGAATTCCGTTCGGGGCGATCAATGCTTTGAACTAATTTAATTATATATATATATATATATATATATATATATATATATATATATATATATATATATATATATATATTTGCTCCTAGTACAGCTATCTACAGCGTGAACACTTCTTTATAGCTGCGACCATCGAGTTATTTTATTTTCACTTGTAATTTAACTAGAAGAAATCGGGAAACGTTGAAAAGCTTCCACTTGTTATGGAATGGTAGAAGCATCAACAGTATGTTCTCCGAAGTAATGTGACGTGTGCATTACATTGGACGTAAAAGGAAAACGTATAGCTTCTCGAATTACTCGTATGTACAGGGAAACATCAACTGAGTAAATAAGTCTTTCTAAGAACACCCCAATCGTTGACGTGAGGATGTAAGTGAATGTGAGTGTCGAAGTTAAGAGATCGCACCAACATGTCTATAACAAAGCCGATCATATGTCATTTCCCTAAGTGCGAAATATTTCACTCATGGTTTACGTAGCTCTTTTCGTTCTGCCGCCCACGCGTCGGTAAAGACTTCGATCGCTTGCGTGGTCTCCACCCCCTCCTCTCCCCTCTCACCCCGCCCCGCCGCCCCCGCCGCAAAACACAAACAGCGGAATCAATCAACACGTTATCACCTGCGGCCCGAGCGTCGTAAATCATCCCGACCGCCACTGCAATTAGTTTACTGATGAATTTGCCCTCCGTCGCCGACCTTGGTCCTAGGCGCGCCCGCCACTGCCTATTAATTGGCAGTTTGGGAGCCGAGATGATCTTTCAAAAACGAAGTCTTTCCCAGACCTGAATGTGTTTACGTGCGACGACGACGAAGTCTTTTCCATTTAATTAGGATGTTTGTGGAATGGTGAATTCTAAACTCATGCTGTGACTAAGATAAGTGTTCACAGCTTGCTTGTTTAGTTTGAATCAAATTTACGAATTAATGATTTGTGCAATGTTTCTCTAAGAATTATCCGGACAACTGATGTGTGATTTTTCCCTCTTACTCTTTTTCATGAGTATGTTTTTAATTTACATGCATCTCGTATAAACAGTACTGCATTTGGGAGAATTTCGTTCATGGTTTGAAGGTTAAATTTGGTATATTATCTAGACGTTGCGAACAATCTTCTCTGCGTACTGTTAACTAAGATGTCGCTTGGCGGAATAAATGTGGAAAGTGCTCACATAAAACTGTAAGGAGAGAAAGAGGAGTTAGAATGATGAATGAAGTGAGAGGGAAGGAACCAGACGGTCCCTATGACAGTTTTAGTTAATGTAGCTGCGACTAGGTCAGTAAAAACATCTTGGCATCGTCCCCGAGGGACGGTTCTTTCACAGAGCTCGGACCGTTCCTTCTCTCGTAGCCTTTCTTCCCCTACATTCTTCTCCAGTGTCTCTAATCCGCCTTAATCCTTACATTTATTCACCGACCCGCCATCGGAGCCTTTTCTCCCCCGAGTCTCCCCGTCGGCCTCAGTTGTCTAAGGTTTCAGTCTTCCCTTTTATTTTCTGTTTGTTTTTGTGTGTTAAGTGTTTGTTCACACAGCTGAATAGAGTAGTTCCGCCGCCTGGTGTAAATAGGTTCTTTCCATTAGAAGAAATTAATCGCCAGAAAGCACACAGAAGCTCCCTTTTTTCTGAACTTTTCCCTTTGCCCCCCCCCCTCCTCCTCCCGAATCGCGCGCACTTTATTAGTGTTCCGGAGAGAGATGCCGGATGGGGTGCGTCTGGAGGGTGCAGTCATTGGATCCGCCCCGCGGCCGCTGCTTCTTCTTCGTCCGAGCCTCAAAGGAGAGGCGGGGAGACCGACGCGTCGGCGAGGAAGGTTAGGGGGCGCTGTTAGGGCGACGATTTGAAAACCGGCCAGTGCGTCTTCAATGAGACTTTTATGTTGTTGGGAAGCTGTTTCCCGTGGACGTAGCGTTCGACAAGTACGATAGATTTGTCACTGAATGCGAATCGAAATCAAGAAATGATTGAGAAATTAATTAGAGTGAAGGTAATGAATTGAGAAAAGGGTGTGGCTCCAGGAGAGCATGCCTATAGCGAGACTTTATTTTGCGACTTTGGTTAGGTGTGAATTGTGTAGCATATGGAGAAAGAAGGTAATATTTTTTATTGGCGATTGTAAGGTTAGAAATTTTACCGTATGCCCATTAAAAGCCTTTTTTCGTGTACATTTCACACTATTTCTCGATGTACAAAGTTCTGCTGAGGTGTTCCGGGCGTATACTCTGTGAAAGGGAAGGTACAAATAATTGGCGAGCGAATCTTTAAGTTGCCGAGTGTCTGCAGTCGAAACGACAGAGTTGTCATGAATATGCATAAGTTATTAAGGTGCAATATTCTCAGGGATCGCATCAAACGTACACTACGACTAATGCAAGTAGAAGAGTATATTTGCCAAAGGACGCGTGGAACATGCGAACGGCGTGGGCTGGGTACGCACGGTACACATACACAGTACTCATAAGGACGTCGCCGCCTTCCGCTTGAAATGGACACCGCGTGCCGGCGCACAGCTGTGTGTGCTCCGGCGCTGCGTCGTTGGTGGTGCGTCGGTACATTCGCGTAGAGCCGTGAAACTGTCGCGGCGGCCACTGAGGGGCCGGTGGCGAGCCGGATCCGAGCGAACAGACTCGTGCGTCGGCCGTCGGGCGCGTTGTACTGCCATCTCAATCTTCAGAGGTGCCATTCACGTTGTGGAATGAAGTTGAATGTTGTGAAATTGTGAGACATGTGAAGTCATAATGTATTCTTATTCAGAATTGTGTAAAAGTAATGACATGATATTTTTCAATTTGTATTAAAATGTTATTTTCAAAAAGTGCAGTGCTTTTGCACTGGGATTGTTAGTATAAAAGTCGTCGTAACAAGTGTAATAAAGTTGTTCGAAAACATCTAGCTCTAAAAAGATGTGGCTGTTACAATATTGATGCGAGTTATAGAAATGATTAATTGTGTGTAAAGTTCATTAATGACAACGTGGATAGTTCGTTTATTCCTGATTGCAAGTCATTTCTAGTGCTATTGTATTGCTTAATCAGAACATACTGACCGCATAGAAGTCTGAAATTCATCCAATAACGCGAGTCCATCCAATTTTCACCTAAATTGGATAGCTGCATCTAAAATTATGATGGAAGATATTTAGTAGTCAAATGTATGTTTGCGATTCACAGTACAAACTATGAATCTCTGCAGCAACCACCGGGGGCAAACGCTCGCTACCAACGCGACCTCCGCTGCCCACTAGAATCATCCCCGATCTCTCGCGCGGCCGAGGAGATCGTTGGAAGCCAGATGTGTGCGAGCAGGAGCTCTTATTTCCATGCGCGAGCGCCGGCCACGTCATCGCATCTCGTTGCTTCGCATCGTTCGTCTGTCCGTGCGGCCACCAGCGACTTTCGCCGCCGCCGCCGCTGCCGCCTGGTGCGTGTCTGCCCGCGGCGGCGCGCCGTTGCGGAGTGGTCACGGCCGAACGTTGGCCTATCGCACGCCCGCCCGTCGACCGCCAGCCCGCTCACCCGCCGCTCCCCTGATCGCCCCAGCCGCTCGCGTGCCCACACCTCGTATTGCCCGCGCGTTGCGGAAGAAATGTGCGCCAAAGCGGCCGCCAGACAAGAAAGCGCGAGGACTGCGTCGTGAGTTATTGGTATTGGCCGGCGAGGAGCGATACAAAGTAGGAGATGCAGTTGGAGCACACGTCGTCACGTGGGGTTCGGGGAACCAGTCGTCGTCGGCCATTCGAGTTTTGAAGGGAGATGAGCTTGCATGTTCATACATTTGGAGATTTGATGTTTCTTTCAGGTTCATTTAATTCGGGTTGGGATTGTGCGGGGAAACGGCCCGAAAGCCATCTTTCTAATCCCTTTAACCCATTGTTCGCTGGAGGAACTTTACATTGGGGTCACGATTCTAACGTCTTTTCAGAAGACACATTGAATTGCCCTGTTGGAGGCAATTGCTGAATCTCTTCACGACTCTTTGATTTGATTTTGAACGGATAAAGTTTGCAATAAATCTCCCAGAAAATAATATATATTAGGTACAATCTAATTGATTTTCTTCCAATATATTCCATTCTCCTAAATTTATGGGCCTGATGTTACGTTGTTTTTTTTTCTATTTCTCCAATCGGTAATTCTGGGCTTGCAGAAAGGAAATTCCATTTCCTCCCCTTTGCATCGGGGGGGCGATAGTAGACGAATGTGCCACTTCCCATATTTCCTGCTAACTGGGTATCACTTTCTTGTCAGTGTAGCCTCATCCTTCTTTTCCCTTTTTCCCACTTCTCCTTCCCGTCCACCTCTCCGGGCTAAACTATACTGTCTGCAACGTTTTTGTGCGTGCCTTGGACGGCCCCGTGATACGCTCAGGTAACCACGCCCATGCCTCGTGCCACCTCCGACCCCTATCTCCAATACCCTCCGTCTTCTCTACCTGTGGCGGTTGCTTCTCTCCCATCGCTTCCAAGTTCGCGGTTCCGGTCCTTCTTTCCTCTCCAGTGCCTTCGCCCGAGGGGGCCCTCTTGCAACCGCCCGCCCTCCCCCTCATCGTGTCCCCTCGCCCGGAGATGAACGGCCGGCCGCGGGGGGTGGGGGGAGGAGGGAATCCACGCGATAGGCGGGGCGCCGCCGCGGACTTCCGGGTCGGCGGCGCGGAAAATCGCCTGCCCCTTGGCCGTCCACCCACGTCCACCCGCGCTGACCCGCCCCCTCGGTCCGTTCGGTCGGTCGCTGGCTCGCGCGCTCGGGTTCCCTTGGCCGCCGACGGCGTCCTCGCGTGATTGCCCGCGTCTTTGTGCGGCTGCCCGTCCGACCCCCACCCCCACCCCTCGCGCGCTTCCTGGACGCTGCATAATGGGGCATTCGCCTCGGGACACGGCTGGCACTGCGCTGTCCTCAGAAAAGCAGGGGCGAGAATGTAGCTGGTCGCAAAACTGTCTGATTTTGGTGATCGGGCATTCGCGACGCGCTCTGTCCATTAGTACAAGTAACTCATGGATAGGTGCTCGCCATACACAGTCATGACATTTACTGCACGATGGTCAAATAATGGACTTGCAAAGAAGTACATGGCCTGCGCAAGGTGCACTTGCGAATTATAATGCCAGAGTAATTCAGTGTGTGCTGATCTTCATTTTTCCTATCGAATATCTTTATTTGCATGTTGATATCAGATTCAATTTTTTTCTGTTTCACTCCAATTGCTGAATTCTATCCTCCATTTCCCTACATGTGCAATAATCTGACGTGGTATAGCACTTTCGGGCTGAAATTGATGTTCAGCCGCAACCCACCTATTTGATCATGCAAATACGGTTTTTATAAAGTACGTAAAAAAATGTATACATTTTATTTTCACACCTGTGTTCGTTTCCTGGCAAGCCGACCTATTTGCGGGCCGCCGCCGGTCGCTGTCGCCTCCACTCCGCCGCCAGGCGCCCGAGCGCGGGGAAGGCCTTGGTTTCCGCGTCGGGTTCCGCCGTCGGAAGGGCGGCGCGCCGCGCCGGGAGCGGGAAAGGTGACACCCCGGCGGCCTGGGCCGAGCTGAGCTGAACTGGGCCGCGCTGAGTGGGCGCGACCGCGTGATCGATGCGGGGGCGGTGGCCTTCTTCTGCTCCCTCGCAGAAAGACCCTCCCTCCCGGCTGCCGCACCGCACCGCACCGCACCGCGCCGCGCCGCTCGCAAGGCGATCCGGCCATCTCGGCCGGCGAACCCCAGCCCACCGGGAGTCGCCGGACGGCGATCGCGAAACACTCGGGGGTGCAGGGCATTTTCGTGAACGGGAGCACCTGGTGGAGCTGGGAGTAGGTCATGTTGCATTGTAAGATATGTTCTCTTTTGTTAATTCGAACTTTTCAGGTGCGTTTCCTTGATAAAAAGAATGTTGAAATGATTTGGTTGCATCTTGCGCAATTATTATCTCGCCAATACATTAAAAGAAATGAAAATTAAACAATAATCATCTTGCAATAAATTTATTTCCACATTGCCTAGAAATGCTGTTTGTTGGTCCAGTTCATATCAAATTACAATACTGAGACCAGGTATCTGGTATGGAATGTGTGTGTCCATGTACAATCTTTGAATAAAAAATGAGTTTTCCTTTGACAGCATGTGTCCTATTGTGCTGCTTCCGTGCGACTCCGGAGGCCAGTGGGCCGCCTGCGATACGGGGAGTAGTGGGTGGTTGCTGTGGCAACGGTGACGTCACGAGCACCCGGGGGCCGCCGCCGTCTGCGAGCGGAGACGTAGTTCTCGTTTCCTCGGAAAGAAGGGCGTCGCGTCGCTCGGTCTGAGGGGCTCGGTCTGAGGCGTCTGGCGAACGACGGACAGGGCGAGCCAAGTCCGGCGCAATCGAGGATGATCGAGTTGGTGTGGGCCCAGACCGATTCTTTACTCTCCTCTTTTCACATCTTCTTTTCCCTTGAAACTTTATTTTGAGTAATTCATCCTGATCCGTTTGTAGTTTGCGCTTTAATGAAATTATAACGAAGTCAGTCTCTCAGATAGGTTAATTTACTCGAATTATTTTTTTTAATTTCTTGCCATACTTCGTAAGAAGAGAAAGTATTTTAATTGTTCCCCTGAAATCAGGGATTTTTCGACCGAAAAATTATTATTGTCGGGCCCGGGTAACGAAAAACCGTATAAATCTTGTATTTATATATAGTAAAATACTTCCTCTAGCACGTTTAGTCAGAATTCATGTTTTGTGAGTTCTTGATACCGAAATATCAATTGACGGCAAAATGTGTGTATGTTGGTCCAACCGTCGTGTACAATTTTTCGAAAATGAGTAGTTTTCACGAAATTCTGCTTCATATATTGACGATTTTTAAATGTTTTTCCCCAAAATTTCTCCACATTTTTCTTTAAATTTTCGCTTCATATTATCAAAGGAGAGTAAAAAGGTCCTGGTCTCATTTTCGGCTAACTCGTATTATCAGAAATTACAAAAAAATAATATTTCGAAAGAACAAAATTGAAGGTACGGATTTGTCTTAAATTGAATATGTTTTAAAAAATCAGATCTTTAAAAAATATCTACCCGTTTTCAAAAAAGTGTACTTTTTCATAATTTCTGGTTGACGTTAATGTAATTTATATAAAAAAATTCTCAGAAACTGTTCCAAATTTTATTTTGAGATCTTTTCTTCAGAGCTAGCAAGGGACACTTTAAAAAATGTGCAGTTCTCATCTTCGTTGAACTTTCTGAAGTTTCGAAAATTTCAAAAGTTTGGAATAATGCGAGGAAGTATGGGCTGTTGAGCACCGTTAGTTTAGTACTATTCTCTAACTTTCTCATATTTCTTTCGAGATGTTTTCAATACTTTGTAGAGTTAATTGAATAAAGGATCATTCATATTTCCTCTTAAAATACTTTCCATATTTAGGTTGTCAGCGCATGAAGTATGCTCAGTTTTAATGATTTACCATAGTTTCTCCCCTCGATTATGTTGTAGTCCGCCTTAGATTTGCTTCTTGAAGTCGTTGAAATATACATTGCAATTGCAGTACTAATCTCCGTCTCGCGGGCGTAGCGATTGCAAGTGATTAACCCCGAGTTCCTTAGCAACCAGTTCTCTTCGCGTCTGCAAAGATTCATGAGATTGCCGCGTGGTGATTGTGCAAGTGTCGTGACTCGGCAGTTGTGATGGACAGGAAACAAGACTGGTTCTGGGCTCGTCGGATCACCCAGCCCGTGCATGTAATTGACTTTTGCATCCGTTCATTTACGGATTTTTTCCAGTGTAATATTTATAGGGGTCAGTTTCACAATAGCTCGTTCATCAAAACTACGGTGTTGCGTGTGCATTTTGAACGTGTAAGGATTTAGAGACGAACATACTTGTCGTGTGGGTTTAACATGTTGTATATTTATTTTCACATAATTCAACTAAATAGATGCACCATTTGATACAAAACGCAGTAAATTGGCAGTCAGGTGTAAAATGTCGCTAGTGTGGCTCTTATTTATGTAAGTCGTATGATATATCGCAGCGAAACGGTCTTAAATCTTTCTACACGCGAGATAGCAATTTCCAGCCCAAAGCCAAAGAACCAGTTGAGCGTGTTTGCTGCTACAATTCTTATTTACTTGATGCCAACTTTGTAAAAGAAATGCTCTAAAATGTATCCTGTTTGTGTGTGGAAGAGAATACTCTGTGTGTGTGTGTGTTTCCTCATAATTTATATAAATAAACGGAAATGATACAAAAAACTATTAACACAACACCTATATTGACAATTTTTACAAGCTTACGTTCAGAAAATATTTATCTGTACTTAATATCGAAGAATAAAATTCGATGTATTATTGTTCAGTTATTGAGCTCCAATTAAGAAATAACATATGTTGGTAGTAGTAATCAACGTTATGGAACAAATACAATATTCATTAAAAAATATCCGTGTTATGAGAGATATCAATCACAATAGTAGGCTACAGAAATTTTCTTTCCAGAAAATTCAGCCATACACGTGTTTCGGGAAATTTTTCTCATCAGTGGCTCTACAATATACAATTAAATTCACAAATTAACATATGAATAGCTATATCCTACAAGAAAGTACATATTCTACTTGAACTTTACATTATTTAATTATAGTACTTACCCAAGTAAGAATTTATTCAAAAAATATTCATTTTGTTTCATACATAAACGGAACGTTGGAAATGGTGAAAACTATTTGTGAGAATTGTTTTGAAAATACAATAAAATATTTATTTTCATTAAAACGCTTGTTTCTTGTGTTTAGTAAACATCAATTTTACGGAGCGAGCTGTTGAGTCCCTTTGTCCGTTCTCGCAGCCTTAAAAAAATTCTTAGACCCGAAGACATAACATAGGAAATCATGGCGTAAAAGAGATAGATCGTAAAAGAGCGCGCGAGTAAAAGGGAACGCAGTCAGATGTTGAACGGATCCGGGTGCCGTGAAGTTTTGTGATCCTGCAGCCTCCCAAGTGGGCGGGAGCAGGGTCCCGAATCGCAGCGCGTGGCGCCAGGTGCGCCGCCGCGGGGTCACTGACACTGCCCGCTCTCCCGGCCGCGCGGGAGGGGGGAGGGGGCGGGGCTCCGGCAGGCACTCCTCGGCCTTGGCCCCCTGTTGCCCCTCTCCGCCTTCCCCCCCCCCCCCCCCCGCGCGAAAGGGAGCGCCGCCCGCGCCAGGCCGCGCTCTCGCCTCCGAGGCTCGCCGCGCCGCGCCGCGCCACGACAAGGCGTTGCACAAGGACCTCCGCGCCGGCATCGGAAATAAAATCGAACAGAGATTATAAATGGTAGGGGACATAAATGGCGACATTTGCTGCAATGAATAGAGAAAATAGTTTTGAGGCATTTCTGATTGTTTAGCTTTCGAACGTTATCTCTTTAGAAAATCCATCTGAACAGTAAAATTATTAATCTTATTTTTCACAAAACACTCGTTCTTTTTCGAAGAATGCGATCTAACATCCAGTGATCGTTTATTGAATTTATTTTATCTGCCCTTGTATTTGATATAAACCTAACGTGTTTTTAAGTACTACAATTCCTTAATTCCAAAGGTATACGTTTGAAAGAAGTCGCCGAGCTGAAAAATTAAGGAAGAGCATTGAGTGTGTTATACGGGTTTGCAAAGACGAGGAACCAATGTGAGAAGGCGATGTGTGGCGACTGAGGTGGTCTCTACTTCAATGGTTGAGAATAGCAATGGATATTGCTGCAAAAAGACCACATATATTGAAATGTATCTAATCATCACGAAGTACTGCTACACGTCTTGAGAAAAGATCAGACTGCCGAATGTCTTGTGCTGTCCACGGCTACATCATGGAAACAGATAATCACGCGTGCACGCTCGCGATCTCTGGTGCGTGTGGCGCGACGGCTGCGATCGCGGTCCTCGGAGCGGGTACTCACTCGGCCGTGCGTCTCGCCACCGTCTATGATACCCTGTTTGACAGTTCGCCCAGACAAGTCGGCGCGGCGAACAGGTACAGGCGGCTCTTGCACACGAAGCGCACTCCGCTACATGCACGTGACAGCGGCCCTCTGTTGCATATACGCGAGTCATCTCTGGTTGGCTGACATTTAGGATGATGGAGCATTTGTTGCTGTCGTTACTTGGAGATAGGCTCCTGGCGCTCGGCTATCTAGACAGGCTGAACTCGCTCGGGTCCGGGCGCAGTGTCAGATCATCTTTTCAGTGTGAACAGACGTTAATCATGTTGCCTACTCCAAAAGGAGAACCATCAATTTAAGTCATTGGTGGTGCAGACGACTTGTAGTCACGACAGGACGTAATGTTAGTATTGTAGTTCAGGTACATGAACGCATATAAAAAACAGTATTTTCAACCACAATCCAGTATGCTTCGTACGATCGGTAATTTGTTTACCAAGAGTGAGTATAATTTATGTTCATGTTGATTAAAATGATAGTGTCTTCGTTTATGGGGCTCATTAGATGTACATTTACTACCCTTTTCATTCACGATTTGCAGAAAATACTCTCTAACCTAGGCGGCATTTGTGAAAATCTGCCTTCGTTATATATACGAAATAACACAGTTTCAAAAAATCTTATTCCTATTGGCTTAATAAAAATTACTCCGACAGTGGAAACATCCAGGACTCCACAATGATAACAGCAGTAGAATAATTCTTTTTGTTCTCTGCCTGAAAAATTTCCCTCTTCTACAAGGAAACCAGAATGACATTTAGAAATAGATTATGTTGTATTGCAGCTGCATTGTGGACGCAAATGTAATGAACGCGCGTGCTTTTGAGTGCCTCATTTTCCGTAGTTATCGTTTGGCTACTACAGTTCTCATTACTTGCTTCAGTTGACCTAATATTACCTTAATAAACTAGTGATACAACAGTGAAGATACTTCCTCGCATTATTTGTAATATTTGCAATTTTCAAAAATTCAGAGCTCAACGAAAATGAGGTCAGCGCCATCGTAAAGCGTTTTTGTTTAATTCAGGAAGTTGTTTAATCAGTAAAAATTGCCCTGTTTTGAAAATCTTGAAGTATCATGTAAAGTACACTCCAGATCGAAATATTCTTTTGAAACTCGCTGAGTCTCGAGTTCAAAAATATGTTCGTCTGAACGGTTTATGGTTCATGTGAACGTACAAATCAGAATTTGAATTTATTTTTTCTCTAAAACATCGCCGATTTTGCCCGCAGCATGCTTTCCCTTTTCTATCTAAGTATTTAGTATCGCGAGAAAGTAAAAACAATCTGTGAAAATTTGTTTATGAAATGATATTTTCTTTGTCATTTCTCTGTTCATTCTTTTTCTCTTCATTTTCAATATTTTCCATAAATGTGTAGGCTCCAAGACGACAGAAATCAAAACGTATTGATTTCAATGCTCCACTGATTACTCGTATATTATCTCCCCCAAAGTTCCCCTTTCTGGTATTGTAAATCTTACAATCTATCATGAGGTGCAGTCTGCATATCTTTTTCTTCAACTTGCGTCATTCTTTTGACACATTACTCCGACATCTTCATAAGTTGAGGTACACCACACACCAGTCCCCGCGTTTTCGTGTCGTGCATCCCTTGCCGTCTAGATATCGCTCTCTCACTCGGCCACTTCCCAGGGGTTGGTTGGCCCACCCTTCCCTCCTATCACCCCAGCCCCTCACAACAATTCTCGCTAGGCCCATGCTGCTCTCGCACCACGCCCCTTTTTGCAGGCGAGCGCCCGTCCATCGTGCCGTCGCCCCGCTCGTCTCGAGCGCCGAGTGTTGTTTTTCACGTGCAGCAGCGATTCACTTCGGCGCTGCCTCTTCTGGCGTTTTGTTTCCCGCACTTTTTACGGACCGCATCTGCTTCTTTTTATTACTCGGGCGTCGCCCGCTCCGTCTGCGTCGCACGGGCGCCGTCTCTCTCGCTTTTTGTCGTTTCCGTGTCACCGCCGACGGTTTTACCCGTGCCCCGAGCATTCTCGCTTAATGTTTCAACTTCTCCACGCCCTCTTCGTAATTCTTTCGCCGCGCCGTGTCCACGGTCTCGTGGGGCTTGAAAACCTCCGCCTCGTTCATCTCCTCTCTTCTCTGGCGTGGTTGCCTTCTTCGTTTGGTAGAGTTGTCACCGTTGCTGCTTCCACGGCCGCCGCCGGCGCCGTCCCCGCGGTCATTTTCGTTCTCGGTCTTCCCGCGGCGCGTGTTCCGTCTCACTCGCCGCTTTTTGCGCTCCCGCTCGGCCCGCTCCGATTATTCGCTTTCCGGCTGACGAAGAGACGAACCCTGCGGATGCCAGCAGGACGGGGACGAGGGGATGCGAGCCCCGCCCCGTGGCAAAGTTTCGATACTGCTCGTATATTCTCACGTTTATACAGACGGATCGCCGAGGCGGCGGGCGGGCCCCTTGTGCCGCGCCAGCGTTTCCTCTGCGGGCCCGCGAGTAACGGAAACATATTTGGACAGAACGACGGGGGCGTGTTTATCTGATAAAATGAATGGAAGTCTATCGACAAGCAGAAGGCGGGCCCTCCCCTTGTGTATGCGTGCGTGCTTCAGCTATCGACATTGTGTACAACGCGATCGTGATGTTTTCGATGTAAGTGGGCTGCATTGTGAACGACGCCTGTGTTTGTGTGTTCGTAGCCTCGTGCCCCTTTGCTTGTGTGTATAGAATGGAACATTATATGACGTCTGAACAAACAGGTGCCGCAGTAATGAGTGTAGCGACCGCCAGATTGGGAGCCTGTGCGCACTTCAAAGCAGTTGCCTTGCGCTTTGTCCGTCTCTTTCTCTGTCTCTCTCGCTCTTCGTGTCTCGATGGGTCGCGTGCGTTCTCTTGTCACAGAAGCCCTTGAGAAGCTATCCAGAACACTCCATTCCTTTTTTCGCTTTGGGAGCCCCCCGCAGTCTAATTCCGCGACGGCGACGCCGATTGTGTGCGCGAGTCGTTCAGATGCCTCTAACGGCGCTCGGAAACTTTGCTTGTTAGGAATTCAGGGGCCCCCGCTGTTGAGGGCTGTAGCGGTTCTTCACTGCTCCCCGGCGCTTTCCTTTGCAAAATATAAACAGTTCGACTCGCGTGTCTGCGCCCCGGTTCTGCGGGAACGAATGCGGTTGCAAGAGCCGGCGTTTGCGTCGCTTTCGTACGGTACTTCTGCGGCTCCCGAGTTGCGACTTCTGCTCAAGAGCAAGTTTGTCATTGTGCGAAATTGGAGAGAAATGAACTGACATTGTTGTTTTAATATCGTGTTGAGATGAGTATTTGCGTTTGAATGGTTTCAAGAAGTTCTTTGAAGTTATAGAATGTTAGTAGATGTCTGGTCGATTGGTGTATGCTTTTTGAGGTTGCCATTGACATACAAAACTCTAAAGGAAGATAAGTCACTAAACTACAATGCAATATGTGATCTTTTCCTACTATAAGAGAAGTTATGGCAGCGTACCGGTGTGGTAGAATTTGTGTGGTAGTACTATATCAATAATCAATCAATCTATTCAATTATTCAAATAATGTGTACCATATCAACAAAATGTTATTAGTTCATCTATAAAATAAATGGTATTGGGAGTTAGCTATAGCGGTGCTATTCATTCTAAATTCTATTGAGTATAAGCTTGGATCGGGAGAATTATGAATATAACGCGGAGGAAATCAATAGGGAACGATATGTCAGTGCGATAATATCATAACACATAAGGTAAATGTATTTATTGGCAAGATTCCCAGTTTTCCTCACATCGTTGTTATCCTTTATTTATTTCGCATCTCCTTTAGCACGAACAGCCAAAGCAGAAAGCTTTCAAGCCACGCCCTAATATTTCTCGCGAGGCCCCTAGCGCCACTTTGGGCCTTTAAGTTCGCCGCCGGCGGCGGCTGCTGCGAGAGCGCCTTGCATCTTGAGCTTGACGGGCCGTCGCATCGCTTCTCTTGCGGCGGTGGCATCGGCGTCCGCCGCGGGCGAGAGATAGAGCGAGATTTTGAGTTACGCAGCTCCTCCGCCGCGCGCGATATATTCCGGGGTCGTGACTTTGTATATTCTTTCCGGGGCGCGGGCGCCGCCAGATAAGGGGCCGTCCCGTAAATCTGAAGGGCGAGCGGTGGGGAGGAAAAAGAGAGGGATGGGAAGTGGAAGGTGTGAGGTGGGGGAATCACCGTAGCCGTCGCCTCGGTGGCGGACGCGGTGACGGCGTCGGAAACAACTGAAGACGGATGTGAGTTCGCACTACGCTGAGACACATGGCAACGTTTGGAGTTATCAGGAGGGTAAAGCAGCCAAAGAAATGACGAAATAATATACCGAATTGGAAGAAATGTTGATTATGTGGATGATAATGAAGCTAAACGTGAATGCGCGAAGCAAAAAGAGAATTGATGAAAAGTAATCGCTGTATTTTGCTAGGCATTCCATTGCTGTGTTACGCCAAGTGTTTTCGAGAAATAGAAGAATCAGCATAACACAGCGAAAGAACAGCTATAGCAACATTCCCTGAAGCGGAAGTGATACGCACCGTTGTAAAGATGAAAGCAGCCATGCGGGAAACGTAAAAGCGTCGTGTAGAGTCCGATAAAAGCATAACTTTTCCAGTGCCTAGATGGGGGTCAAGCGGGGCAGTAGTCGCGACGTCAGTAAGGAAGGCGGCGGCGGTGGCGGTGGCGGCGACGCTGAGGCCGGAGGCGCGCGCAGGGCGTGCCAAGGCGCCAAGGGGGCGAGCGAAGGGCGTCGTAGGGCGCGGGGGCGGCGAACGCGACACCGTTCCTCGCGCGCTCGCCACGCCCCCGGCCGCCTCCGCCGCTGCCTCCGGTCACCGCCGCCGCCGCCGGCGCGGGGTGGTGGCGCCGGGGGGCGGCCGGGCCGGCGGCAGGGCGGACACGGTCGCGGTTGAATATTCATGAGCGCGCGCGCCGCCGCCCCCGCGCCGCCTGGCCGTCGCGAGTGACAGGCCGACGGCTCGGCGCGGGCGCGGGCGGGGGCGGGCGCGCGGCGGCGCCGGGGTGGCGTGCGCGACGGCTGCGCGGGGAGGCGAGAGAGGGTGGCCAGCGGCAAAAATAGCCGCCAGGGTGCGGGACGGACACTGCGGCCACTCACGCGACACGCCCTATTTTTCTTGTTGGCGCGCTCGCTCTTGCTCTCTCTCTTTCTCTGTCTCTGGGGCTCGCAATCCACTTCTTCGGGGGCTTGCGACACCTCGCCTTCCACTTCCCTTTTCGAACCTGACGGAGCGTCTTTATTTTAGTGGTTTTCATTTCATTTCGTGGTTGAAGAGGTCCTGCCTTGAGGTTCGGAGTTTTTCTTTACCCAGGCTATTGGTATTTCTTTTGGGTGGGGGTCTCTTTTCATATTTCTTTGGGCGGAAATTGCTCTGCAAGGTACATCTAATTTTTTTACGCTGGTAGGTTGCTTATCTGAGATATTTAATTACTTCACTTTTGCCGGAGCTTTTATGATGTTTTTAAGTACACTTTACATTATTCTATTATCATCCTTTTTATTGTATACAGAACGCAAGATCTCTTATTCTTCGTACGTATTTGTCATTGAAACACGATTTTGTAGATTGTAGAAAATATGCAAGAAAGTGTTTTTACGACCTTAAAATTTCAGTGCGTGCTGCTTTAATTATCTCGAGACCGTAATTTATACTACATGTTCTGGTATTTAAATATTTTTAAACCATTACAGAGTTTATTAACATTCTAGATTATGCCACTCCAGTTTCAAGTCAACTTCACGGGGCATTGTCGGATGCGAAGTGCTGGGGAAGGGTTTAAATCAATCATCCGCTGAACCTGAATACTCCTAGAAAAACGCAAAACGGCTTCGTGGCTGCCGGTTCCTTCTCGCGATCGCTGCACCCGCCACGTCGTGCCCTTCGCGGGGCCGGCACGTCGTGACTCCCGCCTTGCCTCGGGGGGCCTCACGGGGGTCCCGTCCCCTCCCCAACCCTTTCCGCCCAACGGTCCTCCCGGACGCCCGGCGGTGGCGGCGGCGCGCGCGGGGGGCAAAGAACTGCTCCCCAAATTTGCTTACAGACGAGCTCCGGAGCCTGGAAATCTCCCCGGGAAATCCAATTTCCGATAGCGCCTCGAAGAGGAGAGAGAGAATATTTGTGCTGCGATAAGAAAATAATAGGCGGAACGGAAGCGCGGGGCGGCGCGGCGGGCGCTCGTGCTTGCGATCGGAGGACGCCGCAGCAGCCGCCGTCTTTCGCCGCCGCCGCACCGCGCCGCGCCGTGTCGCACCGCGCCGGCTGCCAGCGCGCGCGATAAACGCTCGAAAATAAGAAGACGCTTGTTGCCGCGCGCGCAGGCAGGGAGGGGCCGCGGCGGCAGCGGGTGCGAGCGCGCGCTTCCAAGTGGTTGAGGGGCAGGAAAAACGCCGTTGTGCACGGTGGTGGAAGCTCAAGTGTGGATGCCTGTGAATGCGAAACTATTGTACGCGATTTTGAAAGAAACAAACACATTTTTCTCCCTTCTTTCGTTGGAGTTTTGCGCGGTAAAGAAAATAGATGCAATGCACTTGTGACGGCTTCTGCATTTTTGTTACATATTCATTCACGTTCGTCTTTCATTTTGTTGTTGGGAATGTTTCAAGACAGTGTACCTGTCTCTAGTGGCCTGTGGACCTGACTAAATTAACCACCGAAGGCGATCGTGTAAGTTCATCAGGTTTCATGTCTTACGTGCGAAATTAATGTGTTTAGGGCGAAATCAAATAGGAAATAAAGTAAAAGGAGCAGGAACTTGCCCCATTAACTTCGTTTTCATGCGCATTTGCCATGTGTTTCTGATGTATCATTGCTACCTTTATTAAAGACCAATCAGCATGAACGATTGTCGGGCGAGAGAACATTTATCTGGTTCGCTGAAGGAAATGAGAATAAAACGATAATGAGTAACGAGTTCATGAATCTACCCAACATATCTACAATATTATCGGCCACAGAAAAAATAAGGAATATCGGGAAAGAAATGGGATTTGCCAAGCATCTCTACCCGAACACGTAATAATCGCTTATCCGTTTCGCTGGTGATGAATTCGTGGTTGTAATTCTTCTGTTTGGGAAAACGTGAGGCCGGTGAGTTATCGCCCAGTTCGCCGTGAAGCTGCTTTCCTATCTGCAGGCTGGCGTTGCGGCGACAGGCGTCAGCCACGAGAGCTCGAGGCGTGAAAATAACGATGCTCTGTGGACGGGGCGCAGGTGCACCCAGTACTGCTCCGTATCGCCGACTCCACCCTCTCCGGCTCGTTCGTTATCTTTTTCCTCCTGTGTTCCGCCTCGCTCCGTCACTTCCATCGGTCGCCGACGCGGACCCCGACGGGTGTCCACGCGTCAACGGATTCCAGATACCGCATCGCACTCTGAGTGTGTTCGAGGCGTTATTCACTAGAGTGCTCAGTGCTGTTACTTTAACGTGATCCATAGAGATCTGTTTTAATGGGTGAAAGGGGGGCCAGATAGAGATAACATACGCCATTTGATGCTTTTCTCGGTCCATGCCGTCCGTGATAAAGAGGCGAGCGGTTCTGTACGTGAAAAATGACGAAAATTGTAAATGCATGAAAATACATAAAACATGCAGGACGGCAAGCGGATTTTTTTTAATATTTTTTTTTCTTTCTTCTTCGGTTTCTAGTGTCATAGAATTCCCTTCACGGATAGCGAATTTAGGATTATCTGTGACGGAATAGAGGGTATTATGAACGAAAAGATTGTGCTTTTGAACAAAACCAGGGAATGGTATTGCGAAGGTTTTGTTAATAGCAAAAAATGCTTGTATGTGTACTTATTTTAAAAGTATGCGAGACTTTTTAAACTTTTTCAACCTCCCATTCGCTTTCCTTTATGCAACTCCCATCAGTAACCGTTAGATTATATCTAAAATTTCTCATGAAAGGAACAGTTCCCTTCTTACAGAACAACGGTGCCTGCGTGTCCTGGGAATGAAAACCATTTGCGTCTACAAGTCGTAAATCCTACCAGTGCTTCCACATGTTCAGGTTATCTCCTCAAATCTACGAACGTCTTTATATTTTTATATAGCGTGCGATGTGCTGCCGTAGGTCTGCCTAAAAATTATTGAAATATTCGTGATGACCTCATCACCGCGCGGCCGGCGCGGCGCCGCCCCTGGCGGAGAGCGCGCCGAGGGCACGGCTGGTTGTGCTCCGGCGGCCGCGGCCGGCAGCGCTCGAAGCTCCGCCGTCGGCCGCGAACAGGCGCAGGCAGTTGCTCTTTTGGTGCGTGTGATCCGTGTAAGCTACAACTGGTTTAAAATTCCATTCGGGGAGAAGTGAGCTCGGGAGGAACCGGTTTGCCGCGGTTACGCCCAGCCCGCCTCGTTAGTTCCATCACTCGCGGGGCGCCCTGACAGCGAGTGCTGCCGCTGAGGCGGAGGCGCAGCAGGAGGAGCCGACGCAGCCGGCGCGGCGTGCAAGGTAGCAGCCCTCCGGAACGAGCCCCTCTCAGTTGTACATTTTGTGTGATGGAATCGTGCATAATGGCTATTGGCATTATCTTCATTTTATAAATGCGTGTAATGTGTAATATTGAAATTTCTCGTTCAACGTTTATGTGCACTGTCATTTTATCTAATTTTATATTTAAATTTTATATACTAACACAATGACCCGTGTATATGTATCTAAATCAATGTGTTAATTAATTTTAATATCTTTTATTACCAATGTTCCGCCTTGTTCAGGGCATGATAATGAAAATGATTGTAAAACTGACATATTTTTATGAGTAGTTTGTGAGAAGAAATGACAAGAACATAAAATCTTATGCAAAGTGAAAAGATGTGATATTACAAACATTAATCAGTGTACCGTTCGTCTGGGAGGCTCAGGGGCCACTTCCGGCCGTCTCCTAACATTTCCTAGCTCACCGCCGCTGCGGCATTGTATAGAGGAAAAAATAAAACCAATTTCCCCGACTGCTCTGAGATAATCCCCCTTAACCAGTACTCCGGCAAGACTCGGACCTAGGAATTTGAGTGTTCAAGAAAAATTAATGTACAGATTTTCGAGACATTTATTTATGGGAAGTCACCAGTCAAGAGTTGTTGAATTATAGATTTAGTAAAAGATAAAATGTTGAGGTTCAGTTTTAAATTTAATGTAATTATCAGTTTTTATAGGACTCCTGATTATTGAAGTATTATGTAATTGTTTTTTAAATGATTTATTGTGGAAAATATTATGATTGAAGTTGACAAAAAACATGTAAGTCCCGAATAATATGGAGTCTAGAGGCTGCGTGGTCAGATAGAATAACCCTGACTGCGAGATTGAGAGTAATCACGTGAATATTGAACTTCCTTTCGAAGAGCAGGTGTACTCCGATGGTTGCATTCGGTGATATTTCTGTCAGATGCACGAGTGATAAGTTTTTATATACACATGCCCTATTGCCTTTACAGAACCTTATGTACGTATAATAATTTCGAAATTTTTTTTATGGATGTCCTCTGCGGTCGACTAACAACGGATGCGGATTACGGACGACGAACACATAACAATCTTGTGTTCTAGAATCCTGAAGCATTAACAATTGATTTCTTAAAAATGAGACCATTATAAACCTACGACCCGTTGCATCTAACGTAAGCGGGAGGTCGACCGTCTTCCCATTATGTATTCTGAATCTCACTCTAGACGAGGGTGGCGTAAAAGATGGGATCGCCGTAATCGCCCACCGCGAAGCCAAGTTGCATAATCCCGCTCGAGCGATTACGTGCTTTTTATCTACGCGAAGACGCACGAATTACGAGCCAACACGGGTGTGTGCTATGCGCAGGGACTGCGAAATCCATTACCACACTCCGGTCTTCCCCAGCTGTCGCAAACGCGTATCTAAGCCATGGAGATCCGCGCGAAACAGCGTGTGCCAGACACGTACCTACTCTCAAATACGCGTGTCGGCGGGGTGGCGTGCACCTGTGCATCAAGAGACACCCCGCCCCCTTCCGCCGTCGTACTCGCGTGTCAGAGCCCTCGGGACCGCCCACGGACCGCCACCCCCGCCTCCACCGACACAGTCCCCGCCGCCGCCGCCCAGCCCACGGGAGATAATCCGAGACTGGGAAAACGCGGAGGATTAATAAATTATTCATTTTGAGTTATGCGCCGGCTGCGGCCACCACGGCCGTCCCGCGCGACTCCGGGCCTCTGACTCTTATTAACATCTCGCCCTCCCCGCTCCCGACGCGCCGCCGCTCCTCGCCGCTGTTGCCAGCAGAATGGAGCGGGCGTTTATTCAGCGCTTGAGCCGCAGGCTCATTTCCATTCCGCGTGTTTGCCCTTTTTTCCGCCTTTTTGGCGCGAAAGTCACGTTTTGAGCAGGCGCGCCGCCGTGGATTTAAGTAGGCTCCGTTTCTTGCACTTGCACGTTCGCGTGCCGTATGAAGGCGCCTCAGCGTTTTATTTCGGTCGCTTGCGTAATGAATTGAATTAGTTTATATTTGCTGCTGTTTTCGTAATTTTCGTTGAATTGCGAAAGAAAAGATAAGTGGAGGAGAATGTTTGGAATGTACGTGGTGTTATTAACGTTTATTGCGGTAGTACCTAAAAATGCTTGCCGAAAGGTGTTCTTAATTGGATACTTTTATGTGTTAAAGTTTCCATTCGCAGTTCTCCAATCTTCAGTCTCGTACAAGATTGTCGCAAGAGGCTTTTCGAATGTGGCCTTCAAAAACAGAAATCTTACGTTGCGCCTGTCCCCTCATTGAGTCGGAAATTTTAATGCAGTTTAATAACTGCCTCTGTGTCATGCAGTTTTTTTTACGTATTCCGCACTTATCAAATTTTTAATGTCAGTATGTATTGTTCTTTTTCTTTTTTTGCTAGCTGGTCGCGATCCTTACCTTGAATCCCCTTTGTTTGACTCAAGACCATTCTTTTATAAGCCAGACCATGTGTTTGACATACCCCCTAATTGGTTCGAAGAGTAGGCTTAGGCAAACTTATCATGCTTGACATACAATATTTCGGTACTCGAGCGAATTTC
Organism: Teleogryllus occipitalis; assembly: GCA_011170035.1. NCBI lineage: Eukaryota > Metazoa > Arthropoda > Insecta > Orthoptera > Gryllidae > Teleogryllus > Teleogryllus occipitalis. The sequence goes on along the minus strand of BLKR01000100.1, from coordinate 285,073 downwards.
TTTTGTAAATCAGGACGTGGGGGTTGGAAGAGCGTCGTCTTGAATAACGGAGATGAGATCGTTAAAAAGTCGAACAGCGGAGAAGAGCCATAGGCGTCTTCTTCCACTTGTCAGTCTCGAATAGGGAGCCTGTCATTCATTTCACACGCGCGCAAATTACCAGGGTTGCGAGGAAAGCACGTCTCCGCCCCCCTCCCGCCCAGCCCCGCCCCGCCCCGCCCCGCCCCGCCCCGCCCCGCTCGCGCCCCGCTCGGCGTGGAGTAGATCGAGGGTAGATCCCAGCCCCCGCCGGGGGAGCCAAGGAGATCTCCCTCTTCACCGATGACGTGTTGGCGTCGTCACGACCCTGACAAGCAGTCGCACGCACACGCGTGCGCTGCTAGACGGCTCCGCACCGGCGCCGCCCCTCTGATTTATGAGCGAAAGGCGGCGGATCGAAGTCGCTATCTCTGTGGGGGCGGACAAATGAGATTTTGGGAATGAGTGGAGTGAACAGGCTAATAAGCGACGTTTACGATAGGTTATTTTTTGTTTGCTTGAAATCGTTAATGTTTTATCGCCAAGCCCGTTCCGGTATACGTGGTCGGTAGTTGGCCTTTCCTCGCTGGACACCAAAGGTTTCTATGTAATATCTACGAAAAGCTTGAAGGAATATGAGTTTTGTTTCATCATGCGTTCTTTAAAATCGTAAATAAGTTGTAATGTTGCCAAAACTTAATAAGGTGTGGTTGGTTTTTTGTTCTTTAGAATATAAGGAAATATTTTTTACAATCCTATCTAAGGACTTACGTTACGTAGATAATGACGACATTGTTAGTATTCCAGGGAGGGTTTTCAGATACTTTTACAACACACGCAGCAAGCATAGTAAGTCGTTAAGTGCAAGCTATGCAACTCGTAATGCGTCATCAATTCTCGATAACATCAATTGTGACAGTCATGTCACACCATCACGATATTTTATGCGAGTAGACATTTCGTACGGTGTGGGAATATTAAATCTGTGGTTTTAGAAAAGAGGCGATAATTTCGAAGACTTTTGTTCATAAAGGAATAATATATTTGATGTATATTGCAAACATACTGTGTACATTTGTATTATTTTTGGTGAACGCTAATGTAGAACATACAGAGAATACCAGAGTGAACGAAATGAAAGGTTTTGAAACGCCGTAGACAATCGCCAAAAAATGAAACAGTGCATTTGGAAGATTTTGTAGATCCCGAATGTGTATTTCTGAATTCACAGCCGAGAGTGCTCTAACTTAATAATATTACCGTTGTGCGAATGGATTCTCGGCCGCACATGTTCGCGCTTTCCTCTCCCATCAGCGAGCGACGTTTTTCGAGCGGTTCGTACATTCCGATGAGGACGTCGTTCCCCGTTTTCGATTACGCACCCGTTTATTGGACGAGCACGGCGGGCATAAAGGTTTTTTCTTTGTGGAGAATGACGTAATTTCCCACTGAGTTACTTGCACGTTGGGCGTTCTTTGAAGGTAAAAAAAAGCGAGGGAGATAGAGGGGGCCGTTTCCATGAAACGTTCGCGTGTGTGTGTTTTCATTTCTACACCGCGGTGTCAAAGCGAACCCGACCGCTCAATCATTACCCGGAGCCCGGAACCGCGGCGCGAAGGGAGTGTGGAAGGGGGCGAGGAATGAGGGAGGGGGGGGGCAGTGGTGAATTTGCAGCGGCGCCCATCGAGGCGTGCCCGCACGGGTGCCTGCCTCCGCGATCGCTTTTCCCAACGGGGCATCCGGGCCGGACGGGCCGCGTGCGACGCTCCCGTGCCGCCGCCTACAGGCCGTACACGCGTGCCAGGTTCGGAATGGTCTGTTGTTGATGGAGCACCTTCTTTCTGTTCCAGCTCATTTTGCTTACACGCTGGAGAGGGATGCGTAATATTGGCTATGTTTGTGGCATAGGTCGGAAGAATCGTAGTGTATTTAGAGACGGTTGTAAGTTTTTCGTAGCCTGCCAATTTTCATGGTTCATCCGACATCTGTTAGGTAGTACATCAACAAATAAAAAAAATTAGCTCACTGCTGTCTTCACTAGATTAATATTTATTCTTAAATTCTGTTTACATAGCTAACGTATGGCCTAGCTTATAAACTAGACACAAACTAATCTAAATCTACCATATCTTACATTCTGACTTAATTTAACAACGAACATTATTTACATTATTTACAGTAAGCAGTACATACACATACAACACAAAAACATACGCTTATAAACATCATTTAAACCACGACTGCACGAGTCATCCACAAACCATCCTCTCTCATCGATCACAGGGGTATTGTCTTTGTTTAGGCGCGCCTGTACTCGACTGGGATGAGGTCATCTTGGGCAGTGTGGCGAAAATAGCAGGCAGCGCTCCCTGCTATAGCCTCGGCGACAATGCGCTCACGTAGCACGTGCATCTTTTCGCCAGCGGTAAATTTACGGAGCAGCGCTGCACTTGACTCACACCACTCGCCCAGAGCTCCTACCACGATGGGAAGGAAGCTGACGTCCCGGAAGTTCCTGGCTGCTAAGAAGGGGCGAATATGTTCGTATTTCGCCGCCTTCTCATCATAGCGTTCACCAAGGCGCCCCGGGTATGCTACGCAGACCGAGGCGTCGACGACGATCGCTTGATGGTCCTTAACCAGCACCAGGTCCGGACGGCTCCGCCCTCCGATGGCTTGATCTTCGAGAAGCACCGTCCACCCACTCGCGACTGCGGCTGCTTTAACGTGCTCCAGGAGATGAATGATTCACATAAGTTTTTCTATTTTCTGAATATTTTAACTAGTGAGAACCCGTCAAAATTTGACCGTGAGATCTGAGATAAATGTAAAACACTGTGCCCAGACTAATGTTCACAATATGTTGCATTGTTTTGATCTTCAGGGTATAACGAAGATATTCTGTGATGTGGAGTTCCAAAATTTTGAACACGTATGGACCATGACCAGATGGCAATGCAATATGACCCACATACTGCTATAATACACCAAATGACACAAAATAAAGGGCACTATTATACTGATGGATATTATTTCTAAAGTTTTTTGATGTGTCATCATCTCCTATAAACAAATTTGATTACTTCTGGCATACTGCTCGAAGGTAAACTTATTTTCGCATTTAAGCAACACAGAGGAAACTCATTTGCAGAATTTCTCTCGCATGGGAAGTACAAAGCAGAACAAAACTGACATTTCATAGACAACGACCCAACAGAAAATGAAATGACCTCACTATCACGACACCTACGCTGACTTTCTCTTTCCCGGCGTCCAGTTAATATACGTTTGTGTCTTTTGGGGCGTGTGAGCAACGATTAGGAATTCGACACAATCTGTGAACAACATCACTACTTCAGTACAACCAAGCAAAACCCACTGTCAGAATGTTCTCTTCAAAATACACCACAAAAGAAAATACATGCAAACTGTCAACACCACAATGCAATTATTACACTGAAACAAAACCTTGACGAATTGTAAACAAATCTCAACAATCAAAACAAAACATCAAGCACCGCTACCATGAAGCAGCGTGGACTCACATCTAGCGTTTCATATAATCGATTTTGAAACAGCTATCATTTGGAAGAAAACAATTGACTATTGATAAGTGCACTATTAAAGAATGATTTAATTAATTAATTAATTTACCCCGTAAATGTTAGTGAATCAACACAAACAATATCTGATAACGCATCTAGGGATCACATTCTTTCATTTAAAGCGAAAAATACTACAATCGGTTCAGTAGAAGCTCTAAACGAAGCCATGGCAGAATACCTTATTTTTTTAAATATATAGATGTTTTCCAGTTGAAGAAAATAAATGTTTTGTAGAAACCATGAAAAATATAAGCTTAATTATGTAGTTATTATAATAAATAGAAATTTATTTTTTGTTTAATATCCCATTATAAATTTATCAATTAACAGTTTATTTTTGTAAAACTTAAGAAATTGAATATCATAAATCCCAATTCTGTGAGCACGTGATTGGTTTCTCCGTCATTTGATTTTACCTGCGAATGACGGAGAGGGCTTTCAGAAGTTAAGAGGATGTTGACACTCATTAGTCGCTTCCCCGTATAAATTAATGCCATTCCAGTGGGTGGATCGCTTCCCTCGATACTTCGATTGGTGCCAGTGTTCGCCAATTGTTAACAAGTATAAAACACCTCTTTGGAGATCAGTTCCAAGAAGGCTAAATCGCAGAAAGCCTTGGGCGACCGAGCGGAAGGGCCCCCATCTGCGGAGACGTGGGCGGAGGCTGGCGTCTGCCCGAGCATTACAGCGCGCTTCTTTTCCCTCCTGATTCATCCACTCGACAGAAAACCGCGCGCCGCGCAGCGCCGAGCCGCGCTGCGCCGCGGGGCAATCAGTGCTCTAATGCCCTCTTAATGCGGGCCGCCATAAAACTTGGCGGGGTGCGGGGCGGGGCTGGAGGAGGCGGCGGGGGTGGAGCGGAGCGGAGAGACGCGAGGCGCGCGCTCGCCCTTGCCGTCTCTGCCGAGCCGATTCCCACAGATCGAGGGGCGCCTCCGCGACGCTTTTCTTCCGCCGCGCGCTCTCCCTCAAGGACGGCTTTCCTTGCCTCGCCTCGCCTTTTCTGTCCTTTGCTTTTTTCTCCCTTTTGTGTGGAAGTGCGCCGCCGGGTGTTGCGATGCTGCGTACTTCAAAGGGTGAAAAGCGAATAGAGAGGCATATTGCGAACGGGCGAGGTATCTCAATGAAACATAACACAGGTGTATCAAATTATTAATTTAGTATTTGTTACGAAAGCTTCGCGCTGATGTGTTCATTTGCAGTATTACTCATCTTTTTAGAGTATTACAGATACTGCAGTATATTACAGTGAATTAGTAAAACACCAATACATGCCGCATGTTTTGAAACTCGGTATGTCGGGGGCTTAGAGCTTGCCGCGGCTGGGGTGGTGCCCCGCCTGCAGAGATACCTGGATGAGCAACCTCGTCCCCAAGCCTTCATGTAGATCGGCGCTGGATCTCATTCTAGCGGGATAGGAACACCAACACCTCCCGGAATAGACGCGTAGCACGCCCTACACTAATGGCACGAGCAGTGACACGCCCGGAAACACAAAATTGTCAGTCTTTGAAAAAAAATACAATTAATAATTAATATTATCATTTTAGCCATTGTCTGGAGAAATATAATTCCTCTTCATTTCACGAATAATTGCACGAATCTTAGCATGTATCCACGTTTCTGTGGAATAGATTCTATGGAACACAATTATTTACATTGTGTCGTTCAATGCCATTTTTCGTGACGAACTGTACATTTTATTATTTCATTGATTTGTGCCGGTTCCCTCGTCGAGAGCGCATACTCGTAGCGATTGCGAGAGATGCCGTGCACGCTTTTAGAGGCCGCGTCTGGGATGCGAGAGATCTCGCCAGAGCGTTGGCCGCTCTCGTGGGCGCTGCGTCATCGCTTCATCGTCCATAGGTCAGCCGCTGCGAACGGTGTGCGCCGCCACTCGCGCACCGATTGCCTCACGGTGACCCGACGTACTCGCGGTTGCGCCACCACCACCCGCTTGTGGCGAAGGAACGGCCATCGCCTGGTCCTCGTCTGCTTGTGTTACGGGGTGTGTGAAAATAAGCTGTATCCTCTGATCATTCTGCGAACAGGCATCATAGTACGAGGGAAATTAGAAGTCTGTTTTTTTGATGTCCATAAAGTAGTATAAGTAAAGTAAGAAGTTGCGGAAATTATCGGTAAACAAAAGAAGCTGATAATTTAAATAGAATTTGGAATGTTATCCAAAACGGAAAACTCGTTTAAAACTCGGGTGAATTAAATTTTTTGTATGAACTACAAAACTGATAATACGTAGGTAAACATTGCGCTGACGTGGACGGAAAGCTCATAGATTGTTCCAACAAATAGTTATATATTCATATTTCTAATTTGAGCTTGAACAAAAATCGTTAACTGTAACTTTGGGTTAAAGCTCATTTATCAGTTTGGAGGAATTCCGCCTTGTCGGGTTCCTTCCTCGTGATAATTGCGGGCTTGTGTAAGAGTTTCCACGCCCTAGGACATGCCTCGTGCGCGTCGCGGCTGGGGACGTTCAGTGCTTTTCTCCGCCCTCTTCCTCCGTCGCTGCTCATCGTCCGAGCTGACCTCCCTCGGCGCCTCCCTTGAGGCCAGCTTCCTCCGGGTGCCCCGCGGCGCCCTCCTGGGCCCCTCGCGTCCTGGGGCTGCCCACGGCGTCCCCGGCACCCTCCGACGCCCTTCGCAACCCCTCCTGCGCGTCGCCACGCCGCGTCCCGTCCCGCCCCGCCCGTGGGCGTCACGACGCACCCTCCCCTCCTCCTGCGTTGCCTGGAGCGCTCTCCGCCCTCGCCCCTCGCCGTCATCTCCGGCCCACCTCCTCACCCGAGCAGACGCCCCGCGCCGCGTCCGCACATCGATTAGCAGCCACTTGGCGCGTGGGTGGCCGGCCGGCTGGCCGAGCGGGCCGCGGCGCCCTGGTTTCCCGCGGGCATGCGGAGACGATTTTGCACAATGGCCTGGCGAGGGGAAGCTACAAGGAATTCCTTCTACAGATTCCTTCGGTGGGTTGGAAATTCGTAATCGCGCGTTTACATGTAGAGTGGGAAAGCAACATTTGCAAGCGTTACTTCAATGCATCTAAGAACCGGTATTATGATTAATGCAATTCTACGGTCTCTTCGCGCCAGTAGGAGATTTGCTATTCAAACAACGAGACTATATAATTGCACTATACAAGTCTGTTACTGGAATTCCAATGGATTTCTTTTGTTTTGCTAGGGACGACCTACAGTGACTATTCGCGTGTATTTTTCTTCAGTTACTAGTAGTTTTAGAAGAGGTGAATATTTTTATAAAATGTTCATCTATATAAGAGAAGGTTGCACTCTTCAGCAGTCCAACATCTATTTTCTCTCATCACTTTGTTAATTTTTTGTTTTTATATTCACATTTTAACCTCACTCGTAGACGAATACTGTTATGCTAATATTTGTTTTGCTTTTTCTGTTGCAGGTGAGTTGCTCTTGATATAACGCACATTCCTGTGGATATGAACACAGCACTGGTAAGTTCAAATGCGTATTTCTACCCTCAGTATTTGCCGTTTCTGAATAGAATCATGTGCGTGGAAAACAATATTGTACATGCGATATGGCAAAAAGAGGTGAGTAAAATGCAGTCGGCGAGACATTGGAGATAAAAGAACGCGAGGTATTTTGCAAAGTACAATTTGATGAACATGGTTAGAACGAACAGTTGTAATAAAGATGTTTGTGTGATAATGTTTCTGCGAAAATATACTGAGATGGCTGCGAATCTATTCCCAAATGGAATTTTGACCCACGAGCTTTCTGGTAGAGGAATCGGCCGGTAGCGTTCTCCATTCGACGTTCTCTGCAGTGAACAAATGGGCTAGTTATCCAAATCTCGATTGTAATAGGTCTAACAACCAGGAACGGAGTCAAGTAAAAAGTTCGCTGAGATAAAAATTGTAGTTCCGTGACGCAACCGACGCGGGACGTGAGCAACCGAGCGGGAGTCCCAAAGATCGAGGTCTAGGTTACAATGGTCGTGTGGGTCACTAAAGGTACGGAGACTGCCCTGACCTCTCGCTTTACAGCCGTGCGTTTTCGTTACTCCCTCGTGAACCGCTTCTAATTTCACCTCTACGAACTTCTCTTTTCGCTTCGCCTAGCCTCAGCCCGCTTCCCCCGCACGCCTCCTCCCGCTCTGCCCCTCTCCGTCCCGCTTCCGCCTTCTCGCCTCTACACGCCCCGCTTCTGCCTGGCCTACCTCGTCCCTCTGCGCGTCGGTGCGTCATCCGCTGCGGTACCTTTCTCACGTCCTTGCTCCCGGGAGCGCCTCTCTCGCCACGGTGCCCTCATGGCGTGGATGGGCGGATTCCGACTCGGGCACTCACAAAAGCAAGAGATGAGCCCCTTGCACGCCGAATCGCTTTCCCCGCCGACCGCCGACTCCCCCGAGAGATGCAGGCTCCGGCGGGAGGAGAAGTGCTGTTTGCGCCAAATTGAAAGGGTCTTTGAGAGGCCGATGCAGTCTCTAGACTGCAAGAAATCAAATTAACGTTCAGGTTGCAGAGGTTGGGGTTGCCCTGTTAGTGACTGTTTTGATGTAATGTAAACCCCGCGAGATTAATGTTCTCGCGTTCTGTTTCCTAGATCTGGTCGCTTTTGCGAAATCATTTTGTTATACTCTAGACAGTCAAGATCGTTCCCAGATAAAACATGTACTTTATTGTTCTTTGATGTAGAGTTCTGCTTCTCCGCAAGCACCGATTCTCGGCGACTGAGCGATTGCCCTGCGATAGATATTGATCCCGAGATTGTTCTTCTAATATTTGAATTTTTGACAGACCTATGAAGAGAACACAACTGATTTATCCACTTCCATCAGTTCTAATATGGCATTTAGGTAGCAGCCACAAACATTAGTGTTTGAAATGTTTATCTATGTTCTTTCGACTTCGCTTTCTTTACTGAGGAGAACTCCTTGTATTCTAGATTGTAAATTGTGAAAGTACACTTGTGAGAGTTGTTCTACGGCTTATGCTACTTTCTTCAAGCATATTTAATAATTATTTTAATTTTATTTAATAATAGGAGTAATGCTGATGATTTACCGGCAGCGTCCCGAAGTGAACTTTCTAATTCCCGACGCGTATCACCCGGTTCAGCACGTCTGCTGGATTTCCCTACGGCACGACGCCCGGATCGTGCTGCTCGCGATACGGCGTATCTTTCCGTCCATTTCTAAGTCGGCTGCAAAGCTCCCCGCGGGATTTTCTGTCACGTCTCCGCGCCGTCGCCGCCGCCTCTCCCGCGCTCTGCCCTCGCCACCCCTCTCCGGGAAAACGCGTGCGTCGGCGCCCACCCGCACACCTCGCCCCCTCTCCCACCCAACCCCATGCGTTGCACCCCACGCGCGTCAGCCAGCCGGCCGGCCACCCCGCCTCCCCGCCCGCCTGCCGCAACCCTTTGCGGGATGTTTCCCCCTCGGCCGGCCCCGCTCCCGCGCCGCGCCGCACCGCGCCCCTCGCCATGTAAATTATGGATTTTTCTCCTCTTATCGTGGCGGGGTCACGTGGTGCGGGTGGGCGGTTGTTGGGCTTGGCCGGGCGGGGCGGACGAGGGATAATTTAATCTCGGATTATGCCGCCGCGCCGCTGGCGCCCCGCGCGGGTTGCGCGCACGAATCGACGGCGTGGGCGGACTTGGGCGTGGGCATGGGCGCGCGAGTGTGGGGGCGGGAGGGCCCCGCCCACGTTCACCCCGCCCTCGCGTCCGCGCGCGGGCGATCGCAGCGGCGGTGGGAGCAGCGCGTGGCCCAGGAGCGCAAGGCTCCGGCGTGTGCTGCTGGATGCCGTCGATAAGGGCGCTAATGTATTTTTTACGATATTGCCGGCGCGATGGGAATCGATAAATTGCGTAGGATTTATATGAAATGCCCTTCCGTTTTGTATCATGTCCCGGTATAGTGATGGTAATCGGTAGTAAATGAAAGCGTCGTTTTATGGGGAATAAAGTTACACGTTTTGAAGTTGAAGAATGTGAGTGATGGCATCGGGTTCTTAATTTGATTTGTGTATGAGAAATAATTCGAGCAATAAAGTGGTGACGTGCCTTTGGTTCCACGAATTACTGTAAAGAATGGAAATTGTTAATTTACATTATAGAATAATTTTATTGGGACGTCGATGGATCATCCATCTAAAGTGATTCTTGAAGGGTTCTTGTCACTACATTAAGTAACAGTAGAAAAAAAATACTGAAAAACATTGTAATACATTTTAAACGCATTAAAAGTACATAGCTCCGAAATACGTACGAATCTAGATCCAGTTTAGTGCTGAGAGGTCACAAATGCTTCTCAGAGAGTTCAAATACATAACACTAGAGTTTACTCTTCAGAATACCAGATGTAGTTATTAATCACTGTTTCGAAAACTGTCCGTCCTTTTTGTATAGTTGTGGAATGTCAAATTTCATATTATCGTATTTGCCTAATATTCCCCCCTCAAGATCCTTCTTTAGTGAGTTGTCGTGATAGCCCGCTCAATGAAAGAAGAGAGAAAAAAAACACGTAAGCTGATCTCTTCTGTCCTTTGAGCTCGCCGCCCCTGTTGTAACGTGGGCGGCGGGCCGGAGGGGACGGCGCGTGCTGCAGCCTTGCAGCAGCTGTGGGAGGGGAGCCCGCGTGGGCACGAGCCCGCGCCGGGCTTCCCTGGGAAATTATTTCAGACTCTGGAGGGGGCGCGCTGTATTGGCTGGTAATAGGGGGGCGGGAATTAACTTGAGCCGGCAATATTTTTTATTTTCTCTTCCCGCGCGCTCCTGCCGTATTTATCCGACAAAGCTGGACTTTTTTTTCATGCTTTTATTTTCTGGCCCGACCGACCGACCGGCCGGCCGGCAGGCGGGTGCTGGAGAGCGCTCGCCCTGAAAACCGCTAACCGTCAAGAGCTGCGATTGTGCCCGCGCTGCAGTGCTCTGGACAGCCGCCAAGCGCGGTTATTCCGCCAGATGGCGTGGGTGGTAATGGCGTAGTTTAGCGGGTCGGCCTTTGTCGACGCCTTGTTGCCCCCCTTTATGCGGCCGCGCGGGGCGAGAAATATCGCGCCGGGGCGCGCGGCGGAGGGCATCGTCCGTTTCGGCTTGGCCGAGTTCGAAGGCGCTCGATCGGAGGGGAGGGGGGGCGGTTGCGAGCCGAAGTCGACACGAAAAAAGCGCCGGAATTGCCGGAGGTGCGATCGAGAAAACTGCACAAGTTGTGAGGGAAGTGGCGCGTGGTTAAATGTGATGCCCATCGGATTATCGATGTTCTTTAATGTCTTGTTTACTTGTGTCGTCTCAATGAAAAAAATTGGATAGTATCAATGGATTGTTTCTGAAACTGTCTGCAAGTTAACTCGATGTTAAATTTCGTATCTTCAATACGACAGGAGCAATCTTCTGCTCTGTCGTGCTGTGGACAGCCACCTGCGGATTAATATTACAGGGAATATGAAATAAAAGGTTTCTAACTCGTTCATGGATTTTTAATTTTTTTTAAAATTATTTTTGCTTTGTGTCATTGGATTAATTTCCATTGTGTTGCCTTTGTCTCTGATATCCAAGCGCTCGTAACATCACTTGCTCTAATGGCTCCCAGCCTCTCCCTCGTCCCGTATTGGGCGTCCTTGAGCCCGTCACTGGGTGGCGCACTCAATGCAATTGCGCACCGCACTTAGGGTAGTGAAATTGCTACTGGATTTGCAGCTATGTTCTCAGCACTGATGGTGGAACACGCACGTCGACAGAGAACTTAATGGCCTTTGATGACGGTCATTTGGCACGAGTATAGCTTGCGTCTCATTACTGCACGTCGTATTAACTATGTATTATTATGTGACATGTATGGGCCCTGGTGACTCAGATTAGACACAAGAGCGGAATATCTAACTGTCGAATGACTGTGAGGAAAGGGTGTCGTAAAATTTAAGGAAGTGTTATAGTTTCGATTGATTTTATCTTACTAGATGATTCAATTCCTTTTGTGTGAAAGATGAAGGTATCAATGAATGTAAATGATCTTCTGGGAATGGGAGATTGCAATGATGGTGCAAATGGGTGTGGGCACGTTCACTTTCACTAGTGCTAAACGTATCGACCACTATTGTCAACCGCGCGGGTTTTTTCTGTTGACCTACGCATTTCCGGAAAGACAAGACTCTTGCTCCCCGACACAATTCCTCCCACTTCCCGCCGGATTTCCCTCAGCTCCTTTTCCACCCCGGTTCTATGTCATCCCGATCCGGGAGCTCGTGGAGTGCGGATAACTCCCGAGGATCACGCGGGATCCTTTCCGCCCGCGCCACGCGCCGCCCCTCGACGCATCACCCGCGCTTCCTCTGCCCGGGAGGCCTGCGCCCTCGCCCGCCCCCGCGCGCGCTCTGCAACTTTGAGGCGTCGAGAGGCTCTGCCGCTCTCGCCTCCCGCGCCCCGCTCGCAGGTTGCGAGGGGGCGCCCCCGCGGCTCCACCGGCGCTCCACAAAGGAGGGTAATAAGTAGCTCTTTGCCTCCCCCGTGCAGCTATCCGCTGCCACCGCTCTACTCGCGTCGCCCCGCAGAGGTGGGCCGCCGTCGGTGATCCTCACTCCTGCTCTCCGACTTATCGGCAGCGCCCCCTCCTCCTGCGTTTATCTCACTTCACTTCGTCTTACTTATATCATTATTTCTGCTCGCCCATCCCATTCTTCTTCCTTTTGTTCTATCTCAGGTAGTCAATTGTTTTTCACGCCTCGGTTGTTTTCCATTTTTTTTCGCCATAACTCTTTTCCATACACCGTCGATCTTTCACGAATCCTATTTTATCCTCTGCTTTTCCGATCTCCCTCACCCGTCCACTGTTCCTTTTCGACCTTCACGTGGAGCCCTCCGCCGTTTCCATCATGCGCGTCGTGAGGCGTGTAATTTTCTCCTGACGAAATGTGTCTTCGTCAGACCTTTGGCCGCCGCCGCACCGACCTCCGACCCGAGAGCGTTGCTTTGCTGCCTTGCCAGAGAGCTCGGGCGAGCGGTGGTGCGGCTGGCATCTGACCCGCTGCCCTTCCGCTCCTCCGCCCTCGGCTCCCGCATCCACCGCCAGTGGCTTCCTTCCTCCTCCTGCGGTGCCCTTGTCGGCGCCTTCGCCTTCGCCTCCGCTGCCTCTACCGACTTCACCCCCAACACCTTGTCCGCCGCTACCCGGCCTTCGCTGCTGCCCCCGCATCTGTTACCGCTACAGCCACTTCCCCGTCCCGTCAACCCACCTCCGCTATCCTCCACCGCTCCCCCTACACTCGCCCCCAGCCTCCACCGCTTCCATCTCCACCCCCGCTTGCGCCTCCACTCTCTCCTACATGGAAAGTAGCTATGGTACTGCCTCCACCATCGCCTCCTCGCTGCCCCTCTCCTCCTCACCACCGTCGCAGCTTCCAAGCCCAGCCTCTACCGCTCTTCCCGCCCCTGCCTCCAGGCTATACCGCCATCACTATCTCCACCCCGACTTGCGCCTCCACCACCGTCCCTACATGTAAAGAAGCTGCACTACCGCCTTCTCCAGCGCTCCCTCGCCCTCATCCCCCCACCGCCCCGGCTTCCTCCGCTGCCACCAACATCACCCTGTCTCCCTCGCTGCCGCCTCCGCCCCGGGCCGCCCCGCGCCGCCGGCTGGCGGCCGAGGAAGGGCAATTCCCCCGGGCGCGCGGCCGGGCGGCGGCGGCGCGGGGGCAAACAAGCCGGGTCATTACGGCGGCCCGAGCGCCTTGCCGGCGGGGCGAGGGCGGCGCGCGGCGCGTGGCCGCTGCGGGGGCGGAGCCGAGCCTGGGGCGAGAGCGCTCGCGCGCGCGCAAGACGCCGGCCCGTAATTCGACTCGGCCCAGAATTAATTTCGGGGAAACGTCTTGTCTCGGGCTGCTCTCTGCGGAAGTGACGTTGACGCGTTGTTAGAGGGCGGGGAAAGCATTTTGTTCTTTTCTGTGATTCTGCTGAGGGGCAAAAAAGCAGAATTAATTTCTTGCTGCATCGGCCTATCTTACAGTTGTTTAAAGTTACGTTTTTTTTTTGCGGTTTCGTAAAGAAATAATTTAGTTCTTGTTCACTTAACTTTGAGTGTTATGTTCTTAATCGTTACTAATGTTTTGAGATAAGGCAGAGGCTCGTGACATAATGGCTGCTGCATAGTTTTCCACCGCAATGCCCCGGTTTCTACTTACAGCCACTCAATGCACAGTTTGTGGTGGAAAATACGAGCTATCGTCGCCCTCTTTTTTTCCTCCTCGGGGTTCTCTGGTTTCCAGTGCAATCATCCGGCCATTTCTTCATTATCGTTATCGCTATCAACTACTCATTAGACCTTTACTCAATACCCTCAATAATCTTATTACTGAAAGAACATTTATATCTCAATAAAAAAAATTAGGGAGCAGTAAAAATACGCTTAAAGCCGGGCATTGATTTCACTTGCAGATGACTCCACGTAAGGCAACCTTATGTTTATTGAATATAATACTATCTCAAGCGACTGGTGCATTCATTCAGGATTTAATTGTTTACTAAATATATCGCGTGTCGTTCACTGGAGAAACTTGTACTTAGTGTTGAACTGCCTGTGAAACAGTTCCGTGGTTAACTAGCGTGCATGTAGCCGAAGGTGTCCCGTCGGACTCTGCGTTTTTAAGGCGGATATTCAGTGCATCGTTGCGGATTTCTTAGAATACGAGCTGTTTGTGCTTTTCGAAACGTCTCGTGTTATTATTTGCTTTTGGCGGGTTCCTGCATGATATCTTCTTTTTCTGGGGTGGTTTTGGCAAGCTTTATTAACTCTCCATTCCCTCTTTCTTCTCCAGTCATAATTAGTCGACTTTCCTTTTTCTCCTCACTGGGTCTGTGTCTTCCGGATTCGCAGACTCCTTTGGCGATGTATCCATTTTCAGCGCATCAATTGCTGCCTTACCGCATTTGTTTCCGTCTCCAGAAAGTCGTCACTGTGGGTTCCGTTTCTTTTGTCACATTGGACCTAATTCCTCGCGACTCTTCCTGCCTTGTTTCGTCGTCGTGCGTCCGCCCTGCCGCGGGCATTGTTCGCGGACCCCCTCTGCGCCGCCCAAGCCGAGGCGCAGCCCACAAAAAGGGACGCGGCCAAAGGAAGCGCGTGCGTTTGAATCCGTTGCCCTCGTCGCGGCGTCTCCGTCGTATTAGCTTATCGCGGAACCGCTCGCTGCTCCCTTCAGCAGACGGCTCCTCCCGCCCTGAAAGGAAACACACTCCCCGCCGGGCGCCGCGGGAATTCCCGGCCTTTTACCGCTCTCCGCTGTCTCTTGCCTCCGCGTCGGGGGCTGTTCTTTCCCTCTTCTCTCCGTATCGGCCGGCGTTTTCTTCTCTTGTACTCGTCGCGGACGCCGCGGTCTGCATCACCGACGCTGCGCCGTACTGAGACCCGTGCGTCACCGCCTCGCCAGTGCCCCTGTTACTTATTCGCCTCCTCTTCGGTCCCACCCAAGAAGCACCCCCGGTGCGCTTCACACTGTAGCACCTACCCTCGCCTCTGATCTCGTTCCCACGTCAACGCCCTTCCCTTCCTTTCCTCTCGCATCGCCGCAGCCTCCTTCCTTCATTTGCGCCACGCTTCAATCGGCTCCTCTCCGCCTCCGCTTCGCCCTCCCGGTCGCTTCCTGCTTCCTCGTTGCCGTCTCCCGGGCCGCGCGCCCTCTTTGTTGTGTACGCGGCCGACCGTCCTCCTCGTCGTCGTGTGCGGGTCCCTGCGGTTTTGATACAAAACACGGTCGTTAGTAGCGAATTAATTTCGGTCGGAGGTAGGACGCGCCCGTTGATATTTTGCAGTTTCCGCCTCGCCTGCTCCGCTCCTCGCGAGCGAGCGCGCGCTCGCGCTTGCACGGGGGAAGGAAGCGACGGCGGCGGCTGACGTTGTAACGACTGACGCGCAGCAGCAGCCGCAGCAGCAGCGTTTTCCTAATTGCGTCGCAGGGGAAGTCGCTCTCTCCTCGAGGGTCTAACTCCGCTAAATGCAAATGATGTATTTCACATTATTGTTGCGTTCTCTGTCGTCGTTGCCGCCTGCCTGGGGGCGGCGCCGCGGGCGCTCTTAAAACTGCCTCTCGCCGTTCCCGAGCGAGCGTGCATGCGCGCCGCCGCACGGGATGAGCTGCCTGGGCGTCTAGCGGCTTGTATACGCCCTCCACCGGGCCCCAAGTGCGATAAGCACCCCCGCCGCGCTCTTCCTCTGCAATTATATTCGTAATTGTTCTGTATGATACTCCGCTCGACGTACATTTAATTGAGGTGAAGGCGCGATGTGCGTCTGGGTGTGCTTGTGTGGTTCGGGAGAATATTGCCCGAGGTGGCGTTTCGTTGTTTCGAAGTATTTCTCCGACACTTGTTGCGGTGATTTGTGACAATCACTTTTGCCAAATGGAGAATTTCTCGTGTGGGACTGGAAGCTATCGCCGCCGTTGCGAGGGAAAGCCTTTGTGTGTGAGTGGCGGCATTAAAACGGCCGTTTTCGTGGTACCGTTGTCTCCGGGCGTGAGGGAATTCAAGAGTGTTGCGAACTGTAATGCGGGTCTCTCACTGCGGACATTCCTCAACTCGCCGTGTAATTTTCGCGAAAGGAGGAGCATGCGGATTCGCAAGGACTCAATTACTCTAATTGAGGGGATGGTGCCGCTAAGGAAGGTTGTCGGTCGTACTGTTCGCTGGTAGTCGGGATAATGGGGAAGAACTGAACCTGAACACTCCCAGGTGCATCGTGGCAAACTTAAACGATTAAACCATATTTGGTTTCTTAAGATGAGCAGTTTCCTCGAGAGTGTATTTACAAATTAGTTTCCCTTTTGTCGGCAAGTTAATGAGGCGTAAGAAAAATATATGATCTTCAATTCGGAGTGAGCCTGCACCTGAAGACTGGGAACATTGGGTCTTTAAACCAGCTGCAGAGAGGTAGTATCGTCAAGTTTCTTTTTAGAAGATGCTTTTTCTCAAATGTGCATTTGTTTAGAATTCAATCCTCTTGTACGTTCACGCGAGCTGTGTCTACTCTCTGAAACCCGCGTGCAATGCATACAGCTTTTGACCGTTTCCAGCACCAGAGCAATCCGTTCCTTGCTGCGGCATATGGAGGATGGACGCGGCGGCAGCGGGTGCGTGCGGCGGTGGCGGCGCGCGTAACCGGTCGAGAGCGGAGCGAAACTGCTGCCAGTAATGCGCGGCCTACTCGCCCTCGGCCTCGGAAGGCCCTCGCCGGGAATGCGACGCGCTTACTCAGCAGCGGCGTTGGCGACGGCGGCAGCGGCGGCCAGTTTTTCACCGCGAGCGCCACCAGAATGCCTTGCTCGTGCGCCACCCGCCACTGCTGCCGCCGCCGCCGTCGCCAGCACCACCGCCGTCACCGTCGCCGTCGCCGTCGAAGATGCGGCCTTCGCCAGCACTACTGCCGCCGCTGCTGCTGCAACTGCTACAGTGGATTCCGCCTCTGGATTAGCTGGCCCGAGAAGTGGTCAAAGATAAAAAGCTATATAGTTGGTACGCACCGCTCGTACAATTGATATGGGTTCCGCCCGTATGGCAACGTCACATGTTCAATTTGTTTTATTTCAGTACTTGTCATTGCGGATTAGTTGTGTAAAACAAAACATGATCGTTGGTCATTGGAGATCACATTTTATTGTGTTAATGTAGTTCCCCAAATACGGTAGTGACTTTCAGGTATCTGAACGAAGTGAAATACAACTCATCTCTTTTCCCTCGTCTCAAGAATAACATATTTATATTGGTATATAAAAGTTAATGTGTGTGTTCTACAACACTTTTCAACCAGTAATACAATATTCATGACATTTGTTATGCCGATACGTGTTTACTCGAAGTAGCTCATCATGAATCTATCATGTCGAAATTCCATGTCCTTCCTTTTCCCTTCTCTTGAAGCAAAATTGAAGTGCGTGCTCTTAACGTTTTTCGCAAATACCTCGAAGACTGGAGAAAACGACCCCTAACGGCTCGTGAATTATATTGAAAGCCAATAAATTTCATACTAAGTGCATTTGATTCATTGCGATAGAGTAATTAGGTTTCGAGGCGATCATTGAAAAAAGGCCTAAAAGTACTTCTCAATAAGGTAGTTTGCAAATCTGTAAAGTGAATTTAACATGAATATTGCATTTTGTATTCTCAAAGATTAAGTAACAATCGCGCATCAATCGTCAATCAGATATTCAACTACATTTTTACCTTTATGCCAGTTTGTCACAGATATCCGTCCAAGATGAAGTTGAAGACTGTTCGGTGATAGTGGAGAGAAGCAGAGAGATTGGGGGACGGGGATTGGGAGCGGGTTGGAGCGATGCGAGGCAGAGTAGTGTGAAACTGGACTAATTGACTTCCTTTTAATTCATAGAATTAATTCTATTTCCTGTTTCAAAAACAATTGATGGGGAAAAGCTGGGTTACTTCAACTAGTGTTAACTTACAATATAAGAACGGGATTTGTTTCTCCGTTTCGCGTTAATTTCTTCCTCTATACTGCACATTCCAACACTTGGATTTCTCGCTCCCCAACGTTTCATCCGCACGCCTTGTACTCCGTCCATCATTCTTCCCCTCGTCCCAACGCTACCTGCGTCGCGCCGACCCGTTCCTCTCTTCCGTACGTGGCGTCTGCGCGCACAAAACAGGCGCCGCGCGTCGCAGCATTCCTTCCTTCCGACTGGGGCGCTCCTAATGAGCCCCGGTGGCGGCGGTGGCGGAGCCAGCCTGCGCACGGGCGCTTGCATACCGCCGCGCCGCACACAACAGAATCAGGCGTTCCCTGCGACCGCGCCAACCTCCGCCTCCCTGCCGCCACCTCTGCCGTCGCCACCGCTCCGGCTGCCGCTGCCTCCGGCCCCGCCGCCACCCACCCCGCCGCCTGCCAACACCCCCGCCGCCGCCATCCACCCCCCACCGCCATCCCCCTCCGCTGCCTCCGCCCCCGCCGCCGCCCCTACCGTCGCCCCGTTGCTGCTGCCGCCGCCGCCGACACAGCCCCCAGCTCCACCGCCGCCCCTCCTCCTCCTCCTCCTCCACCGCCACCACCCGCCGCAGAACCCACCACTCCCGCCCCCGCCCTTCTTCCTCCACCATCGCCCTTGCTGCGCGCGTGTGGCAAAAGCACGCGGACGCGCGCGGGAGCACGGGGACTCTGCCGCCGCTGCGGCACCGACGTGCTCGGGATGCTTGCGTCGACGTTGACGGATCGCGCGAAGCGTTCGCCCTGCGACGTTTAATTTAGTGCGTGTGTGCGTGAACGCCCGCTCGCGCGCGCGCAGGGGGACGCGCGGCGCGGCAGCGGCGTCGACGGGCGAAAATCGCGCCGGGAGCTTCCGTTCGGTGGCGTCGGAGCGGCCTGTCGCCGCTTGTCACTTGGCGCCTCTGGCTTCGTGGGTTGCTGCGCTTTCTTCCTCCCCAGCCCCACCCTAGGGGAGGACGATTCCAGTTGGAGCGCGGTTTTGAAGAGAAACCTTAGAGCAACGATACCGTTGCACAAACCCAAAACCTGTGCAATGTATGCCTTGTTCCGGCATTGATCTCGCTAAACATGTCAGAATTATAATACACTGATTTTCTGTCTATTGGGCTGAGTCTTGAGAGTTGCGCACGTTTCCTATCTCGTATTTAGATTTTTCCTCTCATGTGTGGTGTGTTTAAAACCTTGTTAAATGAAACCCATTATATCCTTCTTCATTCGTTGTTCTAAATAAAGCTATAGGTAGGTAAGAAAAGCATAACTCTTCTTACAAATAATGTTCGCAACCTGTTCGTGGAATGTCATGCATTTGTTGTCTATGTTTTATTTCTGTCATTTATAATGTAGGTAATCTCACGAAGTATTGTGTAGGTTTTTATTAATGTGTGAGGCACGCACGTAGCTATCATTACCATCTTATTTACTGACGGCAATTCCCCTCATAATTGGCGCCTCTGCGCGATTATAACAATCATATCCACTGTCGTTGGCATCTCGGTCTTGTTTGATTGCCTTGTTTTATGTGACCGCCGCGGTTGTTTGCGCACTCCAAGACTTGAATAGTCATAAAAGACCGTAATTGGGAGTGACTTCTGTTATTTTCTTCTCCTACTTATTGACCTTCAATCATTGTTTCTTTGCACAACGGCAGAAATCATAATTATTATAACTCCAATTGTCCCAGATTGCCCCGCTCGCTAAAGTCCGGGCGTAAGTGCGCAGCTGTTGGTTCACCGCAGCCGATGGCTTGTTGAGGTCGTGTGCTGCCGGCGACATCGTCTCATTTCTGCACCATCTCTCTTTCGCCTCGAGTGTTTTTTCTTCCACCGTGCGTGCGCGAACACTTTCCACTGTGTGGACGTCCTCTCCTTCTCGCGTCTCGCCTCCGCCTCTCCTGCCTCCGGCCGCTCTCGCCTCCCGGCCCCTCTCTTCGGCTCCCCGGCCGACCGCGAGGTAATTCTCTTACGCGGCGGAGGCTACCGGTGTTAAAACAATGAGCTCTAATTATCGCGCTCGTTAGGTAGATTCCAGGCAGGTGGGCGGCGCGCGCGTTCGCCATCGCCGCGCCCCGCCGCTCGCCCTCCCGCCCACCTCCGTCTGCCTCTCCCTCCCGCCCGTGCCATTATCAATCACGAGTGGGCATCAGGGATGGGACACCTATGGGTGGAGGACAGGAGGTCCGGGTGGAATGTTTCATAAAATTGCATTATTATCTACAGAAATGCATTATTTTTACGCTGTACATGTTTTATACTAATACACAGTCATCTGCTTTTTCATGGTCGCTGTCAGGAAGAAGAAAATAGTTGTTGTTTTTTATTTTTATTTTTATTTTTTATTTTTTTTTCAAATATGAGTTCAAACTAAAATAAAATTCTGGTAATATCGGAAAAAGTATAATTTAGTTTAATATTTCATGATTGTTATTTAAAGTGAATTGACAGCTCAGACTATAACTCGCAATGCTTTCGTATGGGATGCTGACTGCCCACCCTCGCTCCTGCCATGGGCTTCGATAACAATCTTTCAACGTGCGCCTTCGCGCTGACGCCCCGGGACGTGCGTAATCTCGGGAGATTGTCGGCAGGAAGCGCGTCGTATATCTTGCACTTAATGAAAGGGCGCTGCAAATTAATGATAATTAATGCGATGCGAGAATTACGTAGAAGAAAATGTAAATGTATGTTTTGGAATCCGTGCCTTATACAGCAGGCAGATGGTGATACGGTAAAGTTGCCGCCAGTAGTCGGAACGGAATTATCTCGGCGCTACTGGTTTTTATGGGCTTTATCTAGAAGTGTAATTTTTTATATACCGCTTTTTGATTAAATATCTTGTATTTAGAGCTGTACACTTGTGGGAGTTGATGCTGTTTTACAAATTGTCGACGTTCCTTAAGAACATTCAGGTCCGTTAAGAGAGGAAAACTTAAAAATGCTCTTAAACACTTTAAGTCATTAGATTAGTGTGAGGGAAGATAATGTAGTGTTAGTTTGCTTCTCTTAAAGGTACTGTAACCAAGTGGAGACTAACGTTGGAAATCATAATGGAAAGTTGACGTTTGGTTTGCAGATGAATGAACGTGACACGAATAGCAATATCCGTTGGTTTTGTTGGCTCTAAGAAGGTGTTCATTTAATGCTTGTTGACAGTGTTCAGCGTCTTAGCATTTCGACAGCTGGGTAAACATTACATACACACTAGGTGTCGAGAGTGGAGGAAGAGAACCCGTATCGGCATAAAAGTATCCAGGTATTCAACGACGCCATTGAGAGAGAAGTGAGGAAAAAATATTCCTAGTGGTTACATCATTATTTTACGCCTGAATTTTTACATCCAGAAGGTTGAAACGTTGTGACGTAGCTTGAGATGGGGCCGTCCCCGAATATTTTCTGTCAATAAATTTTAAAAAAATTAGAAATGTAATATAAGATTTTTAGAAAAAAGTAACAAAGGTCTATCCTAAATTTCATAATCCGTGCTCCCTGCGTTGTTTTTTCCTTCACAGGCACTTCTTCGACGAGAGTGAGTTTTCCTCAAATTTACTTCTGGTGTACTGGTAGGCATAGGAGTTTTTGATTTGCTTCTTCGATGCTCTCCCATAAATTGTGGCGCAGAGGAAAGTTACGGTAAGGGGAACAAACGTGTTGCGTTCGATGCACTGCATCCAGGAAAAACGCACGTGAGAGCCAACAGCGCGTGTAATTGTAGACGAATTGGCACTGCGTGTCAGTGGTGGCGGTGGAGGTAGGGTGCTGAGTGGTGGGCCTACGCACCTTAATGGTGGTGAGCGTCTTAATGTGGTCTCGCCTAAGCGCTCGCTCGTTCAGTTCACTGCCGTCCTCTCTTCCTCGTCTCGTTCGTTCATCCCGGTTAACCTGTTGCTTGTAGCCGCATCGCTAACCTTCTTTTTCCGCTTCGCTATTCAACTTGTGGATCGTGGTTCATCAAAATCATTACTGGAATTCGCGTGTTTCGGAATTGTTTCTATTACTGTTTTTTCCATCGCATGCCGTATCTAATGTGCTCTCTTCGTTCTCTCAACTTCGAATTATTCTTCTTACGAATTATTGTGTATTATTTTATCATTCTTTTTAATTTTATTTCTGAACGTTATCCAATTTCCTTGCATCACGTCTTCCGATTATTTTGTACAGTACATAGTTTACATGGGAATCTCATGTAGTTGTTTCTCATGTAAACTGTGGGTCTTAATATTTTTATTTTCACTTTTTATGTTTTTCTCGCGTCTTCCGGTCCCTCTTTCCTTGGCGTTCGCTTGAAAGCGGGCATCCTGAAGGCCGGCTGCCCGCGCGGTGTGCGAGCGGGCGAGCGAGCGCCGCGGGCGCGGGCGGCCGCCGGGACGTCGGTGTGCGCGGGCGGGCGCGCATCGCATTAGCGGCGCGCGCCGCCCCGGGAGAGGTGATTGGCTTTCTCGTTAGCGCGCGCCGTTCCGGTGGCCGCGCGTGGGCGCGCGCGCGATTCGCCCCGCCCGCTCGCCCGCTCGCCCGCCCGCCGGGCGCGCACGTCGTTGGCCGGGGCGAACGGCTCTTGCGCGTCCGGAGAGCCGCGGCAAGCCGGGCATTAACGAGTTATTCCCCGGGTTTGAAAAGGTGAGGTTTGCATTTCGGAATCGAAAGGAACACTGGAGTTTTATGGGTGTTTCTCGTATTGTACCCGAATTGTTTCGAACTCACGATAAAATCTGTTGCGTTTTATCTGAATCGTACTAAATAGTCATTATCTGTTGTACTCGAGTCGTAATTGCTGTGGCTCAATCGGTGAAACTTTTTACTGCTAAGCACTGTTCCAGTAACAAGCCTATTCTAATAAGAAACCTATTGCATCGAATCCTAACAACAGAATATTTAGTTCGTAAGACCTTCATTATTCTCTTTTAATGTATCTGTTTCACGAGATTGGAAATGCTTCTCGATGAATTTTTACTTCCCATAATTTCAACACAAATTATAGTACATTATGAAACGATGATGTAATGATGGGTATTAGTATACGAGTGTGATATTACGATACGACAGAGGGACGAGCGAGTATGGTAAACTTCACACGAGTGTATTAATACCCATTTTACAGAGTTTCATACGGTACTTTTTCTAGGACTTTTATAAGTTAAACTTTTACATTGAATTGTTTCGTGACTGTTGACATGCAGGATTCAGCCAAGGCCGCCTAGCGGACACGTACCCTACCTGCCGCAGGTGGCTTTGGTTTACCAGTCGGCCTGCGAGAGAATACAATTCTGCGAGAATTAAGTCCGAGGTCACCATTTTCGCTTTTTCTCTGTATTTCTAGAGGTGCCAACTCATCCTGTGATTCACTAGACATTTCAAACTAAAGAATTGGCCTGTTTTAAGGACATACACACGTCAATAACATACAACACAAAATAACTTGCGTTCTGATCTTAACGTCAGTCAAATGTTCCTCTACCAGTACGACTGCGCTAGTCAAATAGAATCAAAGTGAAATTCCGATCTAATTTATTTTAAATAATATTTCACGTAAAAATTACTGATAATAAAATAAATTAAAACGGGCAAACATAAAATAATATTAAATGCAGTGTTAATTTACACAATGGAATAAAACATTTACTAAAAAGATTCTAAATGATAAATGAATTGTCAATACTTGGTTTGTAAACTTCTGTGTGATTGATCAAGAACCTGTATCATAATTTAATCTGTATCGTAATGAGTATCATTATACAACGGGTTGCAGCCATCAAATGACAGGATTATACAATAGGAGTAGAAAAAATAGTTTTGTTTCGAGTGGTATTTCCTTTCATTTGCAAACAAAAACACTACTCCTCACAACCAAATGTATTTACCATAATTGAATTAGCTGTAGATCCTCAAATATTGTTTTCCGTTAGTGCAGCGTGTTCTCTCTCTCGACTGTCGGCGCGTTTCAGTGAGAGTGTGCGGCGCTTGGTCTTGTAAACAGCCCGTATCTGAGCGGCTTGGCGCGGGGGGTGCGGCGCGATCTCTTGACGAAGCTGCAACAGTGAAGTGGCGCTAATGCGCGAGCGCGGGGAGCGATTTCCATGCTAATGGCGGCGACGCCAAGCGACGCGATGCGCCATGCGAAGCGGCGTCAGCGCTGGCGCGGAGGAGTGGCGGCGGCGGCGGCGGCGACGGCGGCGACGAGTGGGTGTGGGTGTGTGTGAGCCGTGCTGCGTAGGCGCGTTCAGGCACCGTAGCTTGCTCCCCCTCTCGACTCGACCCGACCCGACGCCGCGCCGCCGCCCGCCCGCCGGCTGAGTACTGCGTGCCCCTGCGACCCCTCCGAGCTGGCTCGTTTTCCGAGGGGGTGAGCTTTTGCGGGGGAAAGAAGAGACCCTGCCTCTGGGGTGGAAGAGCCCAGTTTCAATCCTTTCACAGGAGCAGACTGTTTCTGTGCTGGAGTTGAGTTTTTTTATGTAGCTTTGGGCTTAATACTTACAATATGTTTTGACTTATGTGAGCAGGTTTCACTGTAAATTCTTACACTGTCAATTTATGTATGATGCTTCACTGCACCTGTCTTATCGTCTTTAAAATATATATTTGCATTACCACCGATTTGTTAGTCATGAGTATTTTTTTATTACTGTCTTGCTGGATCTATTTGGCATGACAATATTTTACTGCGCTCACTTTACCTTGCACGCCACGCTCACACAGTTGTCTGCCCCTTTCCTTCTTGGCCAGCTTGCACTGGCGTTCCATTTCAATATTTTTTCGTCCTTTCACTGTCCTCGTTTTCGCTCCATATTTTCAAGCAACGCATTGTGATTTTGTGAAACGCCACTTCACTTCCTGTCTACCTACTCGCTATTCGTAGTAGTTTCAAGTCTCGCCGTTGCGAGTTGCGTTCACCGTCGCTCTCTCCACGGTAGCCGTCCTGCATCCGTTGCGTCGCCCCGGCGCGGCGGTCGCATGGGTGGCCTTTGGCACGCCGCGTAATTTCGCGTGTGTGCGTGCGCCCTGTGAGTACCTTTTGCGGGCGCGCAGCGACGAAACACGGCTTAATGCGCTTGGCGGCTGCGGTGGCTGGAGCGCACGGGGGCCGGGCGGGGCGCTCGTAATTGGGCGTGTTTCGCACGGAGTACAGACCGCCCACTCGGAGGCGGCGGGAGAGCTCGTGAAGGAGCCTAATGGCAGGCGTGGAGGGGCGGGGCGGGGCGGGGCGGGGCTGACGGAAGAAGGGCCGCGCCGCGCGAGAACGGCAATAAGGCGTGTAGAGGGTGGGCGGGGCGGGGCGGGGCGGGGCAGGCCGCGCGGTGCGCCCGAGGG
Source organism: Teleogryllus occipitalis (assembly GCA_011170035.1). NCBI lineage: Eukaryota > Metazoa > Arthropoda > Insecta > Orthoptera > Gryllidae > Teleogryllus > Teleogryllus occipitalis. The sequence continues at coordinate 259,671 of BLKR01000100.1, read as the reverse complement.
CACGCGTGGAGAGCAGCTCTGCAGCGCCCGTCGCCCCGCGAGATGCGTACGCAGCCCCTCCCGAGTGGGCTGGAGGGCGCTACTGGGCTACGAAGCGCGCGCCACCACCTCGCTCTCGCGCTCGCGGCGCGCCCGAGGGGCGTCGAGTGATAAAGAGAACTACTTTGGCGCTGGGAAGTGGAGGAGGATTGTGGATTGGGCTGGCCCAGGGGCTGGGAAGGTCTGAGGACGTGCTACTCAAGGAAGTGCAACGAAGATGGAGCCACTCGGGGGATATGGAAGTGTTATGTGGCGAAGGGTTTTGTAATGAAGTCAAAATGGGAAGGGCGGAAGAAAACCTTGCAGAATACCGAGTTATTTTATTTTGCTATTTATATTTTTATTTAAGCATTTAAACATTCTCGGGTTTTAGTGCATGATTTTAAAACATTTGAATGTATTTAAATATGTACTTTGTCCTATATTAATAATTTTGTGATCATGGTTATGTAGAGTTCTAGTTAAACGGGTAACATACCGTGTGGTATTGTTCTCCGGAAAACGAACATGGTGACAGAACGTAAATTAAAGGATACAGGCGGCGTTATACTGAGATCCCTTGTGCAGAATGGAATTGCCAGAATGTTGTCATGAAATTATGAATTCCCCTTTGACATCGCTTGTCATAGGTGTGTTTGGCGGCCGTAAATTCCTCAACCGCCACAAAGGAAGGGAGCTGCTCGCGGGGAATGGCAGTCTTTGTTGTCTTCGCCGAAGCCTCCTGCGTCACTTCTGCGACCGCAGGCGCTACTGCTGCTCCCTCCATCGCGGCCGCCGTTGTTTTTGAATCCGCTATTCCCGTCCTCTTGTGTCGTCACTCCCGTCGTTCGCCATCAAAACGGAACTGACGAGGAGCAATGTGAACGAATTAGGTTTCTTTTATAATGTGAATATGCGATTTGCGTAATTTGCTTAATAATTTATCAGTGTTTTAACGTAATACTGTTTTAAACAACAATCAATGATATAATTTAAATTATTTTATGTTTTTGTGCCTAACATTTCGAACCAAACGTGTTTCAGAGTAACACTCATAATATTAATCAGTCTCTTCAAATTATATTTTAGTTCTCGTTCTCTTCTGTGAAAAAGCACATATTTATTGGGTGCCATTTAAATGACCATTTTATTCTTTTTTAATTCTCAGTGAGAATTTCCTAACAATCGTTCTGTGTCTTCGAAAAGCATTCATATATATTGTGCTGGAGTCAGTATACAAGAAAGTGCGGATAATGTTCGAACCATTATCTAGCGGGAACCTCAGATTGTTGTAGCCACTGCAGGGTGAACTACCTCACCGCTTGACCCAGCGTGTGGTGATCCGTTGTGAACATACGCGCTCTCGATCTTTCTCTTCACCCTCACTGTCTGGCGCGATTTGAGAAGGTGGCGGCAGCACTTGCGCCCCGCCCTGGAGGCCATTTTTCTAGCGCGGCTCAGCAACGAGCGCCGAGTGCGTTTCGTCGCCGTATCGTGCTATACAAATGGCTCTCAGCTGTGCGGGTGAGAGCGGCGTACGTGACATGACTCGCGATCGCCTCATCTCTGCGTTCGTCGTATTACATTAACAACTGGTCCTAGTCGTTGAGATAAGGAGATTTTCGGTACAATCCAAGGTGCTACTGAACAATTGGTATCTAAAATGTATTTTGTTAGAGAAGTGTTTCCTCTAATTGAATATTTGGGAGAAAATAATCGGTAGCATTTCTACTGGGTCTGAGAAAATAATTGATTTTTCCTCCTTTCTTACTGAGATGTTACAACTCTGCGGCTTAGTCAAGACTAGAGGTGTCCATGACAATTTCGAAACGTATCCTAAAGTTCCTCCTGTAGATTTTCTACTATACGTCGCCAAAGAAGACTCACTTGACTCCCGTTGCTTGAAATAAAATCCAAGTGTTTTGTGGGTCTGTAACCGGTTTATTTTTCAAAAGGTTCTGAACCAAAAACCTCAGCGCAATTCAACGACGACATGGTCTTTCAAACTGTGACACGAACTGTCTTTTTATCAACAAATGGGTCACCACGACATCTACAGCCAATGCATCTCGCATGAAACTTTCAAAAATGCACCTCTCTTTTGCAGGAATCTTATATTTTCATTAACTTTCTGATTATTTATTTAAAATATTAGGGAGGACGAAATTCTGATTTTCATCTAATCTCACAAATGCTCATGACTAGGGGACGAATTTTAATGAAATGTCTTTTTTCTTCACATTAAAACACTGTCGTTTACAGTAGAAATTCATTTTTTATGACCAAAGGGAATGAAGGAATTTTGTTTCGACCAAAGGAAATGACCCATTTTCATACATTGTTTTCATTTTGCGTCGATTTTGGCAAATAATTTTTTACCATTTTCTGCCATTTTTAATGAATTTTCTCTAATATAATAGATTTTAATACTTTAATGGTACTTGCTTAAAATAATATTTACGTAGTGCAACAAATGTTCTCCACAGAATTCCTGAGTACCTATACCTGGCAGCCTATTCGATTTTTTCGTTCAAAAGTTGGAATGTCAGCCGTTGTATGTTATCTAAGGTTCCTGTGACGCCTGTCAGGGCCATTGGCGATTCAGCCGGTTTCGTGATAACTAATGACCTAGATTTCCTGGTAAAGAATAATCCAAACCAGAAGTTTGAAAGCCCAGTTCACTTCAACGAAAGGAAGAAGTCCCGATTACATCAGTAACATATCCAACAGCTTCAATTGTTTATGCGAATTGGTTTTGATCACATTTTATACGTCATTTTTCTTTGTTTTTAGAGGATTTTATTGATCATTTTTCGTAATGTTTTAGATCATCAAAACCCCATACTGATGACTATTGTGAGATTAATGTTGTTTTAATCTTCACACACTGAATACTCCCCCGTCCAACTACTAGGGTTAATTTTTCCTTGTGCGAGCTAAGCCGCTTTCGGACCACCTGCTTCGACAGCGCCGCAGAGCGCCAGGCACTTATTCCTGCAGCGAACCCCCTCCTTCCTGGGCCCCGCTCGGCAATCACGGCGCCTTCCTCGTGGCGGCGGTGGAACGAGATCGCCGGCGGTTTCCGGCGCGCGCGGGTCTTCCTTTGCATTTTCCTCCCCATTCTCTTCGAATTACGGGCGGCGCTCCGCCGCAGCCGGCGCGCCCGCGCTCGAGATTGATTCCTCGGAGATGACGGGTTTCATCGCGGCGACGCGACGCGACGCGGAGCGTTGGCTACCTCCCCGTCCTTCCGCCCCGCGTCGTTCGGGCGCTCGGCGTGCCGTTGGCGTTCCACCACCCGGTGCCCCGCTTGCCGCGCCGCGCCGTCACATCACACCACGCCAATATCCTACCTCGCGCCCGCTTACCGCCCCGTTTATCTGCGTCACTTCGTCGCGTTTTTCTTCTCTCGTCGTTCTGTTGTTCGCCTTTCTTTGCCGCCGCTTTGGTACTTTCCAGTTACCTCTTCCCTGCACAGACGAATTGAGTTGCACGGTTTTTATCATGGGTGTCACTTACCTTCTCGATGGTCGCCCCCCTTTTTTGTGACTGTCGTTTACCTCTTCGAAAAATTGAGCTTCTCCCTCGCGTCGGATCTTATTAAACCTCCATTCCCCTTTTCTTTCTCTTTTGTCCTGTGTCTGGAAGTATTTCTACTCTTTACTCTCTCCAGTGATCCCTCACCAATTTTTATTGTGGCCCCCTCGCCCTCCTCATCCGCTCTGTTTTTACCGCGTGTGCCCTCACCCCCATCATCGGGACGTCCTCCGGGGTCTTCCCTTCGCTCGGCATCGTCACGTGATACCCGCCCTCCGATCGCGGCCCGCCTAAGACGTGTGTAATCCCGGGACTTTTCGTTTTACGGGATTCCTCCCCCTCCCCCGCCCTCCGTCGCTGCCCGCGCACGCCTCGTGCTCCTTTTAAACAGTTCTTTCCGGGGGAAGTTCTTTAGCCGGTCGGTCGGGCGAGCGAGCGCTGCTGTGAAAATCTCGTTTCCCGCAGCGGCCGCGCCCCTAAGCGCGGGGGAGAGGGGATCGGCGCGGAAAGTCACCCGCCGCGGTGGCGGTACACAGCCTCAGTGTCTTCCCTCCCGCGCGCTGACGCAGGGAATTTGGGCCCCGGCGCGGAAGGGCTGCGAGAGATAAAGAGGTGCTGCGAGGACGACCCCCCGAGCAATCTTCGCAGGCTCATTTTCTTTCGCGTTGTCTCGAAGCCGCCGCGGTCCTCTTCGGGGTTTTGATCGCAGATTGCTTCGCCAGCCGCGTGCGTGGCGGAGGGACGAGTTGCTATTGCGAGGGGTTGAGAAAAATAAAGCTTGAGATGGTTGTGGTATAGTTTTGTGCCCTTCTCTTGGAAGTTGTGTGTCCACTCATTCAATGATTCAGAAGATGTTTATTTAAAGTAAGAAGTATGTGAAACATCTTGAAGTGAGATGTGTGTGTTGCTGTAGAATGAAATACTTCGTGCAGTTGTGCTACTTCAGGATGATGTGATAGTCCATCTTAAACTAAAACTCGTTATAGATCAGATGGCTGTATTTCTAATGTCATAATTTATGGTATTGAGATGTGATTTAGATTCGTTTTTGACATCAATGTTTGAGACATGATGATGTGTAGTGAACAACAAATAATCTGTAGGGAATTTAAAGGTGATCTCGCCGCTCTTGTGTGTTACATTCTCTTGCCACCCATAGCGCGCGGGTATTTTTGCGTGAATAAATGTAAATTCCCCTTGTTCGGATCTCTGCTTTCCATTACCGCGCGCAATGAATGACGCCATTAATGATCAGTTTGTTCGCCGCCCGTATTCCAAATTGCACCGCCAGGTATTAAATCCATCGGCGGCAGCAGTAGGCGCTTTGCCCGATTCCCCTCTCTCTCTCTCTCTCTCTCGCTCCCGCGCTCGCTCGCGCCGCCGGCCTCCGTTAACGCGGATAGATGGGCGTAATGTTAAATTGTCGGTGTGATTGTGAATTCATTAGCGCGAAAAGCGCCGATCAAATTCGCGCGGCTCGCCGGCTAACGAACGGGCGTGGCGGGTCGTTCCGCTTCACCCCTTTTGTCTCGGCGCCCGCGCCACCCTGCCCGCCCGTAATGAGCCCGAAAAGGGGCTGCAAGTCGCCCAGGTGGGTGATGCGTCCGTTGGGAGTCGGCCCAGGTCGTCCCATGCCTCTGGGCGGGGACGCGTGCAACCCTCTGACGCAGCAAATAGCGTGCTCTGCTGGGTACATATGTGCCCATTTAGGTGGTCGTGAGCAGCAGCAAAATCACTTTACGGGGTTCTCTAGATTGCTGTCACTGTTTTGCCCCTTCATTCCCGTTCCGCGTATGGCCCTGATTTGTTTCGTTGTTCTCTTGATAGTAGCTGCGTTGCTGGTGACTCCCAACAAACTCCAACGTTAGTTCAGAGAAGTGGAATTGTCATCGGGACTGTTCATGGTACACCAAATGATTTCAGGGGCTCTGAACATGTTTCTCCCATGAACACACGGTCTTCGGTCATTCTCTGCATCTCAGACAACTTCCACGTTCTCCGTCGTCTTCTGTTCTGGCGTCGTTAACGTATCCGTTACTCGTTATTGACCCAGAACGCAGAATATCAGGCTGCCAAAGAGAATCATAAGTTTCATATCGAAGTATCATAAAATATTTTCCCTAAGTATCAATAACAAAGGAAATGAAACAGACAAAAGAAACTGTACTGACCTACGGTTATCGAACAAAGAAAGCTTGCACTTTTTGTCCGCAGTACTGCTCCCATTTCCGAGTTGTCATTCCGGTATCGTGGTATCGCAGCTCTGCCATCGAGGTTCCCGTCTAGAATGACTCGAGCTAGGTAAACTAATAAGACCGCGTCCGCGTGGACGTTTATTGCCTCTCTCTGCCCCCCCCCCCCTTGCGCCACCTCTGCCGCCCACAGCAAGGCCTCGTCCCTCCTCGCCGCTGCGGTGCTTCGCCTTGGTATTGATCGCCTGCCCTGCCGTATGAATGCGCTTTCCTCTTAACCTCCGTGCGAAACCCCGATGCACTAGCGTGGGCGACGGTCGTTAAGAACTGCACTTCGCATTGACTGGCGCACTTGTGCGCCGAGATACCTCTTGCAAGATATGGCATTCCTGTTTTCTTGTGTTGGAAATGGGTTATAGACCTGCGTTATACTCATGTTCTTAGATATTTATAATTGTAATTGCAGATAACTTGCTAGAAGAACGCCATAAGTAGAGTTAATGAACTCATGTGGATACATATTCATTCTCACGTTACAATCTTAAGATGTTTCTATGGTCGAAGTTCGTGAGAAATTAAATTTCAAGTTGTTATAAATACACAAAGATGTGTACTTCGTTCTTTTATTTTACCTTGATGTATCATGTGCGTTTTTTTTTCTCCTCCCCACTCCCCCTTTTGAAAATGCAATCTCGGGCTTACCCACTTCACCTACACTAGTGAAGTTGATTATTTCATGAGTTAATTTGCGGGTATTTACTGCAGTACGAGCCATTTCGCCAATTCGAAAGATATTGAAGATTGTAAATTTGGCAGTGATGGTGAATACAAGATTCCTTAGTTTCAATTCAAATCAAGTCCTCTTAGTTTGACGCAGCAGCCGACTGTGCCTTCGCAGTCTGCGTAATCATCATTACCCTTTACGCGCGTACATGAAAAGGGTTACGAGAATCCGAGTGAGGTGGCAAAGCTCCGGGAGTGCCCTTTGTCCCAGAGGGAGGAGAGCGCGCGAGGCATACGAATGAGCCGAGGAGGTAGGAGCAGAGTGTGTGTGTGTGTGTGTGTATTCGTAGCGGGAGATTCCATTGCGCGTAATAAATAAGGGGCCGCGCGCGGGGTGGGCGTCTGCGCGTGTGAAGAGCCGCTTCCGGCTCCGGCGACGTCGCATGCCGGGCCCTTGCATATGGCGGGGGGGGGGGTGAATGTGGATTGTAATCATCACAGCGATTTATAGGCTTCGCGCAACGCGGCCCGCCAGGTGAACCTTTGGGGGGGGGGGCGAGGGGCTGAAATGGCATCGAGTGGGTGCGCGCCGCTGGGTATGGTGGGCTGGCGGCTGCATTTGGTGTGCCTCGGCGCCCACGCCGTTGGGGGCCGTCGCTGTGAGGCGCGTGCAGCGGACAGCCGCTGCGTAGGTGAGCGCAGGTGCCGGGGGCAGTGTTGCGAGGGGATGTTTGGGTGCATTGCAGCGGGCTGCACTGTGCGACGCTGAGTGAAGACCTACGGTTCGGTGCTAGCTCGCTCTCCATCGCTGGATTGTTATTTTGAACCCGTCGTACATTTTATTTAGGACACGAATTTTTAAGTTGTTGCAAGAATTTTATTGTATTGAACTGCCTCCACCTATCAATGGAATTAACTCATTTTAATATTACTTTCTAACAGTTGCATGGCACTGCAACATATTTATTTCTTCCTCTATGCTCAAGCTAGTGACCTTTTAATCGTATTTCGAAACTTATAGTTTGGTCATAGCTGTGACTTTACGAGTCTGAGCATCTTCAGTAAACTTGTTTTCGTTACCGAATTTAATTTCTTACTCTCTATTGTGACAAACACAAAAGTACATTAACAACTTCGGATCCACATTGAAGGTGTGCTTTTTCTCGACTTAAAAAATGTCTGCCATTTCTGCAGAAGAATTATTTCCTTCAGTTTTTCCCCAACATTCTGAAAAGGGATGAGTCATCTTTTATCTTCTTTACCAACTTTGTATTACATCCACAAAACATACATGCCCATGATCTTCCCTTGGAGATTTATTATTTCGCATGTTTTTAAAACGCTATTTAGAGTATTCTCAAGCAGGCAGTAATCGTATTATTTCTTTTGTTGCTTGAATATCATACCATTTGTACACTTTTTCTCATTTGTCTCGTTTCTCTCTTTCTCTCGCCATTATCCACTCACCTAAATTCTCACGAGGCAGCCTGCGCACTTTATCAAAATCACATATTTTTCATATCCCTAACTATATTATTTTATGCAGGAAATGTACTGTAGAAAGGTCGAATTTCTGAAGCCTGAAAACCGGGAGCGGTAGCTCAGTGCATCAACTGATTTCACTGCAGCGCCTTTGACCGGGAGGTCCTAGGCGGCAGGATTTTCAACACTAGCTTTCCAGCTATGTCGAATTCAGTCGCTGTGTAGAGGAGAATTCTAGCGGCCGGCTTCTCTGTTCGGTAGTTTTCCGTGGTTTCTCCGATCAACACCAGGCGAATGCCGGAGCAGTACCTTACCAAACGGGCCACGGACCGCGGGCGATCTTTCCTTCCTCTTCCTTGTCCTATCCTCTCCCCTTACACACACACTTATACTAACATGCACTACACTACCACATATTCCGGGAGATCGGTCGGGAACTTAGAGTTTGTCCCGGCTGGGGTGGTGCCCCGCGGGTGGAAGAGTCCTGGTTAGGGGGAAACCCCACTAGCCGACGGTAGGTCGGCGCCGGATCTCGCCATCCTGCGGGGGAAGGACGCCGCCATCTCCCGAGAAAAAAACATACACTACACTAACGGGACTTATGAACAAAGCAGTTGACGCGCCCGGAAACACGAGAAAGTCAATCAATCAATGAAGCCTGAAAGCAATCGCGGTGTGATATGTCACACGTCTCAGTAGTTACTATCTAAGAAATTCAAGTGAGTTGCTTCCGTCTGGTTACCGTTTCGAACGCTGACAAAAGGCTAGGACAGCTACCTTTTTGCGCCTGCTGCGCGTGCGTGTGCCGGACGTGCGGCACGCGTGCTCTTCTCTCCGCAGGGCCACGCCGCCGGGCGCCGCGCCGCGCTCCTCGCGTGTCGGTGACAGCTGGCGGTCCGCCGATCACCGGCCATGCGCTCCGATAACAGGCCGGGCTGGGCCCCCTCGCAGGGCAAACCGGCCGCAACGCACGTCATTGTATCTGCCACAGCTGGAAACGTGCTTGTGCAGATGCATGTGTTTGGAGCTGTACCCTGTTTCATCTGCATCTGACTTGACCCTAACGTACTTTTAAAACACTTGTTTGAATTGTGTGGGTATATTACAAATCTAGTTGGAACAGTAGTTCGTTTTGAAAATATTGCCCAATGCACGGTGTTGTGACAAGCGGGTTGCACCTCATAAAGGATATTGTTCGATGATCCTGTTCCCCCAGTAATATATAGGCCTAGCTAAACAGCCGATAAGAAAATTATCAAAAAGCGATGAAACTAAAAGAACTTTCATTGTTTATTCGGGCCTGCAATGAAACTAAAAGAACTTTCGTGGTCTTTTAAGAGCTTGTCGCGATTGGCTATGGTCGAAGTAAACGTGGGCCCATCTTTGCATCGGCGGAAACAGAAAACTGCGAATTTGTATTCTGAATATATTTTAGAGGATCGTTGTGATGTATTTGACCGAACGTTAATGAATTGGCTTTAAACAATCAGCGTGTTTTTTACAATGTAAAAATCAGCATTGTGTGGCTGAGCACATCGGTATTGCTTTGACGACACCTCTCGCTTTACTAATTTGGCTGATTGCATGTTTATTTATAGATATTTCATCCCTTTCATAACACAGCATAAATTCTTTGCGATGCTTTGAAGAAGCGGATTATTTCTATTTTGTTCCGTATTAGTGTTCTAAAACAATGATAAATGTTTTTTGAGAGGGATTTCATTCCTGCTTCTTAGGAAAAATCCCCTTTTTGGGATCAATGAGCACAATCAGTTGGATTTTTGTTGTGAAATCCGGATTGAGTACTCTAAACTCCATAAAGTGGAATTTATTAGCGAACACATGAAGAGTGAAATGTTTTACTGGCTGTTTTTCAAATCAGCTTTATTTTTGAATCGATGTGTATTGACGTATATAAGTAAGTAGCGGAAATCATAGTTTTACCAATGCAGATGGCTTCGAGTCAGATTGTGTTTTTATGAACGTGAGTTTGCTGCTGTAGTGTAGTATCCTGACTTTTTAAGCGTGGATAGTATTTGTAGAATTTGTTAATAGTTCGTATTACTTTTGATTTCCTTTCCGCGTTCCCTAATTATTTTTTTTTCTTAAACCTATCCTTCAGTCGTATTCGTATACTTGCACAAACAGAAACACAAGCGGACAGCCATGAATGGACTTAGATGAAGAATGAATTGTAAAATAAGAATTAGTCATCCAAATACATATATCCTTAGATTCGGTTTCCATGATTTTTCAATTCGAAGAGAAGAGTAAACAATCCTCGTTTCATCGACATATTTCTCACTTTTACGGAAACGAGACCATAAAGATCAGAGAAAATTGAGCTCTTTCTGGCGCTAGTCTTCCTTTTTCCCCTCATTTTTCGTTACACCTGATACGCAGCCCTGGGAAGAGGAACGTCTCCTCTCCCCCTCGCGCTGCTCGTGAAAGAGCTTGTTTTCTCGTCAGCGCTTGTGCTTCTTTTCGCGGACGCCGCGCGCAGCGCTTAGTTTATTAGAGGCGTAAGGTATTAATTAAAGTTTTCGAGGCAAATGGGCGCAGTTTCTTCCGCCGAGTCCTTTCGCCGGTTGCGGCGACCCGTGGTTGGGGGGGAACGTGGGCGGGGTGCCCGGGGTGGGGGGAAGGCAGGGGCGGGGCAGGCGGGAGTGTGGGTGGGGAGGAGGACCTTAGGCGGGCGAATGGCCTTTTAAAGAAGGGCGCCGTCTCCAGTTCATATAACGAATAAATGGCCGTGTCCCCAAAGTTTCCGCGGGCCCATTTCTCCGAGCGTTCTTTTACTTTATTTTCCCTCCCGGTTGACGCAGCCACTTTCCTCGCGGAGATTGCCCCGCCACCTCCCGCCCGCTCGCCGAGGCTTGCTCGCTCGCCCCCCCGTGGCGGCGGCGACGAGAAGTAAGGAATTGAGTTAGGTGTTCGTAAATCATCTTCCACCTTCTTTCATTAAGGCCGTTGCTGTTCGCGCGCTTCTCTTTTTTGTGTTATGTGTAAATTTAATTTCTCGCTCGAAAAAGAAGCTTTATTCTGTTTCCTGCTGTGATCCCCGCGGGGGTTTGCGAGAGTCATGAGCGTGAACTGCGTCTCGAATAAATAGGTTAATAATAGACGCTTCGCTCCCTAGCTACAAAATATCGCTGAAGAGTGGGTTTAAGTGACGCCATCTGCGGTATGAGGGGGTAAAACTGGGCCGCAATTGAAAATCCGACAGAGATGGAGGGTGCGAAGGTAGCCGAGGACAGAGAGGGAGGGAAGGAGGGAACGGAGAGAAATGGGGCCTACCTCTGCGTTGGCTGGCGGCAGCCGAGCGTTTAGAGGTGCGATGCGCCGCTGCAAAAATGCGCGAGCGGAGCGAGGCGGAAAGCTAGCGCCGGCGAGGGCGGGAATGGAGGGGAGGGGGGATGGAGTGCGAAGAGGCAGGCGCAAGAAAGCCTCAGTCCCAAATGCATTCATGACCCAGTTCCCCGCCGACCTGCCTCCGCGCCCTGTTTCCGTCTTTCTGGCGACGAGACGCGGCTGCGCTCGCTCACTGGCTGGCTGGCTTTGAGCGCGCCACAACGGCGTCTCCCCACACTACATTCCTCGCCCCGCCTCCGCCACTTTTCTCTCCCCGCAGCAACTGCTCTCCTCTTTCCTGAATTGGCCTACTGCCGCCCCCGCCTACGCGAAAGGGTCCTCTCTATCTCTCTCCCTCTGCCCCGCCTATCTCTTACGTCGCGCGCGCCGAGTCGCTTCGTCATTCCGCCCGTGTCCCACCTGACCCGGGCTCTCAGCTCCGCTGCTCTGCACCTCGTGCAGTCCCCTTCCCTCCAGCCTTGTACTCCCGCTGCGAGTCGGCGCAGTCAGCCGGCCACCCGTCCCCCGTCAGCCTCTGACCTTTTCAAATGGAGCGTTTTATTGATTTTCTTAAATGGCTTTGAATATATTAAGTCGCGGGGCGGGGCGCCGAGCAGGCAGTCGCGGGCGCACGGGTTGTGGGTGGGGGACACGCGCTGTATGGGGCTGCTGTGACGAGCCACCGCCCAGTGAATGTACTGCTTTGAAAGGAATGCGAAGCAGCAATGAAGGGACCAACATCCCTCTGTGGCACAAATGGAATACTTTTGAATTTAATCTTTGTCAACAAGAATTTGGAAAAGGTTATAAATCCTAAATATTGATGTTTTAGTTTATATCCTATAATTAGTAAGCACGAGATTCATATGCAGACAAAATGAAATGACAAACTTCTCAATTGTAAAGCGTTATTTTACTACATTGACAAAAAGTGAACCACAGAAGAAGGGGGGTAATTAGTCCAAACATTCAGTGAAAGTGTTTCGGTAGTTGCAATCATTTATGGGAAGGGTGCAATTGGAAAATTGGAGAGGTCCGACGAGCGAGAATATTGCTAATGAAGTAATCACGCTGAGCGAGAACCAATTATCGCGATGTTAAAGGAGGTGAAAAATCTCGACGCGATCAAAACCGAAACCACTCGCTACGTAAGGGAAGTCTACCGAGAAGAAATTTTGATTGGACTCTCTACATTTCAGGCATTGCTTCTTTTGATTTAGTAGCAATCACGAACTTGCCATGAATTACATTGGATTTAAGGAAAAGTATGCGGTTTCTGTGTCCGGAATTCCATTTCACTTGCCACCAAGTTTGCCATTAGGATTCGAATGTTTGTTTCTGAAATGCATATGTAAGCTATTGTATTATTCAAGATAATTTTCTTCATCCCCCCTCTCCCGTGTTCCGAATATCCAAAGTTCATTTGATATCATATCTAGTTATTCAGGTAACATCCGATTCATGGGGCCTCTATGTAGTCTTAGACAAGCGCGTAAAAAAACAACAAACAAACAAACACGGGTACATCTGCATGTGTGTTGAAGAGGAAATATGGCATCCGATAAAAAATCTATTCAAAATAAATGTCACACAATTGGATATTTAATGTAAAAAGGTACGAAAATATCGATTTCGCACAGTTTTTTCAGTTGAAATGAGATAACCTCTGTGTTTTTGTCGCCTTTCAGTAGGCTTGTAGGTGGCCCTAGATCGAATGATAAAAGAATTTTTTGACATCGCTGTGTGATTATACACATTTCTTAATATATAAATGTCCAGTTAAGATAAAACAGTTGGGTAAGATAAAAAAAAAGCTCGCCATTCAATCAACAAAGCCATATATGTTTGTAGTACAATATTATCGCGTTTTCCGATTTGTGATCATCCAGATTGCTCGAGCGTGTTGAAGCGGATACCAGCAAGGCGCGTTCTTGGCGTTTGTACTCGCAGCCAGGAGCTATTTCGTCGACCGCGCTGGCGGCGTACCTCTACGCGCGATTGCCAGCAAAGTAAAAGACATTGCCAGGGGAGCGAGGACAACGGCGAGAGCGGCGAAGGCAATAAGAGGGGCTGCAGCTCTTAACGGAGCTGTCGGGGGTCGCTGCAGTCGGCGTCGGCCCGACGACAACGACGGCGGCGGGGCGTAGACGACGACGCGTGGCCGTAAAAAAAAAAGCACTGCGAGTGGCGAGGGCCATCATGGGCGGCCGTCGGCGCAGTTCGCCCGCTCGCCGGCCCGCGCTCCCTCGAGTGGCAGCGCCGCCGCCGCTGCCACCGGGGAGGGCCGGCGGGCCGTAAATTTCGAGGCGGCCGGACCCGCGCCTTCATTAGCGGCGCGCGTAAATTTTCCGACCTGCGCACCCGGCCACCGCCGCTGCCAGGAATAACGCGCGACGCCTACGCGGCTGCCGGTTCCGCGCGGGCAGGCGACGCCCCACCGCGCCCGGAAGGCTGGGAGCCGCCCAGCCATCGGGAGGGAATTGCGTCTTCGCGGCGATTTATTTGCCGCGTGTAACTCGCATTTCGTCCGGGCTGCTAGGCTGGAAATTCAGTTAATGAGGTGTGCGTTGCACTCGAGAGCGCTAGGAACTTAAAGCCGTGACTTGCCTTGTTTTGTAACTTAGTTTCTTTTTCGGCTCACCGCTGTTTTGTGCATGGCATTTGATATCATAGTCAGGTGTATATGTGTATATAAGCTGCTGATTTTCATCGCATTCACTGAACAGAATGTAATCGGTCACGTAAGATCGTTTTTGTTGGGGTTGTATTCATCACGGAAAATTCCACTCGACCTTTGTTTGCCTAATGTTTCTTTCGTTTACCAACTGAAAATCATTTATTCGGTGAACCTTGAACGCTAATTGTAGCTTAAAATTTCACTTTGGATTCGTCGACTTCAGTGCGAAAATTCATTAAACATGAAGCAGCTTAGTACCAGTGGTTACTAGTCAAAACGTTGCAGGCGCGTGGTGCCCTTGCAGCTGAAACTCTGCGGGGTTTGGCAGAAAACAGCGACGGTGGTAGCCGCTGTAATTTCGCCGTAACGTTTTTATGAGAACGTCGAACTTGGACCAGGGGTGGCGGCGGCGCCGTTTTCTATCTGCTAATGTGGCCAGTGCCAGCCACCCAGCTTCATGACTGCTTCATTTCCAGGCTGCGTTTCTGCTCCCTTTCGACCATTGCCTGTGGTACATTTCGTTCCTTCCACCTCTGCTGCTTTGCCCGTCCAATTACTCTTCGTTTTTCCCCACGCCCACTTTATTATCTCAATTCGTCGAGGCTGCCTCGTTTGCACCCCCCAAGATGGTCCGACACCGATTCTCATTGTCCCTCATTTAATTCGCATCTTCTCGCCGTCCTTTTCTGCCTTTCTTCCAACAAACTCTCCCTCTCCCCCTTCTCTCTTTCTCTCTCGTAGGTTTTCTCCCATCATCCTCACGCGTGCCTGTGGTGTAAGTGCCATTTGTCATAACTCCTGGAGTGCTTTCTGCCACTACCTGACAGTGTTCTCAAGTTGTATCTACTTCGGTCCGTTTACCCTCGGTAACTATATTTTCTTTCATTTTTCTCTCTCTCCGGCTGAGACCTGACAGTTACTGCCGCTCGCTGACGCCTCCCGCCGCACCTCGTGTTCGCGCAGTGGCCGACGGTAATTAAAGCGGCGCCCCGCCCCCCTGAGCGGAGGCGGGCGCGCCTATCGCACGTGCCCCCCCCCCCCGCGCCCGCGGCTCTCAGCGGCGGCTTCGTTAGTTACGCTGCTTGCGCTGAATTTACAACGACGTTGCTACCCGCGGAGGAGTCATCCTCGGCCGTGGCCGCGGTCGCCGCGCCCGCCACCGAGGTGTTTTTATTGATGAGCCCGCAACGAACGGTGTTGCTCCCGGGTCTCGCTCCGTTCCCAAGGCGATTGCGGGCGCGGGCGCAAGCGGAGGAAAATGAAGAGGTTTCGGAGCCGTCTGGCCAATTGGCTGCTGTGTTTTCGTGTTCGAATAAATTCCGAGTGGCCTGTCTCGGTCGATGAACAAAGCGATAAAACCTGTCCGGCTTGTTTAAATATGATCGGAACGTGGTTTATTTTTTAACTTGTTTGCTCGTCGGGATGTACTTTCTGTTCAGCGTATTTTTTTATATTATTTTTATCTTGTGATTTCGAGCTCGACGACAGTGGTCTGCGAGGCCCCGGTTATACTTCTGTGGATTTTTTTATTTGTTTTCTTTTGAACTCGTTAGACCATTTGCAACGAAATAAGTCTTCCTGGCACCCCGTGGTGACTTCACGAAAAAGACATTACTATGTATTACTTCTACACAGAATGCTATTGGCTAACAAACGAAGTACTCTCCTGTACCACACAGTTTCTTTCTTCTGCCTTTTGTAGTCTTGTGTTCTTTACTTTTTGGAACATCTTTCATTGGTTATTTTAGCTGTCATCTTTGCGTACATTTATTGTGGAGTTTTAGGGAACGGAGCGCTGCAAAATAGCAGAGAATTTCATTTAGTATTTCGAATTTTAATGTATGATATTTTTACATTTTTTAACAGATCTACATACTGTCGATACCGTTCCATTAGTATGTTTCTTAAAATAATCCTCCTGATTTGAATTTTAGACGCTGAAATTAGTATTAAAAAGTGAATGTTCTGTGCTGCTTTGAAGTTCGAAAATAACGCTTGAGAGAATTACTGGGAAATGTCAGCCGTATAAAAGTCTCTTCAAAATACGCCCAGAACCATCCCATTACGGGCATTCCGATCCAGGGCAACACAGGCATTCCGATCCAGTTAACGCCATGTCATTCGTTCATCGAACGCTACAAACTGGTACATGTTCGAAATCCCTCGCACACTGTAGCTGCTGTTAAAGTTTGAGAGAAACAAGTAGCTCTACTCTCAGGCTTGTGTTCCGAACGTATCTTGGTACGCAACAGATCGATTAAGTGCTTCGACAGTAACACGCGAAACACATTACGCCGTACTGATGAAATGGATGTGGTTTTGTTTTTGAGCGTAGCTTTTGCGCATCGAAACTTGGTTTCGATTATTACTCTGGAAGAGCTTCCCTCGCATAGTGATTATCTCTCTGAGAAAATCTCTTAGAAATTAAAACTACTCATAATTGTAGCCACTTTTCGATCGCTCGCGAAGTGCTGTGATAAAATATACATACTGTAAAATTTTGAAATATATTACATACAACGAAAATAATTAAGATGGACCTTTAAGAAACAAAATAGGTGTTATGTTGTGTACATCCTCTAATATTGTTTTGGAATACTTCTCTGAGCGCTTTATTAACGTTGAAACACCATTGGGCTGCATACCTCAATCCCGACGAGGAATGCTGAGGCACCCATGTCTGATCCAACGAAAGCTTTGATGGCAGAGCCTTAAATTCGCATATATCACCCTACCTCCATCATCCATTTGCATCTCCACCTCCTCCGATGCACGTGGTGCGGAAGCCCCATCCCTCTGCGACCGCGGTGCCTCCCCGCCGCGGCCCCCCGCGCCACCCCGCCGGCGCCCCTCGCGTCGCCACCCCTCGGCGCCCCCGTGCGCCGCTGGCGCGGCAATGAATTATTTTTATCGCGCTGCGCAGCAACGAGAGGGCCCGGCGCCGACGCCGACCGGAGGCCCGCGCCGCCGCCGCCGCCGCGCGAAAATACGCGGAGCGCTGCGCTGTGCACCGCGCCCCGGCGCCAGCGCTTCCGCTCGCGCGCCCCGCGCGGCCCCGGTGCTCTCTGCGCGGGAGGGCGTCGCCCCGAAGTGCACGCGCCTGCGCTGCACGGAATTGCATTTGTGCCGGGGCAGGACCTGGAAGTTAAGGGTGTGGTTTTCACCCGCCTTAGCGCGCATTTCTATTAATTTATTTATAATAGCCACTTAAGTTTTTAGGTGTTGAATAATTTATAATAATGGATTTGCATTCTCAGCTATTGCGTGCGATAATGTGAAGTCAACTACATCTACTCTTCACAAATATCAATCTGTCGTTGTGGAAGGCTATGGAAAAATTAATCTCTCTGGAACTGGAAATGTTCAGATTTACAAGAACAAAAAAATGTTTTCGCATATTTTATCCAGAATATTTCAGTTCAAAATTTTTTGTGTTAACATGTATTCCTGTTCCTGAATAAATGCAATTGATTTTGACAGTATGTCAGTAATAACTTAAAAAATAAAATAATAGTGGCAAAATATGTGGCAGTGTGGGACTGATTTTGTGATTTAATGTTCGAGTTTAACCGAATATAGATTCATGTAAATTCATAATGAATACTCAAAATTATTTGGAACCTGGGATAATATTAAACGTCTGACAAACAGTGCATGTGCTGCTTAGCTACCGCCAGCTCTTCCTATGCGCCCCCGGCGCTGCTGCTATAGGCTACCCGCACGACGCGAGCGCCTGTAGGTGAAGTATCCTACCTCTGACCTTGAGGATACGCGATTCGCTCGTGTACAAGGGGTAAAACGAGCGTCCTTGACGCGTTTCACTGTTACGACTTCCTTTTCAGTACTTGGTGTGTCTTCTGCTTCAACAATAATGGACCTCAAGGCTGTCCTGTTCCGGTTTACCTGAGTTTGCGGTGGGTCAAGAATACCAGCCGTGTCGATTGGAAATTCAGCGTTAGCTGGGAATAACGCAGCTGTTTTTATCAGTGCGCGCTGCCTCCAGTTTAATCATTGCAAGTTTCCGGGGGGCATTTTAATAACCCTGCCAATTGAGTTTCTCGCTAGCGCCAATATTCCCCGTGGATGGTTTGGAGGTTCGAGAAGATTTCATGTGAATGTATGATTAACTCGGGATCGGTGATGTAACGTTATTAGTTATCGGATAGTCTTTATTTTTAGCAGGAAATTAAAAATTGGCATGTTGCCCTTCAAAAACCAAAAAAGAAGTTTTCAGTAGACGTGTGTTTAAATATTATCTATTGCATTGGCCAATATTGACTTACGGTTACTTATTACGTTTTTAATTACGGTATATTTTATTTGATGAACTGTGAACTATCGCATTATGAGAAATGCGGCATTCTAAATAGATGTTTACCTGGGCTAGTTTTTCATTCTGCCTAAAATATTGTTAGATGCATTCAGATACAAAAAAATAGTCAGTCCATAAATCAAAATAACATTTCTAGTTCACGAATATTTGAGAGTTTGATACGAGCTGGTGACTCAAATCAAAATACGAGTGCTTAGTACTTACGATAATGAAGGCCTGTTTGAAGAGATTTTTCTATCAATAAATCAAGTATATTTCAAATTATTCAATTTAAACATTTTCATGATTGCACTGAATCACAAGAATAACTTTCAACTTGGGGGGGGGGGATCAATACCGGTCTGTTGGTAAACGTGGCATGTAACAAAACACTAATGTCCAGCGAATGCTGGTATTGCCTAGTATAGTATTGCGTGGTATGTTTTCCATTAAAAGCATACCATACTGTTTTATTTACAAAATCACGGATGGATAATATTTATTGTGTAAACAAACCGAAGGAGAAATCTTGAGAGGAAAATCCCTACCGCAAGTACAACGCCCACGGAGCATCCCTTGGACGTCCCAGCGGGCGACGAGGCGAGAGGAGACGGGACGAAGCGAGCGAGTCGGGCGAGCGCACTGCGTCAGCGCTTCGCATCGTCTGGCGTCGCAGTGCGGCTGAGGCGCCGCGCAGCGCCGAGCGGCCTGTCTCCTCCGTGCCTCGCCTCGCCGCGCCGCGCCGTTTGCGTGACTGCAGCGCTCGCCGGCCCTCGCCGTCGCGTTGCCCGTCGGGCCTATCGGCTCTCCGTCGGAGCTGTGGACAAAACCACGGGAGGCAAAGATGCAGTTGCGACTGACATTCAGGCCGGCTTTGCGTTATGCTTGCCAGCTTGAACCTTTTCGCGCATATGTGGTAGATGCGAAATACGCTGAGATTAGTTATTTATAAATAAAATAAGTTCATGAAAGAACTGTGGCACAAATCATCGAGGTCTTTCCTACCGGGCACGCCCACTTTTGCCTCCCGAAAGCCCGCACCTGGCTCACGCGCTTTCTCAATATTTGAAGCAGTTTTTTTAGTTGCTGCGAAAGGGAGAATGAATAGACCCCGCCAATGAAAGCGGTGCCTCTACTACATACGGGAGTTGAAAGTCTGGTCGCTGGTCAGCAGCGGCGCGTGCAGGGGGCGCTCTGCGTATCACAGAATACCGAATGTTGCGGAGAGACGAGCTGCAAACATGCTTAGGTTGCTCAGGGCAGCAATTGATGTCACTGCAGTGCCTCTGACCAGTAGGACCTAGGGTTCGAGTCCCTACGGTAGCTTCACTGCTAGGTCGAATTCAGCCGCTGTCTGGAGGAGAATTCAACCGGCCGGCTGCCCTGATCGGTAGTTTTCCGTGGTTTCTCCGATTAACACCAGACAAATTTCGGAGCAGTGCCTTAACAAACGGGCCACTGACCGCGCGCGATCTTTCCTTTCTCTTTCTTGTCCTATCATCCCTCCTTACTTGCACACACTTGTATGCAGAACGCTGCCACACATACCGGGAGACAAGTGGGGAGCTAAGATCTTGTCCCCCGCTGGGGAGGTGCCCCGCTGGTGGGAGATGCGTGGTTGGGAAATGTCTCGCAAGCTGAGGTATAGGTAGGCACCGGATCTCGCCATCCAGCGGGGGGAAATCACCGCCACTTCTCACAATGAAAATAAACATGCTCTACATTTTCGGGGCTAACGACGTTAACCCCCGCTGATGCGCTCGGATACACTAATCAATCAACCAGTTGCAATTGCAAGCTACAGTGGAGTTTTGTACACTTCGGCTCGTGAAGAGGCCGTGCGTTTCAACTGGCTTTTCGCTTACGCTTTCCATCTTGGGTTCTAATCAAAAGAAGATGCCAAGCGAGGGTCTCGCATGCTGTGCTGCATGCAATCCCAAATTGCTTTGGTCCTTTACGAAACTTGAAATTTAAAAAATTGGTAACTGGATTTCTTAATGTGCTCTTAGTTCGGTATCTTTCCGTGATAGACTATAGAATCGCGCATTATCTGTAGATAATCCATCGTTAGGCAAAGTGTGGGCAATTGTAGAAACAATTGCCTACACTTTGCAGCCGCTAGTGTGAGCAATTGTAGCCATTGTGTCTACTCCCCTTGATTGTTGTTGGGTCCTTTACGTTAGCAATCATATTATCCTGCTGCAATGTAAGGCAATTTTGGGAAGAATTCAATAAATTTAACGATTTAAATACTAGAGAACTGACCAACCTCTTGAAAAACAATTCATTTCAGTTTTTTCTCGCTATTTTCTGAGATGCACTGTCTATATAATATGCATGTAATTCTTACAGTTTGTTGTAGAACTCTTACGTGCCATTTATTTATTTTATTTGACGTCATTCTGTTTTCGCTACTTTCTGTCATCGCACGTCCTGTTTCCCTTAAAGGAATATTACATTCCAGATGAGACAATTCCAGGCGATTGAAGGCGTTGCTTCGTGTGCAGCTATTCGCTGCGCCTGGGAACCCGATGCTGAGTACGTTAGAGCTGCGGGTTGGTCGCCGCTCTTCTCGTCGTTTGTTTGCCTACATTCAGTGTCGTGTGCGATCCTGTCAAGCTGCACAGAAGCAGCGCATCGTGTTCTCACCGTATTCATTCCAATTTTTTGTGACATCTAATAACCTCGCCGGACCAAACAAATATACTGTTCATTGGGCTGATAGCGTATCTATTAGCTCGTGTTCACACATTTTTCGAGGGCTTCTTGGACCTAATTTTGTAAATCGAAGTGCAATCAGCTATTTAATGAAAATACTTGAATCTGAATTCAGATGGAGCTGATGCGCTTCACGTGTAGAATATAAACACACGTTTTACTAAGTTGTACTATATTATTTGCTTGTATTGCTATAGTTTCTGATGAAATAAACGTTAATAAAGAAAATAATAAAGAAAATAATAAAAATTTCATGTTCCTCCGTAAGCGCGTAACGCGTTTTGTCCGAGCTCGAGATTCTTCGCTTCCAAATATCTTCCGCTCCAGTGAGAAATCACCAGCGAATTTGCCAGGCCATTTCCTGGCCACTCGCTGCAGTAAAGTCGAAGGTGCGCGTTTAATGCTATTCATTGGGGACTCGGGAGTAACTTTTACGGCCGTCGTGCGAAACGGGCGGATGCTGGGCGTAGAATGGGGCGCCTTGTTCGCTGCGAAGGATCACGTCGAGAAGTTGAACAGCTCTTTGGCGGGATGACCCCCGGCTGCTTCACCTTCGGCGCTGCCGTCACTGTCACCCTCACAACTTCCCCCACCACCACCACCATCACTACGACCACCCCCACCACCACCATCACTACGACAACCCCACCATCACTACGACCACCCCACCATCACTACGACCACCCCACCATCACTACGACCACCCCACCATCACTACGACCACCCCACCACCACCATCACTACGACCACCCCTACCACCACCATCACTACGACCACCCCACCATCACTAAGACCACCCCCACCACCACCATCACTACGACCACCCCCACCACCATCATCACTACGACCACCGCCACCACCACCATCATTCCCAGCTTTACCACTGTCATTGCTGCCTGTTTCCGTTATCACAATCATCGCCACACCTATTAACGTCGTTTTCTTCGTTTCCGTCACCTGTTAAGAATCACCGTTACCGCTGTCGTTCTTCCACCGCAGCGACCTCGCCTCGCTCTGCCTTAGCTGCCGCCTTTGTTTTCTTCAACCACTACAACATCAATGTTAGCGCTCGCACCGCCACCACCCTTGCTCTCAGAATTGCGTCGTCTCCGTCTCCGCGCGCCCCCGTTTGTTTCTTCCGGCGCCTCTGTGACAACAACCGCCCGATGGCGCGCTCGCAAACACGACAGACTCCGGCTCCTCCCGCTCCGTCGGCTGTTGCCCTCGCCCTCGCCGTCCCCTCCGCCGCCGGGGACGAAGTCGAAACCAGCGGCCTCCGGCAGCGGCGGCGGTGGCGGTGGCGCTTCACGCGGATGTGAGCGCATTAAGTTTATTGCCCAGGACAGGCCGGTTTCGCAGCCCGCTCCCCGTTCGTCTCCCCCTGCGCCACGCCTCGCCTCGCCACTGCCGGATCCTGGTCGTCCAAAAGAGAGACAATTACGGCGCGCCGCTGCATAATTTACGCAGGCGCCGAGCGCGGCGGGCCTGCAGGAGGTGGAGGTGGTGGCCGTGCGCGATATCGTCGCCGCGTGGTAATTGGCGGAGGCGCCTCCCGCCCGCGTTTTTATTTAGAGCTTCGCGGTCGACGCTTCCTCGCTCCCCCACGCGGTGGGCTTTCTGGTTTGTGTGTTCCTCCTGCTCCGCGTTCCGAATGTTCTCCCCATAATTTTGCCTTCTTGGGATACATCGTTATAGCGTGCAAGGTGTGTCACTTGGTAGGGCTGCTCTTACAGATTATTTACCGCTTCCCGCCACTTCGTAACGCCGCTAAAAGTAATTGTTTACGATATTTAGTGCCTGAGATTTCATTTTTAATGTCTTTCTTGAGGTGTTTATCTACAACAGTATTTAAATATAATTTTCTAAAATGAAATAGTTTCAATTTCTTGCCGTCCCACGCTATTATTCGCAATTTTTAGGACGTAGTATAACGTGATTTTTTTTCATTGTATATACAATTTTAGTATCGCTTCTCTTTCGCGGTTTTGTCTTTTGTTGATATTTTATATTTTGTTATTTTTGTTGTTTTGTTATCTTTTTGCAAGTCGAGTCTCATTCGCTTTGGCATTATTTTCCTTGCTTCTTGTTCTTGTTTACAACTTACTCTCCTCCTGGATATCCCACCAGGAGAATCAGTTTTCTCCGCCCTCTGAATCTTGGACGGTTCCGGCTTTATACGCCCGGGGCCGTGCGGGGGGAAGGGGGTGGGGTAGGCAGCGCGACGCGTCCGCGGCGTTTCGTTCCGGCTCGTTCGAGCGCTGCACCGGCGCTGCGGCTCGGCTCGGCGCCGCGCCACCCCGCGCCGCCCCGCGTCGTAAATAAGTTGTAAAGGGCCGTCCCCATTACGGGACGCGTTACGAGCCGACCGGAGCGACTACCGCGCCGCGCCCTCGTCGACCCCGCAGTTCAACCCGCCACCCCCCGCGCGGCGGGGCGGGCGGCAGGGAGCGTGTAGGTGTGGGTGCGAATTGAACGCGTGTGGCAGGCCGAGAGAGTGAATTGCTTGCGCCCCGGTGGCGAAGGTATCTGGCTTCGCGAGGGAGAAAAGGAAGTGGCGATGTGATGTGATGTGATGTGATGTGCTTGACAAGAGGCAGTTCAGTGCCACCTGCGTGCTGATTTAACATTCATATTAAGAAACAGTTGTGGTCTTAGTGCACTAGATAGCATTCAATGAATAGAGCAACGTTTCTGTACATTCAGAAATTAATTTTAGGATTGCAACGTATTGCTAAGAGGAAATTTATTGTATTTGAATGTTGCATTAAGAAACTAATTGAATAAATAGAGAAAGAGAAAATAGAGAAAGAATAAATAAATAAATAGAGAAAATAATTGAAACTAATTTATTTTCTATCGTGCGATTTTAAATAGAGATATTACTTAAGCTAACTTTCATGTAGCTACAACATTTGTAATGAAACGTTAGTTTGCAAGAATATCTAACATATCGAAAAGAAATTGTCAGAAACGAGTTGCAAAGCACATCCTGAATACCACCTGGAGCGCATTATCTTAGGGTGGACGTTTGTCGCGCCCTGCAGCTACGTGTGCGTGCGTCTCACAAGTAATGGAAATTGGGGCGTGTCGTGATTTCTCGTTTCCAACGTGCCGGTCGAGCTGCTTGGCCTGTCAGGCGTCGGCCCAGCCGCCCAGCGTCCACTTCGCGCCGCCCACGTCGGAGACGCGGACGAAGAGCACGTGGGGAACCGGCTCGGCCGCCGCCGCCGGCGCGAAACCAGACGTGGCGCAACTCCGCCCGGCCACGAGGATGACTGCGGAGGGACCGCGTCTAGAAAGATGGGCTGGCGAACGAATTTCTCGACAACCTCGAGCCTGTCTCTCAACATGTGTCTGTATTTCTACCTGGCAAGAGGGAGCTGATTAGGGTAATTAATGCTAAAACTTAACTTCAGTAATCAGCAAGGATATCCGTCGTATTTTCTACAAATATGTTATTTGTTAGAATTATGTTCATTCTTCACCTTGTTCTTGCAGGAGCAGGAACACGTGTCATTTAAACAACTTCAGGTACTGTTGGAAACATGTGAGAGACCTTTCGTGTGTTTAGTAAAAGTAAATAATATAATTTGTGAATCTATTTACATTATATTTATTCTCATATAGTTCATAGCACATTTTAAATTATAATAGTGCAATGGAGTAATGAAAACCCAGAATTATTGTAATAGAAGTTCACGCAATCTCAGCAGCACCTCCCAAGTGGTCGTGAAAGAAATACACGCCCTCGAAGCAAACATAAATTGCGAGGGAAAGGAAACCAATTGAGTGACCGAGTTGGCGACGCCACCACAGTCGCCGGGGCAGCCTCGCCATTAGCTCAATGGACCATACCGTCCAGCGCTGGTCGCCCGGCGCCGCCGCCGCCGACTCGTTTTGTTTCGCAACGCCGCTTCCCGTGTCCCGGTCCAGCCCAGCCCGACCCGGCGTCTCCGCACGCGGGGGGCAACGGCTGTGGCGAAGGCCGGGCTATTCCGCTCGAGCGCGCGTGTTTTCCTGGCCCGCGAGTTCCTTGTAGCGCGTGTTTACACGACCCCGCGTAAAGAGGAAACGCGTTATTTCCCCCCTCCCCCTCCGCTGATCCTCCTCCGCCTCCACGGTCATTCCAATCGCTGGGCGGTTCTGCCGTGTACACTCGAGGAATGATGAAATGTGCGAGTGGATTATTTAACATTTGCGACGGATTTGGATTGAGTTGTTTCTAGAGGTATGAATGTTTTTAAGAGAACGAAAATTGCTGTAAACGCAGATTGAAAGTCGTTTTTAGTTATGATGAAGTAAGTACTTCTTGACTGTCTTTCTTGTCACAGTATGTGCTCATTTGAACTATCCACGACTGTACTATCTTGTCGACTTCGGTGCGCCAGGTATGAATTGAGCTCCTGGATTATTATTTCTGGAACAGCAAAGGCTTTACAAGACAAGGCGTTGGAATTCGTGATGGTCCTGGCGCTGAAAGAGTGTCGTGTCGGAGGTATCCTGGTTTGAAATACAACTTGTGTCGGCCGGAACTTCCCAGCAACCCTCTCGCTAATCGCGAGCCGCCGCCTCGAACGCGAACCACCGTGACTCGGTGAATTGGGAACGTTACGTGCGAAAGTGGTGTTCATAACTTGGGAACTATGTTAATTAGCGGGCTCCACGCAGCGCGCGCCCCCCGCCGGGGACTTCCCAACGAAAGTGCAAGTAGCGGGCCCCCCCCCCCCCCCCCGCGTGCAGCGCGCAAATATTCTGGCTCGCGCGCCTCTGCCCGCCGTCCGCCAGAAAAAGACGGAAAGACGGCAGCGCCCAGGTGTTGGCGGCTGTGCAAACGAGCGAGAAAGCCTTCCAACCGAGCGGCCGTGTACCTTTTTCTTCCGTAATCGCGGGTTGTTTTCTTGTCGTTCCGCAACTTCTGCGTGTTTCTTTGTCCCATCGAGTCTTCGCTTCGCCCTGTGTTGCATGGTGTAGTTCCGAACCGCCTGCGCCTAGTGCGAGACCACCTTAGAAGCCAGCGGCCGTTTACCTTTTGCTTTCCTTTATCGCGTGCTGATTTCTCAGCGTTCCGTGACATGTCCATTTTTCCTCGTCTCGTCTTGTCTCTGAGATGCTCCACACTGCATCACCTTTGGTTCAATGTCGCGGTCCCAACCCGCGTGCGGCAAGTGCGAGAATGTCTAGGAAACGAACGACCGTTTACGTTTTTCTCGCGTTTCGCGCATTGTTTTCTCGTTCTTCCGCGCCCTCTCCGCGTTTCTTTCGCCATCGTCTCTCACCTGCGCCCGGGCGCGTCGCGCTTTGTTCCGCGCCGCCCGTCGCCAGCCGCTCGCTCCGTCCCGTGTCTCTTAAAAAAATGTATGAACTATAAACATGCCAAGGTGGCGTATAGATTTCCAATCAGGTCTTTTATAGCGCGGCGATTTATCGCTCTCTTTTAAATGAAGACCGTTTCATTTGCATAATTCGCCGGGAAGTCGTACACGGTTTTCATTATGGCCCTCAATTTGTATTGGCGCTCGTTCATTAGCGCTCGGCGAGCCTTGACGTCTGCATGGGTGGGCGGGCGGGCCATGAATGCGATCGGGCCAGGTGATGAAGTCACTCCAGGAATTGGATTTGAATGAGAAAGAGGGTATCTGATGGCTGTTAAACAAAGCAAAGGACTCTTATCACGTAATAAAAATCGTTGTACAGATGTTATTGTGTTTTAAAGTTTAAATTGTGTGCAACATCTTGTCACAGTGTTGACGTCATTGCTTCAAAACATACACAAGATCAAACTGTACTTCAAATTTCGTGTTAATTTGCAGTTTTCATTTAAGTCTCCTAAAATGTTTCAGCAAGCTGCCAATTATTCCAAAAGAACTCTATAGGATTTATTGAATTTCGTAGCTCGTTCTCATAAAGCGTTCTTATAATTTGTGAGACGTTCAGCTGTCACCAGATTATTCTCAGGGAAATTTCGAGAAAAATAATTGACTTCCACTTTTCGTTGGGTACGGTACATTATGTTATTTGAAATAAAAAATAAAACGCAGGAAACTGAATAATCAGAAAGAATCGTGCTATAGTGTTTGCGCGATGCGTGAATCACGAAGATGGCCACCGCCCCGGCGAGTGAGCTGGCTGGGGAACGACTTGCCCTGACCTGCAGGCCGGATGGGCGCGTGCGAGCGAGCCGAGAGGAATGTCTTTGACGGCGTAAAGCGATTGTGACGCAATTTCCGAGCTCAGGTGTTTCGGGACGCCGCGCGCCCCTTGTGATCGGCTGGGCGCCCTCATTTGCCGCGTCGTTTGTCTTGCGACTACAAAGGGCGGGCGCCCCTCTGCCGGTCGCTCGCGCCCGGTTCGGGGTCGAGGTCACCCCGTCGCGTCGCGGCGTGGGGCGATTTCGGAAAGAGATTTCGCGCGAGAAACTCCGCCTGCGGTGGACACTGGGAGGACCCAATAGCCCAGCAGCCGCCGTTGCCGGTCCCAAGGCCGGAGAAAAGAGGAGGGTGGGGCAAGAGGCCAACAACCTATTTCCATAAAAAAATAATTGTTCAGAAACCAGAATATTCGCCTCGGAACACATATCGGAAACGACTTTGGCAAAGAAATATGGAACTCCCTATGGCACGAATATGGACTAAAGTAGCTGAAGACAGGCAAGGATGAAGGAAATATATTCTGGAGACCACGGTTCAAGTTGGACTGCAGAGCCATTGAAGAGGAAGAAGATGATTTCGCGCGAGAGTGGTGTTTTTGATTCTCTGCCCGGTATGTGTTCCACGATTTTTTTGTGATCGTGGGTGATTGAGACGTCTCATTTGGAGGATGTTGTGAGGAAATATGTGTGTTTCGTGCAACACGTCGTAAATGCTGAATACTTTGCGGGGAAGTGAGATTGTATGTTTGATCTACCTGTAGATTATAATGATGGAAGATTATAATTTACGAAAGTGTGGTTTTGTGATGCTCCAATTATAACGGTTGTTTTAACAAATGAGACAGCTTAACTTTCATATTAAAATTACTGATGTCTCGTATGTAATTAAGCTCTATAAAAATTTATTGATTGCCAGAATTTAATTTTCCGTTGCTTATATAGAAAACTCTCTACCATACATTCTAGAAAAACACGTTCTGAAGCATATTGTTGGATATGTCCAGTGCCACTGTAGTAAGATACTTATCGTAAATTTCTATTAGATTACTTCCATCCTCAATAGTGGTTGTTTTTTCCCTATTATACATCTCGACCTTTTGCAGTTTTTGTTCACCATCGACATCGGTTACTGCGGTCACTTTATTTTATCTGCATGTATCATCTTATCTGGCATCCGTCTCTCTCATAGTTACTCGCTTTTACATCTGCTTCACTATTAAGAACACATAATTGAACTATTCATTTGCATCCACTGTACATCTGCATTTCCTCTTTTATCATTTTATCTCCCCTTGCACCACATTCTTTCGCGGTTACTCTTCCCCATTGTCCGTTGGACTGATTTTGGTACATCCCAGCCCCACCCCTGCGATCCCCGTCTCCTCTCGTCCCCCTCCCCATTTCTACCCTCGTCGTTTCAGGTGCCACTCGCCCGGTCCCCGATTCCACCCCGCCCCATTGCTTCGCCCTCCGTCACCGCCACTCGTCGCCGGCGCCACGGCGGCGGCGATCGGCGCGTTGTGGCGATACGAGCCGCGCGCATAATGAGACTCGAGTTACTGCGGCAGACGAGCGACGGTGGCGCCATGCAAAGCGACGCCCGACCAGCGGCGAACGACGCCGGAGGAAGCGGCGGGGAATGAACCGCGTCGCCGCACGGAGCGGAGCGGAGAGTGTGGTCGAGGTGAGGCGGGGTCGCGCGGAGAGGTGGAACGGCGCGGCGTGGCGCACCGCACCGCGACGCGGCGCGGCGCTGTGTTTTACGACAATGAGGCGAGTCTACGGATGAGCGAGGGACCGAGCGAACAGAGCGCGCAGTACTTGCACAGACGCATTAAAGGATTCATAGGCACGCCAGCGAGGTGTGTGGTAGAACGTGTATTTGATTTGAAAAGCCGCGCTGCACCCGCCGTCTATGATGTCGCGCGTGCAACGCGTGCTAGAGCAGCGTCCGACCGGCAACGCCCGTTTGTGTGAATGACGGCTGTTATTGTCTCGCGTTTGAAACGAGTTCTAGTCCGTGGTTTACTGCACTGCGTCAAGAGAAAATATCAGACGGTGCGCTCGGGCTGTGTCGAAGCCATATATTTTCCAGTACGTTATGCTTTAAATCCACTGAATATTTAACAGAAATACCGGTTGTCACGTGGCGATTTTGTTTGTGAAATACTGCGTGGACGCGTGTACTTGGCTTGCTGATTAGCCTTTCCCTCTCGTTACCGCGCTGTTGCGATTCAAATTAGAGCAGCAGCTAGACGTTAATTACCTGCGGGAGAGAGACAGCAGAAAAAACGTGTATGTGTAAATAGCGCGAGTACTTGACGGCGCCGCGCCGCGTCCAACGGATGGAGTGCGAGTTTGCGGTCGTAGAGCAGCGGAGAGGGCGAGGCGGGGCGGGGCGGGGCGGACAACGAGCGGGGGTGGGGAGGGAGGAAGGAGTCGAAGGAGGGAGGGGGAGAGAGCCGGCGCGCGCAGGATTGCGCAGGAGATAATGACCCCACGGCGGCGAAGGCGACGCCGAGGTCGGCGAGCTCGCCGGCGCTGGCGGTGGCGGCACCAGCACCACGGGCGCTCATAAAGATAAGCCCGCTCCCCGTCGCCCACCCACCGCCCGCTCGTCCGGTCTGGGTTATCCGTCCGCCCGTCAGTGAATACGCGTGTCCTTGCACTGGGTTGCGTCTGCGGCGGCGCCCAGGGCGGGCCGCCCGCCCCCACGCGCGTCCCGCCGCCCGCTCGGCACGGGACTGCGGGTTGGTGGCTGGCGGCGGGGACGGTGATGGGGACGACCAGTGGTTATGTGAATGCGCTGGGGACGGAGTCGGCTGCGAGTTACGGTGGCTGATATTGAGGCCGTCTTCATTGCCACTTGCACACCCGAGTTGTCGGAACATTTTCTTTTAATTAGGAGCTCGGGTTTTATTAACTTTTTTGCCTGTGGTGATTCGGATATAGAGAACGTGTGTAATAAATTACCTCTGCATAATGTTGTTTCAGGAAAGTTACACTTCAGAAACTTCTTGATGTTCGATATCTGAAGACACCCTATTGAGAACGCGGCTTGGAAAGGAACGTTTGAAATGTTATTGCAAGAAATATTTAAATGAAGTGAATGCCATTTTAAATGTATGTCTTAGACCAGTTTTTAAATTGTGTTATGTCGTGACGTGATTATGCAAATCGCTTTGAACATCTGAATTCTGAAATACGTGCCATTATTTTGTTTAATAAAATGTCTTTCTTTCGATTCAAGAAATCCGTAATATGACATTACGTTTAGTCTTATATAGAGACATTTTGCTTGGATGTCTTAATCCACTGGCCGCAGTTCTTTCCTGGCTATGGCATTTACGGCGCCCTAACAGTGCGCGACTTTCGTAAATGTTGCTGCGAGGGGCTGTTGAAGCGTGGAGGAGGCCGAAGGGTGGTGTCGGGAATGGGTTTGTCGTGGGGCCAGGCTGGGCCGGGCCGGGTCGGACCGGGCGTCGGCGCCGTGAGTCACTGCCAGCAGCGGCACCTGCGCGACCTCCGCCCCCCGGGGCCAGCGGGGGGACGACACGCCAACGGAACGTGTCGGCGAGCGGAGATTGCATGTATTCAGACGCTGGCGTTTTCTCCTCGCCGCTCCTGTTGATTTATGTAGCGTCTGTTGAGGGAACAAAGTGGTGTTGTGCAATGTTTGGGCGTGGAATTAATTTTCGAGGGGGAAGTCAAGTGAGGAATAAATGATAAATTTCGTAATGGCTCGGTTTACATAGAATGAACATGGCCTCAAGGAAAAGGTTTCATTTGCTCATTAAGTACACATTTGTAGAACGGACTTATTGTCGAAAGTTACTGCCGTTTGTATCTAAATCATATGTAGTCTAAATCATATGTATATGGGAAATGAGAATTTATGCTGTGCTTTATTCTGTTCTTGCTACTGTCGTCGTAAGTATTGCTTCTAATATTGATGTGTGTTTGTTGCAGCCCCAGCAACACGGCGCTAAGCTCCTTAGAACACCTGAAGGAGTACCTGTCGACGCAGGGCACCTGCAAGTGTGGCCTCGAGTGCCCCTTGCGGTGTGACGCGGTCTTCAACTTCGACCCTAAGGTAAGTAAGTTTTTACCTCCACATTGTACTTTTCCTCAACATTTGTTGTAATTAGCCTGTTAAAGATTGTCAGTTTCTGTCAGAATCATGTGAAGTCTGTGAGGGCACTACGTATCGCATAGTATTATAGCAATAGTTATATATAGATCGCTTGCGATCCTTGGTGATCCCTGTAAGAGGATATTCAAAGCAGTGGGATGCCATCTTCTTTTTCGAGTCAGGTTTCCTTGGAAGCCTACCTCTGACGCGGATCTGCGGACCATTCGAGCAGGCGCGTTTCGCGGGCGGTCCCGTGATGCGCCTGGGGTGTGACTCACTTTCTCCGCCAGATGTTGGTCTCAGTTAACTGTATCCGAACTATCTGTTTGGACGAAAGTGATATTTCGTTAGGGCGGGTTATTGTCGGAGGGATTTAATTTTGCCGGGCGTCTTCCGGGGTTCATTTACTTGCCAAGAGTGGCATGGCTACTATGAATTTTCCGCCCTTCGTAATCCACGCACCTCGGACGGGATAGAACCAGCGATCTGGGTATTCAGAGGCTAGTAAGATTATCCCCTCACACACCGTGATACGTACTGCATGTGTAGGTGAATCTACATTGCACGTTTCATTTAATTTGAGGAAGTTTTGAGTTCCTGTCTATCATGAACATCAGATGAAGCATATAAAATGTATAAAAGTCTAAATGTCTAATATGGTATTCTGGAAGTCCGTCTAAGTTTATGGTGCAAATCGAAGTCTTTCCGGGTACGTTTACGATTTAGCCTATTGAGCGACTGTTTCTCTGTAACGATCCCCAAATCACGGATCTTCAGTGTGTGTGTGCGACGGCGGTGGGAGCCTTATCTCTCCACTCCGCCGTGGAGGTCGGCCCGTCTCCTTCGTACTGTTCGCGGAGGGTTCGTCGGCTGGCGCTCCCGAGGCGCGCCGTCTCCGCGTGGCGGGTAGTATTTCAGCCTGCCCCAACCCCGTCTCCCCCAGCCCCAAACCCCGGCTTCCTCCGGCCGCTTTGTCGGCCACCGCTCCGCGTCCTCTCGTCTCCGTCTCTTCCTCTGCGAGGCTTCCTCCTCTTCACCCCCAACTCCCCACCCTCAGCCGCCGATTAACGGGGTCACTCGCGCCGCGCGTGTGGTGAGGCGGGGCGGGGCGGAGCGAGGGCGGAGACGGGGACGAGGACGAGGACGAGGACGAGGACGAGGACGAGGACGGGTCGGTGGTGGTCTATCGACCGCTCGAGCTGCCTCGTCTCCCGCTCTCTTCGCTTCAACCCGCCCTCCACCGCCCCGCCCACGCAGCAGCAGCAGACGCCGTCCTCTTCGTCTCGCGTTTGTTGGCCCCCGCCCCCGCCGGCTCATTCTGCTCGACCGCCCCGCCCCCTGCCCTCTTCTGCGCGCCCGTCCGCGTCGCTCGATTAGTGGCCCCGAGCTCGGGGCTCGCCCTTCGACCCCGCCCTAGTGCGGACCGCTGGGAGAAAAAAGACTTGAGATTGTTTGCCAACGCAGGGCGTTGCGAGGGCAGCGGTTTGTTCCCCTTGCAATACAATACCATGTAACTCAACTCACGTGATCAGCTCTGCTTTCAACTGCAAATTATCAAGTTGAATGGAATATCAGTTTGGTCAAATATTGTTTACGGACATTTTTTTGGTGTTTACTCTGAAAATAATGGCTTCTCAATCTTATTCTGGTGTTAAAGAATGTGTGGAAAAATATTTTGGAGAAATGAAATTTCCAGCATTTGTAAATATCAGTGATGTTTCACCAGCCTATAGTAATTCACTAACATAAACAAGAAAAAAAAGTTTTTGATGTAGTGTTCTAATTCGCGAAATTTGAACGTCTACATCCTGTCCCAATGAACTGCATTTTAATTGCAGCCAAACAATAAATAAAGTATAAATTACAATTCAACATTAAGAGCAATATTGAGTGTATGGAGGTGTTGTATCGTAAACTCATGAATGTAGGAACTTGATTAATGATTAGCTTTCCTTTAAACGTCTTACATTTGGGTATTTAATATACAGTTCAGGTGATTTATCATTGTTTGTAATTGCATACAAAAGCGACTCAGTGTTATCCAACGTTTGCTACTTTCGGTGCGCTGTGTTCGTACCTCTTAATTTACCGCATCGAGAGGAAGGCGAATCGCGCCAGTTGGCGTTTGGAGAGATCGTCCGCGAGCGCTCTATTGCAGTCGCTCTCATCAGCATCCGGTCGTTATGCGAAGCTGGAATGCAAGCGAATTCAAACGATCCCACAGACAATCAGGTGCAGCGGATGTTAGCAAACCATTGTACGCAATATAACATCCGGCCAATATAGACGGGAGAGTGGTTCGCGGCGGTTCCCAGAACATCTGATACAGCAACCTCTTGTGTTATCGTCATTGTACGTCGCGCTGTCCGATGCAATGCAGCCAATCACCCACCTCGCTTTTCAAGAAACACGGCGCTCGAAGCGCCTGTGGGGCTTTGTTCGGGCGAAACGTCTTCCTGCCACATGATTGCTGTTGGCCAACCTTGATGATGCATTGTGTCCGTTTCGTGCACGATCTCCATTCGCTTTACTCTTTTTATTTGTTTATCTGTTTTTGATGCACTTGAGCATAGTGGATGAAAATTGACTTGGGTCATGGCAAGTTCCACGTATCGCAAGAGTAGAAATTGAATTATATTCGTTTCCGCAATTCACAACCAACGTATAAAAGCAAAATAAAATCGAAGTACGAATAAAAGAACGGAAAAAAGTTTGCATGTTTCACTGAGGCGATGGCCGTTTCAGGAAATCTTTCTAGTTGATTCTTTGAATTGTGCGAAGTAATTATTTTACCGGGGTCTTTCTTGCGGATATTTGATTATCTGAAACAATTTGGTAAAATTCAACAAGTAAATCATACATCTATATGACTTCATGAAGTTGCGACTTCGGGACAAGACATCATCAGGACTACCAATGTAATCAAGCACTCTCTGAAAAATGTTGGATTCTTGGCATAAGAACTTCGGTAAGTCTGGAGAAGTTAAGGATGACCGAGGAGACCGCCTCGGAAGAGCAGGAATGAACCTGTGAGAACACCATGGTGCTATGAATGGTAATATGGTATTTTAAGGGGTTTTTTGTAGGTGCTTTTGTCTC
Organism: Teleogryllus occipitalis; assembly: GCA_011170035.1. Lineage (NCBI taxonomy): Eukaryota > Metazoa > Arthropoda > Insecta > Orthoptera > Gryllidae > Teleogryllus > Teleogryllus occipitalis. Next base: position 225,282 of record BLKR01000100.1, on the reverse strand, counting down.
TTATACTCCTTTTTACCTTTTGATTGAGTTCGGTTACTCTACACTGGAATAACGTCAGTCACGCCAGTGGGTACAGATTTTCGCTAGAGCTTCTCGAGTGATTTGCTAGCTTGCCACTATTTCCAGAGGAAGAACGCCAAGGAGACGCTTCTCCAGCACTTCAGATAAAGATTTCCGAGCTTTTCTGCACCGCAGCCCAACGTAGTAACCACGTCATTGCCCCGTTAGAGTGGAGGTAATTACCCATGAAGCCTACAAATAGAGAAGCGAAAGCTAAAGAATAGCGTTGTCTCATAACAGCTACATGATTATTTTAAATATCAAACGGAAATTTAAAAATCAAAAAGAAACAGTCTCTTTGTTACCTTATAGACAATACCCGTTTGGGCGAAGCGTTACATATGAAAGTGCTTCACTTGGCCTTTACCACGAATGCGACGGAAGGTGCAGCGAGGGGTTCGCGATGGCCAGCGGCCGGCGCGAGGGGAGGCGAGGGCGAACGCAAGTGGAAATCACAGAGAGGTGCAGCGTCCCCCAAGCGTTTCGGGTGGGCGACCCCGCGCGCGCCGCCCTTTTCCTTCGTCGCGAGCGTGCGTGCGGGGGTGTGCGCGCGCCGCCTGCCCTTTGATGCTGTTCATCCGGCGTGGATCGTCGCGTCGTCGTCGCTGGCTGGCTGGCGCGCGCGCGCATATATTAACTTTCATGCGGGGGTGCGCTGTCGCTTTGACGCTGCGCTGCGACCGGGAGGGGCCACGCCCCGCTGCGCGCCTTGTGACCGTTGACCTCTTTCAAGCCCTCCCGTGGCGCCGCTACCTGCGGGAGCAGCTAGCGGAATGCTGCACTTGCGCGGCCGACGGTGGCGTTTGGTGTGGGCGGGGAGCGCGGGCGCGGCGTGCGGGGGCAGCGAATTCAACGGAGCGCCACTGGAATGCCTTGGCTATCTCGTACTTTGTGATTGTCCATTGTGTTAGGAGTCGCGATTGTGGAAGGGTGCATCTGACGACGGTGCTCTTTTGGTCATTTTAAAGTCAATTGTAAATATCTGAACTTTCCTCTAATATTTCTTCGTTATATTTTTCTCCAAGATCATGTCGGTAGTCCTTATCTTGTTTAGGTAATTCAAATTATTGTATATATTCGAATTTTTCGTGAAACTTTCACTAGTTTGTTTTACGAAAGACTTGTACTATCAATTTATTTATCTAATCGATAGTTGCTCATTTGAAAAGTTTATTAAAAGTAAATTAAGCGTGAATACTGTAAAATAGTTAGCCCTTTAAGTTGAACATCTTTTGTTCCATAAAATGAATTTCGAGACCTCTTGAGGAGAGTGGGGAAATACGGATTAATAAAACATGGCGTGAATATCTTCATATTTCTAATAATATAAACTGGTCTTATAGAAAAGGGTTATTCAGTACTGAGGGATTTCATGCATCGGTTTTCTTTGTGCTTGCTTGCCGTGGTGCGACGACGAGCTGCGGGCGCCTGGTGGTCCATGGTTCCAGCGCCGAGTTGCGTGTGCAACGCGCCTTCGCCCTCGCCCCAAACTGGGCCTCAGGCCGACCCCTCCAATTACAGCACGGCTTTGGCGACGCACGGATGTCGAGCTCCCCGCCTGTATTCCCCCCTCCCCATCTCCCACCCGCCACCCAGGGCCCTCCCGCACCGGCGGCGCCTCGTCGATCTTTTTGATCTGATTACGCGTCATTAAAGCGCGCGCCAATTTCGTTTTTATTATCCCGCCGAGGCGGCAGGTTCTCCTGCGCGCTTGTGTCTTTGCTTTCGAGCCCTCGTCCTTGTTCCGCCACCCGCCGTTCGCACGGTTTTGTGTTTGCCTGCGTCGCCCTCGCTATTTCGCCGCCTCCCCTTTTCACTGCCCTACACCGTCGTTCTCTTTTGGTTTTATGTACATGTTTTCGTTCTCGCGGCGCTTGATGCCAAGTACGGAAAACTTCGATCCTGATTTCGCTTTCCCCTTCACTATCCTACCGGCATGTTGCTTCGTTGCTCATGTTTACAGTTCCCTTCATTTCCAAAACAGTGTTTGCTGTTATATCTTTTTTATTCATTTTTCCATTCATTCATTACACTCAATTTTCGTACCGTGTATTAGTTTCCGTCTTAACTGCCATCCTGTCTGTTTTCATCTGCGCCCATTGCCGGTTTCCTGAGCTGCGCTTTGTGAAGCGACACTATGGGTGCGGCAACTCCGACCCCAAAGGCGATGCTGCCCCTCTGTACGGCGCCAACCCGCCCACCTGCCCGTCGCGCTGAGCTCCGCTGCCACCGCCGTCTCCGCAGTCACCGTCTGTATTAACTTAGCCTACCGCCCTCACGTGACCCGTTTTATGCTGCCCGTAATCCACTTAAGCCCCGCTTTGAACCGCCATTTTCCTAGCAATTAAATCTCGTTTCCTGCCTTTTGTGGGCGCGTGGGTGGGTGGGCTGGCGCGCCTCTGTGCGAGAGCGAGTGAGCGAGCGCGCGCGCGTGCAGTCGCGGAGGAGAGAGTGGGCGCATCGCGATTTGCCTCCCTGTGATCGCTCGATAGAGCTCCTCGTGCGCGCCCCGCCGCCCCCGCTGGCACGGCGCCCGCCCTCGCCGCTCATTCTACCACCGCTTCGGCGCCGCCGAGCGAGATAGCGACCGCAACCGTCACCCGCCCTCTGTCAGCGCCACCGCGCCTTTGCCGCGCCCAGCGGCTCTGCGTTGTCACCGACCCGTGCCGCTGCCGCCCTCTGTGACTCCAATGTACATTCCACTGGCTTCGAATAATGCCTTTTATCGATCTTCATCTTTCTTTTATACTATTGGGCGTCCTACCGTTTTCATTTTGATTCGTAGACCCCGTGTTTAGAGTTTCATGAAGCTTTTGCTTTATACCATTCTCATTTACACTCCCTTCAAGCGCCACAATAATACATGTGATTCTTTGCGGTAATTCCTTTACTTGTACCCGCCTGCACTACTCTGTTTATCTGTCTCGGCCAACAACGACTCAAGCAGGCTAGCCGGCTACGCTAGCCGAATGCGTTTACTACGCTCCGTGAAGTCACGACGGTCAAACGCATTCGAGACTCGGGGGTTCGTGGTTGGGTGACCGGCCAGGAACCCCGGGATCTAACGGCGTCGAGCCCCTGGTCGAAGGGATAAAAGGCACTGACTGACTGCGACGTGACGAGACTTGACAAATATTAAAAGTAAAAGCGCATTAATGGAGGATTACTCTCCAGTGCAAAGCGCTCAACGCCCCTTAAGGGGGCTAGGAGACGCGTTGCGTGAAGATGTAGACGCAACAAACATTCCCGCACTTCCTTCCCCGAATCAGGCTCCCCCCCCCCGACGCAACAACTCAACGTATCCACGGCCTGCCTCCCATCATGCCAGAGCCGATCATCCCCACAGAACGGTCACCACCCCCCAAGCCGTTCGACGCCCCGCATCCCACTCTGCCTCTCCGCCTTCCGCCGCCGCTGGCGCTTGTGTCTTCCGCTGCTTTGCCAACTCCTCTCCGCCGTTTCCCTTTGACAGCCTCGCCGCCGTCCTCCCTCCCGGCCGTTGCTGCTGCAGCGCCCACTCTGTGGGCCGTGCCTCCGTCACCGCCGCTGACCTGGGCGGCGAGGCGTGGCGGCGCTCCGAGGGCCCTAATGACGGAGCGCCCCTGTTTAGCCGGCACGGAGCGGCGCGGCGTGGCGGTCGCCCGTGTGGCGCCGCAGCGACCTCCGCCGCTGCGTGATGAGCCATGGCCGCCCCTCCCCGCCACGCCCCACCTCACCCTCATCACCATTCCCTGGCCCCCGCTCCACCCTTCGCCGTTCACGCCCCACCCCACCCCTCCCTGTCCGCATCCCACCCCTCCTCGTCCTAGAAACCCCCTCCCTTGTCTACGCCCCTCCCCTCCATCCACTTCCCGCCCTTTCCCGTCCACGCCCTGCCCTTTCCCCCACCCACGCCCGCCCCTTCCCCGCCCACGCCCCGCCTCTTCCCCGTCCACGCTCCACTCCATCCCCCCGACGCCTCGGCCCTTCCCCGTTCACACCGCGCCCACGCCCCGCTCCATCCCTCCGACGCCCCGCCCCTTCCCCGTCCCCGCTCTGCCCCTCCCCCAACCCACGCCCGCCCTTTCCTCGCCCACGCCCCGCTCCATCCCCCCCACGCCTCGCCCCTTCCCCGCCCCGCTCCTACGCCCCATCCCCCCTGTCCACGCTCCGCATACCGGCGCCTATTGCCCTCCCATCATCCAAGGAAGTCGCCCCCACAGGGGAGGTGCCCGCGACCACAAATCGGGCGGGCGATTTTTCTTTTTTTACCGTCTTTTTTCGCTTTTGTTAGCGAAGGTCGTTTTTCGCAAGAGCCGCCCGCCACGCCGCAGCTATTCCGCCGGCCGTCTTTGCGTGTTGAAGAATGAGCTGGCACGTCGCCTGACTCTTGAAAAGATTTCCTCCTTTTTTATGCTGTTATTCCCCGGAGTTTTAGTTTCCGTGTGTTAATCTCGCGGAAATGTTAATGTATTCCGACTGTATAAAGACTCGTGTTAAACGGATTAATGGTGAAAAGAGGCCAGTAGGAAACATAATTGAAATTGATTAGTTGTTTTCTTTGTTGTGAAGAAGCTTTCCAGGAGCGCTATATTCTGTGAACAGTGTTTACGATTGAGAAACTTTTTTCCCTTCGCTTCTGGAGAAGTCGTTCAAGAATTTGATTTCCTTTCCACTTTTTGTAGGTTGCATTCCCGGAAGAGTCTAGAGATGAAGGAATCAATAGACTCCGTGAGAAAATATTCTTTTAAAGAAAATTGTTACAGGAGCTTTGAACGGAATCATACTTAACTTGTATTTCATGGAATATGACACCTTTTTCGTTATGAATGCTTACCATTAGCAATTTCAGAGGGACCCTTTGAAACTTTTCTTTTAGGTTGCAACTCATACACCAGATGAGTGTTGTCTATTTTCCAGCATTTGTTCGAACATGTGAATAACTGGTATTAATCAATGTATTTTTTTCCTCAAATCAAACCAAAATGAGAAAAGTATGTTAAGGAAGATACAATTCAAAATGTGGAACATAATTAATGAAATATATTAAGAGTGATCCATGAGGAGTTCCAGTGAAAATTGACGCCTAGTCGGCGAGGAAACATTTTTATGGCATCTGCCTTTCTGTCCTCTATTTGTCGCCTAGTTACTATTCCTTTACCGTTGGCCTCCGAGCGGAAGAAGGGAAACGAAGTGTCCGTGGGGAGAAATCCCGTGCGGTGGGGGCGTGGGCGGTCGTGGCGTAAGCCGTTTATTCGCTCGTTTTCCGCGGGCGCGCCGCCCTTTTCGCGCCGCACGCGTGGCCTCCCTCGGGGCGGCCGGCGGCGGCGGCGGCGCAGCGATGCGTGGGCGGGGAGCATCGGCTCCACTCGATCGCTCGCTGGCAATCGAATCACTCCCCGCCCGCAGGAAACGGACCTCATTTTCCGACAGACAGCGCCGATTGTGTTACCGGCGCGCTGCGCTGCGGTGCGAGGCGAGGTGAAGAGGGCGGGGCGGGGCGGGGCGGGGCGGAGTGGAGTGGCACGAGCTGCTCTCCCGGCCCCGCTGCCGCTGCTGCTCCCGCCGCACGCGCGCTGCATCGCCAACGCGAGGGACGGACCGGGAGAGGAGGACAGTTGGCGTCGGGGTCTCCGGGGACGGAGGTCACTGGCGCTCGTGTCATCCGGGATTTTGTCCTCCCCGGCGCTGCTTGGCGGTCGCTCCTCAGGGCCCCTTTTTTGTCCCCGCTGATGGACCTGAAGGAAATCTGGAAAGAGAATGTAGGTTGTTATTGCCTGCCGGAACTTTTAAAGATTTGGAAGCTGTCTTTGAAGATAGAGATAGTGGCGAGAGCTTGTTAAAATGTAACTTTGAAAAGAATAGACGGTTACATCTACTTAATACTCTCCATTCTAGATCTTCGAAGAAATCTCAAAATCGTTTAGAACGAAATTGTAGTTATGTCGTGGCAAAGATTTCACTATCTCTGGAACTGCACAGATTGAATTGAGACTCGAAGATCCAACCCTTATGCGCGTTTTTACAAATGAATATGATGGATTGAGCGTGAGAGAATATTTTTTATCGTCCATTTTTATTACCATTTCTCTATTTGATGAAAAGCCATTTTATTTGTTAAACTAAGTGTAAAACTAATGCAATAAATAAAGTGTTCACCTTATTCTGTCATTATACGGAGTTCGCTTGATACACTACACTCAATTTTCCTTTCGTAGCGGTGTGTTTGTCAGGCAATCTGTGTCGTCATCCCCTGCTTCTCGGAAGCGATCAACAACCTTTCCCTTTTACCAGATATTGTCTCTAGCCGTTTTTTTCGCTCGGTATCTACCCAAAGTCTCTCTCTCCCTCCTTTTTTCTCCCTCTCTGGGATACCGTGGCGAGCAGCGTCGTCCCGGGGTTGTATGTTTTCTTTTCTCCTTTTTCCCGCCGCTGGGCTTTTATCGCTATTTCGAAGGGATTGATCGAGTTACGCGGCTCTCCTCTGTCCGTCGCGCACGGCCGCGCAGACGAGCCGTCGGCGGGGGAGGGAGGATTGGCGACCGGCGCCGCGGCGCCTCTGCGCGGGTAACTCGGTAACTTCGCACGCGTTGCGCGCTGCTGCAGTGGCGCCACCGGCAAGGACAAGAAACAAAGGCTCTTAGTGGAGGCCGGGTTGTGTTTAATTGCAACTCATTTCACCCAATGGGCGTCTTCATTGTGCTGCCTCAGTTGATGTGAGCGTTTGGGAGAGTTCTGGATAAAGCCTTTTCTGTTATTGACGGCAAGCTGGAGGAGCGCTGTCGGGTTTGAGTTTTGGCGAGTCGAATGTTCAAAAGGTGGTGACGTTTGTCTGAATGAATTGAACGTGTCTTATTGGTCTTTCACGTACTTATAATTTGTATAATCATCAGTGTTACGACTCTTAGATTATTCCTTATCGCATTTTATGTGATAGTTTACCACACCATCCAACAATTAAGGTTGTTCATTTCCTTGTTAGTCGATTGCGAACATCATCCATTGTTTTGGTTTCTTTATCAAACTATCTCTTGTATACTTTCTTGAATGATTTGTTATGTTATAAAAGTGTCGTAGAATCGGTTATTCTGTGTAGTGCTATTTGTGTCCATCTTGCTTTGGGAGCAGGATTACAGCGAATGAAATAAATACTGAGCTGATGTACGAATGTGAGAGAATAGGAAATTTCTGAGTAGCTTTAGCAGTGGGAATGGGGTAAGATTGTTCCACCGGTGGTAATTGTAGCAATGGATAAACAAGAATTGTTGAAAATGAAAATAACGAAATTACTGTGAATAATTCGAACCCACATCATTATTTTTGCCTCGTATTTGCCGCCGCCTCGAAGGAGAAAACGATTTTCCCGAAGGAGAAAAAAATTTGTGGAGATTTCTTCCTCGGCTATTAGCATTAGCATTTCTCCAGGTTATAATAACATGCATCCTTCTTCAAAACAGAAGCTCGTTTGATAATTTGATATGCTGCAGGTACTCAAGTTCGCGTTCACTGCAGCATGAAATAACTGTCCGACGAGTTTATCACAAACGTGTTCATGTAATAACGTATTTTTTATTCATGGAAAAATACGACTACTTTATTAGCATAGCGAAATGCGTTGCCAAGATAAGAAAATATTTTTACCTTTGAACGAATCGCCTCGTGACGGTGGCGCTGTGAAGTATGTGATGTTGTAACTCCAGTGGTCATTTCTCAAGCGCGTCTTCGCAGACGTAGTGATTAAATGCTTAATCAACGGCTAGTTGTAATTAAATTGTGGTTTTCACTCGTGAATTAATCCGACGCATCCGTGCTGCGTTATTTGCACATGGGGATTCTTCGTGACCGAAGTATATTTAGATGTAATTTGTGGTTCGTGCACCAGTGTAAGATACTACACGCTTTGAAATTAATGGTCCATGCACTGAATACTAATGCAAATGAACGTCAGACTTTCAACTTTGTTGCGCAGACATGCGCGGCATCGTGCTGGAATTCTCGTTACCAGAGCAGTGCCGCCCCGTATCTCACTTGGCGACTCTAAGAGGACCATTTATGTGGAATTTATTATTTTATTTCACAACGTATGAGCTCTACTAAAAACAATCTGCGGAGTTGATTCGTATTTGTGTGTTGTGTCGAGTGTCAAGCGATGCGGACTACCGGGACGTTAAGGTTCTCGCGAAGTTTTTACATATATAATCGTTGATAGATCATTGTTCGAACCATTTTATGTTCGGAGGATGGAAGAGCGGTTCGCCGGAGCGCTCCCAACTATATTGGGACATTACAAGCGCGATAAATTACAGAAAGCATCCCCCCAGAGAGCGAGTTATGCGAACGTGAAGGTACCCTCGTTAAGAATTACGCCACGCAGTCCGCCGCAATAGAATCGCGTGGAAAGTCAACCGAGTCCAATTAAGGCATCGAAGAATGGTGAATGGCTGGCGGGCTGTGGTGCCTAACGCCAGCTGCGGGCGTCCACGCGCTATCTGTCCCATTCATGTGCCAGGGGCCGGCCGCCTGCCGCTCGCGTGGTTAAGGCGACTCGACGCAAAGCAACGCCAAGCCACGCCGTACCACGCCACTCGATGCCATGCGATCCGACGCCACGCGGTAAACGTTCTCACGATCTCGCCTCGCCACGGAGCGTCTTACGCGCCATTCTGCGGGAAGGGGAGGAAGACGCTTCAAACGCCCTCCGGCGCCGAGAGAAGAAGGCGTTCAAGATTATCCAACAATTCTTTGTCTACTATTTTTCAGAACTGTTAATTCTTCCGGCGATTTACAACTGGAGGAAACAGTAATTTATAATATTGGATGATCAAAGAGTAATTTATAATACGGTCTACTTTATCAACAGAAAGGTAGGCGAAAGGGAGCAAGTGAATTTTCTTTCTCGACAAGATAAATTATCCTTATCATCGTGTATAATGTTGTATTTTATTCTCTGAAAATAAGTTAGTTTACGTAGCGACTGCCCAGAAGAAACGCATCTGCCACTGCCCGGAGCCACAAGAAAATAGATAAAACATTTCTCTTACCAGTAGGCAAGGAAAAGGTTCTACAGCAGCAGCATTTTGCTGGCCATTGAAATGCGTTATTTTAACTTGATGAATAAAATAAGTGTTTTTGCTGTAGGTGCGCAAAAAACAATGAAATTGTTTAGTAATTATACAAGAATATAGAAATTGTTCATAAATAATTTTTCCTCGGTTGATTTGAGATAAATTGGCTTCCTCCATTAACATGAGTTTAGATACTTAATATCGTACAGTATAACTTCCTCAATGCGAAGTCTCAATGCTCAGAAATAATGGGCCAATATTTTTTCCGGGATTCCGCATTATATAATGCAATGTTGCAGAATGGAATTTACGTTTGCCAGGGCCGCAAATTTATATGTAGTATATCTTACCGTTTTTATTTCGTTTTTATATGATGTATTTTTGAATGTATGGCTATTAAATGTACGTTATACTAAATATTCTAAGTAAATCGTTGCAAATCTTCAACAAATAACTTGAAGTGAAAAATTAATTAGTATCCAAAGTGGAATTTAATGTGTAATGTAATATTACCATTAAAATGTGTATGTTTCAAACTCGCGAATGGCCTATCAAATAATTTGTTTTCATCTTCATTCCAAAGTGTTAGCAGCATCTCTCTTCAATGTAATTGAGGATTCCTGCTGTAGCTGAACGATTCCGGGCTCGATGTGCTACTGCTTTTTGGTCCTCTGGCTCGCGTCGCCGCCGTCGGAACGTTAATGGCATCGTTAATGGAGTGGCGCAGCACCACTGTTTGCGAATGGCCGCAGCGGCAGCGGCGACGGCATTAGCGCTATCCGCAATCGAGAAAGCAAGCGGCGGATATCGGTATTGGCGGTTCACGGAGTATTGATGAGAAGATATGCGCTCATCCACGTTCTCTCTAGGCACGGTGGAGGAGTGATTGCATTTGGAGGAAGAATTGGTGGGTGGGGGGTTGGTTACGTCAGGGAGCGTCAGTAAAAGGGTGCATTAACAATCGGAGTCTGTAGTGGCCGTAATTTCCTTCGTTGAATTACGAGATCCAGTGAAAGTTCTCTTCTGCTTACCAGAGTGGATTCAGTTTTGTAATGCCAGTCCCATCTTTTCGATTCTCGTTTAACATCGTTTTACAAATTCAAGGTGGCCAAAAAATGTGAAAAGTTTGAGAATTCTGTATTGTTTGGAAAATCATTGGCTGAGAATGTTTTTAATAGAAGTGTAGTGTTTGCTTTCACGTTGCATTTTGGAGATACACGTACTATTTTTCTACGTTCATCCTTCTCAGCCGAGCAAAAACAAATTTTTGTGGCGCATAAAAAGAGAAAAAATATTTGGAGTGATATCTTTCCATTTTAAAATACAAGATGGATATGCCATTTAATTGTATCACTCACTTACTGATCAGTGGTAAAATAAAAATATTTTCAGTTTGTCAGAGAACGTCCTGGACGAGTTTGAGAAATGTGAGGGAATTTTGAGATATGAAGTCGTTAGATACCGTGAAACCGTGGCGACTTCTCAGTTTGGAAGGGCTGTTAGAGCTGCGTGACAGGAGACGTGTAATCGTGTGCGCGTTCGGGAAGGCGTGGCGCGGCGCGAAGACCTGTTCGTCAGTTCTTCTGCGGTCGCCGGTGGGCTGGCCGTGTCCAGGGGTGTTGCGGGGGGCGTCAACCAGGCGGCAGTGGCGGCACTGCACCTGCCTCGCGCAGCCGGCGCGCCGCTCGCCCCCGCCCCCCGCCCACCGGCCCCACAAAGAAGGCAAGCCATCCCGACTGTTGAGCCTCCGGTGCAAATCACGCGCCTTTGCCTCCCATCTCTGATCTCTGCGCGATACTCTTAATTCAAAGGACATTTCGCCGAAGTAAACTGCTTTGCTTTGCTCTATTTGTAAGTTAGAGTTTTTGTATACCATTGAGTAGTATTCATTTCGATTAGGCTCGTGGATGTGTGTATATTATTTTTTCTTGGCTATTTTTTAAAGGAAGGTAAATCATGAGCTGTGTTTTTTCTTTTAATTATTTTATTTATACTGTAGTGGTGGTATGAATTAACTTTAATACTCTGCCTTATTTTTTATGCTTAATTATTTGTTTATTTTCGTACCAAGCTTATGGGTTAATTTTGGTCTTTAAAAATAAGTAATTGTTACTCTAAAATCAGAAAATTATTGTGGTTAATTTTCTAAAAGGAGATTTGGAAGTAGAATCATACAATCTCGTTGAGGATGTTCGCAACAGCAAGGGATGCGTTTGTGAGGACGACTCCGTTGCGGAGCGTAGCGGCGGTGACTTAAAGAAGCGTCCGAGCCCTCGCGCTGTCACCTGCACCTGCGTTGACTCTCCCCCGCCGCAGCTCCTTCCCCGGCTTCCCTCCTCCTCCCCCCTCCCCACGCTAGTGGATGGCGCGGCCGTTGTTACACCGCCCAGGTGACTGCGCGGCTCCTTTTGTTTAGGATATTAATTAGCGCCGAGGTATTTAGGCTTTCAAATGGAATGCAAATTATACCGTTTTCTTTATTCGGAAGGCCCCGCGTTCTATCGCTGCGCCTCTTCTCCTTCTGCTTCACTCTCCGTCCCTCCCTCCCTCCCTACCCGCCGTGCGTTTAATTGACCGTGCGTATTTTCCACCCGTAATTACCGCGTGGAGCATATGGTCGTCCTGGAGCGCCGTGAAGAAGCCGAGGAGCGTAGCGCGTGAGGAAGTAAGTGCGGAGAAAGAGGAAGTCGCTTGTTCGTGCGGTGGCCCTTTCTCCTCGCGCGCCTTCTGCGTTCGGCGAGGCGTCACGGCCTCTTAACGCTCCGCTCCCCTTTCTCCTCGCCTTACTTCCTTCGTTTGTTCTTCTCTTGCCCCCCGAGCGTCGCCAGTGTTTTTACTACGCGGCCGCGTCGACTAGGCGGTTCCTTGCAACCTCATTATCAAGTTTGCGTTGGTTTCTCTTTCGCATTCTTTTTTCACTGCTTCATTACGTTTCACAATGCTTCCTTAGTGTAGTTTTAAAGCCAAATACCCTCTTTCTATGCGTTTAATGCCATATCTCTTTCTAACAGTTCAAATTGATATTTTCTGTACGTGACATATAGTGTTATTCGTATATTTTTTACATCCTTTTAAAGCTCTGTAACACTTGGTCATTTTTTTCTTTAGTTTATTCAATCGTACAAGTTCTTTTGCACGTATCGTTTATTCAATTGCACGTGCTCCTATTCTCCTTCGAAACAAACCATTACCGCCTCTTCCGTGCTAGAGCCATTCCATTGAACCCCTCTCCCATATTTTGACTTGGCCTGTACCATCTGCGGCCGCGTGGCAGGGCCCCTCGCCCTCTGGCGCCGCCGAGGCCACTTTCGGAGACGGTGGCGGAGCGAGATTCCCTGTGCAAATGGACTGGCTGCCGGCGCGGCGCTGATGGCCGCGAGGAAAAATCGAGGGCGGAGAGTGCGGTCTCGATCGCGCTTCTGAAGGGCACTCGCCGCGCCGCCCTGCGCAGCCGGCTCCGTCCTTGCCGACCTAATATGCAGGCAAGGCAATAATAAGGAATACAATCTACATAGGAAATGAGTGTTACTCCGCCTGGCGCGCACGGCGGACGCGCGGTTTGAAACAGGGCGGCTTGTCGGTGGTCGGTATCTTGGCTTGCAGGCGTGCGTTGGTGGTGAGGGGGCGGGAGGAAGTGAAGGAAGGAGGGCGACGGGCGACGGGATTCACGCTTCACGCCCTCCGAGGGGTGTGTGGTGCGGGTTACCCTATCTGCCTTCCTGTTCTTACGCTATCTTCTACACTGTGTTAATTTCTGAAATGAAAAATAGGGGTTCTTCACTTGTGGTTTGAACAAGGTACTAGGTCAATTCATAAAAATGCTGGTACTTCGGAAAATGTTCTGCCGAGCAGGGTGGTGTTCGTACTGCCTAACATGTTTTAGAAGTTACAGTTCGGCTTTCAGCAGTGCTTAAAATTATGATGCACGATGTTGATGGTATTGAGTGTAAGCAAGGAGTAGTTTTGCAATTGTTTTGTCCATCTCTGTGTTAAAGTTTTAGAACAGTTTTCATTTCTAGGTTAATAAACTGCTAGCAAATGATGCATTTTAGATCTTTTCTGTAGTCTATTACCGTCCTCTTGTCTTTGGTGTTCTGCAAATTGACGTTTCCAGAGGCAACATAGTTGCCACATAATGTAATACACATTGAGAGTCAATGAACTGCGATACAGCTTTGCAAATTCGCTTCTTACATCAACAGCCATCGGAGTTTGCCTTTGACTGTGTTCTTCGTTTTCTAAACGAACGTATTTCTCAGTTTTCATTGAGCGTTTTTGTAGCGGGTTGTGTTATCAGCTAGCCATAATTGCGACCACCGTTCGTGTACCCTCATGAAAGGAAATGGAAGTCATTTTTGAACGCGTTCCTGTAAGCGACGATTAATTCAGTCCATTAGTATGATTATCAATCGCCATTACGTACAGAGGTTGTCACGGATCCGATATTGTATGCAGTACATTAGAGAGCTCTTTGGAGATAGAGATCTCCGTTTTTTTTAAAAAAAAAAACTTGGGACCGAACTCATTCCTATGCGAAAATACATGCTAATGGCGCTCCTTTTGCGGGGACATTTGAATAAGGTCACATCTGTTTCGCCGTGAACTCATTTCCAGCGATTTGTTCCGCTATTTATGTGCGGTGGCTGCTGGTGGGTGGGGCCTCGGGGAGCGCGCGCGCCCGCCACGGGAGCGGCGACGTATCCGCGCAGCGGGCAAAACAACTTCCAAATGCAAGTCAGAAGTTGCCAATAAAACGGAAATTGCCTGAGGAAGACTGTTTCGGTCGTATTCTCGCAGATTAATCGCCCGCTCTCCGGTTGTCTCTTTCCTTCCCGCCCCGCGCCTCGTCGCCTCACCCTGCCTCCCTCTCTGCCTTGTATCGTTTGCCCAATCCTGCGTTCCTTTTTATGGTCGTCCTTTCCTGCCCACCCCTCTGGTTGCTCTCTTCTTGCTCATCACCACCTCGTCCCTTCGCGATCACTTGTTCCCGCCTTACCTCTTCATGTCTTCTCTTTTCTCTTTTGCTACATCTCCTTGCTCTGTTCTCAAACCTCTTTTCTTCTCAACTTTTTCATCCCTAGATTTTTTCTATCCTAATCGGCCTCTTCGTACTCGCCCTTCTCTTACTTAATCCCTTACTCCACCCTCATGTTAGTTCGCCCTCGTCTGTCCCTATGACACCCTTCTCCGGTTATCCGCTCCGCTCCGCTTTACCCCATTATCCCACCCAACCCTGTACACCTACTTCCTCCCTCTATCCCGTCTTATCCCTTTCTTCCTTTTCCATCCACCCCACCCTTCGATCCCCGTACCATGAACACCCCGCCCCCTTCTCTCCGACCTGTTTCACCCCCCGGCTAACCTGCCCTCCACGCCCCGCAAAGGACGGCGCCGCTCGCTCGGGCGCGTGCAAGAAGCTGCTGCCTCTCGAAGCTTATCGGATCGACAGACAAAAACCCGTCCCCGCCGCCGCCGGCAGTCCTCGTGGCTGCAAGCGCTTGGAGATTTAGCCTACTTCTTCCTTGTCTCTTTTCGCTCTTCTTATCTTGGGATTTCCGTTTCTCTGTTGTGATGCTCTCTTCTTGTCAGTACTATGGAATCTCGCCCTGTCACTTCGTTCTGATCTCACTGCTGGTTTATAACAGTTGTGTAGTAACACTTACATACTGAACTCGTGTTACCACATCTCCGTTCTGCCTCGGTGGTCGTTTCGTCTCCTGCCACCTACTTTTCCTGCACCTTCCTCGATTCGCCTACGCTCTCGGGAATCCCCGTTCATCACAATCATCTCCGGCTACCGGAAACATAGATTTCTGTCGCAGCTATTGCCTTCGTTGGTGGCGGCGAGAGACAATGAAGATTCGTGCTCCACGGCGGACAGAAACGAACATGCTGCGCGCGGGCGACGATGGTCCTCCGCCATTGCTCTTACCCGTGGGCGTTACAACCCGCCAGGTCTCGCGCTGCGTTCTGCACGCGTTCGCCCTCTCTTGGCTCTCCCCCGCCCTCGCCCTCGCCCGCCCGACAAGGTCGTAACGTTCGCCGGGGCGAAACGCAGCGGCGGGAGTCCTCCAAGGCGCCGGTGTCTGAGAGGACTCTTCAGAGGAAATGAGAAGATAGAAGTGCTGAAATGAAGGAAATAAACAGATGGATTGACAGAGCCTAAGAAAGAGCGCGGAGAGAAGCGGAAGGAAAGCGGCGACTATTGTGGCTGCGAATCGTGTAGGAAGTGAACCCTTCCTACCCGTCATGTAAAACGCTAAGGTCAGGTTTATAATAGTTGAACTTGTGCGATTGCAAACTTGCTGTTCACAGAGTGCTAATATCCAAATGGACCTGGTAATTCCGGGCCTTTATATGCGTATTATGGGTTTCTTCCTGGATAAATAGTTATGTGACAAACAAAATGCGTGTGCAGATTGTATTTGTGTCAAATCTAACATTAATTACTTCTTTCGAAGAAATTCATAATATTCTTTTCTGCAGTGCACTCAATAACAGATTTGATTGTGTCAGCATATTTTTGTGCATGCAGAACATTTCACGTTCGGTATGCCCCACTGCCCTTTTGGCCCGAGGTAGTAAATCAGTGCTTCTCGAGGGAAAAGTACGAGCATACTCAAAACGATGAAAAGCCACGCCGTGTTTCAGCGTGAGTAGATCGCGTGATTCAGGGCGCCCTGCCTTGTCCCAGAACTCCTTAGTCCTTGTCCGGAGGCGGAGCGTGGTTATGACGAATCGTTTAGCCTGGCGGCCCGTTTTTAAATTCGGTTGTTGCTCGGCGCGAGCGTGCGTGTTCGCGGCGACGTTTTGCGGTTCGGAAACGTCCGCTGTGGAGAGGGCGACCCAACGGCACGTTCTGGGAAATTAACAAGACTGCCTGAACTCAAACGAGCTGGGAGTAATGAATTGAATACAAGACACAGCTGAGTGCTACATAACATGGGGATTTAACTGTGAGATGTATGTTAAGGACGATTACATTTAAATGAAGTTATATTACGTATTTGCATATTTATACTTACTTTTTGGGTATGTAGAGAGAAAGGAAATATTGACTTGCAATTGGGGTTAGAAATTCTGTAGTCTACAATTTTTATGTATTTGCTCTTCCTATAATCATCTGAAAGGAGATGGAGCATTTTCTAAGAATGACGTGCTAGCAATTACCATGGAAATAATTCACGTAGCGCCCAAATGCTCTAAATCGCATTAACCGAAGGCACTCAAGGATGTCGTTTAATGTTGCTAATCACAAAATCTTGAGCTTTCAATTGTGAAGTATCCTCATTACTTCGTTCACTACGTGCCCACGATTCATAAAGTGTCTTATAAATTCCGACCATAAAATCCTCTACCAATAAACTCCGGAGAAGTGTCACTCTTCCCATAAATAACCTACTTCCAAACTTGAATCGTTTAATTTCCCCCCGGATTTTACTTTCCTCGGAGAACACAAGGAAACGGCGTTCTGGGCCCTTCAGAAATCCAACCATTCCCTTCCCCTCCTCCGACATCGCGGTCGTCGCCTCCCCCTCCCTCGCCGCCGTCTACAGAAGCAGGAGTGGGGGGAGAGGAGATAATTTTTGAAGAGGCCGAATTTAAGCGCTCCACCCCAATTTGCATGAAGGCCCCGGGAGTCAGTAGTAAGTAGTCGGGGCTAATTTGCTCCTCCTTGGCGCCGAATTCCCGCGGCGGCTGGGTTCCGCTCGGAGCGCTGCTTCCCTCGCCCCGCTCTCCCCGAGGACTTGGAAGTCGTGTTAAACCCGAGGTGTACGGCTGCAAGGGCTCTTGCCGGTCCTTGGCGGCCCTCCCGGGCCCGCTCCTCGTCGCAGCCATTCACCTTCAGCCATCGCTATCGACCCCGCCCCCCTGCCTCTCCAACTTCTTCGCCCCCGATCGCCCGTTCACCCGTCATTCTTATTCTCGACCCCGCAGCTTCTACCCAACCTCAACGACTTGCTGCTGACACTACCTGCCTCTCTCGCTGTCTACTCATCCCCATTATAATCATCTCCTTTGGATTGTTGGTGATTGCTTTCTGCATTCCAAATATGTAAATAAAAAGCGTTGACATTCCCAACATAGTTTGTAAACAAAACGTCGCCTCTCTCGTTTTCCCGCCCTAACTTTGCTTCTTCGGCGATAGTATAATTACTACTATGAATTCTTGTTCTTTATCGAGCAGTTGCGTTTGTTTGTAGTTCGAGATTTTTACCGTATGACTTCTCTTTTGCCTGACCACAGTAAGTAGTCCATTTAAGATATTTTGGAATCGAATGACATGTAATATTTTGGTATCAGAAAAAAAACCGTACTACATGTCTGTGTGGTGTATTACTCGCAGCCATTTGATATTAGAAATGGTTCTCGCTCCTCTCCAATCCTTGGAGTTTCGAATTGCGATCAACCCTAATCCCTCCTCCTCCCTCAGCCACCCAGTTTTCGCTTCCGCCGCCGCCGCCGCCTTCTACCCTTTCTTCCGTTGGCGGCTGCTCTCGCCCCCTCGCGTGCTCCGGAGCGGTGGGAAGGCGGCGGGCGCCGCGGCGCGCGTTCCGCCGCCGACCGAATCGCTCCTCTGGGTGGAATCGCTTAAGCAACTCAACGCGCCTCGCGCCCTCTCAGCCGGCGCAGATGCGCGGCAGTCGGCAGCCGGGCGTGCCGCCGGCGCCGGCGGATTCCGGACGGCTCGCGCGGTAATGGCGCGGAGCGCTTGTTGATGAGGCTGCGGCCGCGCCACCGCTCCGGATCGCTCTGCCGGTCGGCCGCCCGGCCGCCCGGCCACTCTTGCTGGCATTGGCGGGAATTATTCGCTCTCCGTCTGTAAAATAATTAAAGATGTCGCCGATTGAATCAATGCATTTGTTGGCCAGCAAATACGACATGCGTGATTGAAATCCATGTGATCCAATTTAATGGTAATATCAGAAGGCAAATAAGACCGGCGGGCCAGATTTTCGAGATGAAAAAATTCCGATGATTAAATGGGAAAATGGATCACGGATTATATTATTACTGCCTTCCTGGTTTTTGAGCGAAAGCTTGGTTACGTGTATTGGATGCCTGGATGCACACGTTGAGCAGAGAGCTCGAAATTGCTTTCATGATTACCATTAATGTCGTTTCTGGTTTGCCTTCCGCGTTCTAATTCCGAATAAAATTATGGGTTGTGTCATCCTGGGTCTCTTCACTTTGCAATTTCACACTCTCTTTTACCCTCTACTTGAATCAGTGAGTCAATCGCTACGTGCCAGCAGCGTCATCGTTCACATCCATCGCGACTAAAATTCATCCATTGTGTTTATACTCCAGAGAGTGACACCAATGTAATGAAATTCTTTCTCTTCTATACGCAGGAGTGGATTATTGCTTTTGCTGTCTAATGACGTGCTTATCATCCCCGCTGGATAGGGAACTCCAAATATTTTTAAACAATATTTATAATAATTCATAATTAAGTGAAATATTTTACTATAGAATTTAAAGGAAGTATCGTTTATTTTCAAATGCGTTTTGATTGCATGCGTTAAATATTTTAATACTGTTTGAGGACCCCATCGTTTGCATGTGGTAAGGGCCCCTCGTGATATTAATCCGGCCGTGCCCGAACCGCTCCGAAGGGATCCCGCCTCTCGCTGTCGTAGGATCAGTCACCCTGTTTGACATCTTCGGTTGCTTCGTCATCACGTCACTCTCCCGTCTGCCCGCGTACGTGAAGCGCGCTCGCGGGGCAAACAAACAGCGCGGAACGGCGCGAAGGCGGGTCGCGGCGCTGCGCTGGGGGCGTGGGACGAACGAGGGCGACGCGGCGGATGACTGGCTGGCGCGCTGCGGAACGGGGGCTGCGGCTGTGTATGACACAGCGTTGGCGGCGGAGCTGGAGGAACGGAAACGGGGCCGAGCTGAGCTGAGCTGAGCGCGCGCCCAGACAGAACGGGCGCGCCAGATGTCACGCGTCGCTCAGGACGAACGTCGCGCCGCGCCGCGCCGGGTCGTGGTTGCCGGTGACGGCAGGAGCTGGGGTGGGCGGTGGAGGTTGCGGGGGCTGCTGTTGGCAGCGTGGGATGGTGGTGGGTGGGCGGGTTTGGGCGACAGGCAGTAGCCTGATACTGTTGCGCCCAGCAACGGTAGAGGCGGAGCAGCAGCGGAGAGGGATACTTGCGGCGTCATATTGCGTTGCGACGCCCTCTTGTTTTCCTCTACTGATGCAGAGAGGTCGGGGTTGAGATGGGACAGCTGCATGCAGCCTCGTCTGGGTTTCAAAGTTAAGACGGACGATGCTGTGGAAGGGCTTCTTTCCGTTTCAATCTTTGAGATCTCTGCTCTGAAGATTCACGGCATCTCATTGAAATTAATTACGCATGAAGTTATGAAAATGTCATGCTTGGAATAATTTTGGCAATAAGTTTTCTCGCATTTAGTTAGGAGAAGGAGAGACTTATTGGAAAAAGAACTATATCGTAGAAAAATAAATATTGCACATTAGTAACGCTAAGGCAAACGGCCCGCAGTCATGCATGTCTTTCGAAATTGAACAATCCAACTGCTTGTATACGCTTGTTTGAGATAATTGAAATATTTCTAAAATTCTACATTAAAGTGAATAATAAAGGGTGTAAAAAGATGGTTACGTTCCTTTGAAAAATGTCCAGAACGAAGGGTTGAAAATATTCGTGTTCTAAGAAAAGGTGTACTCTGTGAAGTGCAGCAGTTTCTTTTGATATCACCAGGCCATTCGCGTCTCCGCTGCCGTTCCGCGCCCGTGGAGAGGCAGCTGCTTGAATGCGGAGGCGAGAGGTCATGCACCGTGCCGCCATCGCGCCTCGGTGCGACCCGAAGATACCTTCCGCGATGGTCTGGACGCCCGTAGGTCCGGGTTCGGCGCCCGCAGCCGCCTCGTGCCTTCGGGGCTTTACCGCGAGGTTCTTCTGTCTTTGTGGCAGCGGTAAAAATTAAGTTCGAACGTCGATACAATGGCAGAATAGCAGTCAAAGACGACGTGGAAATAAACGGTTGGAGTTTCAACAGAGGCAAGATGATATTGATGCCATTGTAAAGAGAGGAGCAAACTTCAAGGAATTCCCTCATTGGATAATGAAGCACCCAGCAGTCATTTTTTTATTTTATCAGCCTGTCAACTCTTTTTTAGAAAATGGCCTGTTCGCACGGCAGTAGCTTGTTGTGAAGGATAAAGGAACAGAACGTACTCTCCGACAGCGTCCACGTCTGTAGAGGGGAAGACGGATGGGATAGGGAAGATCGCACACGGCCTGTGATCCCTTGTAAAGGTTTTTGCTCATCCATTCGCCTGGAAAGGATGAGGGAAACCGCGAAAATAACCGATCAGAACAGTCTACTTACGAACTCGATCCGGACAGGTGCGCGAAACTGGCTGATCAATAAATCAAATAAATTATTGGCACCCGTTTGGGATCGAAAGCTATGTTCCTGTTACCGTTACTGCGGCTGCCGATGGTTGACCTTAATAGAAATCCTACGTATTGAAAAGCATTGAACTGCCACAATCACTATTTTAATATTTTATTGAGCCTTGTCTAGAATTCATAGAAAAGATTTATTTGTGGAATTATTGTTTTACTGTTTCACTTGGTAGAACCATGATTTGATAGTATGGCCATTTGGGTGGTGCCATATTTACGGCATCATTAGCGATAAAGGCGAAGAGAATAAACCGCGTTGGGGGAGTGGCCATCATTGGAATTGCTGAGGCACCGTGGATGAGAGGAGGCGCGCGGGAGAGGGTCCCTCTACCCGCAGGAACTGTCTCCGCGCGCGTATACAGCTTGTATAACGAGGCGGCTCATGCGGCATTAGCGGGCGCTCTTTTCCTTTTGGACCATTAAGAAGAACGCGCGCTCGAAACGGGTTAAAAGGCGGGAAAGGCGGCGCGGGCCCTCGTTTCTGCTGCCGCTTTCGGCGCAGGCCCGACCCGCCTATTAGCCGGCCGTTTAACATACTTATTTGAGAGAACGCCCCGACAATGAGTGATGTCTGTATCCGGCGGACAGACCACGTTACGTGCGTGCGGCGGTCTACGGCCAGTCTTAAAGAGTTTCGCATTCTTTGTTTTCCCGTCTTTTCCTTCTTTTCTTTAGCGTTCTTTTTGGGACATTCTTCCAAGTTTATTCGATGTTATAGAACTCGGCTAATTCTGGAGCATTTCTTGAATGCGTGTAATCTGAACTCTGAATTTCAATTAGTAAGTAGGCTGACGGCTAAGACCACAAAGGAGGGGATAGTCTATTTAAAAACATTTTTTTAACGCTCAAGCCAAGTCCTTTCAAATTACCCGTTTGTATTTTTGCTAGTGAAATAGATCAATTCAATAGATGGTGATACAATGAGTCGTGAGTAAATAAGACATTAGACGAAGTATTCTTCAATTATTCTTTACGTCAGTTCGTATGATATGCTGTCCCTTGTAGTATTGCCTAAGTTTTGTCAGTCATTGTGTTCTGTCTTCAGAGAATGAACGTCTAGAGGCACATTAGTTTTTCCAGTGAGTGCATTTTTTGTGCTGGTGCGTTACTTCCTTGTAATCCTTGATATCAAAGGATCTTGATCCCTCGCCCTCTGGGGCATGCTTGTCCATTCATTGTGCCCAATGAATGTGCGGTTTGGCCGGTCGCACCTTTGCCCCGCGGTAATCTACTGATGCGGTTCGTTCCCTCCCCGCGGCTACCGCGCCCGTTGCCCGACGACGACGCGAACGCACGAAACCCATTAAACAATCTGACTGGCGCCGACGTTGGTTCTGTGTGTGCAGGCGTTAGTGGGGGCGTCTCTGCGTTGCGGGGACTGCGGAAGCAGCGGCGGAGTTTTAATTGCTTCGAGTCGCATTGCTTGAGAATGTTCTGGCATGCGGCAGCGATACGGTTGCTTCCGTTGTGGCTGTGGATAATTGAAATGTGATTGTACCTTTTGCCGAGGTTGATGCTCAATGGCAGGCACGAATTGTATCTAGATCAGGGATGATTTTTCCATCTTGGCCAATCAAAGGTAGATGCTGACTGCAATGAGTTAGTGGATGCGTTTGAATCACAATAACTAGCCGGCTATTTTTCATTGTATATCATGATACGAGTAATGTTGTAGCCGGACTTCTTTCCAATTGGACATTCCCAATCGTGTCGCTTCCATGAAATTTCTTAGAAAGTTCAATTATATTCCTATTAGATCCACGAGCGCCAGTGCTCCTCGCGGAATCCAGTTTAGAAACGTCCTTTTCTCTCCGCGATTCCATACGTAGCCTGTAAGAAAGACACGTATTACGCCTTCCTTGTAAGTTGTCATGTTCCTCCAGCGGCTCTAAGACTTTTATGGAAAGAGGCGAGTAAAGAGAAAAGGAACGAAGCGGAGGCTCCGGGCGGCTCGACCTTCGCGCGCCGCATCGCCAACTCGTAGCTTTCCATCAACTGCCCGTCGCGGCGCGGAGGGACCGCAAAAATCGCGGTCCCCGCCCCGCCCCGCCCCGCCCCTCCCCGCCCCGCCCCGCCCCTCCCCGCCCCGCCCCGCCCCGCCCCGCCCCGCTCCGCCCCTCCCCGCCCCGCCCCGCCGCGGCCCCCGCGTCGCGCCGTGCGCCGTGACCGAGGCCCCAATTTATCAGGAGCAAGTTACAGCTCTCTTTCGGGCCTGTTCCATTAGCATCCTAATGGGCGCGATCGCCGTGGCGCGACGGGTCGTGGCGATGGGAGGCGGTTCATTTGAATTTCTGCGGTCTGCGCGACCCGGCCGGGCGCAGTGCGGCGAGCAGCGGAGCAGGTCGACGCTCGCAAAAACGGCTTTGCACTCGTTTTTTCTGCCCGCCGCCGCCGCCGCCGCCGACGTCGTGGACGGAGGCGTTGATCTATTTTCGTTTAAAATTCAGCACCGCACGTGCGTCCGTCCCACGGCCTTCAGGTAGCGCGCGGGAGCGAACGCCGCGACGGACGGCTGATTTGCGAGGGGGGGCAGGGAGGGAGGGGACAGGAGGTGTTGTGGTTGAGACGTCGCCTCCGCGCTACTTCCCCGCGATGGAAGGCGAGATTGCGGACGGCGTGCCGTCGGTTGACACACGAGGCAGGGAGGAAAAAGAGGACGAGGCGCGATAGAGGTAACAGTGTTGACGGAGGGGATCCTGCTTTGGGGCGCGAGACGAAAACGGCGTTCAACAGGAATTCAGGGGAATATCGATGCGGCACTTCGAAACCGCCCTTTTCCCGGTGCTTGTGCCCGGGAGGCGGAAGGCTAACAAAGTATCGTGAAGCCCTGTGGGGGTGAGGGAGGCACCGCACCATTTGGCAACATCCCAAGACGCTCAGAGGATTCTTTGCTTGCATGTTTTGCGAGTGTGCTGAGGATCGAAGTTGATAGTAGGAGAATAAAGTGTTTGTGACCCTTCACAATTGCTCTCTATAGAAATGTATATGTGGTACATTGTTTCTTTTGTTACCTTAGGCCTCGTCATATTAATGGCGGTAAGAATACCGCGATATTGCAAAATTGCAAAGATTGATGTCGTCAAGATATTAATAAATATCCATGCATTTAAAATAATTTTAAAATGTGACGAAGAAACTGTAAAAATGTAAAATTTGCAGGAAATGATATGATTTGCAACGAATACTTTCACCCTTTACAATCTGAAATTTCCTGGAATCTCTTTGTATGTCGTTGGGTCTTCTAGACGTCGCTCCCGTTGATGCATGACGACCCTCTCGCGGGATTGCAGTAGACCACGAACTGCGTAGACCGCTTTCCGTCTTCCAGATCGGTCCTCCGGAGCTATCGTGTCTTGGGCGTACGCGCTGCGCTCCCGGAGCCGGGCCCTTCAACGGGTTAGGGCACTCCGGTGGGCCGTCCCGCGGGGCATATCGGGTCAGCCCGCGGCGCAACTTACGCCCAAGTTGGTCCCGCGGCGCGAGGTGCTACCGCCGGCCGGGCGGGGCGGGGGCGGAGTCGGAGGCATCGACGGGGCCAAAGGCGAAGTAGGCCCTGGGGGGCGCCCGCGCGCGCAAGAAGTTCGACCTCTAACGGGCCCGGCACCTCGCGATGATCTAAGACCTCTTAGGAGAAAAGTGGGCGTGGAGCGGCGCCGCCGCTGAAGGGCGCGCAGCCCTCCCGCTGCGGTGGCCGACGTCCATTCGAGAGAATTTGTGAGGGCGATGGAGATGGAACGATGAATGTTCCCTTTTGCGTCTGGTATTTCCTACTCAATTGGTTGATTTTAAATGTGTGTATGCTCAACGATTAACCGTGCGTTAACTCACATCACGAAAGAATGTATACGTCGTGTCGTGCAACTGACATATTTTGTAGTGATATTATTTCCTCTTGGACTGTTTCCTAGTGATGGCCAAATATGAAATATTTCAGAAAAGGGTCGTCGCTTTTCTTTTAAAATAGTTATTCAAATTTCCATTAGGTATTGCAGGAGATTTTATTGTTCGTCTGACATTTTGCAGGATTCAAACGTGACAAGTGTCATAAATCGTGTAGACATTACGATCTGTCTGCACTGTCACGTTAACTGTCCCCCAGGAAGACAGTGATCTGTGAGTGGGGAGCGAAGAGCTGGCCGAGGAGGTGGCCGCCGCGGCGGAAACAATGGCCTCGCAGACAGCGGGCGTCCTCTTCCCTCCTCTCCTTCTCCTCCACCTCCCGGCAGAGCGCGTTCGCAGCCGCTCTCGGGTGATTGATAGCCTTCGCGGATAAATTTAGCCCTGGCCCCTGGGCCGCGCCGCGCCCCGCCGCGCGAGGTGCCGATCTCCGGCGGAAGCGCCCCGAGATCCTCCTCGCCTCGCCTCGCGCTCAGCTCGGCTCAGCGGGGAGGCGCGGCCAGGGGCTCGCTTTGCTCCCTGCCGGAGGCCTAGGTGGGGTTAGTGCCGACTGGGGCCGGTCTTCGATTCCTCCTGTTGAATAAAGCGGATGGACAGTTGTTAAATGAATAATGCAGGTTATTTCTTTGCCGAACTTAATCCAGCTGTATTAGAATAGAATGAATTCTTATCATAAAAGACGATGCAAATATCTCCGGAAAGAGGCTATAGATGGTGAAACATGTAATCGTTTTGTGTTGGTGAAACATGTAATCGCATACTGCCACATTTCGTCTTCAATTTTTGTGGTCATTGTGAGAGATATTTCACACAAATTTCATAACTCAATGATTACTACATTGTAACAGTAGTTTGCAAAACATTAATGCATGTATGTGCTGACATGTATCCATCAAGAATGATGTCCTCCTCCAAGTCCTGTATATAGTTCCGTACGATCTGTACACGACGGCCATCGATTACATTTCTTTTTCCAGCTCACGCTACCGTCATAACGAACGTGATGCATAAAAAGACGCGTGAGCGGTTTCGAAATATTTTACGAGTGTTTGGTTTTGCCCCCGTTCTTTGTTATTTGCGATAAGGGCGGTAATTTATTGCGCGTGTCAACATGGTAACGCAACGACGATAGGATCTGATTGCGCTGCGCGGGAGAACATCGTAACTCGGAGCGGTGTACAAGAGCGGGCGGGCGGTCGCGCTGGCGGGGCGCTAATGGCGGCGCGGCGCGTGGGCGGCCGTGAAACCCTCGACCGCCCCTGCACGGCCCCGCCCGCCACGTCCTCGTCGGCATTAAATTTTCAAAGCGATTACTCGGCGATAGCCGCTACCGCCACGCGCCACCCCTCTTGTTTTCCCGCCCGGCTCGCCTTCGCCCACCGTCGCCATCGACGCCTCCGCCCGTGCTTCGGCCGTCATTGTGTGTGTGTTCGCTTACATCTTCGTCTGTAAGCCTAAGTACATTAGAGGGTTGGTACTCATATTCTGTTCCTTGCGTACGGTGTGCAAATAACAGATTTGTTATTTGAGTGTTAATAATCGCCGCTCCCTGGCGTAATTTTTATACTTTTCCCGATGCTAATTTTGTAAGCACCACCTGAATTACCTTTTCTCTTTCTAACTATCCTTCAAAAGAAGTCGCGACCTCAAAGCTTTCCCTTCCAATCTGTACACTCGTTATTGCGATCGTGTTCTCCAATTGTTTTTGTTGTGTTTTATCAGAGCTCTGATCCACTTCGCAACTGCCTTTCCAGCGACCCACCACCTGACCAACTCGCCCTCTTCAGCCTCACCCCTTGCTACCGCACGACATTCACCATCACACATACCCCACCTCCCCCCACCCACCCCACCCCGCTCTGTTCCATTACCGCCCCCTCCCCCTGCACCGCCACAAAAGCGCGAGTGGGCTGTCGGCCGGCCCCCGGGCCGCGCACGTACGAGCGTGCGGTAATTTCTGCCCGGCGCGAGTATTAGCATCACAATGTTTATTACATCGGCGCGCCCGATAAACGACCACGAGTCGGCGTTCGCGCGCTCGTTCAGTCGCTCGCTCATTCACCCGCTCGTTCGGTCGTCCACCCGCGCTCGCCCTCGCCCACCCTCACCCACCCAGCCACCCACCCGCCCACGCCTGTGCTCTCGCTCCAGCCCACGCCCTCACCCTCATGCCGCCCTCGCCCATATCCCCACACGCCCATACACCTACACACCCGCCCTCACCATTGGCCTCGCGCCCCACCCTCGTCAATACCGATTCCATCCCATCCACGCCCACCCAGACCCGCAGGTTCGCTGCCCCACTCCCCACCCCACCCCTTTATACTGCCACCGTCATTCCACCCTTCACCCCCGCTCGATTCCCCTTTCCTTCTCGGGTGTTGCTAATCTACCTGTCCGTTCACCTGTGCGCTTGTTTTGTTTGTCCGCCGGTTCGGATGGACGGATGGCAGGACGTCCCCCGTTCGTTTTCCCTTTTGGGAATATCCATTCATCCACCGCGCAGTTCATTGGCGCCGGGCGCGCGGGCGTGTTCGAATGAGAATCGCTATCGAAGCAGATTTGATTGTCTGGAGCTGGTTAGCTGCCTTTATGTCGGGTGTTTCGTATATGTGAAACGATCGAATCGCAACAAGCATATTTTTGAGGAAATGCTAGAAAAATGTTCTCATTGACGTTTGTGGAGTAGGAAATAGCATGTAAACGACCGAAATGCGAATAAAAGTTGCTTTTTTTCTTGCTTATTTCTCGTGTACTAAAAGAATGTAATTCTAGTAAAAAATAGAATGTCCTTTCCATCCATGAACAAAGCAAAGCAGTGTCGAATCGTATCTCTTTTTAAATTAATATTTAATAAATAGATATTGAATTTATAAAACGCAATTTCTTTATTTCACGGGCATGTAAAAAAAAGTCTCACTCCGCATTGTTTTACTTGTTGCCTTTTGCTGAAGTTCCAAAATCCTCTTCGAGTTATTACAATTCGTCGACCTTCACCGACCGGCACTCCAAGCAGCGATTCTTCGGGTGCCGCTCCCGCACATAGAGAATGCCGCATTTAGCGCCATAGCAACTGTTCCGCTCCACGCTGCAATGCCCCTCCCCCCTCCAATGCTCGTCCTGTGATGAACTTACCACGTGAGTGAATCGCTGGCTCCCACTTGTGGTTGCTCGATGCCCGCTATTGTGACGACTATGACCTGCCCGCCTCTTTTGAGTTCTTTCTCTACGACTTTCGCGTTCGCTACACCATTTGGGTTGGTCTCTGGCGGGCCATGCACCGCCCCGAAGGCCTCATCCAAGGACCGAGATATAACCAAAGAGCCTACGCAACCTGCGAGTGATGCTGGTTGGTGTTTTTACATTCGGAAAGTATTGAGGGCAGAAACAGTTTTTTATTGGCTTCTATACTTTGAATAATGTTCTTTGTGAAAGTAAAGAAAACTCATCTCTTGTTAAGGATATTTCCATTCTCTCAATTGTAAATAGTTTAACTACTGTTGGGTTCCTTAAATTACTTGCCAGTTACGTACTTGCATAAGCCGTCAGTGCACAAGAAAACACGCTTTTTGTAAGGGAAAGTATTCAGAAAATAAAATATTTTAGTAGTTATTATAATGTGAATGTATTTCACGAGATAGCCTGTAAATACAAGTAGAGTAAAATGTCTTTGGCTGCAATGTAAATGGCTTTGCTCAGAATAAAACCACTGTGCTGCAAAATGTCACTTTTAAAAGCGTCAGTCTTCTTGCGTACTACTTTCTTTGCTCATGGACGACGAGCATACGGACCTTAACTTAAAGTGTACCCTTTTTTTGTCTGGGTGCATTTAATCGATATGTACAATTCTCATACCTGTTTCAGTTTGTATCTTTTTTGACTTAACAGCCGCAGAACAAAATCCAAAGGCAAAAGTCAATATAATCACAACACTTGAGTATTGTGTTGCGTATTTTCATTTTCCACCCCGCAAAACCCTTTTTTCGCACAACAATCTGTTCCATCCGCGCTCTTGCGGTTATAGATATTTTAGCTGCGTCCCGTGAACGCGGCCTCTCTTTCTCACTCCCTGTCGGGGACTCCGCCGGAGCTAGCGCGCGCGCTTTTTGAGGTCGTTAGCGCGACCAAAACCTCAAACGAGAATATGTTTTCTCCGGTCGAGTGCGCGGGTATTGTTTCTGAGCTGTGCGAGGTCGCTTTAGCGCGCCTAATGCACCATGACGCGGGCGCAGGCGCGCGACGAGACGAGACGAGACGAGACGAGACAAGAAGATTCTCGGCGGCGGAAGAGAGGAGGTCTAGATGACACCTAAAGCTCACTTATCATACGTGGTGATGCGCAGGGACCGGATTTCAATGCAAGTTTGCCCATGCAGTCTGAAAGTTATGTTCACATGATGGGTGCACACGACAACTAATTTCCAATCGTATGATCATGATTTTATGGTGCACATAATACAGTTTGCTAATTGTACCTAATATTTTCCTTAAATTTTATTTTCATGTTCGTAATGTGTGTTTGTATTTGCGTGGTTCATTGTTGCAAATATCGATTTTCTGTATCTGAATTAAAGAAGATATTTATCTGGGACATTGGGATCGTTTCCAATAATGCCGTTATGTCGATATTGAAGGGTGGTAGATGATGTAATCTTGAAAAGTAACTTGTATTGTCTCCAATCTAATACGCCGCAGTGGACGTCCCTTTTGAAAGTGTATATATACTGAAAATTTCATGTTTTAGAAGTTTTTGAATGTACATCCGAACATGTGTTTTGGATTATTGAAACATACAAATTTAGTCTTTTGTAATACTTCAAACATGTTTAGTGTGCTGTAAACTGGTATTTGTGTGCAATGTCGGGAGGAACTTGGTACAAGAGAACGACAAACATTTTCTACTCTCTGAGTGAAACCCGCGAACGTCATCTACCTATTACTTCAGACACTGATAGCTGTCATTAATGTAAATAAAATTTTTTTAACGCTAATGGCTTATACTGCTATTTATTCATAGCTGCCTGTGAAGTAAATCAGCTGTTGCGGTGTCATCCAGTCGGAAGATTGAACGCCACTATAGTGACGTCACTGCTGTGACGTGTAAGGTCCTGATTGGATGGCACCGTGACAGGTGATGAAATGTCAGAGAATGCATTGGAAAAACCGGAGTATAATGTTATCATGCCGCCATTATTAGTTTTCATTTTCTGCACAATGTGGCATAGACACGATGAATATTCAGTTTGATATTAGACACTTCCTCTACCGATCTCTTTCTGTTTTTGAAAACAATGCTCCAGCTATCTCAATTGCTTTCCTTCATTTTCTGCCACGTACATGTAAGCATGCTTTTTCCCTCCCGACACTTCTGTATAGCTTCTCACTACTCTTTAGTCGTTCCCCTCTAATTTGATGGCCGTTCA
This sequence comes from Teleogryllus occipitalis, assembly GCA_011170035.1. Taxonomy (NCBI): domain Eukaryota; kingdom Metazoa; phylum Arthropoda; class Insecta; order Orthoptera; family Gryllidae; genus Teleogryllus; species Teleogryllus occipitalis. Next base: position 195,417 of record BLKR01000100.1, on the reverse strand, counting down.
TGCACGACTCGCGTTCGTGCCGTCCCTACCCTGTCCCGTTTCGTTTCTTCTTCGCCGCGCCTTCATTACACATGCCGAGCGCGTGCCGTTCTCCACGTTTGGCTCACGCGGCAGTTCCGATCACATCGCATTCATCGGTTGGCGCACTCGAGCTAGCGGTCGCCACATTTGCTCGACCCCCTTCGGGACGACGCGACGTCGGATCCGCGGGAGACTATTTACCATGAGCCGAGAGTTACATGCGTCGGAGACCGCGAGTTACTGCCTTGTTACGGCGAAGTAAAGATACGCGGAACGACTGTTAATTTTGTATTCTCCTGGCATTTTCCCCTCATAACAGCTGGCCGGCGCGGCGTGCCGCGGCGCGGCGCTGGAGATGAACGACGTCATCACCTGGCGCGCCGCGGAGGTGCTGGCGGTAATGAGCCGCACCTTTTTGCCCCCGAGATCTTGGGAGGAGGCGCGTTCAGATTCACTCTCTGCTTGTGTTGACATCCTCTGGTTGGACGATCACAACTTGTGGTTGGCTGTCTGCAATAATACAGCCTCCAAAATCCTTGTTTGTAAATGTTTTCATGCTTCATGTTCAGAAGTACATTATTAAAATAATTTTTTTTGTTGGGATGCGTTTAGACGAGTGTTATGGACGTTTTATTGACGCAATTATTGATGAAAACAAGATTGAGGCCGCAGATACAAAATAACATATCGAAACGTTTTTGCTATGAACCGCTGTAAAGCAACGGTGGATGCAAAGTACAAGACTGCAAAGGGCTTGTTGAACAGGAATGGAAATTTTTAAGGTGGTTTCGAAATATTAAACGAATAAGCATCCTTCGCGTAAATATTTCAGCGCCCACACAATGTGCTTCTGCATCCTAAACTCCAAATAGTGGTCAGCACTTTCGACACTCGGTGGACAGCGTGTATGCAAAATCGCGTCGCGAAAATTTCTCAATATATTTTTATAAAAAAAGAAACAAAAAAAATTAAAAAATAAAGATAAAAGAACCGCAACTTGCCGTGTGAATATTCCAGCGCGCGCAAGGTGCTTGAGCGGGAGGGTGCCGACCGCTTGCGGCCGCGAGCAGGGCACCCCGCCGCGTCGCAAACCCCCGTGCGAACCTCCACGCGTGGGCGGGCGGGCAGAGCGCAGGTATTGCTCTCTCTGTCTCTCTCGCCTGTTGTTTGCGGCCCGCGAAGGCGCTCGCGCGGGTGCGGCTTAATGTAGCGTGGCCCCGCTGCTGCAGCGCTGGCTGTGGCGGTGGCAGCAGCGACCGCGGGGGCGGCCGCCGCTCGTTCCTCGGGCGCGCGCGTAAAATACGACCCGGGCGCAGCGGACCGTCTCGCCGCCGCCGCATCGAGACGCCGTGTAATTTCGAGAATTAAATTGTGGGAGTGCGGCGCCGCCGCCGCCGCAACCGGCGCGACGCCGCGCTGGCCCGCGGCGTTGCCGCTGCCGCTTCCCTCGTCGCGCGTTGCTGTTGTCTCTGGGTTGTCGCGCTTCTCCGAGGAGCGACTGCTTGCCTGCCCGCGGGGTTTCGGAGCGATGTGCGTCTGGCGAGGCCTCCGGGACGTGTTTTTTCTTCTTTCTTTCTTTTTTTATTCTCTCTCTCTCTCTCTCTCTCTCTCTCTCTCTCTCTCTCTCTCTCTCTCTCTCTCTCTCTCTCTCTCTCTCTCTCTCTTTCACTTCTCGAGGGAGCTTGAGGTGGAATGGTCACCCCTGGAGGATTCTGCTTCCTGGCGGATTGGTCTTTATGGCTTCGTGTAGGTCGAGTTTAGAAATCGTATTGTGGGGACGAAAGGTAAAGTGATCGCGTTTTGAATGAGCGGTTGTTTTGTTTCCTAAACGCAATTTTGGCGGCAAACGTTTACAATTTCGAAGGGCTACTAAAAAAAGTGTTTCGTATGTCATGTCGTATAGCATGTCTAGGCAATCTAATCGCGATATCTTGTTAATTAATTATGTAAGTCTTTGAGATATTTCTTGTAAGAGGAATAGATGACCTGTACTCCTTCGGGCCTTTTATTACAAATTTGCAAAGATGTTTTATTATGTGTTTAACATCTTTTCGGACTAATTGTTCAGTCAAACTGCAATCACTGCAGATTTATTATTAGAACAAAAGAAATGGTGGTTTAGCTGGATAATGAATATATTTCGCTTCTTTTGGAACAATATTTACTTTAAAAAGATAATTTCGTAAGTTATCACTGAAATTGCTGTAACTTGCAATGATTTAATAAATCCTTTGTATATGAACGTGTGAATTCGAAAATAACGATTGCATATCATTATTTTCTCAGTATTTGCCCAATATGAACGATTTACATTTTCGAGACATTCGTACATACTTCATACTCGTGTATTTGAACATGGCTTAGATGTAAACTAATGGCACTTTTTAGCAGACATTTTTGCATTTGCATTGACATGTTACAGGGTTTTCCTTGTTGACACTCGAAGAATGTTTATTAGTAAAATAATGTTCGGAAGGAAATGAGAACTGGTTTGCGAAGGCAAAAGACTTGACTGAGTGCGGGTCCCCGTACGGCGATAAAGTCATTGCAGAGACGTGCCAAGCATCCCCGGGGCCTCGAAGTACCCTGCCGCCGTCCACTAACTGCACCCTTCAATCGCTGCCCGCCGCACCGCGCCGTCGGCCACCGCGTCGGCGTCCGCGCCGCCGGCGCCGCCGGGCTGTTGTGAGGCGGAGGCAGGAGCCTGCAACCGGTACGAGGCAATGCTGAGCTGCAAAACGTGAACGAGCTGCCATCACGGATCCGTGTTCGCTATCGATGCGGATGAGCAAACATGTGTTTGTAATGGCAGCGGGCGCCACCTGGCAGCTCCAACACGAAGTCGTCGTTCGATTGCGCATTATACACGACCGTGACGCATCGCCGATTATTCTCCATCTTCGGCGGGTAGGTCGGCCATCGAACCCGGTGTCTCGGTACTTGACCTTTAAGAATCTCTCTCGTGCGCAGCAATTGCTGCCTCTCGGGTGCGAATTGGATGGCGCGCTTTCCGCGATAAAAGCAGTGATCCGACTGCGTTTCCGCATTTTGTCATGACCTTTGATCTCCTGAATGTTTTACTCTTACGAAGGTTTGCACATTTTTGTCCGTTACACCGCTTCTTTCGAGTAATGTAAAGTTGTTATCGAATGTCTTACAGTTCCTTCTGTAGTTTTGTTTCCTCTCTTATGGTGTCTTACCGTTGAATATTTTTTCCTTTTTTCTTTCACTCGTTAATGTTTTTTATATGGTTGATGCTCCTCGTGAACAATTTTTCTTAATTTTAACTTTTTGTGTATATTTTTTCAGCGCTTTTGGCATTCTGGCATTTCTCCTCTCCTTTCTTTCAATTACCCGCTGGCGGCTGCTTGTTTGCTGCCCCTTGTGTTCCGTTCCTTGCAGCTCCGTGGCGACCGCCCGACCCTGCCATGCTCCGCCTGTCGCGTAGAAGGCGAGAAGGAGGGCGAAGTGCACCGTGTGGGTTTTGGAACGACTACCTAGCGGTTGGCGTTCGGCCGGGTCCCGCCAGCCTTTAGAGCCCGCGTCAGGCGCGATTACGAGCGTTTAAGGTCTCGAGGATACGTCTCGCATAATGGGCCTTCGACAGCCTAATGATACGGCACGGCGGTGGGGTGGGGCGGGCGCGGAGCAGACGCGGACGCGGCGTGGCGTGGCGTGGCGCACCGCCGATTACCACTCGTCGGGGCTGCTGAGTAACGCCGCCGCTGCCGCGTACCAGCTGGGCGCCGTGCCACGGCGCCCCCTCGACGCGTCCCAGGCCCCGAATGACAGCGCAGTGGGCCCAAATGACACCGACAACGTAGTTTGTGTATATGCGAGTGGGCTATGCGACCTATAGACTATTTTCACTTGTAGATGAAATGAATGACCATAAATAAAATCCAAATGTACCGTTCTGACTGCAGGCTCGTAATTTCAACTATTATAGTCGGTGAGAGATTGCACTACATCCTATTTCACACACACACACATTATAGATGCGTTGTAATACATTTTTTGTCATGATTATAGTCTTTATGATCGAAAAATTTCGCGTTCTCAGGTACCAACGCTCTTTTTTTTTCTTCAAAGCTTGCCTTTTGGCCCATTTCGGACCTACGTGCGTTGGCACTGAAGGCGCCTTTAACAGTTGGTGCGAGCGGCTCCTAGTTCCAGAGGTGTATGCAACCCGTCGGACACTCGTTCCGCTCACGTCGTCAGCCCCGAGTTTCTGACCTCCGCGTGCTCATTTTTACGCCACGTGGGGGTATATAGCCAATCATCTTCGTATCATCTTTCATTCCAATAATGCAATTTGATATTTTGAGCGGGAGAGTAGAGAGGGCCTATAAAATGCGAGAAAAAGGAACTCGTGTCAGATGTTCTTTAGCCACTTCTCTGTATTGAAAATACTCAATTGATCAGTAGATCAATACTTTTAGAATTATAATATCCCACAAATGAAGCAAATATGAAATAAAACGGAAATCAACATGTTAGTGGAGTACACTTGCAAAAAAATAGCATTTGTGTAATGATATGTAATGATGAAACAGTCCCCTGATTCGCTTTAATTGTGATAAAATAATTACTTGTTTAATTTCCGAACATACTGAAGAAGTCTTTCACAGCGACATATAATTTGTTCGATTCAAAGAAGGGTGACATTGACATTTTGTCCTCGTTTCTTATCTAATACGAAAGGCAGCTCTCTGAGTAGTATTCGTTCTCGCAGCATTTGTCAATGCATTCCCAATATTCTTTCGCGCTTTAATGTCTTTCGATGCCGTCCGCTATTCGGCGCTCTTTCAGGCTCGAAATGCCAATGCCGTGGGCCACCGTCCCGCATTATTCTCTGCGCTCTCTCGAGTGATATTAGGCGGACTGTAAAAGGCGCGAGTTTTTCTTTGCCCGGCCGCCGCTTTGAGCCGCTACAGCTGGGGTAACAGCACAATGGAACGGGCGCACGAAGCGTGTGAAAGCCGGAGGGGTAGGGTTTGAATTGGGTTCTAAACTGCGGGGAAGAATGTAGTGTATTTTGTTGATAAAGCCTTTGAATTGCTTTTTTAATCGGTCTTTTCGCCCGTCGCCAGCGAGGGCGACGAATTCTCACGAGTGTTAAACAAGTGTCCAACTCTTCACCGAAGTTTAATTTACGCTTTACGAAACTTCCGCAAACTCCTGAGCGCGAGAGATTGGTTCGCGATGCCTTATTTCAACTTCTGCGCCCTCCCCTCGCCCCCACTCCCACCCCCACCCCATCCGCCGTCTCCCCGCTTCGTTTAGGTCTCCGACTCGCGCTCCCGCCTCGGCTGTTGGTAGATGGGTGCTAAATAATGCCGCCAGATGCTATGGGCCGTCGTAGCCTGACAGCTTATTGCGTCGCGCGCGCACCCGCCAACCCTACTCGCCGACGCAGCCACAACCCTCTCCTGTTTCGTCGCCGATGGTGGGCTCCCTCTGGCAATGCCGTCTTGGGAACCGTGGTCGTTTCTGACGGCGTCCCATATAACCGCTAGCAGCGTCTCCATATTGTTTCGCAAAAAGAGTAACTTCAAATCGCAACAATGTGCGCACTTCATGGCATTCCTTTGTATCTCATTGTTCTTGATACGCATCTCTGAGCTTTCTTATCTTCCCTTCTGATCCATCCCCATGGCATTTTCCTCTGTGTGTTTTGTTTCACAGTATCATAGGCATGTTTCTCTGTCTTCTCAGCTTCAACCCCCTTAGTTTCCGCGGCTCGCCCTTCACGCCGTCTTCGCTACCCTTTTACGTTCTCCCGCAGGTACGGAGTTTCACCCTGCTGTATATTTCCGCCGAGGCGACTCCCCAAGCTCGAACATTCCTTTTGTGTTTGACACGCCCCCCAACTCCCTTGTACCAGCCGCCCTCGCCTGCACCCCCTTCTGTCTCATCCGACGGCTCCCTTCCCCCTTGTCGCTCCCTCCTTGGGAAATCTCAAAGCCTTCGAACTGCGGTCGAACATCTCTGAGCTTACTCCGCATTCGTGTCTTTGATCGTAAGAAGAATACTATTCTGGACTTAATTCTTCGTTCTTTGAAGACTTTTGCTAGATTCTTTTAAAACTTAGGGATATACACTCGTAAAGGATGTATTGTTGTGCCCTATACAATTTTTCTAGTGCCATTTTCTTTAAAATTTGATTAATTTTCCCCTAGCATGTATCTGTAATGTGCTAATGAAACCAACAGCTTTCAGAAAGCGAGATGAATGAGAATTTAATTAGTTGAAATTGGATAATGCTCATTAGTTCATCAGAAATTACCCTAATAGAAAATATATCTCGTTATATCACATTTCCTTACTGATGTAGTACTACCGCAAAACCAGCCTTTCGCCAGCAAGTTCAAGGTCCCTCCCAGCTTCTCCGCGTCCTGTGCAGACGGTTCCGGCCTGCGAGCGGCGGGCCGCGGAGCCGGTTTCGCCCGCTCGCCCGCAAAGGTCGCTGGAGCGGCAGGCGGCGAGTGGGCGGGCCCCGGCGCGCCAAAGGGCAGAGGGCCTCCTCGCCGCTCCACGCCGGCGCGATCGGGAGCGCGACCCCGCGGCGCCGCGCTCCACCGGCTGGGGGCTGCCCAGGCGAACCTCGCCCCCCCCCCACCCTCCCTCTCATGCCGGTTGTTGCACTCGGAGAATGCATCCGGGTAATAAGGACAACGATCGCGAGTTCGGAATGCTTTACGGTAAAGACTCGAGTTTCAGATCATACGAAATATACTGCAGTACATCTGCAATAGAGATCCTTTTTACTGTTGTTGGATAAGGTGTTCATTGATCTCTTGGATGAGATATCTTGTGGTGGGTGAAACATGTAGTCAGATGTGGTGTACGTATGTCTAGATTGCTTTCTAGCAAGCACGTAAGTTTGCTCCAACTTGGGCGTAGTTCGTTCGATATACCGGTGAACAACTTACATGATACGGAATAATGGTCGTGGAATTACCGTCGTTACAGTCTGAAAGAGAATAGTGGAGTATCCCATTAAGTCCTCAACAATCTCGCTAGAAGCGCCTAAAGGGAGTTCTCTCGCAATAGGAACTGCACGGACATAAAACGCGTATATGATTGACCTCTCCAAGCAAAGTGATTTCGCAACTCTCAGCAAATAGTGTGTGGTAGAGGGCGCGGCCATCGCCTCTCCACGCCACGCCGTCGGGCAGCCGGAGGCGGTGGGCCGCCCGCCCGGCCGGCGCTACTGGCGGCTGCGCCAGCAGACGAGGAGAAAGAGGGGGAGGGGTGCGCAGCGGTTCGCCCGCGGGGAGGTCGTGACTGGGGCGCGCGTCGAACCGCGGCCAGCCGCCTCCGCGCCCGCCGCGGCCATTAGCGCGAACCGGTTGGCGAGGCGCGCCCCTGACCGCCACGCCGTAGCCACCGCCGCGCCCCGCTGCGCCGCGCCGCGCCGCGCCGCCCGAAGGTCTTTGTCGCGGCCCTTGCTCGCTGCTTGGCGCCGCCGACGCCGCAGACGCCGGCGATGAGGATGACGCTGCGTTTTAAGTGGGTTCTGGGCGTGTCTACCATTGCATGCTTTCGTTCTGGAGCGAGTTTTTACAAGCATCACCTGTGTCGTTTTATTTTACTAGTAACCTGCTTATTCAACGAAGATGGTCTGTTTCAAAGTTAAGATTCGTGCTTCATTCATTTCACCTTAAATCAATTACTTTTGTATACATTCCTACATTTGTTAAAAATCGATCAATAAATGTTAAATAAAAAATTCCCTAAGGTTAATTGTAATACTTCTCGCCAGCTTATAAACGATTCCGCCGTTTGTGGAGCTGTCCGTTTGAGGGCGTCACCCGGGGCCTGTGACATGTGTAGCGTGCACGACCTGCGCCTGAGCAATCTCGTTACGGTCGGAGCTAAGAGCGGCCGTCGAAGCCCCGTCGCCTCGTCCATAAAGAACGTCTGCCCGTTCGTCGCCGGCGCGGCGGCAACTTTGTTCCCCGAGCGCTCGCCACGAATGCCGGCGCGTCCTCGCGATAGCGCCTACCTGCGGGCGGCGGAGGGCAAGCGCTGTCAGAGCCCGAGTCGTGCGCCCGACGCGACGCGACGCGACGCGACGCGACTGGCATATCCGGAGAGGCGGCGCCCCGGTGGCGGAGGCGGTAGCGGTGGCGTGCTCGAGACGACGTCGACGCCGCCGCCGCCGCCGCCGCCGCCGCCGCCGCCGCCGCCGCCGCCGCCGCCGATTGGATTGGCCGTGTAATGCGATTTCTACAACGAGATTCGTCCGCCTTCATGTCGGCGCCCAGACCTGCGCCGTCTGCTGCCGCCTCACTCCCCCCCCCCCATCCGACACGTCTCCCTGTTGCCCTTGGCGCTCGCGCCTGCCTCTTTGATTCTCCCGACGTTGCCATGGCCAACCTTTCGAGGATTGGAATCTTTCCCTTCGGAGCGACCTGAAGGCCATTTTCGTGTCCTTACTAATATTGATTCGACGTCCCCCTTCTCTCTGGTTGCTTTCTAACTTAATGTATTCCGCAACTGCTCATATCTCGAATAATATATCATCTTGTTTGCTCTGGCAGACACTTCCTTCTCATATATATGGAAATGCATATTTGTTTAGCAGCATGTAGTGAAGAATGAAGAAATTTAGATTAAATATTTTTTCCCGTCTGCTGCTGATACTGCGAACTGCAGTGGCCATGACTGGGACGGGACATCTGAATGCCACTCGCTCGTGCTTCCTTCCGTTCGTCCGTCCGTCAGTTGTGACAATTTCCGGAGTTCGCTGTTTCCGTTTGGCCGCCTATCCTCTCTCACCTGTTGTCGTTGCTTCACAATAACCTCTGTCGACTCTTTGGGGAAACTCGTGCGTTATGTAAAGTTACTATTAATCGACATGGTGACTGTTGTACCTTTGTCATTATTTTAATTCTTTTGGGATATTTGGTGCCCCTCCTGAATCAATATTTCCAGGTACAGAGTGCATTTGTATATTTGTAACATTCAGAAAATTTTTCCCATAATACTGAAAGCTTTATACTTATATTTTTCTATGCCCTATCCTCAAATGCGTAACCGGTTCGCCGCCGGTTTCCATCTGGACGTTCTCCTCCGTTGGGCTAGTCGCGCGTTTATCTTCAGCGAAGCGTAAGGGAGGTCTGTCGTAAAGTTGTGTAATCCTCTCAAATTTCTTACCGCTCTGCCTCCTACTCGTTTCACTTTTCTTCACTTTTTAGTCTTTATTATTAGTACTTTTTCTCAAAGAGTGTTCATCAGGGTAGACGCCCGTTTACTCTCTGCTCTTTTCTTCATTTTCTTAAACCAGTTTAGCGTCGGAGATTCTCCGGATTAATGCAGTTGACTGCGGACGATCCCGTCTTGACGCTGCGAAAACCACAGGACTGTCGTCGGATATTCTCCTCCTATTAAGATAAAACCTTCCTTAGAAGTTGATACGTTGTTAATTCACTGAGAAGAATTAAGTCGTGAAGGGGAGGAGGGGGTGCGAACTCATCTCATCAAAATCGCAAGCCATTTCATTGGTATGTTGTGTTTGTTCTTTGATAGTAAATAAATCCACCGTGTTTCTCAATTCCATTGGTATTGATTAGCATGATATGTGTCAATGTGTACTGTTCTTATTATATTAATAATTTGTATTTAGAATAGAAACTGGCCTTTGAGATGATTGTGATTCGTATCATTAACTGATTCATGTGTTTCATAAATTACGCTTCTCTGGGTTTCTGTGTTACTTACTTTCTGTGTTCTCCTTGTTTTAGGTAAGTGCGGGGCGCATCGAGTTTTTACACCGGCGTGAATGTAGCATCAGTAGAGGTAACGTACTGCTATATGATTTAAATTATTCAATAAAATAGATGGATGATTTATTTTGAGATGTGAAAAACGCGATTGCATTCAAGCAGACATTCGATGTGTGTACTTTGGTAGATCACACGGCTCTTCAGTGCCCGTGATCAGAAGCGAAATATATCTATCGTTATTCAAAAAGGGTTATTATACGCAGGCCTTTCTCATTCATTACTAACCTATTCACGGGCAGTGCACACGAGACATTCAATACCGTGCTCTCGGTGGAGTGAAAAGCTATTCACGCAAGCAGCCGTTTGACCGGGCTGCCAAGGGAGCGAGACGCGCTGCCAGCGCCGCGCCCGAGTCGAGATTCGCGCGGCGTCCGCGGCGGACGCCACCCACCCACTCGCATGCCGCACGCGTCCCTCGCCTCGCCTCGCGAGCGCGGATTCCCCGCCGCCGCGGCAGATGGCTCCTCCGCTCGCCTGTTTCCAGGCTTTTCAAACGGGTTGACAGTTTGATTACGCGATCAAAAAAGTCTCGCGCTCGCCGCGTTGAAGCGTCGTCGCCGTCGAAGGCGACAGCGGTGGCGCATGTGCCGCGCGGGCGCTCCCAGCGGGCGACCACGTGCCGCCTGCACCGCGGGCGCTGCTGCGGCCCGTGCCAGGATTCGGGTCGGTTTGTAACAATGCTCGAGGCTATTGTTTAAGAAACGGATTTGAATTGCTCCGAGGAATCGTGTAGACAAACGCGAAGAATCTCTTTATTTCGAACGTAAAACTTCTACTGTTGTTGGTTGTCTCTACCAGGGTAATTCGGGCTGAAAGTGAAATTGACTGTTTCTAGAATGACCTGCTAGCTGTGAGCTCATCCGACGTGTTTTAAGACACTATTTGGTATTATTTCACCTATTAATAATTACAGCTTCAATGTAAAATATTGAGTTTTACTCAGCGCGGTGTATTAGTTGTAATTAATACAGACACATATTGGTAAAATAAGTGTTGTGTCCAACAGTAAATTAATTTTATGAGTATTTAAAATTTTAAAAGTGAACAGTTCAGAGGGGTTTAGAAGTGAGTCGCGCCGGCACAACAAAATCGCGTAATTTATACGTAATGTTTTAATTTGCTTTTCCCAACTTCCCATGCATATTAAAGTCTTCATCCAGACGTAATGAGATGAATGTTCACATGCATCCACAGAAAATGTTGAAACCGCTGAGAGAAAGGACAAGTTCATTCCAAAAAAGATTTCAACGACCGCGAATTTTTTTCCCCTTGCGACAGCGCGCGACATCTCGCCCGGAGGCGACCGAGAGTTTGCGCAGGCCCTGAACTCTGCGCGTCTCGGCTGAACGCGGGCTCGACAATCTGCGCGCTGTTTTGCTCGCGCGTTTTTTGCCTCTTTTGCGAAGTCGGTCGCGGACGCGCCGCCGGCGCACAGTGGACGGGAATCCTAGCGAAAATGCCTCGTTTTTGTGTGTGTTCGCCCACGAAGAAGAATTTAATTGTGAATTATAACTTTCGCGATGTGTTGTAGCGATTCTGGTTTACTCAAGGGGCTTCAAAAGCATAACCAGACTCCTTTTTTCATTTTTTAAATTTATTTTGTATAAAAACGTTCATTGATCAACAAATGAATGTTCAAAATTCTGAGATTTGGCTTATTGTAGGCAATGTTTTTGGACTCGATATGGTGCAACCCCTTGTGTTGTGTTTGTTGCCTTTTTGCGTTAGACGCTGGCTTGCGGGTTGCGTATTTTCTTCTACTTGATCTTCGTCGTCTTCATCATCAATGATTAGACTCTTAAGCATGTTGCGAAGAGAACTGACGAAATTCCGTGTTAGCCATTAGTTTCTAGAAATAAACACTGCGTGACAGGGCAGACCTGTCCTCACAACGCTATCTGACCGCGAACTTGGCAGTGGTTTGAGCAGAACGTCCTATTAATACATTGCGTCTTTTAGACTTGAGGTTCTGAGGTACATTGGTCGAACTGGTTTATTTTGCTCTTTATTTCAGTGCTCGCAAATTCGACGCACAAAATATTCGGTGTTCTTTGATATTGAATTTCACCAGGATAATCTCTTTGTAATTAAATACGTTTTCAATACATTACCGTAGAAACTGTGATATCGATATTGCTATTATATTGCAGATTATATGTCTTCACGCCTTGTGGAGAGTAAAGTATCAACTGAATTGGGAAGGGAGGCTCGTGGCATAATGGCTAACACATACTCTTTCCACGGCTTGAACCTGAGCTCGATCTCCAGTCAATCCAGACGGAATGTACTGAGGACGAAACGAGTTATTAGATTCTATCTTTTCTCTACATCTTATGTCATCCTTTCTCCATCATTTACGTCATCATTATCGCTATAATTTACTCATTAGAACATTCATGGGCCTTAGATGACCTTAGTAGTTGAAGGGTCCCTGCGCCTAAATAAATAAATCTACTGAATTATCCTTTGTTTAAAAACACGCAACGGAACAAGTGTGTTCATGTGTGAATGTAGTTTCGGGGCTGAGTACTTTTTAATGCGCTGCAACGTTTTCGTGACAACCGCCCCACTGCGCGGCGTCTGCGAGCCCTGCGTTGCCGTCATCGCCCGTAAATCGCGGACGCGCTCCGTCGGGACCCGACCGCCGCGGCCTTGGGGCTTTGACCTTTGCGGTGCATCTCCTCTGAACGAGTGGGTGGTTGGGTTTTTTAAGAGGGTCGTTAGCTCTAGAATTCAATACGACTTCAAAATGCAAAGTGAATGCTAGTGGATCATTCGCTAAGTAGCGGGTTTCGTTGAATGTGATTAGTTTCTTAATTCTACTCATACAAAGGGCGAATTTACTTCATTTTTTAGAGGAAGTAGTGCACTAAACAAAATGGTTTCCGCTACGCGTGAATTGCGAAATTTGTTTTATCTACTTTTTCCAAGAACGAATTGTCTGATATGAAAAGTATAATTCACTGCAGTATAATCAATCTCAAGCCAGCGGAACAAACTACTTCGATTGTAACGATTTAACAAGCATGCGATTCACTTTATCTCCTCTCTGCCATTCGTGATTTGGTGTGCAATTCTGGGTAGGAATGAGAGTTTTCATAAGGTCTCAAACCCAAGTGTGATGGGTAAGTCGGTCGTTGCACCTACGGCTGTCCACGCTTCCCGAGGTGCCGCGACCTAACCAAACAGCATCCCCCTTCGCCCCCTCGCCCCGCTCTCTCCTCCCTTTTCCTTTTCTCGCGAGTGCGATGTTTGTCGAGCTTCTGCCTGTCACGAACCAGCGCGTGTTGTCATGGGTTTTGTCACCGCACAAAAGCTTTTATGTACACAGTGAATACGCGGGAAAGTCACTTCGCGTTCCTCGCGACGTCCGTGCCCGAATGCGATGTAGAGAACAGGAAACGCAGTCCAAAATAAGTTGAAAGTACAGTACCGGGCATCAAAAACTGCCTTATCAGGTTGTCGCTTACACTTGTTAACTTAAGAACCGACCATCATCGTTGATGCTACCCTGCAAAGGGTATGGCATGAGAGGTGTGGTGAGGATACGGAAATGGTTGAAGGATGTCTGCTGTATAATCACGCCCCACACACACAATTCAAAGAAATATTAGACCATCAGATAGTATGTAATCTTGTTTATTGGTATCACCTATTGTGAGTTACATTCCTATTGTCTTAAAGATGTGTGGCATATTTCCTGCCTCAGTCAAATTGTTGTGTGCATTAAATAATTGATAGTGATTAAAATAAATCTAATTGAAATACCTGACAATTTTTAGTTTTTTATTAGTAATAAAATCAATTGTATTCCTACCCAGAGTTTGTGAAAAACCCTTGCAGGTGTATATTTTGTGGTCTGGGGGCGTTAGTTCTGAAAATAATATTTTCTTAGCCATTTGTAGATACTAGAAAATTCCACTTTAAAAATCATGTGTATCGTTGGATCTACGTGACGGGAATATTTGTTCAAAAAAATTCCTGCCTTCATATTGCACCGTTCCAAGATTGAGAGAGCAGTCAATCCTGGCAAGCGACCCACGTAATCAAACGTCTTCGTCTGAGACGCTCCGTATCAGTTCCAGTAACCATAAATCACTCGCTTCTTATTTACGAGTGCTCGGAGCAAATGGATGCCCGGCGCGCGCGGCCGTTGCAGGTGTCGTGCGGGCGGAGCGGAGGACGGCGCCTTTCGTTCCACCATCAGCCGCGTCCGTCTCTCTACCTCCGCAACTACGCGCCGCGTCAGGGAACGTTTCCCGCTCTCAGAGGCGCTCTGGGCGGAGGCTACATCCTTTCGACGTGGGTCGGTTCAAGGTCTTGGAGAAACAAGACGTAAAAATTAATCAAGTTGCTTGATAATGTAAGAGGTTCCTCCAGGTGGTACTTATTTGTACCACTGGCGGAGTATGGTCGGAGATTAAAGTATAATTATTGAGAAACTACGTTTTTGAACGTCTTTTCGGATTTTAGTGTTGAAAAAGTTGGCAAAAAAATGAGTTGGCGTAAATGGATCTCTGCTTCGACACCCGAGTAAGTTCATTTGTATATGAACTAGGATGTTCGAGAGACATTGCTTGAACTTGGTTCTCTCATTATAGGCGTATTGAAGTTTGCATAGTCATGTTCGTTCGTATTGGGTACATGACCGGGCAACTATCCTTTTTACTTCGTTTGCCGCTCGGTTCATGCTACACTCTGTCGGAACTTATTCTGCGGCGAGGTCACTATGTGGAATTCTAGCTCCATTATGTACAAAGTCGCATAGGGTGTCGGTAATTTTGCTTTCCATTGTGTCCTGAGCTCTTTTCGGAACCTTCTGTATACAAATGTACCGTTTGTGAAGCTGCATTCTGTAATGTTTTTATATCAGGGGTTTCACAAGTATACAGGATGAGTCATTCCGGGTGACAAAAAACCCACAGCGTGTTCCTGATATAAGCAACAAATAATTCCTTTGTCGTTTTGGCCTCGAAGAACAGATTCCCGTAGAACATTTTTTTGTCATTTTCCAATATCGATGCCGCTTGGATGTCGCCGGAACTTCGTGCGTATTTCACATGTTGGTGTAGACACGAGAGGGTATTTGAAAATAGCGAGTGCATTGCAGTTCTGTCGGTCAGCTGGCGAAGTCGAGCGCGATCGCAGGGACGTGCATGATACAGGACTGTCCTAAGATGCACCCCAATTCCATCAATTCACAGATTGCTCTCGTCGTTTATATAAAATTCTAGCTTTATTTTCTTCGGCATTACATTGAAATATCCTCAGCGCTCATTTAAAGCTCAACATTCTGGTCGTTTTAAAAGAAAAGAAATTGTCTAGAAACTACTGTTCAGTGACGAATAGCTTCCCCGCAAATGACATAAACATTTCTCAACATCTAATTGAGAGGACGGTTGTGTTTTTTTTCTCACCTGAAATGAGCCACTCTGTATGTATGCGTTATCTTTTCTTTTCATTCCTGGGGCCACTCGGAGGCCTGGTGGTGCGTCTCCAGCCGGGCGCGCTCTCTCTGACGACGCGATGCGACGCGTGACGCGGGCGCCTCCCGCATAGGTCAGGGCGCGCTGCGGGCGCGACTGAAACGACAAGCGGAGATAGCGCCCACCTCCCCGCTGCGCCGGAGTTATTCCTGCTCTCGCCCCGCCAGATACACGCGAGTGACAGGCTGTGACGGAGCAGATGCGCCATGCGGGCCGGCGCCGCTGCACCTGGATGCCTTGTCACGTTCGGGACGAGGGGTTGTCACTGCAGTCAGTTACGCGAGGGTATCAGGTTTCAGAGGAGGAGAGGCTTAATTGTATTCTGAGGATTTCTTGACGTCTTTGCATATCCAAAGATGATATTTTAATCTATTGCTCGTTTATTTACATATTCTCGTAAAATGAAATTGTGGTTTGACAGTACTTTTCTGGCAACGTTTCCTAATAGTTTCATCTTTGGAAAATCGACACTCCAACCTATACTAAGTAGTATTGTGTTGGTGTCTAACTAGTATTTGAGCTTTCTGGCTAGTTTTTGTTATTTACGATTCACTCTCATTTAATTTTCGCATTCATTTCACTTTAGCTTTTATTATCTTCAATTCTTATTAATTTCGTGTATTTTGTTAGGTGTCATTCCCAAGGTAAGATCGATGCCTTCAAGTTTTATCATCTGCATAGTGCATGATTGAATTCAGTGAATTGCCGATTCTACTACTACTGCTAATAATTCTCTACTTCTGATGATGATGATGATGATGATGATTATGATGATGATGATGATGATAATAATAATAATAATTACAACGTAAGTCGTAAACTACTATAACTTTGTAAACGCCGACTGGTTTCCGATCACTGCGTCATATTTTCCTTTAACCTAGATATTTACGTACATTCATTCCCTCTTCCTCTCGCCGTCCCGCTTCGATCTCCGTTCCCGCACGTGTGTCTCACCCTGGAGCCACACGACACCTCTCCCCGACACTCTCACCTCGTCATCCCGGCCGGCGTGTGTATTTCCACAGCGCTCGCCGGCCGCCCTTGTCCTTGGCGCTGGGGGCGGCGCGGTGTTTGTGCTGCGCGCTGGGAGCGGTGCGGACGCGCGCGGTCATTGTCCGCGGCGCGTGTTGATCGTGTGCGCCGGCGCTGTCTCATCAGGCGGCGGCGCCTTATTTGCGTTCGCCCGCCGCCGGCCGCCGCGCTGCGATGGTTGGCCCTGCCGCCCGTGCGCGCCCGTGCCACCTAATGACGGGGCCCGCCCGCGGAAGCGCGCTCTGCAATTGCGCCGCGCCCCGCCGACCCCGCCGACCTTCGTGTGCGCACGGCGCCCAAATTGCGTTTTCTGACGACGCGCTCTACACACACACACACACACACACACACACACACACACACACACACACACACACACACTCCATGGAAAACTGTGTGGTGACGACTGGGTTGTATTGTTGGCGTCTGCGTGTGTAAAGCTGCATGTGGATCTTCTTCGTTCTTGGCAATAGTGTATTTTGTGTTAGGTTGAAAGTACGTAATTGGGATAGTCAATGAGAATGTTGGTTTTCTTTACTCAGAACACTTGTCGTATTGTGTTTGTTTGCCGATTGATTAAATAAACTTACTACATTATTCAACAGATCAGTTTGTGATTTGAGATGAGAAATTAAATTTTCATTCTTTACACATTATTTTTATATAAATAAACACTGTCATTACAGTTAAGTTATACAATAAAGAATAATGCACCGAAGTAAAATGGAAGAAATGGATTGTTATGAAAGACGTTCGAAACGTATAGAACTAGTGAGGCAGATGTTAGAACTTTCAGATCATGTAGTAGTTTATTCTTCAAAGCAATCCATTTCGTGCTTCACGTTATCTCGTTCCTGTTAATTACTTTCCCATTCATCTCTACCCTTATTATAACATTTTGCCCTTGCATCACGAATCGCAGGTCCTGCAAGCAGACGCACGTGGGTCGCAGCGCCAGAAAACGCGCCCCGTGAGTTGCATCTCGCCGGTCGCCTGTCCACGACCGCGCCGGGGCGGGCGGCGCACGTGGCGGTTCTTTACGTAATAATCCCGCGCGCGCTTATCTCTCCCGCGAGGGCCTCCCGCGCTGCCTGGCGCCGCTCCCGGCGTGGGTGGCCGCTGTCTCGGTCCTTCCAGTCCCCGCTTTTTCAGTCTCTCAATTTTTTTTAATCCGCCCCCGCGCTCGGAGACGCGCTGGGCCGCGCGCTGCGTTAAATGCCCGAGATAATGTGTAATTATGTTTGGCTTGCTTGATATTAGAGTAATTGCTTTCTTTACGGCGCGTTCGCAGCGCAGGCTCGCCCCCGCGCCCGCGCGGCGGGGCGCCTGTAAAAACAACCGCAGTAGCAGAAGCGGCGGCGGAGGCAACCGACGCCTGTGTGCGTCTGGCGCGTCGGACGGACGCGCGCCCCACGCGGTTGAGACACTCTGCTGTCGATTCCGAGGAGTTGGAACTGTATGCGGCGCCAACCTCCGAATGCGTGTCTGAAGAGACTGGATTCGTAACTTCTGCCAGTTGTTAATATTTTTTATGAAGGGTGTGTGTGTTATTCCAGTCTGTGTAATGAATTTGTAAAATATAACGTATGGCCCCGAAGTTTGCTACTTTTGTTTACTTTATTCTGTAACCTTCTGATGAAGTTAATATGATGAATGTGTTGCGTTAATCCTGGTTATTATATCTTGGTTCTCTATGAGTAGCTCGGTGATTTCATGTACGATAATTGGCGACCGTTTAGTTACGAATCATTTGACATTGTTTGCAGTCGTTATTGTCAAATGACTATAGACATCGTGTGATGATAGTGCTCTCTCGTTCTGTTTAGCGATATATCAGTGAGTTCAGTGTTATCCTAACTTGTTGGAATTATCTCGCATTGTTATGTCTATTGAACACATGCTTATGACACCGCGAAGGACACATGTGACGAGTCATGTTCCGAAAAAAGTAATAAATTAGTTCGTTTGCATTCTTGGCACGTAGATATATGAATATAGAACGGGCGCGAACATTCGTGAATTGATATACATCATCCGTCTGACGTACCTATATAAAATAACACTTTTTAACATACTAAGCAATATAGTATCTGCTTCCGCGAGTCGTATTATAAGGAAGAGTTTCCTGTTAATATAAGTATTATTTGCAAACACCCTTGGTTCACATAACGTGGTATTCATTGCAACTAGTCAGGAAGAGGGAAAATCGTGTTCCTTTTTATATCTTCCTGGTACACGTATGTATCAGGAAGATATTCAAAAGAATGGGAGTCAACGTGTGTCTCTGTTTGCTTGTCCCTTGTGAGTAAAACGCAGGTTGGCAGCGGGGAAACTACATTCTAGGAATAGTATTTTCATGCGAACATTTTCTTTTGAAAAATGTGCCCTTTCCGTCGTGCTCGTGCAGCCAAGCGAAATTTTTATTCTCTTTATTTGACCGGCGATAATTGCGGCACGTAAGCTAATCCGAAGCGCCCGAAATTTTAGAGGACGAGTGTGGGCAGCTCGAAGCCATTTTTGTGTTGGGATGACGTCCATGCGTGGTATGTGTGACTTAGAAACCGGTTATTTGACATAGTGTAAGAGCGCACAAGCATTTAATTCAATTCAGTAATTTAATTGACGGATATTTCATTGATGTAGGTCGTTGAATGCATGTTATTAGGAAGTAAACGATTATCATCAAGAATTAGAATGAAATGCCTCTTTCTGCCAATAATTTAGATGATCAAAAGAAATCGAAATACAAGTATTTGCTGTACAGCATTAGTTCGAGTTGTAGTAGAAGCAGCATTGGTTGGAATGTTTACGTTCCCTGTTATGACCCGGCGTTGTCCAAACCGACTGACGGAACACAGTCGTGGGTTTGACTGAGTTGGTTTGGTGATTACATGCCGCTGACGTTGATCTATGACTCAGTAGTGAGTCAGCCTCACGAGACGATAGCCTGCACAAATGCGTATCAAGTTGTGGTTGGAACTACTTACCGCGTGTTGAATGCAAATTTGGAGACCCTGGTGACTCTCAACTGAAATGAAATGCATGCAGAGCGTATGAGATAGAACTCGGTGAATATTCATGGTACGTTTTGCGGATCTTAAGTTTGTGGCAAACTTTCAATCTAACTAGAATATTTGGCATCTGTGTAAAGTCTAAAGTACGGTTTCGGTGATATAAATCGTTTGATTTAAATCACCTATTTAAATTAATTTACTTTTTAAATCACTGATTTAAATCATTTTAACAAGTTATCTATTCTGTGTTTCTTTGAAAGAATTAAGAAGTATGAAACCTATTCAAAAATTTAGAAAGCGTCCCGGACTGTTAACAGAGCGCTGGAGACTTCATCTCCGGTTTCTATTTAGGGACTCAGAAGGAGAATACCAGTGTTTGGCTTCATCTAAATATCCCTGCAGCTAGTAATAACAACTTAGTAAAATATAAATAATAGTTTTTGTATTTTTTAATTAATAAAGACAACCACGGTCGAATATTTTTTTTACCCAGCGATTCCTGATTATCTTTAGAAAACCAGTAAGAACAAGAAATTGAAGTATTCCAATATTCGTACATGTTTTAAAAATAACTGTGGAAGTAAGTGTATCGTAAAACATGTTTTGGGAATAAAAAGATACCTGTTATGTAAAATAAACAGTGATGATTAAAACGGATCATGATTTAAGACACATTATGTAATGGATTTAAATAAAAATCGGATTCTTTTATCATGATTTTTAGAAACCATAGTCGTAATCCCTAATAGTATTTAATAATCTTTGAACTATTACGTAACATAGATCATATGCAATAATCACTTCTTTTTTTCTCAATTCCTCGCGCCTTGAAGTTTCTCTTGACACCTACTAGGAAACTAATAAATTAGATGAAATTTTCTTTCCATTTAATATCGTTATGTTACTTCTGGGGTGCGGTTGACCGTCGTTAAATTAAGAGTGATTATCTCTTTTTTTATTTTAAGGTTTGATCTCTTCTTGCAACATTGTCAGGAAAACGTTATATGTGAAGCACCGTAGCAGACAAGCCAGTACAAAGTAGTTATTCCCACACATGGTTGGCACACCAACGACCCCAAATGACCCAACGACGAAACTGGTAGAGAACACTACAGGCAAACGGCTGGTCTCGTTGGCGAGTCGTATTTCAGAGAAACGGTCGCGGTGGCGTCGGTAAAAGCGCATTTCCCCATGTGGCAATCCACTCCCCTGCTCCGGTGCTCAGACGCGCGTTCCTCCGCCCTCTCGTTCCCGCTGCCAACTCTCCCAGCCCTTCACCATCCTCACCCTCGCCCTCACCGCCACCGTCACCTCCGCTACACCAGCCCTGCGGCCCACACCCCCTACTACCAAGCCCCCGCCACCGTCACCACTGCAGACCCCGTTGCCGCTACCGATCCACGCACACTTGCACCCGCCTTTGCGCGCGAACCCCTCGCCCCCGCTAAGGCTCCACTCTAATCCGCTTAATGCGCGTTTTTACTCCAGCGAAACTTCATTTTTCCTTCGCGGGCCACCCTGCCCGCGGCCGCCGCCCGCCCGCCCACCCTCGCCTCCGCCTCAGCCGCGGACGCCGCCCACGCCTCCGCCGGGGGTGGAATTAACCGGACGAGGCTTATCCATTAAATCCCCTTTTCATACCCTCTTGATTGTATAATCAAATAAAGTCCAGCCAGCGGGCTCGCGGGTCCTCGCTCCCTGTAAAGCGTTTACATGTAGTAGCCGCTCGCCCACCTCCCGCCCGTATACAAGCGCGCGCTTATATACACGTCCAGTTAAACTCGTATAATATAAAACCATATTAATTTGAGCCTCGTACGAAAGCACGCAAATTCGCGAGGAACGTGCGTTAATTCGGCCTTGAGAGGGTTTCCGCTTCGCTTGGCACCTCGGCAGCGGGTAAGATGAAGTAGAAGTAGAGGACCTCGGCGGTGAGGGGTGGCTCTGTAATGTCCACCCTTCCTCCTTCCTCTTAGACACGCTCTGCAAACATTCCCTCAGGATGTGGGGGTTTCCATCCGCCTGTTTCGTATTCCTTTACCTTTGCCGGTGTTCTTCTTTGAGTTTTCGTTTTCCCGTCCTGCCTAAAACTCCGCCATCACCATTCCGTGCTTCATGCAGTTTGTTCAGACGCCGTCTCCATTCTTTGTCCCTACCAACTCACTGCCTTTTCCGCGTCCAGATCTCCCTCCTGCCCTCCCCCTCCTCCCGCAGTCGACACTGCGCAGCCCTTGCTCTTACCCTCTCCCTCCCTAGTATCTCCCGCCGTTGTCGTTCCAGCAACCATTCCGTTGTGCACCTCCCCCCTGTGGATCCTGGGGCTCTCCAGTTCGTCGCCGGCGCTTGCCAGAGCGTCTGTTGTCCCCAAGCTATCCTCTTCCGTTGTCCTCCTCTCCTTTCGTGCGCCGGGCCGCTCCGCCGCGTTTCCAAGAGCGCAACTGCTCTGCCATTTGGCTGAACGCGCAGGTCAGTGGCGCGCGCTCCGCGGCCAGAGCAGCGGACGGGGAGAGCCGCACGGCAGGCAAGAAAATAAAAACTCGCCTCTCGGTGGGGACAATAGGCGAATGACGCATATAGCGGGGGCGCCTCCTCACACCCCTACCTCACCCGCCCCACTCCACCCCACCTCACTCCGTCCCCGCCCGTCCTTCCCCGTCCCGCTGTTGCGCGGGCTCCCCCACACCACCGGCTCGCTCTCGCTTCCTCTCACGTCGTGAAGTGTATCTCGCTGCAGCCGCGGTTTCGGAAAATGGAACGCTCGCTGTGTGTATATATTGTCCTGGACGTAATGAAAAGAGTGGCTGCGGCGCACATTTAGCTGGGAGAGCACGTCTTTCTGTGAATTGCCTCCGACGTCAGAGCCGCGCGGGGCGCAGTCGGGAAAAGGCGCGGGCGAGGGGAAGGGGTGGTTGAATGGTCGAATGGCAGGGCGAGGGGCAATCGGGGATACGGGACGAGGAGCAGAAGAAAACGGGAAAGAGCTGGCGGGTGAAGATTCTCAGTGTTTGCTGGGACAGACGATGTTCAGAATGGATGGTATAGGACGATGAACGATAACATAAATACCTGCATTCGGCCCTTAGGAATCTGGTGAAACGTAATTTTCGTATTGCATTACAGTACGGTTGAAATGGACCCATACTAAAGTCTATTTTCAATTGTTTAGAGTATATTGTCAAGCTACTTGTACACGTCACTTAAAGTGATTGGTTTTGGACGTAAAGTTGCAAGCAAATCAATTCTCATTTCTTACACTTCTGTTTCGTTGAACTCTCTTCTTGTTTTGGGGTGAGGCAGACCAGTGATCAAGCGAACAAAGTATCGAATCAGCGATTCGGGGGAGGGGGAGTTGGCTTTCAGACGAATAAGCGGAGGTTCGGGCTCTGGGAGCGTGAGCGATCGGAGGCGCGCGCGATATTTCATAAGCCGCTGCTGCGCCGGGAGGCCGGGACGCCTTCGGTGGGACTATCCAGACGAGCGCCTCGCCCGGCGGTCCGGGGGCCTGCGAGTCGTCCTCGCGCTGTAACTACGCTCCTCCATATACACGGCGCCGCTTTTTTTTTCTCCCGAGACTACCCAGACGATGATGAATAAATAAAGGAAACCGACGCCTTACTGCGACCGGCTAAAAGGTTTTTGCGGCGTTTTGCTTCTGATCTCCCTCTGCGTTCGGGAGCGACTCGCTTGACTCTTTGGCTGTAACTGTTTCTCTAGTATCGCGCGTTTTGCAGAGGATGAAAACACGTGGGAGTTGAAACGACCTGTGCTCGTGGCATACGAGATACAGTGTGTAAAGTAGTAAATCGTCCGTAATTAATTTTAACCCTTTTACAACTAAACTAACATACATCACGTATGAGCGGAGGATACCTGATATTTCAAAAGCGGGCTTTTGCATCTGCGTTTTCCGATCGTTCCATTTGGCTTCCCGTCTGTCAGCAGCACTTGCTCTATTTTTGCGGCCCCCTCTTCCGCACCACCACCAACGAGGCCGTCGTCGATGCCGCCACCGCACGCGGCGTAATCTCGCGCAAATTTGTCATCAACAAGAACACGGCCGCCCACCCACGCGGGCGGGTTGACGCGGCACGGCGCCCGCATTTCCCGGCGGCTACTCTGATTAAAAGTGCGCTTTTTCTCTGTCGATTTGCACACAAGGCCATTTGCGCGCCACGCGAAGCGACGCGACGCGGCGGCGCGCACCTGCACCGGGTGCCGTCATGGCCCCGCCCCGGCGGCCCGGTTGCTGCTGGCCGTGGTGTTCGCCCGCGGGCGTTTACGCCTACCGCCGCCACCTTCACCTCGACCTGCCGTTTCATCGCCTGCGCCGTCTTGGTCTTCACCTCCAACCGTCGCGGAGCGCCCTTTCTTTTACGGTTCTAACAAGTCGAGCTGCGTTACTTTGTAAGATTATGTTTTCACTGTTGCATTTTTAATCTCGTATCTTGCAGCCATCTCACGTTGGAAACTACTGACTCGTCTTGACGCCTCTCAGCTTTCGCGGTAGTGAAACAAGTGTGAGTTAGTATGGCTCGTTTGTTCTCGATATCGTTTTCTTTTTGTAGGTTTTACCGCGAGTAACATACATTTCACCATGAATTTACGTTGTGTCGAGAAGTTTCTCCTTTTTTTTCTGACGTCAACATTTTTTATTGTTAGAACTTGGTGTTAATTTGCATCGGTTCCAACGTCGCAATCCACCTCACATCCTGCTGTACTTGCTTATATCCCCCAATAGATGCAGCAACGGTTGGGCATTCGCCTGGTTTTGGAGTGGCCTGTACGCTTGTGCTGGCGGCCGGGCCAGCAATGCCTGGCTGGCAGGCAGGCCTTCGCGGCGACCGCAGCTTCAGCGCAGAGCGGCGCTGCGTGGCGCGCGCTCCGGCCGCCGGGGACGCGTCGCGTGCTGGCGCGGCCGGCTGGATGCCAGGGATGATCGCCTGTTTATCGATGTCGAGGACGCGCGCGGGCGCGGGGGCGGCAGCGGCGGCGGCGAGTGTACGAGCGAGCGAAGGGCGCGGGCGCATCATTCCGCGCGGCCGGTTTCCAATTACCGCGCTGCGAACGCGCCGCCCCGCTCCCCCCGCTGCCCGTCCCCGCAGTCGTCCGTCGCCCGCTGCCGCCGCCATGCCGCCCGCCCGCCAGGCAGGCAGACTGGGCGGCGCGTAAACACAGCGCGTTTTTTAATTGAACCCCGCGAATAAATACCAACGCCGCCCCGCCCATCCTCGCCCCGTCCCGCTCCGCCCGCGTGCCCACGCCGCGGGTGACAATAATCCCGGTTGGCGGCGGCGCGAGGGACGGGAAGATGGGAAGCGCGCGCCGCGCCGCGGGCGATCGCGGGGGTGGGGGGCGGAGAGGAAACGAGGGAGGAAGTGGCGCCATGTGGGAAGTGCAGAGCTGCCTCGTTGTGATCGCTGGGAAGGGTTAGGCGTGAGAGGTGAAGTTGCACGAGCGTGGAGTTTGTGTGCCTCTGAATGGAGTGGAGAGGATGGTACGATAATAATCGATTATCTCCTGGCATGAGGTCGACTGCGTGACTTTTGCTTCCGGGTTTACCCAATGTGTTTTGCTATCTGGTTTCCCCATCATTCCACATCGTGGGTTATGCACCGAACCCCATAACTACAAAAACGAAAAACATAAATAAATAGTACTTGTGTTCTTATGAGAATTAATGATCGAGAAATGAAAACCATTCCTGATGTCGGGGGAACATAAACCGAAAATTACTTTTTGGGGTGATTCTGGCATGTTTCAAATAATAATAATAATAATAATAATAATAATAATAATAATAATAATAATAATAATAATAATAAAATGATGTGCTCGACTATAGTCCTGTGCCACATTTTCCACAAAAAAAGATTTTACTACTAATACACTCGTCGTATTGATTACTACATTTTGTGCCAGAATTATAGTGCTGTTCTAACAATTGACACTGTACTAAGAGAAAATTCTTCTTGACATTGTGACAAGGAATAGGGGATTGAAACCAATACTTCTTATTTCTCAGAATGAATTTGATAGGGGACATAGAAACCAAGCTCTTCAAATTAATACCTGCAATCGGGTTTTATTTCTTCAAGGAGTGTCTTTTCCTTAATAGTAATCAAGTTCAAACTTCGGCTGAGGTTTATTCGTAATTTTGGTGACGAATGCTCGCAGCTGCAACCGCAGACGTTTAACTCGCAGCGCCGCCTCACGCATGGAGAGCTGCTTACCATTTCTGCTTTCGTAGAAGACGCCGCTGTCAGCCGCCATGTGGCGTTACACGCGTGGGCGTATATCCCCGAGGCGAAAGTGAGAGTGACACGGGTTGCCATGTCTCGTGGTTAACGCCCCCTTTTCTGTGTGGCTTATCCCGAATGCTTATGCTCCACTGTGAGGCTTCCACTCTTGATTTTCGTCGTTTATCCTGCCGCGTGAAAGTGACAGTCTGTTTTCGAGAACACTGTTTCTGAAGTTCAACTTTTCAGCGAGGAATATCATTAACCAGTATTTCATCTCGTTTTTGGTTTTCGCGTATAATATGAAAAAAGACCTAGTCTTATTATTAAATTCAAAACATGGCGTATGCGTAAGTGGCCCCAAAAGGGAATTATTAGTGATTGCTTGTAACTTGTCACGAAGATTTTTTTAGACTCGTAATCTTTGCTCACATATTGGAAAGCATTATGTAGTAAAACACTCTGTACCAGGAATGGCTAAGATAATAACAGATTTTGATTCCAAAGTGTCAATTCAGGTATTAAATAGTGACATCGATGGCTTCACATCTTCTTATCAAATGATTCTGCTCATCAATCACGTATTGGACCAGTGTGACGCGAGTATTGTATCAAGGACTCCCCAGTTTTAAAAAAATGAGAGCCATTGTTTTATATTAACGTGTCGGTCGTAGACTGAACATTCTCTGAGTATGTGTTATTTCTTTGGCAGTAGCTCGCGGTCGAACGAGTGGCAAATGAATCGTGCGGCTCCTAGACGCGCCGCGGCAGCCGGATGCGCGAACGCGTTTTCGTGGGCGGAGGACGGTCCACTTCTTGTCCCAGTGTTCTAGGAACAACGACGGGGGCGTGTCGGTGCGGGGCGGGGCGGGCGCGTCGCCGCCGTCATTTCCCACAGAGGCGCGCGCGCGTGTGGTCGTCGGGTGGGCGGCCACGCCGGCGCTCACATGTGGCGGCGCAGCGGGCGCGCTCGTGTCTGCCTTGTCAGCGGCTCGTCCTTACTTGTCGAATCTCGCCGTTTTTATTCGGAGCCATGACAACATGAGATCATACAGCGGAGTTCTTCAGAGTCAGCACATTGTTGGGGTTAATGGAGGCGTGGAAGTGGGAAAAGTGCTTGAAAATGGACGAACATGTGTTCTCTTTGTTTAATTTCATCGCTGTTAGTTCCGTGATTACATGCGGGAGTTTCTGTTGACGCGATTCTGTGTTCGGTCACACGTAGAAGTAATCAATTTTCTTTGCGACCCACTTTCGTTGCAAAAGCAAATGTACTGTCTAATTTTGTAGGAAATACATTCTGTTTACGATAAGCATTACAGTTGATGGGATCTCGTGGTCCCGTGTAAATGTTGCCTAAATTGAAATTTCTGCTTAATAAGCTTATGCGCATACTTGAGTGTTGTACCCAATTAAAGAATCGCAGATTGATAATTTTCATTGTAATTGCTGAAGTTAGTTTACGCCTTTGCTTAATGAAAAATTAGAGGCGTTGGCTAACATTATTATTTATTGTAAGAGCAGCTTTCGATAGTAAGACAACGCCTCCTAAGTATTTTACTTATCGCCAACAACACGTCACCAATAAAGTAATACACATCTGCCTAGTAAATCAAGATACACTCTAATCAGTTCGTGTATTGTAATTTGAGAAACCTTATTTAGCTGCGAGCATTCCCTCCGCGAGGTCTGTCTCTGCCTGGCAGACGTGGCGTTGCCGTGCGGAGTAGGCCCCGGGACTCGCCAACCCGTCGACGCGCAGTCCTAATATCTGGGATTGCCGTGTCGCGGTCTCTTCGATCTCCGCGCAGACAGCGGCGATAAATCTGCGGTCGCTCGCGCCTGCGAACAATGCGCGCTCGCACGCCGTAACTCAGCGCGGCGCGGCGCGAAGCCGCGGCGGCGGCGACGCGCGCCCGGGCAGGTGCTGCTGGCTGCGGGGGCGGCCGCGAGGAAGGACTTGCTGTAGGAGCTCGCTGGCGGCAAAAAGTTGAAGCGGTGTTTTCAATGGGAAAATGAGAAAGTTTCTCAGTATTGTCTTAACAGTAGTATTTGCTTTCCCTAGTACGAGTAGATCAGCTGTGGCGTGGTGAAATGTGAATGTTGGTCGCAGTATTAGTTATTGCGAGTTGCCAAAATCTACCAGATGTAATGGGTTTAACTTTGTCTCTTCTCTTCTTTCGCACTGGTTTGCGAAATTTGTTTGCAAATTAGATTGCAACCTCCAGCGATTTCACGAGTAGGTGTGATATTCTTGTGATAAGGCTTCGTTAACTCTAATTTATTTTTACCAGTTTGATGCAGTGTTTGCTAATCGATTAGTGTGTCTATGTTTGTAGCTAATTGAAATCCAAATGCTAGGAATTCTAAGTGAGTGTCCATCGCTGCCTTGTAGAAAAATATTCAGTGAAAGTAACCCAAAACACTTACTAAAACCAAACGGACTAACTTCAGTTGTAATGTGGATTTGCGTTTAAACTGTGAGAAACCGCAACAGCATTTACGAATAGAATCCACGTGTTGACGTGTGGAATCTGTCAGTCGGAAAGAAAGTTCCGATATTTATAGAAGTGTGTGAATCGCTCTCTGCGGTTGACGCGAAGTGCATTACTCTAGCACCGCCCCCGCGGGCCTTCGCGGACTAGAGCCTCACCACGTGCGAGCGAGCGGGCGCGACCGCCGGGAAGCCGCAGCGCCGAGCAGCGGGGTCGTTTGACAACCGCAATACACAAGCACAGCGTCGCGCTTCTCGAAACAGGCGCCCGTCCCGCACCCTCTCGCAGGCGGGCGGGCGGGCAGGCAGGCAGGCAGGCAGGCAGGCAGGCGGTTTTTTCGCGCACAGCGGCGGAGACTGCGGCGTCGGCGGTGGAGACAGCTGGCGCCGTCGACTCGACTCGGCGCGGCACGGCGGCGCGCATCTGGGGCCTCAGCGACGGCGTGGGCGAAGCGAGGGCGGGGCGGGGCGGGGCGGCCCGGGCCAAACGAGGCGTGGCGACGCTCAGGCGGCCGCGCCGCGCCGCGCCGCGCCGCGCCGACCGCTCGCTCGGCCCAGACGGAACGCGTGTCTGCCTCCTAAACATTCTCACGAAGCCTGAACAGCCGGAGGAAAGAGCGGCGGCGGTGAAGCGATGGTGGCGGCGGAGGCAGGGCGGAGTTGGCGTGCGCTACTCCACGAGGGTCTGGGCCGAGGCCGTTCCTTCGTGCCGTCGTTCTTTTCGCCAGCGGATGCTTGTTTACGCCCTCGTGCCCCGTTTACTTATTTTCTTGTGGCGGTGATGAGAAGATGTGAACGGAAGGTTTCTTTGACCCGTGATCCCGTGTGATAAATTGCGTGACAAAATAAGTTACGGCATGTTGACTCCGTCACTCAGGCACTACCGAGAAAATAGATCGTAAACTATATTGCTTAATATTTCTTTATTTTGAAAGTTGCTGAAGGAAAAATGAAAAGTTTTAGAAAACTTGGAGGCCGTTGCGATTCATTTTCAACCCATTATAATAATAGATTCTATTCTCTGTCTCTTCAGAATGAAATTTGGAAGTGACACATTCCAAGTTCCTTGGATCGGAGATGCGAGTGAAAAAAATGTCATTTCGCGTTTTGCTATCGATTATCACACAATTTCAAAACAAGTCATTCATGATAAGTAAATAAGCGAGGTACTAGGAAATCATGCTTAATTATAGCACCATGGACAGAAATATTAACATTTTTTTAAAAGTTAAACTTATGTGACACGTTTTGAAATTTCATTCTTTCCTGATGTAGATGATATAGGTTTTCGTTTATGGCTATTTGAAAAAGTTTAGCATATGCTTTTTTTTACCTTACTCTTTCGCCATTTTCCCTCTCCAATCTCGAATGTTTGCCCTTTCCCATATTCTCTTGTGTTTATTTGAAAGTTAAGCTCTTAAAACTTTGCCAAGTCGGCAGATACAGCCGCAGTCCGTAAATTGTCGTGTCCAGCGTGTTTACATGTTAGCCGAATCAGTGTGAAGTGCGACACGTCGGCTTAGTCACTAATAACCCGATTATTATCGTTGGGCTCCTCGCCACGCTATACATACGGATTCATTGAATATTGCATGTTCTTTCATAGGATTTGCTTTTCATTCTACGCATGCAGGAACACCAAATTTTGTTTTTTGTCGAACGCGTTGCATTCAAAAACGTTCAGTCTTCACCCATCACCCTTCATCTGTTTGTCTTCACGATGGTTTTTGGAAGCAAAAATAGCTCGGAGGCCGCAGCCAGAAACATTTATTCTGGCGTGCAGCGTTTCTGAATTAGTTCATTCAAGATTTTGGCTCCTCGTGTTGGCAGCTTAGGAGACGCTGTTCGGAATCTTTTGCTTTGTTTCATTCCGACCTTCCCGTTTCTCACTGACTAGCATCCTTTGCTCTTGAGAAGCCAAACATCTTACTTGCCCCTGATTTACACGCGCTTTAGCTATAAGCACCACTTCTCTCTCTTCTGAATGATGTTTACCGATTCCATATTGCCGCGTCCAGGAGCTGCATCTTCTGCTTACCCACGTAACATCCGTAAGGGTGGCTCCAGTCGGGGAGGGAGCATGTTCTTAAAAATGTACCGATTTTTAAAAAAATTGAAATAATTATGAACAGGCTTCAGAATAATAAATTATTTGTAAATTTATTTTAAACGTGGTCTCTGAGTTTCAATTCTAACAATTTAGTAGAAAAAGTAGTGTAGAAATAATATTTATAAAACTGACGTTTGGATGTTTTTATTTTCGAATTCTTTAAAACTTAAATATAAAATTCAAGTTATAAAAAATAATGTCTATTTAAAAAATGCCTGTATTTTTTAAGCTTCTCCCTCCTCATAAATGTATACTTTAAATATTAGCCACGCTTAACCCTGAGCGTTGGTGGTCGCGCCTTCCACTCACTTGAGTGTACGCAGGAGGTAGAAGAATCGAGCGTACTCGGCGCGGCACAACTCTCCGAGTTACTTCTCCCAGGCAAACGCAGTTTCATTTTGAAGTGCAACGCGTCCCTAGCCATCTAGCTTAGTAATTCGTTGAATTGAAATGACACGATTATCTGGAACATAATGCCCTGCTTCTCCGCAATTGTAACGAAATTTCAGTAACTAGAGCAAGAATTATTTTTTCTCTCACATTATTACTTATGGTTTAAAAATAGACTACCAAAACGATTTTTCGGATACGACCTCTGTATAAGCAATAAAAAATTTAAAACAATCGGGACACTGTGAAATCTAGGCGTAACCAACACGGAATATGACGGTACAGTTCGGTAGTTTTCGCAGTTATTAATCTGATGGTTTAATTTCTTCCTGTCATTTTTGCTGGGTGACCCGTTGTAATAAATAATTAAAGTTATCGTAAGCAATCTTTTGAAAGAGTGTTACGACAGAAAATGTAGCTTACGCATCCCATTTCACAGGATCTGTATTTGCAATAAATGTGTGAAGTTAATTAGCAGAATATTATAAAAGATCGTTCATAAAAGTGCATGTTTATTTAATATAATATGAAAATCATCTACCGTAGTTGTCATGACTAATATTTACATTCTAAGCGTATGTTGTAAATTAATTACTGAATAAAAGCACAACCAATTAATACTGGTAAATTTGTAAAATAAATAATTTCCTCTTGAACATAGATTAAATGTTTGAGCAGCCACTCTCATTAACATAATTCTACGTTTTTTAAACTGGTATTTAATAAAATGGAACAGGTTTATAATGCGACATTTTAGCAAAAGCAGACCGGCTCGGTCTGAACACGTTTCATTATAGTGAATATTATAACACACGTTAAAAATGAGATGTGAAATTGAGATTTAAAATATTCTGAAGAGAGCGGGATGGATATTTAGAACAAGTGTAAGCTCGAATTTGTCGAAATTACTGTAGGGTTTTTCCCTTCGATTTTCCTTCAGGGAAGAAAGGTTTTTAATTGGTAGTAACATTGTCGCCGCATAAAGAGTTTTCTTTGACACAATTGAAAGTGCCGTGCCGTTTCTTTTCCTGTTTGAGTGAATTTCGTGTGTAGAGTAATATTCTGTGGCTGCTCAAACTGTCTTTTAGTTGTAAATTTATATTATTTGACTAACATAATGAGGTATTTACGCTTAAGGAATTGCATTGCCTCTGTCATTTCATGAACCTTAATAAACAACGTTTACCTCTTAATAGAACGCATATCACACACATATCATTGTCATCCGTTCCCTATTATTTGTTTTGTGAAGTCAAAAATCATGGCGCCCGTCAGTTGTGCTTATGTGTAAGCTAACATAACATATTTTTCCAGCATTTGTTACACAACAGCTAAGAACGTACCGTTGGCGTTATTCGAATGGTGCGTTTGAGAGACCGGTCGAGAAGAAAAGCAGTAGGATTGTGCGACGAGGCGCTGGCGCGTCTGAAGCCGCTCCCGCAGGTGCCTATCCCCGCTCGTTCGTCGCGTGCTGGCGGAGTCGCGACCGCTGACTCACCGCGAGATAAAGCGGCGCGTCTGCGCGCGCGCGGAGGCTGTCTTCATCCGGGGGCTGTAATTACGAAGCGCGCGGACGCGTCCCGGCGCGGCGCGGCGGAGGCCGTATGGTACCGCGGGGCGCCGCGGCCGCCGATCTCCGGGGCGAGATAGCCCCGCGCGCGGCCGCCTCGCCTCGCCTCGCCTCGGCGCGGCGCGGCGCGGTGGTCGGTATTTAAATTGAGCGCATTTCTGCCGCGAAAGGAAACGCCGCGCCGCAGCCACAGCTGCACGTGGCGCGCCGCTCAAGGAGAGACGCCGAGCGCCCCGCCGCCGAAGGAGTGGACGGCATTGACACCCGACCTTCGCGGCCGCCGTACGCCCAGTCGTTCGTGCAGTTATGGGCCCGCGGGCTGCGTGAGAGACGGACAGCAATAGATGGAACCGAGGAGCCTGGGAAAGGTGGCGGAAGTGGCGTTTTTTTGGCGCTCTTTGTGGATCGTTATATTCCCTCACTTAGATTAATTTCGCGGCGTGAGAAAATGTTTTCATGTTAAATAATAAGTACCAATTGAATTAATAGTATAAAACTGATTCATGGATCGGAAACTGATTAAAAAGTCTGAAATTCTGTTTGTGATGGTAAAAAAATGTTTATTCGATCATTACGTGATCGTGAATACTGTTGTAACAGTATTATAAAAACCCGTACATTTCAAAATATTTGATTGCTGCAAGTCAATTGTCATCCTTCTAGTATGTGTGTGTGTGTAAAATAACGACGATTAGTAGTGTATCCCACCAATGCAGTCACACATTCCAACATGAAAAACCTGTTTGCCGGTATAGATTGTGCATATCTGAATCATTTTTCATGCGAGAATGGCGAAATTGCGCACGCATTTTACGATTCAAAGATTTCGCAGCAGTCGTACGTGCCTGACACCTGTGTTGAAATTGCCGACCTGTTCATGTCCTGTGGAAACGTAGCATTTTCCCACTCCACGCGTTCATTACTCAGGAGCCGAATTCGTGTTTTACGCCACGTGGACGATCGGACGTGAACCATGGGCGAACACGAACTCCCAATTTGGTACAGGTGTGCGCTCACGCAGCTCATTAATCCTGCGGACCTCGTATAAACCGAGTAGAAATGCGCTGCTGCCGCCCCGCCGCTTCTGCAACAAGAACAAAAAAAAAAAGCTGCGCCGCCATAATAACGCATCGCTGAATGGATACTTAAAGGAATGAAGATGTGGAATACGTAAAGCAGGCGGCGCGTCGAGGTGGGCTATTAGGAGTTCGGAAATGATGCCCTCCAGGGTTCAAGGCCCCGCCATATGCGGCGCGGGGTGGAGCGGGGCGGGGCGGGGAAGGCGTTGCTCAACGCGTCTGAGGAGCGCGTCCTGTGGAGGCGCCGGGCTACGCCCCGCCAGTCCCTCCGCTTGTGCTCGGGAAACACAAGTGGCTTCTGGAAATCAAGGATTATTCAAAGCAGGCGTGTGCCCAAAAGACACGTTTCTGATCCTATTAAGGGCGTTTACTCGTTTATTTTGAATAGAAATGCGAGGAGAGTTTTTGCAATTGTCTTTCATTCAGGAAAATACCCCCTATTTGTTTGATAATGTGTGTCAATCAAGAAATGTAACGACAGAAAATAATCAATGTGTTTACATCTGCACGATGATGGAATATGCTGGTTCTGTTCAGTTACATCTCGTTCATGTGATAAAAATTATTTGAAGTTTGAGTGCGCTGCTGTGTTTTAGTATTCGTGACTAATGCGATTCGCAAGTGTGAATTACGTAGTTTGGATTTTCGTGAATGAAATAATGTGAAGTCACAGGTATCATTTAGTTTGGAAACCTAGAGGAATATTAATAAACGGTTGTAGGCCTACTTTTCATTTTATTTTTTTCTTTATTTAATATTAAGTGATGTTCGTAAATTTTAACCTTCTTACTCTTGATATTTGATATTTGAATATTAATGGAATGGTAGGAGTTCTTTTTGTTCCCTTCATAAAATATTCACTGATTTCTTTACTCATATCGGAGTTACATTTCAAATTTCATCAAGTTAACGTTACTTTCATGACCCCATACATCGGAGGAAACGGCTAATAGTTGATCACGTCGCTGCTCCTTGTTGACTTCCTTCCCGAACAGCAACTGCATGCTGGGTAGGCGTCTCGCAGGAGATTATGCAAATGCGCGAGGAACCGGGAAAGTGAGTCATTCTCCGCTGCTCGGGATCCGCCTAAGCAGCTTGTTAGCTTAATGATGGCGATGTCCAGCCTCTGCGAGGACTTGGAAGAAAAATGAATCAGAGATGGTGACAGGAAGGCAGTCTGTAGTAGCGGAATTGTCACGACGAGGTGAAATATAAGGGCATCGGAGAATTATACTAATCGTTACCAAGGGTGAGAAACGACTAAGGTTTTATTGAAGACATTTCGTTATCTTCATGTCATCGCAATGGAGTTGAGTAGATCAAAAGCAACGTTATATTCAGGGTCCGTGGAAATTGAAGGAACAAGTAATCGTAATAGATGAAGTGTTATGAAATATTGTATCAGGGTGTTTGTAAAGAATATAAAATTCCTTGTCCCGTTTGTTTAGAAATGTGTAGCGAAGATACTGTGACAAACTGTTTCATCTCGATTTTTATTTCGAAGAGTGAGAAAATGTACTTGTACATAAATGTATAGAGTTAAATGTGCCCATGTACGAGTCCTAGGCAAATGAACGTAGAGTAAGAAGCGGACGTAATTAAGTATGCTATTAAATAACATATTTGATTAATAAATCGGCAAATGCTAGGAGTGTGTAGTGCTTAGAGAGCAGTCAGATGTAGCTTGTATGTTGTGAGGAATGCCGACGAGCGGAACAGCTGGCGGAGCAGTGGGTTGGGGCCTTCGACTTGCCCGCCCGCCCACGCCCACTCGTGCTCGCCGATGACACCGCGTTATAAACGGTGCCCGGGAGCACGCCCCGACGCGGCGCGCGCGCTCGCGGGCGGTCACGAGCGCCGGTCGTGGGCGCGCCACGCCACGCCACGCCACACTGCGCCACGCCGCCCTCCACGGGAAAAGGGCGTTGGAATCTCCGGTGCTGTACACGGTGGCGCTCGGGCAGTCAGGTTGTTCTAGCGTTGCCCCTCGCTGCCACGTTTCTGTAACGATATGTAATGTGCGTTGCAAGTCATTTGATCACACCGGGGATATGGATTTTTATTGATTAGGATGGATTTGGAATGAAAGGTAAGAGAAACGGAAGAAGGTGAAAAAAAACAGCAACCTGTTTTGATCGCTGTAAATTCCAGATCGGCCGAACACACTTCTTTCTGTAAGTAACTGGTTGTGCGTGGGTCACATCAACTCGAATAGTCTTGAGTTTTCCGACTCTGCTGATCGCGTTTACTGCTATTAAATATCTAGCATTCTTATTTTTACTCATAAAAGTAGATTTGGACGTCACGTTGAAACACCCATCACCTCTCTCTTTCTGTGCTTCTTTCTGTTATCGTGAGCTCCATTACTTTTCCGAAGTGTTCTCGTCGCCGTCATAGTCGAAACAATGGCATGCTAAATGCACCACCTCAATGTTGTTTCGTCACTCTTGTGATGTTTTTCGTTACTTTGTTCCTAGATCGTGCGTACTGGACTCCCCCAATTCGTTGACTCAATTTTTCGACTTTCTTGCGCCCGCTGTACCCATTTGCGAACCTTGGGCTCCCTCGGATGCGTGGAGCGCCCGCAGTCGCTCTCCGAGGCGGCCCCGCCCCCTCTTCACACGCAGACCCCGCCCCGCCCCGCCCCGCCCCGCCCCGCCCCGCCCCGCCCCGCCCCGCCCCGCCGCGTCCCGCCTCGCCTCGCCCCGAGATTCGTGGGGCCGCGCGGGAGCGCAAGTGAAGGTCTCGGGAGGTCGGGCGGTGGGCGTCGCCCCGCCCTGCGCTCAGTGTGCGCGGCCGCGGTGGCCTCCACCGCCGCTTGCTCTCGGGCGCGCGGCTGCGGGCGCTGTTATTTATTGATTCGCGTCCGCCCCCTTCGCGCCTCCGCCGCGCCGCGCCGCGCAGCGCAGCGCCGCGCCGCGCCGCGCCGTCTCGGGAGCGCGGCGGGTGCTCCCAGTGCCAGGCGGCAAGAAAACGCGAGGTGCTGCCTGCCGTCTTCATGTTCAGTTTATTTACCACGGGCCACTAAAAACTGAGAAGTGTTAAAAAATTCGAAACACGAGATTTGCCGTGGCTGAAAAGGAAGAGGTTTTTGTGTTTAAAACATGTGGTGTTGGTAGAAAAAATAAGTAGGAGGAGAACGATAACGTTCTGAACTCGGTGCTTAATTATTTGTAATATACAAGATTACATGTTGTATAATAACATCCGTCTCGGGGAAAACTAACATTCAAACGCGAAGCAAATTTATGAAGATAGTCACCCTGTCAAAAAGCGAATGGACTTTATCGTTCAAGGTAATGGTATGTCGAACACAAATGAACTCTCTATATACGTTAATTGCCCTGGATAATAGAAAAGTCAATCGTCCAACTTGTTTTCAAAAGATATATCTCGCCCGCCAGTCCCTCGACCATGTCTAATGGAAACAGCAGGACGAGTCGGTGTTATGATATCGGGAACACGTCGTTACGTCCCCGTTCGGCCGGCTTGTCGCCTTGTCTCGTCGCTGTATCAGGCGTGTCGCTTTCCCGTCGCGACACGTTTCGGCGCTGGCCGCCGCGTTGCCACCGTTCCGATCGAGGCCTTCGCGTGGGCAGCGCGCGCCGCGCCGCGCCGCGCCGGCCGCCGGCAATCGGAGGCAAAACGACGAGCGCGAGCAAGGCGCTGACGAAGCCCGCGGACGATGAGTAATCGGGGCGGCGCAGGGGAGGCTGTGGGCGGAGGCGAGCCGCGCGTTCCGCTTCGAGCCTCGCCGGCGGCGCGGCGGCGCGCCCCAGACAGCCCTCGCCTCGCCTTGGCTGGCAGACGCCCGGCCGGCCAATCGGCCTTCGAGCTCAAAGCGCGGTTTGTGCCGCTGCGCCGTAGCACTTCCTCCCAAGGCTCAAATAAAAATCTCTGGTTCGCTAGTGAAGGATTTTATTGTATAGAACTTGTTTTCACATTCGTAAATGCGTGGATTTCTCTGTCATTTTTAGAGCGTTTACATGTTATGAGAAAATTATGTTCAGAAAGCTGGCTTTGGAACAATAGTATGTTCGTGTAAATGGTGTTTTCTCAAGTTATTCGTTGTAAACGTGAACAAGAACTGTGAATATACATTTTCGCCACCTGACACGTTTTACGAAGGTATTATGCACGTTTAGCCAAGTAGATTCCTGGAATTCACGAATTAAACATTACTTTAGCACTGTAAACACGAAACAGAATGTAAACAAATGTGTTTATTTATAGATATTTAGAGACTTCGCGAATAATGTAATCGCTAGGATCATATGACGAAAATAATAGAATGTTCTCGTAGAATGTGTCAGAAAGATATCATGGATTATGAATTGTTTGAAGGCGTTATGTGAAGACTCTACGGTTATTTGATTCTCTTTCAAGTCTTATTTCAATCAAATCGGACGTGTATGTGTTTGGTGATACGAGTTTGTAGCGTTGCCCTCTGCGTTCTATCTGCTTTTGCTAGATATAAAGAGCAGTCTTATTTCCTTCATTTGATGTAATGAGAAACGATGATCGACAGTTTATTAGTGAACGTCCAAATGGAGATTCCGACAGTTCATTTCCATTAAAGAACGATAATGGAATCCATTACAGTGCCGTGTTCTTCGAAGTGAAGCCCATGAAATAGTGAGCAGTTGAGAAATCCGTAGAATTCTCGTCTTGACCGGCACGTGTCTCGTTTCTTGACGTGGGTGGATTAATGCGCCGCGGGGCCCGGAAGATCGCATAGTGCAAGGCTGGTTCCAGAGGGAGCCTCGCTCCGCCCTGAGCGCACCGCTGGAGCAGTTGTGATGTATTGCAGCGCCGCCACTTGCACTCTCCCTCCCATCACCCCCACACTCCGCCCCCCCGCCACTCTCACCACCCCCGCCCTCCATCCCTCTCAGCCCCACTTCTACCTAACGTCATTCTCTTCGCTGCCGTCTCTCTCACCGCCACTCCCAATCCCACCGCCCCTCTCATCACCAACCTCTTATCTCACCGCCACCCTCGCCCACCCCACCTTTCACCGCCACCCTACCACATCGTCCTTCTCTCCGCTGCCGCCGCCACCACTGCTACCACCGCCAGCTCTGCCTCTACCGCCGCGCCGCTGCGGTCGAGCGAGCAGCACAGCGAGTTCTCCGGCTTCTGTGGCCTCCGGCCTTCCACGGCGAGGCGAGGCGAAGCGGCGCGGCGCGGCGTCGGTGGCGGGGAGGCGGCGTGCGTCCTGCGCGTTGTTTTGCGCGGGAAAAGGAAACGCGCCGTGGCGCTGTACGGCGCGGCGCGGGAGATAGCATCGCCTGCCTGGCATTGTGCGACCATCCGCCCCGCGCGGGGCTGGCCTTGGCCTGGAGACGCGCTCCCCGCCGCCACGCGGGGCTCTCCAGACGCTGCCGGCTCCGCGTTCTTGAGACGGTGCGCCGCGAGGTCACAAAACACGTCGTCTGGCTTGGCGTACTGGCGTTCACAAAGGACCTTTGCTGGACTATGTACCAGGCGTCCGGGCCACAGATGTTTCCTGTTTGGCTTTGGAACTGATTTATGTGATTTTTGCATCTTTTGGGTAGTATGAATAGGTCGAGGACTGGAGGATGGCAATAAAAGAAAGTCCGTTTTCTTGTGACCCACGACTTTCTAAAAAAAATATAATGCTAGAGCACGACTTTAGTTAGAGCGAAAATATTATTTTGTAGCCAAAGACGGAAATGTTTTAGTCTATCCTCGGGCAGACTTAAGAGCTTAGTTTATAAACTATTTTCTTGTAGAAATTGACTACATTCTTATTATATTTATTCTCTTATCTCAAAAAATGACGGTTTTGATACGTTCTTGTACGCCGCAGATATGTTAACTGGTTGGCCATTGCCTTCTTCGTCTTTCATACTTGCAATTTTCCTTGCCCTAGAGCACCTCCAACCTTCTTCTCTGGAATTAG
Organism: Teleogryllus occipitalis; assembly: GCA_011170035.1. NCBI lineage: Eukaryota > Metazoa > Arthropoda > Insecta > Orthoptera > Gryllidae > Teleogryllus > Teleogryllus occipitalis. The sequence goes on along the minus strand of BLKR01000100.1, from coordinate 156,262 downwards.
TTGATGACACCGCTATGGCAGTACGTCGCATTTATTGCGTGTTATTAAATTGAACTGTTTGTTTTAAACTTCCCATGCACATGTAATTGTTGGTTTTGAAATGTATTATAGGTTGGAATATTGCCAAGAAGATTGGATGTTAGCAATAACGATGATTTCGTCTTATGAGGCGACGATATGGCAGGAAAGTCAAAGGAGGTAACGAGGTCTTATGACCTCCTAGAAATTCGCTTTGAGACGTGCAGGCTGGAAGTATTGCTGCTGATGTTTGAATGTGATAGCAGACCAGGCTAATTCTTAGTACCAGCGCGGCCCCATTCTCCTTGACCCACGTTCCCCTGGCTGCCCTGACCCTGTGGGAAATCCCTGCTTTGCAAATAATGGTGGGCTGAATGCCTGGGTGAATCGGGAGCTCCCGCTGTAAACTTGGATCTCAGAGTATCATATTAATGCCAGCGTTATTTCCCAGTTTCATTAATAGTAATATGATAGCTCACCATTTCAAATGTCGGCGATAAGGGAAGTTGTTAAAAGTTGTTCATTGCAGTTACTTTTGTTTTCTTAACATTAGTTCGCTTTTATTTCGCGGAAGTTAACATTCATGTTTTTCCTAAAGGTAAAACATTTGTAATTGTTGTTTAATTACCAATGCTCATTGTATTTCAGACATCATGCATATGTCATGTTAGTCATTGTATTTCAGTCCTCATGCTGTTTCTTCTTTGCTCACCAGTTACCACTTCCTAGACGTATTCTCGGCCTCCGTGATACCGCCATTCGTTAGTGGCACAAGAATTATGAGTGTTGACGTCGCGTCTGCGCGCTGTCTCATAGTTTTATGAAATAGGAGAGCGTTGCCCCCGTTCACAACGTCACCACCGGCCTCCATATTCCGATCCTATCCAGATCAAAAATAGCTGCCAGGACTTTTTTCCTCTCTAAACCCGGAAGCGTAATTTCGCCATGGAAATATTTACATCTCGGCGACCAACACACCACACTGCACTTCGCCTTGAAAAAAAAAACCCTTCTCTTTTATTTCGGAGCATGATATCTGACTCTTGATGCGGTATTCGCGAGAGCGTAAAATAACGCACGGCCGCGCTTTATAGCGACAGCGGTGGCGGATTCCGGTAACGCTAAACGTAAAACGGTAAGCGCACCTGCCGCCTGTCATTGCTCCCGCGTCGCGGTGGCACCACCGCGGCCTTTCCGAAAAAAACAGGCATGTGCGCACCCTCCCACCCGACCTGTCTGCTGCGGAGGCTGCTCGAGTCCCCGTCCCCATTGTTTGGTGTTTTGCGGCGCGCGTTGCTGTCGCCGACGCTCGCGGTAGGTGCGTCCGCGCTCACAGGGCCGCTGCGTGTGTGCTCGCGCAAAAGAACATCGCGACCCGTGTTTCATATTTTATTTCCGCTTGTTTGCGTAATACGCGGAAAGGATCATTGCGGATAAGTTTCGCGGGACGGAAAGCGTCTGGCCGTATCGTGCTTTTTTAATAGGGTTTGCGTTGGCTAAGTCTGTGACGAGGAAATTATCGTTTGTAATTTGCGGATGAATTTTATGTGCATGACGGCGTTTTTAGCTGTGCTGAACTCTTCTGTCATTATATACTATTACATTCTCTTGTCTATTTGGCCTCATTTAGCATTAACCGAGTAGGTATTTCGGAAGGGAGTTACTGAGCTCGCCTTTCTGTATGAACTAAGAGAATATACGGAGACGACGGCCGTGTTTCATGGCCCTTAGTTCTTATGAACAGTGAACCTCGGTTGAAAAGGCAGAGCCATTGCTGTAGCGGGTGGTGTGCGTAGAAGGGGTGCGCCCTGTATGGGGTCTCCCCACCCCCATTCTCCTGTGTCCTCCCTCTTGCTTCCGCTCTTCTTTGAGGGCGAAATCGCTTGTTTAATTACCCTAAAAATCTGATCCCGTTGTTTCGGGTGCCATTTGGTATGCGTATGGCGCCTTCTCGTTAGCATAACAGACAATGCCGTGGCAACTAGGGCATGTAGTTGTTGACACGGGATTTTAATTTCAAATGTGACTAATGGGCGTGCGGGCCGGGGCTTCGGTTGGCGCCCGCCACCACCCTACACCCCTGCCTTTCCCCTCCCCCCTCCTCCTACTCGCCCGAGAAGCGCTTTTCGTGCGCTGTTGCCCTCGTAATGACGCGTCTCTTGTTCATGAGGTGCATAGACTTACTTTGGTAGGCGTAATAATTATTATGATGATGGGAATGAATATTTGAAAATAACAATCCAACAATACTTTCTCACGAACTTTCTGCTTCTACATCGTTCTATCCGGCAACAGCATTCTTCAAAATTCTGCGTTACTTCGCAAGATTACCGGAGCTAGGATTTATACGCCGTAACACGTACCTAAATAAAGACTGAAAATGTGGTAAAAGGAGTAAAATATGAACATTGAATAAAAATAGCGAAAATAATGTACGTTTAAATTGCGTAAATAGAATGCCCAAGTAACTTATTTCTAATGTTTAGCCTAAAACAAGATTTAATAATTTCTTATCCTAAAAAGGACTAAACTTTTTTATCGTTCTTGGAGTAAGGTCCTTAATAATTTTGTCACGATTGAGAATGTAACAAGCAGTAGGTTACAAAGTAGATTATTTAAATTTTTAAATAAGAACTTGCGCCCTTTGTCCCTTAAAATTGCTTTGTAGTAGCTAAATCTCTTCTCAATATAAAAAAAGAATGCCCCCTCCCTAAAACCACGCAATAACATGTGAACTATGAACTAGATCTACTAAACTACTTAAAATTACTCTAAATGTTAAAACAATCTTCTAATAATAATTTAGAAAGAATACTATACTAATACGAAACACACACAAAGAAATTTTGAAATTTTTTTCAACTGTCCTTAATTTCTCTACCAAAAAATATTGACAAATATGATTATCAAATGTTTCAAATTATTACAGAAGGTCTATTTTGTAAACCTATCACAAAAATTTATTGTAATTAATAAGTAAAGAAATATGCAATAGTATAATATATATCCTAGCCCTGGTGATCACTACGTAAAGGTATTGAAAAAGAAGCCTTGGGGTACCTCTGAAACAGAATAGGCTTGAAAAATAGATTCTCGCTTTTTTAAAAAAATAATATTATTGGACTAGTTATTTATGGTCTTCAATTTTCTTCAGTTCAAAAATGTTTCATCGTGATTTTAAGTTAAAATATTAACATTTGAACTATGTATATTCAATGACATTAACGGTTCCTGAAGTAGGGGAGAGTTAGGTTAATTGGACCGATTAGGTTAAGTGGTCCATGCTTTTAAATGTTGGTGGGAAGTGACTCCTGCTTTTTCCGCTGGATGGCATTTGTACCTTCTTCGACGATGATATCTCGTATGGCACCTTCATAAGTTGTGGGCCTTTATTGATGAGTACAATAAGGCACTTTTTTGAAAGGTCAGAAGTTTTTGAACGTGAATTTGGAGGAGTACGGTCTTTGCTAAGCATTTTCTCTATTTATGTATAGAAAAAGGTTATGGCAATACGTAGAAGAATTTTTTTTCATTAATACGTCAATGTTATTTTCACAATTTATTTAAATTTCCGGTCCACATAACGTTACCAGTTAGGTTAACTGGTCCTATTGGTAATGTATAAAACATTCCATATTTGACAACAACTGTAGGCACAATGATGTTTGTTCCCACAATATAAGGAGAAAACCTCATTGAAATATGCGAAATTTCACGTGGATACGTCAAGTAAATAACATTTTCGAGCGAATTTTAAAAAAACCTAACTCTCTCTTAACTGTTCTAATATATTTACATTATACTTTTGAATTTGTCCTGAGGCGTGCTTTAATTTCCGCCGTGTATCCTTTCTATCGTCGTAACGCATGGATGCTTTACGTTGGGAGCAAGTCATGAACTTGCACTTCATTCCGCGAGAATCGATAACGGAGGCTACGTCACTTCTCCGCCGACCTATCTTCGACCACGTCTTTTACTGGAATTGTTCTCGTGCGTGCCATACTTTTTTTTTTTACTCACGCGCTTCTCGCGGACCAACACACACAAAAAAAGCGCCGACCGTTTGTGCAAAACAAAAGGAGCGAGGAGCGTGCTGTGGAAACAAGAGCACGCTCGTGCCGGTGGATATGGCGATCTAAATGCGGATGCAACGGCGGCAGAAACAACCTGCCAGACACCCTCCACTGTCCATCTCGGCCACGCCACCCACCACTCTCCACTGTCCACCCAGAGTTCTTCACCGACCAGCCATCATCCAACAACGCACGTACTCTCACTGCCCTCCGCCGTCTACTCACCGGCAGAGGTGGCTCGGGACATCAGCTGATGCCACTGCAGTGCCTCTGACCGCGAGGTTCTAGGGTTCGAGACCCGACATTAGCAGGATTTTCGACTCTTGCTTGTCAGCTAGGTCGAATTGAGCTACTGGCTGGAGGAGGGTTCTAGCGGCTGGCGTAGCACCTTAACATACGGACCCCCGACTGCGCGCGATCTTTCCTCTTCTTTGTCGTATCCACATCCCTTATTTACACACGTACACTTACATATGTAATACACCACTTATGTCGGGAGACCACTCGGGAACTTCAGAGCTTGTCTCGGCTGGGGCGATGCCCTGTTGGTGGGAGATCCCTGGTTGTGAAGGGAAAAAAATCAGCAAGCCGACGTGTAGGGCGGCACCAAACCTCCCCCTCACAGCGAGGGAAGAACACGCCCCCTGCCGTTATAAAAAGATGCACTGCACTTACGGGACCAATGACCATTACAGTTGACGTGCTCGGAAACACGAAATAATCAATTAATCAATCGTCTACCCATCGACCACCTTCCGCCGGCTAACCTTGGCACTCATAGGCCAACCACCGTCGGCCCATCACCCATCTCTCACCCTTCGTCGTTCTCCATCGCACACCTACTGCTGTCCGCCCGTAGCTCTCTACCGCCTACCCACCGTCCACCCTCTGACCGCCGCCCTCCGACCCCCTGCTTCCACTCGTAGTCCGCCACATTCCGCTCTCTGGTCGCTACCCCCTTCCACAACCGCCTCTCGCCGCTCACCGTCCGTATTTCCATTTGAATAACTCCGCACTTGAATTTTTTTTCTGTTAACGTGTTTTTATTTCATTTTATTCGTGCCCGCGACGCTAATAGAATGCTCGGTCACGCGCGTCCAAACAGCAGCGCGCGCGGCGGAGGAGAAGCGCGTGCGGGGCGCTCGCCGGGCCTCCCCCGCCGCGAATTGCTTGCGCGCGCCATCCATCCGCTCCCGCCCCACGCCCCACGCCCCCCGAGCCCCGGCTTATAGCCCACCACCCCCACCCCTGCGCCTGATCGGCTGTTGTCGCGGGCCATTATCATATTTCTATGCGTTTTCACGCTGCGTTTCCTGCGTCCCTCGTAATGTTTGCTACTTCAGTTTACTTTCAATAACATTTTGGCGTCGTGCCCAGTATTATATTTTTCTTCCTTGCTGCTAACTTTGGCCTACTTGAGTTCCAGATGATGTTTGTCGATTTGGTTTTCTGTTGATTGCTTACTTTATGTACTACTAAAATACGTGTTTTAATTGAATTGTCGTTATTTATACTGCCATTGTAATTGTTGAGTTATTATGTTCGTATCATTAAGTTGTGTTTCCTGGTAGTTACGTCATTATGTTTTTCCGTAGTCGTTTTTGTATGGGTTTCTTGTGCTTTAGTATGTTGAATGTCTGAGTTATACTTCATTGTGATCTACTTCCACGTGACAGCATTAATCTCTCATCTCGAAAAAACAATTAATTGGCCTATTTTATGATAAGCAGACGCACTTTGTTCGCAATTTATGGGCGGCGCATGGAGCGTCTGTCCGTCAATCGCCACCAGCCTGAGTTACACGGCTGTCGAGGGCCCACCGCCGCGCTGCGACGTCGTGCCGCCACCTGTTGGGCAGGGGGCGGGGCGGGGCGGGGCGGGGGCCGAGCGGGAGGCGTTGTCTGCGCGGGGATCAGTAAATGACGCTCGTAATTGCGGCCTGACTTGGTAGCGGCGGCGGAAACATAAGTTGCGCCGCTTGTAATCTGAATCACTTCCGGTGGAGGGCGGCTGCCGCTGCGGCTGCGGCGAGAGGCGGACAGGAGGAATACGACGGCCGCGCTGCGCGGGATGGAGTGTGGTGGAGGAGGCGGGGAGGTCCCCGGTCCGAATGGTTCGCACAGACTTTTAATGATTCTCGCGTACTCTTGAAGTGTTGAGGTATATGATAGTGAAGGATAGACGGACGATTGCGTGATATTATATTTCTTAAATATATTTTTAAAACTCTTCGGTAATCTAAAGAAGGAATATCAAAATATAATGAAATATTCTTGCAAACATTGCATAACGCGGCGATACATACACTGAAATATCTATCACTCCCTTGCCTGTTTCTGCATTGGCAGATTCTTCCTGGATACAGAATGTTCAGTACTAGGGGAATAGACGCCACACAAGATCACTGAAACCAGTAGCAGGGAGGTTATTAATAAAATTCTTAGTAGCATTTTAAAAATGTTATTTGTAATCCTCTTGAACATCACTCATTCAGGCCATACTTGAAGGTGCACAAAGTAACGTGAATGAGTAAGATAAAACGTAGGGAATTGTCACCAGAATCCGTACTCAGACGTAATGTTTTCCCTGAGCGGTATTTTGGTGGTGTCTGGTGTATATACTGTCTCAGGTCTTACCTCATCGCCAACCTCTGACCCGTCGGGGCAACCTCCACGGCTGTGTGCAAAGTCTCGGCGCACACTTCGAGTTGGAGGTAGCGTGCCAGCAACATGGTCTCTTGCGAAGAAGCAGATAGAGACCTCCGGCGCATGCGGCCTGCAACTTGTTAGTTCTTCGCTGTAAGCTCGTTCGCGTGCCGTCTTATCGGGACGATACGTTGTTCGTCGGCGCGTTGGGCGTTGTGAAGTCGTATTGCTCCGGAGAATTGCCATCTTCTACAGCGTGGCTTCAGGATGAGACGTTCCTTTATTGCAAAGCGGATGGGTTGCACATGCCGCCTGCGAGTGGATAGCAGAACGTGCTCGTTTAACTCGAAGGACTTGGTATTGCACATGAATTCCGATTGTTAAACGAACCTTTCTCATGAATACTCAAGCCTCGTGACGTATAAGGAACGTTCGCCACAGAGACAAGAGGAAAAGAGAAAAATAAAAAATATATTATCTTATTCTCTTATTTTATTCAACGTGTGGTTCTAGTTTTAGTTAAATAGAAAGATTTAAAAAAATCTGTATTCTCAGAAATTTTGGAATCTTTGTTACATGAAGAAATCCTTATTATTTTTAGATTTTGCATTGTTCGTGATGTAGACTTTCAATTAGCTAGGAATTCATTATTTACGCGCTTTCTATGTTTTTAGTTGATGTATAAAACCTTCTGATAAGTACTGCACACTAGTTTAAAGTGGCATGCCCGACGATATAAGAAGTTTTAAAAGCATTTTTATAATTATTGAGGGTTTTAAAGGAGATCCAAAATGATTCAAAAAAGTTCCCCACCAGCAGATGGAAACGCATCAAATGACTCCTCGCTTGCCCCAATTGGTGGTCAGGACGTCGTCTAACCGTTTGTGTCGGGCAGACGGACAGTCAGACAGGCTGTATGTCACACAGTATTAGATTAATACATTCCGTCAGGAGCAAAGGTACGCAGGGAAGGCTTGCATACATTGCTGTAATGTTATTTCCTAAAATCCTCTCTCTCTCATCACGTTCCTCACGTAGCGTATTAGCCTCCTGTAGGAGCGTTCTCATCTGATAAGAGCCGATAGTTTTACCGTGAACAAGCAGACACCATGACGAAGGGAACGTCTGATACCCAGGCCGCTCATAGCAAGCTGCAGAAGAGGCCGTTCGAGGATCGTAGCGGCATCGACGAGAGGAGCGAGATGGGCACGACAGACGGGCCCGCTCCGCGCCTCCTTTATTCCGTGGGCGGCATCGCCCCCTCGTCCCGTCCCACTCGCGGCCTTATCTTGCGCCGGCAGCGGCCCTGTGATTTACTGGCTCTTGACCGGTATTAAAAGGCATAACTCATGCGGTGGCGGCGAGCGGATCGGCCGTGCTCACGGCGCACGTCGCGTCAATGCCCGCCTCGCCTCTTCCTCCCCGCGCCGCGCCGCCCCGCCCCCTCACCCGTCCCGGTTCCTCCTCCCCGACTGGAAGCGGTCGATCCTCGCGGACTTGTCTGCTCTTACGGCTCGGTCACGCCTTTCCAGCTCGCAAAGCGGGCGTTCGACACGTGACGTGGCACGTGTTTCAGCAGAGGCTGGATTATGGATGGCCCGTGGAATGTCCGCTTCGTATGAAATGCAAATGATGTAAGAGTATGAGGCGGGTCGAGGTGTAGTTGGTCACGAGTTGCGTAGGAGGAAGATTGTTTATTGAACTTCCAGAGTATGCATTTTTCTAATTATATTTGTCACGGCGTGACACTCGTGAATAGTTGCCTGAAGGTAATGTGAAATCTTTAGAATGTATCAAGAGAGTAATACACTTTGTCCTTCTTTATGTTAACGGATGTTGGGTGTTTTACTAAAGTTATCCAAAAGACGATTCAATCGTATCTGCGTGCTTCATTGGAAATATTTTTTCTCGGCAAAGAGCGCTCCCCTGCTTCCCGATCGCTACCGCCCTGGGCCCATCTCGCTTAGCGCTGTTTCTCATTTCCTCTCGCCGCGGGGAGCAATGGAGCGCTGCCCTGACTCGTCTCGTCTCGTTCTGACCCGACCCGACCCGACCCGACCCGACCCGACCCGACCCGACCCGACCCGACCCGACCCGACCTGTTCCGTCTCGTCCCGTTCCGTCTTGCGACCCTTCCCCGCTTAGTTGTATGCATGTGCAACCACAAATTTGTTGACATTAGGGTACCCACGTAATTTCATGTTTCTATGCTCCACTGTGAAAAAATGTTTTGTTTCAAATGAAACACTTTACCGCAGTGCAGTCCCACCTTCACATAGAAGAGAATATTTTGTAGACATTACTCATTTCTTGAAGTGTATCATATTCGTAACACACTTGTGTAATATTGAATGATTTATAGTGATTTTTAGTATATGTGTGCATTAACTGTAATGTTTGTATTTTGTTTCAGGTAAGGGAATGCAGAAACTTTCGAACCGATACTGAGCATATGGAGAACGTGAGTACGACGCGTGGTTCGTCTAAGTAGAGGATAAAGATTGTGTTAGTAGATGAAGTTCAGGAGTCATTCGAGTAAGTTAAATCGTTTCAGAAATGGGATCACGGGTGTGTTAGGCAACAAGTGAGAGTAAAACTTCGTTCATGGTTTCTGAATATTTCAAACTCATAGATGTGTGAGGAAGAATATTGAAGTTTACCTAACCCTGTTTTAGTTCCCTTGCCCTATCGTAGTATTGTCATTACATATCTATTCCACATGTACTTCTTATAGGAGAAAATTATAATAAATATTTTTTAAATATCAAGAACAGTGTATACAAGATTATCTCATTCAGTCCCAGAATATGTGTGCATACTTGCAACAGGAGAATGCTGAACCCATCCAGCATTTTATCCCCCATGTTCTCTTTGGGTCTGCCCGTCGCGTCAAGTTAAACCCCACTAGACAGCCGCGACCCGTGGAAGAGTCGTCGAAAGCCTCCGGACGGAGCGGCGGCGGCGGCGGCGGCGGCAGCGTCGAAAACTGCGCGGTGTTCGCTCGTCTCCGAAATTAGCGGTAAACGGAAGGAAAAGCGCTGGAGAGGCGGAGGGGAAGGGGAGGAGAAGCTTTTGACACGCAGCCGCGTACGCTCGCAAATCCGTCGACAACTCGACGAGTTCCTTTGGCAAACGGCCCGGAAAACCTGGGCCTCTCGGCGCCGCGCGCAACGCGACATCACGCAGCCCCGCCCCGTGCAACGCCACGCCGCGCTTCGGCGGCTCTCTCGGCCGTTCACGACGCAGCGCCCGCGCTAGGGCTGCACAAAGGCAGCGCTCAGAAAGTGCGCCGCGCGTTGGGAAGGGAATCAGACATCCCGCCTTTCAACTTCGTACTGCACTTCGACTTTGTTTAAATGGCCGATGACATTAGGTCATTTTTACACCTCCTGCGTTATAAAATGAATATTTTTAATACATTCGCGGACGTCCTTCTCAACGGGGCTCGTGGCCTCGGAAATGTTCGTAGCACTGTTAAAAAGATCCATTTTATAAGGCAGGATGTGTAACAATGACACAATGTCATTGATCTCTTTAAAATATGGAGTATATCTCCATTTCGTCTTAATAATAATAATAATAATAATAATAATAATAATAATAATAATAATAATAATAATAATAATAATAATAATAATAATATTTCATTTGATACTCTACACAGTTCTCATCCCAGCTCCGAATTTTTTTGTTTGTTTGTTGGTTGTTGTATTTTTAACTCCTCCGAAATCCATTGCATTTCTTTGTTTAATTAAGTCATCACTGACAACGTTCGTGGATAGTGTTATGTATAAAGAATGTGCTATTTCCCCTGGGATGTCGCGAGAACAGAAATGATAACGTTTTACTGATATGTCAGCAAAGAATTAAATAAGGTGTTCTTGCTGACTGTTTGCTGGGTGGTCAATTTCGTTGGAAGTGTTATTTACTGTAGACATTACAAAAAAAATCATGGTAGTTTAGTAAAGACGTTGATGGATTGGATTCAAATAAAATCTGAAGTATGGCAGTTCGAGAAACAGTGCGGAAAAATATTTTGTGACAGTGTTGTTGTTTCATTTGCACCTACCTTTTGATGAACCGAATTTGACCCGCACTCGTTGCTGGAAACCCCTTGTTCATGCAGACTGGTTTATTTTTTTGCTTCGCCGCGAGTGTCCACCGGAGGCGGGGTACTTTGCAGGACGGAAAGCCCGGTTTATCCGCAACACAAAAGGAGAAACAAATAGCAGCGTTGATATAAATGCAAACGACGATAGGAGACAGCACAAAAAGTTGTACATGACAAATAAAAGACGTAAACAAAATTTAATATGATGTAACACAAATAGAAGAGCGGAAAACTATCTGCTGCATAACCGAGTTCGAGCTGTACAAAAAGCTATATTGGTTTTCACGTTTGCCCGTCCGTTGAAACGTATATAACACCCACATTGCTTGTTTTATTTTAGAATACAATCGTTTCCACCTTTCTTTATGTTCCATGAACAACATTATATTCCAGCGCAAATACAATTAACTTCGAATAGCATTTGCGAGAAGCGCGTGGATAACAATGCAAATATCGATGTCAGAACGGTAGGTGTTCTCGGAAGTTTGTCGTAGGGAAACGGTTCAAGCAATTCGCATTGCACCAGAGATTACCCGGTGCGCGGCAAAAACTCCCGAGACTCGCTCGGGGGCGCGCCTGCCTGAGGGGCAGGGCACAGCGGCAGCGGTCGCTGCTTGCAATCTTTGTTCCGTTGTTATTTATACGTGGAACTAATGAGGGCGTGTTATCTTCGTAAAAAGGCTGCGAGCGCGGGTCGCTCCGAGGCACGACTGGGCGGGGCGGGGCTGAGGGCGTGCGCCTCGCCGCGCCGCGCCGCGCCGCGCCGCGCCGGCTGCGACCGCGGTCCCGTTTCCTTTGTCGCTCCTAATTAGCACACGTCGTGCAGGCGGTTCCGGTGCCCCGCCACCCCGCCCCCGCGATTGCCCACACCTCGCCCCGCCTCCTCACCTCGCCCCGGTTCGTCACCTCTTCGCCTCAACCCCCCTCCTCGCACAGCACTTCCCGCCCCGCCTCTCGCGGCGACTTCCACCTCATCTCGCCCCGCTTCGCCACCCCTTCGCCTCAACCCTCCTCGCTCCTCCTCGCACTGCTCTCCCAGGCCCGTCCTACCTCGCCTGCTCGCAGAGTTCGCGCAGCGCCACCCGGGAGGCTAAGGAGTCTGACCTTTCCTCGAAGAGCACTGTGGAGTAGTTCTCAGAAGCGGTTAGATGCGAGTTTCGCGATGCTCTTGGGAGAATGTTATTGTGTTGCGCAGGCCATTTGTGTTTGAAACTTAACGTGCACAAATGTATTAGAGCAATTACTTTTGGGGCTGATACGTTTGGATTGGTAACATTAACTTTGCTTGGTGCTGGATGTTCCTCTTGAAATTGTTCGTGTGAACAACTAGGAAAATTACTGTATTATGTAGATACTTCAAAGTAACTTCATAAAAATAGTTTTGTTTGTCTTGAATTTTATATTATTATGGAGTAATATATTAATATTTCACTCTACAAGTATATTCTTGTCCATTGCTGCTACGCATTGCTTTCTCACTAGGACTGTCTATTTTCACGAAAGTCAGTTATCTATGAAAAGCTCTTACTCTACAGCTAGCATAAATCAAGTGGAATTACTAGTATTTTCTTTATAATACACATGTATGGCACAAAATAAGCACTGCCTTTTAGGGTGGATGGAGTTCCACTGACTGTGAAGTAAAAAAAAGTGATGCCCTTCATGAAGGCCGAAGAGCGACTGAGGCACTTGACTGGTTACGTGAAGAAGCGACAGTGACAGATACGTGTGGCTGGTTGCCACTGAGCTTGACGGGTGAGTTGCTGTGTTGGTACGGCGAGTGGACGGGCATTAAACTGCGTCTTCAGGCTGAGCGTGCTGGGATGCAGTTCGTAAAACAACAGATGTGCAGCTTCTCGATAGCTTAAGCATCTGAATGTTCAAGACGAATTGTCTTCATGGTGCTTTTTAACTAGAAATACTCTGTTCGGTCATCGAGACGACTGGTTTTTGGTTATTTTAACTGTAAGCGTGTATTTCAGAGGGACTTAACCTTAAGAAGCCACAGAGCCAAAAATGTGCGCCGCTACTTACGCCCGCAGGGGTGATACACAATTTTTTGCATTGCCGGAATCAAAAAGGAAATGTACAAAAAATGTTACACCTACCTTGAATTTTCCCTCTTCTTGGTCCGAATTGTGTAATATCTTAATGATAGCTTTACAAAAACAGTTTTCAAAGAAAAATATTAATTAGATAATGCACAAATATTATTTTGCGTTTGACACCCGCGAACTTCAAAAAATATTTCATGGGCGGAGCGCGGTTGTACACAGCTGGCACTCTGTTACGGAAATAGCCATTGTTCCAAGCAAATTGAAAGATGGAGGAAGGGGTCTCCACACGCGAGTCCGCCCTTACACTCCCTTTCGGGGACGTGCTTGAGGAGGAAGGTCGTCTGGAAGAGAGCTTGCAATCCCATCCGTTTCTTACGGGGGCGCCCGCCCCGCTCCGCTCCGCTCCGTCCCCTCCGCTCCGTCCCCTCCTCGTTCCGCGCGAAACGCCGTCTCTTTAAGCGGAGGAGAGCCTATTTCAGGCGAGCGCGCCCTGCGCACCTCCCTTCCTCCGAAGGGGTGCCATCCGCTGGGCGCTACCCGCCGCGCGGGTGGGACCCCTCCCCGCCGCCACGGAATTAGACCGGCGCCCCCTCTCCCCACATAACCCCCCAGCCGCCCCCGCCTGCTCATCCACAAAAAGCGATGACTGCGCAGGAACGGCTCTACCCCAAGGATTTCTCCGGCCCTGAAGAAATATCGTAAAATGCTTGCAAATTGCCGCAGTCATCGCGTAAGTAGCTTACTCAAAATATTCCGTACCAGTGTGATAGAAGTATGCCATTTAACGTCTGTATAATCGAAGGGTTGAATTTGTTTATTTTTTCGTTTTGTGCCTGTGACGTTCGAGTATCTTGTGGACTGAAGCGGGGACAGAAATGTGGCGGTACTAGCCGTTTGCAGTGCAATTTTCTGAGAGTGAGTCATACCGGTGAGGGCTTTCAGGAGAGACAATGAAAGTGTCGGTGGCGTTGTGTAGTCAATCATTAGCATAATGAGATGAAAAGATTGGGTTTAGCACTGCATGAATTACTGAATGATCCCGTTCCCGCAGTGTCATCAGTTTCCTTCGTGTTCTTTTCGTTTGGTCTCCTGTGAATATTTACTCGATATTGAATAATTCTATCCTTGAAATATTAGTTTACCTCAAATGGAAACTTTTTATATTGTTATTGTTTCAGTAATTTAATATTAATATGTATTATTATTCAGCAATGTAGAAATTAACAAATTATTATTACTAATGGACCATTTAAATGCATTATTAGGTGATAACAGTTAATAAATGCAAGTACATCCATAATTATTCTAGAACATAAATGGTATGCAACAAATGACACTTTATAAAAGCAACTCTAGTGAGTGAAACAACCGGGAGCTTAACCAGTGTATCGTGTTTTGGTACCTTCTCTTGTAAATTTTTTGAGTAGAAAACTATGTTATTGAAAAAATGTTAAGCTCCTTCACAAACCTTCGGACCAATGCTTGAAATTGAAAGTCCATTGTAGTAAAATTGAACAACACGTTCAGCTACGCACATTTAAACTAGGAATACCCAGTACGGAATTTCCCTTCGGACGTTCTTTGCTCTCGTTGACCGATCTTCATCTTCGGGAGTCGCATCGTGGACGGGGCCACGTTAAGGAATAAGACCCGTAGCATCTCTCAGTCTGTGGAAGAAGCGCTTGGTTTTGCGGCGTGTCGCCGCCTGGCGGCAGGGCGAGCGCCGGGGGCTCGCGAGGGATGCAGCTGACAAGTCGCGCTCGCCCGCGCGCGCACCGCCCACCGGATGCGACGGGGCCCTCCTTCCGGACGGGAGGGGGCGGGGCGGGGCAGGGGCGCGTTGGCCGCACGCTTGGGATGCCGAGGGGAGCGCGCTTGGCGGCGGTGGAGGCGACGAGGCCGGCTGTGTCTGCGGAGGAGCGAACTCCAAACACGGGTGCTTCCTAAGTGGGAGACAAGAAGACCCCACGCCGCCCTGTCTCAACTTCGAGAGGGCGCATCACGAGACAGTGTTACGACCGTTGATGGTTGCTTTGAGGGAGGGAGTGCTGAACACTTGTGAAGGCCGGCGTCTTAATGCAAGTTGAGCATCACCTTAACCATTAGTTTTATTTGAATGCATCTTGTAACTACATTCTGACAAACGCTTTTTATTTCCTTGGTGTTATTAATAAATCATTTTATCCCATTCTCTAAATTAATCTAAAACTTTTATTGAGTACAGTTTCGGTGTGATGAATAATATGCAAATACGCAAAAAATATATTTGTGTATAATTGCGTTTGTGTAGCGATAATATTATGTATTACACATCTCAATACCATTTTATTTTTATTGACGTAACTTGTATTGCGGAAACGTGTGTTTGCTCTTAGCCTTGGTTGGTTTTTCAGTTCAAGAACCTCCCCAATCAACAGTATTGCTTTCTGCCTCGTGTAATTTTTCGCTTTGAAAAGCGAGCGATGTTCCTTCTGTGTTGCGTGGCGTTTTGTGTGTTTTTCCAACTCGAGTTCGGAGAGAAGGCTTTCGCGAAGGCCTCCTTTGCTCCAAGTGCTTGAGAAATGAAACGGCGGTGAAGGGCGCCAGCCCTCTCGGTGGACACTCTTCACTTTTTAGAGCCCGCTCCTGGTTCCCGGAGAGCGCCACACGCTACACTCCACCCTCCACCCGCCACCTTCCACCCACCACCTTCCACCCGCCTCTCGCTACCCTCCACCCGCTACCCTCTAATCGCTACCCTCTACCCGCTACCTTCCACCCGCTCCTTCCGCCCGCCTATCGCAACCCTCCACCCGCCTAGCGCAACCCTCCACCCGCCTATCGCAACCCTCCACCCGCCTATCGCAACCCTCCACCCGCAACTCTCCACCCGCAACCCTCCACCCGCAACCCTCCACCCGCTACCCTCCACCCGCTACCCTCCACCCGCTACCCTCCACCCGCTACCCTCCACCCGCTACCCTCCACCCGCTACCCTCCACCCGCAACCCACCACCCGCTACCCTCCAATCGCTACCCTCCACCCGCGACCTTCCACCCGCCTATCGCAACCCACCACCCGCTGCTCTCCACTCGCCATCCATCCCACTCTCACCACTCGTTATCCGCCTCCCGCAACCCGCCATCCGCCGCCCACTTCGCCATCACAATCTGTCACCCACCGTTCGCCGCGCAACGCGGCTCTACCTACCGTCTCCGCCATCGCTTGTCGCCTGCTTTCGAACGCCGTGCGGAACGTTAGGACGCGGTGCGTGACTGAGCATTTTGTGCCCGGCGCGGCGCCGCCCAAGGTTTTCTTTCCGTCCGCCCTTCCCTCGATTCCCGCGCCATCGCTCTGTTCGATTGATCTTTTGTTTGGGAGTTGCTCGCTCGCCGATGGAGATAGACCGTTGTGATCATGGGTTCTGCTAATTCGCTGTGTGTTATCGGGTAATTTACAGCGTATCATTAGTAACCCTTTTACGTTCGCGCTGACGTGTGTCTTTGAATACGCTGATGGGATGATCGGTGAATAACAGGGTACCGCAATTGTTCGGGAAATGTGAATGTAAATTAGTTATGTCTGATTGAATGAAGCTTCTTAAAACATGTCATTAAATGAGTTTAATTCCTTCAATTGCATAGTGGGATAATTAATTTAGTGGAAAGTCGATAAATGGAGGTGCTGCAGTTTTATATTTATTCGTGGTAAACTTATGGGAAGCAAATTGTGCGTAATATTAATTGGTTATTTTTTTGTGAAAATCGTAAGCGCTTAAGTTTAATTTAATATTCATTGAATACAGAGCCTTTCCCTACAACCTGTAACAAAATTTTCTTATTTCCAAGTCATGTGGGCGTGCTCAATGTAGATTTCTACTTTCCCGAGTGCACCTTCTTCTTTACCAGCGGCGTGAGGCGAAACGCAGCGAATGCACGTTAGGCATGGTGTACCCCCTTCATCATGGACGATGTTCCACTCGGCAAAGCTGCGTGGCGCCCCCCTTCCCCCCGTTTCATTTCCATATGCCGCGCCACGTGGCCACGCAGCGGGAGTACCTGCCGCCGCGGCCGTGGCCTCGGGGGAGGGGAGCGACGAGCGAAGGGGGAACGCGGGGGAGGAGGAGGCTGGGGCTAGCGCCACGTCACCGCGCCGTGACGTAATCCGTGGCGGCAGCGGTGGCGGCTGCCGGGCGTTCCTGTTTACCGTCCCCTTTACGTGCCTGCCCACACGTGTGAATCCTAAAAGTGGAAAACGGCGGTGACGGCCTCGAGAGTTGCGCTGGCGGCGGCGTGCGAGTGCTCGTGTGCGACTGAAGAGGTAATGGACCCGGCCGTGTCTGAGGGCCTCGAGCGCGCTCGCGTGCAAGTGGGATGAGACGAGACGGAGGCGAGACGGAACCGAGAAGAGAGGCGTGGAGGGGCGTGGCGGGGCGGGGCGGAGCGGAGCGGCCGCGTAAGGCGGGCAAGTGGATTTATTTTGGCGCGGCGCGAGCCGGAGGTTCTCTCCAAGACGACGCCGCTGTATGAATATGTATGCAAACGTCGGCCGTAATGGATGAACACGGCGCCCTTTTCCGCGGATGTAGAACGGCGGCGTTTGTTGCTGCGGACGATGCCACTTACGGCGGGTGAGGCGGCGTTACTCCCTCTCGTACGGCGCGCGGAGTTAATTTGATTTCGGCTAACGGGACGATGGCGTGACAAGTAATTCGCGGCGCGTGCATCGGAGGGTGAGGGGAACTCGACTGGCAACGCTGTTTTGCATAACGTGTCAGCGTACGCGCCGGACAGTTCGCTGTGCACTTGCGCTCGCACGGTAGGTTTAGCCTAACGCCCATTATTGGCTGAATGCATGTTTACGTGAGAGGGAACGTGTGAGGTTTGACGTGGATAAATCGCAAATAACGCTACAGAATGATGGGAATTTCAGGTTCGTCGGAAATTAATTCATGCCTAATGTATATAGATGCCACTGTAAAAAAAGTGTGTTAAAATCCAGAATCCTTTTTTCGATACGTTCGAATTGTAGTAGAGCGAGGTATTTGGTTTGGTATGAATGTGGTTATGCATTTGCTCGGTGAATACGGTTTGAAAAAATACACTTTTTTTTTTTTTTTTTTTTTTTTTTAAAGTGAGTAAACGTTTCGGGGCGTAGAATTACCTAAATCAAAGAATTCAACGAAGGGGAGAGTGCACGCTCTGTGTCGCAAACACGAGCCCCCAACCCGGAAGGCAGCTGTGGCGCAGCTGCACGTATCGATGTGACCGCATGCATAATAGACGGCGACGTCGGGTCTGCAAAAAAAAAAGGGAAGAACGAATGCGATTCCGCGGGCATCCCGGTTGCGGCTGTGGCTGCGTCTTGGGCGCTGGGCGGAGCGTGTCGCTTCCCGGAACAGACGTCTGCCGCCGTCGCGTCGCGTCGCTTCGCTCGCCTTGAATTGGATCCCGGAGTCGCGGCGGTTGCGGCGCCGCTCGCGGATGTTTAGAGCGCCCTTGAAACACAGGCCTCTCGGAAAGGCAGCAGCCCGGCCAAGATTTCGCCTGTGCCATCTCCAAGGCGGCTCGTGGCGTGAACACTGGCGTGCTAGCTATTCATCGCTGGTAAGACAGATTTATGTAAAATTTGTCAAGGTGCGGTAATTAGTCGATCAATGTGGACTATGTTGCGGACAAAGCGGGCTCGGGAAAGATTTTCTCGGGGTGCTCCCGTTTTCCCACATTTCATTATATCGTTTCTCGATCACCGTTCATTTCGTCTACATCATTACCACCTAAACGTAACCTACTGACCATTCCTGACATACGCTTCGAAGATCAAAAAAGGAAATAATAAATATTTACCATTTCCAGCAGTGAAGAAATGTGGATGTTTATCCTTTTGATCGCCGACATACTTGGCAAAATGATGCTGTGTGTGAATGGTTCAATGTTGTGAATGTACGTGAAGACATAAATCGTAAATACTTTTGCCTGGCGACTCTTTCCTCAGTATTGACATTTGTTGAAAATACCTTCGTTTTACCCTACATTCAATCTGGTGCCTTGATTTCGTGCAGCTTCCCAAAGTAAAATTGATAATCATACAGAACGTCGTCTTCACACAGTTCAGTTGGCAAATCTCTTCAGCAGGGAGTCACCTTGACATATCTTTATGATTGACGACTATCTCCATCCACTCTATTCATTCATTTACATTACGTTAACCTGTGATATCTCTTTCCCTAGATTTATATTTGCTGCATAGTTTTTGTTTCATATTGAAAGTTACATTATCCTAATATGCTTCTATAAAAGATAAATGCATAATTGTTAATGAAGAATTCTCAAAACAAGTGTTCAAAATCACGTGCTCCACATTAATACTTCAAAGATGAAATCGTAGGAAAACGCTGCTTTAACACCAAATGACTTTTTGTTTTAAATGTTGAGATTAACATAAGCGCTGCTTGAAAGATTGTTGTGGCGGAATGTCGCCGGTCTTTCTGAGCATCCTGTACGCTTTCACGACACATGCAGCGGCGGCGGCGGCGGCGAGGTGGCGTTTCGCGGGCAGCCGGCCATCTCCTCCGCCTCGTTGCATCACCAACCAGTTTCGTTATTTTATGCACCTCTCTCCCGCGCGAGGAGTGGGCTTGCAAACACAAAATGAAAGAAAAGTAATAAGAAAGATTACGTAATCTGGCGAGCACGAGTGCGACTGCCTCGCATTCGAAACTCCTGCAGATGAAGGAGAGACTTGTCGGATGTGCAGGCGTGCTCCGGTGAAGGAATTATTGCTTGCTCTCGTAGAGTTAACGGTGACGATTTTGCACATGGAAAGTGATTCCAAGGCTTGGCATTGGACTTCTACTAAAACAATGTTAATCTGTAAGAGATTTTTAATGGAAAAGCGAACTCATAATGAACTTCTCAGCGAAGTCCGTACATTAAGAGGTGTGTAAATAGTAAAATAGATGAGTTTTCGTAATGGAACGGTAGAAGGTGAGCATCGGTAGTACGGACCACTGAATGGCCATGTAATTATCTTTGTTTTGTTAGTTACTCCAGTGACGTTATCCGTCGTTCGTGCACGTGAAGAGGATTCGTACGACAATTTACCTAAAATTCGAAAATAACGGGGTAGAATGTCTGGATATCAAATAATTTCTCGTGTAAAGTTCTGGCATTTCATGTAATGTGTAAATGGAATGAATTTACGTGATTCAGTAGTTAGAGATAAAGGATTGCCATTTGTATGCTTTTATGTTTGTCTTTTTGAGTTACAAATACGAGAAAATAAAACGAGAACATTCACTCACATTTACAATTTTGCCAATTAGTATGTGATTTAATAAACACGTATGATCGTTAAGTGGGCAGTAAATTAATTAATCTTCCTGCTTTCCGTACACAGTCCTGAGTGAATTGCATTGTCTGTGAGGTGTGCTGTTTTCCACGAACGAAGTAAATGTTTACTTTGTAATAGTTATCGTGTTGTCTGATGATGAGTTCGTAGAAAGCGCATCCTTGGCAGCCGCAGCGGCGCAGTAGTTGGGCGATCGATGGGGAAAGAGCCTTCGAGGTACCGCGACAGGTCGCGAGAGAGGGCGGGGCGGCCGCCGCTGTTTGTTTTTGCCCCTCCCACCCCCACCCGTCCTTCCTCACCACGGCGCCACCCCGGACCTCTTTGTCGCGGTGGTCGATACGAAACGCGCGACAACACTGTTGCCGCCGCCTCCGCCTCCGGCCTTGGCGCCTGTGACCTTTCAGGAGTTTGGGTGAAGGCTCCTGCGGAGTGACGTCACGATTCAAATTTAGGGAGCCCGAGCGCAGCGCGCGCGCGGGCGAGCGAGGAGGCGAGAGCGGCGCGAGGGAGGAGGAGCGGGAACGCGAGCGCTCGGGAGAAGCGACGGCGGCGTTGCGCAAGGAGCGCCGGCAATTACGCCGGTGTCGGAGCCATTGTGAGCTCCCGCGCGGGTTCCCAGGCACCGCCGCCACGCCCGCTGGCTCTCCGCCCCTCACCTCGCTCCTCTCTCCGGGCCGGCGTCTTTGCCATTGTCCTGCCGGCTCCGCGCAGGCAGATTAGGGTATGAACTTTAGGGCTGCAACCTAAGACCCGCTTCCCCTGCTAAGAGGCGAAACCCGAAAACTGTGTCCAAGTAAAAGAGGAGTGATGGTTTGTAATCAACTTTATCCTCTAGAATACAGGTTATGCAACTTTTTTCAGCTGTGTGATATGAAGAAAAAGTGCAGTTATGAAATCACAACACGTTCATGTTGCGTCTAGCCGGTATTTCGGGACCCATGCGTAGGTTTTTCATTCGTTACCGATGCCCAGAAGCCTTCTCTATCTGGCTCTGCGTCTTGCATTCTTACAAACGCGTATTACTCTTCAATCTCCACTGCATGTTTTTGCAGTCATTTTACCATCCCGTAAGTATGTTTTCAAGAGAATCAGAAGTTGCTTATCTGAATTTTCCGTCTGATTGTCTCGGTATCACAGAACGGCGCGTCAGTCTACGCCACCCAGCTCGCTGCCACCTCCGCCCTGCATTCCCGAGGCAAATTCGAATGACTGGAGCAGCCCCGCCAAGTGTCAGGCGTATTCGTTTCTCCGTACTTAACACAACATTCCCTTTCTTTCCTTCATTATTCCCGTTTTCTTCACTTTGTCTCTTCTCAAACTTCAAGACTTCTCGCTTTACTGCTTTTCGATCTTTCAAATTACGATCTTCGTCTTTCAATCTCGTTGGTATTCTTTTCACTTCCGTTATAACCTTTTCATGACGTTGTTTACGTTGTTCCTTCCCTTCTTCTCTTACTTCACACCGTGATCCTTGTCTCCTGGTTCGATTTTCTGCTGTTTTGCTTCAAGCAGCGGCGCGATAGGGCCATGCCCCATCTCGCCCTCGCGCACGTGACTGCCTCCCTGCCCGTCCCCGCGCCCTCCCTACACCTCTTCCTCTCCAGTCACCCGCATCCCCCTTCGCCTTTCGCCGCCCCCGCGCCGTCGTCTCGTCCCCGCCCCGCGAGAGCGCCTCGGGGCAGGCGGGGGCGTGGAGCGGCTGCGCTGATCCGGCCTAATTAATGCAAGGGGAATTAATTACGCGGATTAATGAAAAGTGGTATTAGCAGGATATAATGCCAACGCGCGTGTTTGGGCGCTGGATCATCGGTTCTCCAACTTTCGCTTCGAAATAATACTCTGCAGAAACCCCTCCGGGAAGAGGGCGCGGATAATTGTTTGGTGTCGAGGGGAGGAAATATCGAGATAATTGCTCCAAATGACTCGACATCGCTACATGATCATACAAAATTCGACTTTGTGAGTTTTGCCTCATTTGTAATTAAATGAGTTCCATGTTTTGTTCGATGCTCTGTGTAGAAAGTAAAGACGCAAATGTTACAAACTACCACTGGACCATTGACAATATTATAATGAGCCGGCAAGAAGCTTCTTGTGAGAGTTAGTATGTAATTCTTTGTAGCAAAAAAAAAAGTTTCAGCGAAATATTTTGCAACGAGCTGTTTCGGTGCTGTATTTTTCACTTCGGTTCCTGCCGAATTCGATACCTCTCGACGGACCGAATCCGCCGGCTTCTCTCTCTCTCTTTCGCGCGCGTCAGTCCGCGTCAAAGCCCAAACTGGTTTAGCCGCCCGGCGCAGCGGACGCAGCGCGACGCGACGCGTCGCGGCGGCAGGGCAGGCAGGGCTCGTTGACGGGCGGCGGCGCGCCGCGACAAACTGGTTTGACCACGGACAAGGCGCCTGGCGGGCGCCCAGCGACACGGCGCGCGGATTTCGGCAACGACGCGCGCCCTCGCTGGCCATGCGATCCCACGCTTCTTCGTCCTTTGTGTTCTGCTCCCAACTTCAATGCGCCGACGTTTCAATCTGTGTAGCTATCTGTGTAGGATGAGTAAGGAGAAATTTATGGTGAAATTTTATGTTCTTGATTTCATTTTTTTTTATTCATCATCACTTTTAAGCAAAATTAGTGTACAGTATTACTTAATACGGATGCGTTTTTACAAATTCGGTAAATAAAATGCCGATGAAGTAATGCGATCAATTGGTGGCCACGAAGTTAATTCTAAACATTGTATGGTTTTATATAATTTTATTGGAATAAAAGTATCTCTTTCAGTTTTTCAGAAGGTCATTGCGTCATTACACATCCCTGTTGTATTTTTCTTTTCATTCATATCGTATTAACGACTGCAGCGCAATGATGTAAATGAACAATGAATTCGAGGAAAAATTTCAATTACTTCATTTATAAAGAGAAATTAAAAACTTGAAGCGCATTGATTGACAATTCTGCTACGTTTTGAAAAATACATTCTACGTAACATGTTCGAATAGTCTCATCGTTGAGTTTTTGTCAGTAGAAACAGAACGCTGGTAAATAACTGAAATGAAACAGATTTTCTAGAACGTAAACGCTACGCTTTCCGGAGAAGTCAATGACGCGACTGAAATATTTTCTTTTATATTGAACAGTGCCATCACATCTGCATTTGTTCTCGACGCACGTCGAGTCCTCCGGAAGGCGATGCGTTCGCTCCAGTCCGCGAGTCTTGGGCGGCCGCGAGGCGCGCGGTTGCGTCGTCGTCTGGGCGGAGGCGTCCTCGAGACCTGCGCTTCCCCTTTCGCGGCGCGCCCGTCCTCGGCTCCCCGCGGAGCCGTTCGCGGCATTGTCTGCGTAAAATTTGATTACGGTTTCCCCATTAGGTGACTGATTAAAACCGGAGCGACGAGGGGAGACGCCTTCGCCCGCGCCGCCGCCTCAGCCAGGCCCGCCCTCGCGGCGCGGCGGGGGCGGCGCCGGGTCGCAGACGTCAGAGCCCGGGGTTGCAGCGAGCAGGGGAGTAGGTGGGGTGGAAGGAAAGGCGACGGTGATGGTAGTGGTACTGGGAGTGCAGTTGTAGAAGCGGTAGGGGAGATAGGAAAATTGAAATGGATAGGTGAAACTGTGGTAATGAAGTGATTGTGGAAGTCATATTCAAAGGTTGTGGTGATAGTGTTGGTAGGATTGGGAGGCGAGATAACGCGTAGGGAAGTGGTAGTGGTATTGGTGATGATAACACTAGGAGGGAAAGGGATAATGATGGAGGTGGAGTGGGAGAAGGGCGATGTGGATTCTGGTAGCAGATATTTTCCCTGCGCATCCCTATGGATGAGGTGGAGACGTTATTGGGGAATGAAGAGGTTGCGTGTTAGTGTTGGAGGGAGATAAGGTGACGATGGTAATAGCAGCTTCTGCGGCGATGCGTAGCGACAGTAAAGAGGTGGTCTGTGCCGGCAGCAGTAAAGGAGCAGGCGACATCGACTCATATTGGGCGGCAACTGCGACAGTGGCAACAGGAGGGGATGTCGGAGTTGAGGGATGTGGATGCGGCGGTGACTCGAGGGAAACAGACCCTCTTAGGGATGACGAACCCCCCCTCTCCTCTTTTCTTCCGTCCTCGTTCACCCCTGCGCACCCCTTTCGCTGTGTTGACATTTACAGCTCCCAAGAATTTCGGTCGGTATTTGATTAGCCGTTCTTGCCGCTGCGAGCCCCCCATCTCCTTGCACTCTACGCCAGGCCTCTCTCTTAATAATGGGAGTGCGACCGTCTGCGGCGCAGACGCTCCACGCTCGACACGAGACGAGCAATACGAGTCCTCGACACGAGCCCTCGCACGTTGGAAATTTCTTTCTCGGGAGCTCGCCTGTTGATGCAAGTGGGTGCGTGCATCCATCCTTGAATGCGGTTCAAACTGTAAAAACATTATCTCATGTATATCTGCATTTCGATAAGTGTTCCATACAAAATAATTTTACTGCCAATTTAATATCTGTTAATATATATCTCTATCATCGGTCTCGAAATGAGAATATTGTTCTGCCATCCGAGTGTTTCGCGAAACGTTATTTTAGAATTCATAAACATTTCTAATGTATGTGGCGCGGATAGCTTTCCATTCTGCGGTTCAGTTATCTCCCGCTGAATGGAATTTCATGTGTGACGTGGATTAAGTTGACCATCAGCATTTCCCGTTAAAGAACAGTTGCGCGGAATGACTTCTCTGAATTGCACCGCCGCCGCAGAATCCATTGCGTGGGTGGCCGCGCTGGAGTGCGCTTGTTTTCTCCGTCCCGCGCGCGCGGGTTGATTGCGACCGCGGCCGTTCTGGGGAGAGGCGGAGCGGGATAGAGTGATGCTGAAATTGGGTGGCTGGGCGTTGTGGAGCGAGGTGGGATGGGATAGCACAGCGCGGGGGAGTGGAATGGAAAAATGGTGAGTAGTGGGGTGGAGCGAAGTGGGAAGGAGAGGCGGGGAGCGGCTGAGTAAGGTAGGACCGGGCGGGAACGGGGTGGCACAACATGGAGGGGTGGAGTGCTGTTGAGCGAGGTGGGAAGGGATGGTACAGCTGACGGGGGGGGGGGAAGAGGGTGCGGGGGTGGAGTGAGGCGGGAAGAGGGTGTCTGGGAGAGGTGGGACGAGTGGCTGAGCGGGGTAGGACCGGTCATGGAGGGGCGGAGCTGGAAAGGGTGGCTGAGCAGAGCTAGGCAAGGCGGGAAGGGCGGTAGCGGCGGCGGCGTCGAAATTTATAGAGCCAGAGAATTACAGCGGTTATTTTCTTCTCGCTCGCTCGCTCGCGCGGGCGGAGGGACGGCAGTGGGCGGGCGGCGTGAAGGGCGTCACCCATTGATAACGGCGCGCGAGTTATGCCCCGCGGGCGCGTCGGGTTAATGGACATGCCACGGTGGGCACGCGGCCGCACGAGCGTGCGCTACCGGCTGCCCCTCAGCCGGTGCTGAGACGTGCTTAGTGGGGGCTGGGAGTGACTCTTGATGGTGTGATCAAAATTAATATTCTCATGTTAATATTAAAAGAAAATTGTAACCTGTATAACATTTGCGTTTAAAAATTAATATTAACTTCTTTACAAATTTTTAATTAATATAAAAGTTTCATGTAAAAATACATTTGGGACTCCAATCCAGCGGGAATCCTAACTACTGCTTCGTCTCCGTATGCATTTACTATTCTCCCAATATCAATTAAACCAAACTGCCACTGCTAAGTAATTCCAGAAACATATTAAACATGCACTCTTTGAAAATACTATTTCATTTTGCGGAGAACTGCATGCATAAGTATTGCTTTCCTTGCGGATTTCTTGTAGCGTATTGTATTTCAAACATACCAAGTTTGAATAAACGGTTGGATCTTACAGTCCCCACTCCCATCCTTTGTGTTAAAGGAATGTGGAATACAAGCCCGCGAGATACCACAGATATCCCGGTCTTCATGAATCTGTATCATTCTTTGCTGTCGGAACTGGTATTCTTTGCAGATGTCCATTGAATACAGAAGTGCATTCCTTACAAAAGGATAAGGATGCAAGAAAAATCAACACAGCATTGCGACTTGCCATTGTTAACGGAATGCAGAGTTTGCTAGATTTTCAGCATTAATGAAAGCATATATTCATCGAAATACCAATTTCACTTTGATGATCATCAGAAATAAGTTCAGTGTAATTTCTACTTTTTTATATACATTTGCTGAAATTTTTGTTACTATTCTACAAAAGTGATTAGAACTTTTCCCAGAACGATCTCTAAGCGATTGTCATGTTCATAGCTCTCGAGCAATATCCTTTCTCAGATCTCAGTCAGCGCTGCTGACTTGATGTCACCGAAACTTTATATTTGTGGGAATTTCCCATTTCTTTTAGTTTCACGTCTCGTACGATAAATTGAAACAAAATATTTTACGTTTTCGCGCAGGTCCAGACAACAACGCTCCTCACGATAGGGCCACACGAAGCGCCGGGTTGACGAGCGGGTTGCGTTGTGAGCAGGAGGCACCGCGGGGAGTCTGCAGCGGAGCGCAGTGAATGAAGGGCGCCGGTCGGTCGCTCGGTTGGCGACAGGGCGCGTTACGCATGACGCTCTACGCGCGGCGTTCGCGCTCGCGCCATTCAGCCACGAACGCATCAGTGCAGCTGCACCCGTCGACGCCGACGCGCGGGTATTTTTAAGTCCGCGTCTTTCCTCTCCACTCCTCCTTCTCTGTCTCTCTTACGCCCTCACCCAGCCCCGCCCCGCGCCGGACTCCGCGCTCTGCTCCGCCGCGCCTCGCTGCGCCCGCGCGCGCGCGCGCGCGCCTCCGCCCGCTGTCATTGCCAGTGTCAGCGCCGCCGCTGCGGACAAAGCGAAGGACGCCGCGCCGCGGAGGCGGCGAACGTTGCCTTTGCCACCGTTCTTTGTTGCAGCCTCTGTGGGCGCGCGGCGGGAGCGCGTTTGAATGCGAGTGGCGCACCGCTTACCCTTTATTGGCGGTTTATCATTTGCTTTCTGATGGGCTTTGCCTTTTGCAGAGGCATGCTTGTGCCCTAAGTAATTATTTGCCGTTTTTAGGTACAGTTAAATGCATTTAGTAATCCAAAATTTCAAAAATAAACGTCTTTTTTATTACAAAATCATAATTAATAAAAATGACAATTAATTTGGGCACCTTGTGCAGTTACTTGTATGTCAATCCACTTCTTACTCTTGTTTTCTGCTCCTCTAGTTAAGTCTCTCGTCACAAATCAGTTGTAAGATTTCGTTGATTACTGCCTGAAACATTCTAAATGCTCGTTTCTTCTCCATGTCAACCAGTATTCGTCAATAATCCAAAACAATTTTTGTATTGGGTCGTTTATTCCTGATTATCAAACTTAAATCGAATGCTTTTGTTTTGTTTAAAAAAAAGAACATGCAATAAAATTGATATCTTAAAAATTCGTTTTTAATACTGTTGGGGGAAAGAAATATTGTACTGCCACGAGTCAATATTAAACTAATAGGACTAATTAGAAAATGTCGATTGATTTTCGAAACGTGTAGTATTACTCATACTTCTTACGAAGAAACCAAAGACACTAGAGCAATACAAAAATAAATCTGATTACTCAACGATGTGTCTCTATCACTTTCCAAAGTTAACAAACATTCCAGAAATGATAAGAAATAAGATTCTGAACTAGTTACATGTACATTTCAGAAGTCATATTTATTTGCTCGCTTCTCCCTCACTTTAAACATTGTTTACTTGTTTTCGTCCGTTCTATTCTTCCAAAGATTGGTGAACAGTGTTAGTTTCTATTCGCCATGTGTTTGGCTTGAAACTGTAATTCTCCGCGCTGCTCTTGTATTGATGTTCTTCAGCTTGTTGGTTGTGATTTTGTCACTGCGGCAATGCGATACGTTTGCCTTTCATGTGTGAACTTGTTTGCTAGAACCAAGACGTAATTCTCGTGCCCCCCCCCCCCCCCGAGTAGGTTTCCATTACATCTTCTTAACTTATCGTATTAAGCCTTCATTATGCACGCAGATTCCTCCTGCAGCATGTCACACACAAAATCCTGAACTTGTGGGTGTATGATAAATGTGATACAAGGCGTGGCTTACCAAATGGAAGAACAAAGTTGTTTATGTGTTCAACGAGAGATGAATCAGTGTTTCATTGTGTAGTGAACTCAGAGGTTCAGAACAGTATTTGTAGTCTGAAGCTACATGCATCCCCGTTGGATCTCCCCATGCATTATTTTGATAGTATTAACACTGTTTGGGCAGTTTTGGGGTATCTGGTCTTCACCTGAAGAGACTTTGAAATTTCTGAAAAAATACTTCGTGAGGCTTTTATCTTCGTTGGTAGTTGCAAGCGCATTCAAAGCTTCCCTCATAAGAGATGCAATGCTTCTTTACGCCATCACGTGCACGCGAGTCTGTCGTGTCGTGGTAGAGTAACACGTACTGTCTTTACCTACAACTTTGCTTGCCATTAGATGTTTGTGTGTTTGTTGGTTAACTTGTGGACACGTGTATATCCACTCAGGTGTGATGTTTACGGCAAGATGGAATTTTACTTTCCTGGGTCTCTATTTATTCTTGTAATGGATTCCAAATTTCTGTAAATTTTAATTCATTTGCCTAACAAGTAAAGAAATACCTGTGTGCAGTAGTTTCTTTGTAAAAGTAGTCACCAATTTATTATTGACAAGTAATGACGACCTTCGCAAGTGATGCAAGGAGGCGCTGAGCAACAGATCAAGATCCCAGGAAGAATACATAACCATAGGCAGGGTTATAATAGTATATTTTCTGTATCCCTTCACTTGGAGCAGATTTAATCATGTTAATTTCTGATAAAACTTCAAAATAAGCATCGCGAATAAACAACTTAAATGCTTAAATATGCGTGGTCTGGCATTACTCAACCACATAACGTTTAGTGAGAGTGATTTACGTATCTCCATGCAAAATACTACGTACGGAAAAATGGTTGAATCAGCCACCGTGACGCCGGCTCGACCTACGCCGGTTTCTCCCGTTTTACTACCTCAGCGACCATCCTCATCAGCACGCAGCGCTAATAAAAAAGGGGTGCATCGGAGGTGAATCAGGCGCGGGCGGATGACGTCAGGGCGCGCGGGAGGGCAGACGGCGTTGGCGGCCGAGCGCGCGCGCGCCGGTGACTAAGCGGCTGGCGACGCCGCGCCGGCAGGTGGCGGGGCGGGCGCCTCGGCGCGACGGACACCGCGCCTCCCACGCGCCCGTGCCCTCGGCAACCCGCTCGCGCTTCCGACGCGCGCTATTGTTGCCTTCTGCGAACTGGCGAGACGGGCGACGAGACGGTTGCCTTTGTGACTCAGGTGGAGTTCTCGGGCCGGAAGTTCTGACGCATTGAAATCTGTTTTACCACCTTGTTTTTACTTTTGTTGTTCTGGCTTTGTAATTATCTGCCTCGGAAAATGTCGGTTTCCTGGCCTTCTGAAATTGTGTATGCTTACGAGGCATACTGAGTAAGGGCGAACGCAACACTCGCTCCTTTTTTTAAAAATACCGTTGAGAACTACAATAGTGACGCCCATGCCCATAGGATATTAAGTGGAGTTCGCTCCCCACCCCCACCCCACCCCATTTTTTTCTCGTGGAGAATATGTTTATCGTCGAAACGTTTTAAGTTCTCCCTAGGCGAATAATTTTACAATGCGTTTTTCTCAAGTCAGTAATTTATTGAGTTCGCCCTTTCTGCTCGCAGCGCTTTAATGTGTCAAACAAACATGTACTACGTATGCAAGCTGACTTCACATATTACTGGTATCATTACATGGTCGAAAACGTTTTCTCGTTGATCTTTGTTTGAAAGCGCTCCCGTGGAATGGAGACGTGCAATTTGAGACCCTAATATCGTGGCTGCACGTTGAATGCGCTTCCGTTGCATCCGCAGGTCGACGAAATCACTTTCCTGAAGAAGGATCTGCAAACAATTGAAGGGTCGTGGACGAGAGGCGTATCCCCTCGTACTTGATAGTGTGCGCGGTGCCTGGTCGGCCTTGGCAGAGAGCGCTGTTATTACGCCGTGCTGCGCGAGCGGGGCGGACGAGCACGGTTCCGTGGAAGCGCGCACAGGTGCCGCCCGAGTGGGGGAGGGGGGCGCCGCGGTTCCTGGAAGCCTCCGCGCCCCGCGGCGGCGGCGGCGGCGGCCGGCACTTTGGGCCTGATAGCATCGCACGCGCCCACGTTGGTTCCCCAGGCATCCCGACCAACCCACCGCCCGCTGCGTCGTCGCCATCGCCTCTACCGGGTTCTCGCTGTCACCAATGCCGATGTCACTGTAAAAATGTTTTTATCGTCATTGGTGTCCCTTTCCCAAACTTACGAGATTACCACTCTAAACGGAAATGGCGTTGCTGAGAATTAATTCAAAGTTGAAACTACCTTCAGATAAAAAATAACGATAAATTTACAATGAAACAAATGTTAAAGAGTCCCTCGAACTCTAAATGGAAGCAATAAATCAATTAAATTACTAAAA
Organism: Teleogryllus occipitalis; assembly: GCA_011170035.1. Lineage (NCBI taxonomy): Eukaryota > Metazoa > Arthropoda > Insecta > Orthoptera > Gryllidae > Teleogryllus > Teleogryllus occipitalis. The sequence goes on along the minus strand of BLKR01000100.1, from coordinate 125,531 downwards.
TTGAGATGGAAAAATATTAAATTAATAAATACAATAAACTTCAGGATTTCATGTTACAAAAAAAGTCTATCTTCCTGAATGTTATCTTAGTCACGTCCACGACGATATATTTCCTGTTATCATAATTAACAACTACTAATACATGATCGTGTCATCCAGAAAAGGTTCTTCAGTTCTAAACAAATCGAACTTTTTTATAGTGCCTCTAAACACCATAAATTACTTACGTGGGAAATCAATCACACGGTCGAACCATAAGGCCGTACTCTTCAAGCCTCCGCGACGTTCTGCTTGTTGATTTCTTAAACGTGGGCAAGTTGCCTCGCGACTTCATTCGCTGTGTCCTAATGTTCATGGAAACATTCACGTACTCATATCTTGTTTCACAGCATTACTGAAGTCACCTGAATCTTTATCTATGATGTTCAACTTGAGCCAATCACCACCAATGCCATGTTGCTTTCGCTGTCGCAAGCATCGTCATTCGTGCGTCTCTTCTGCCACCCTCATCATAGCGTTCACCCTCATTCCGGACACCGACACCCCTGCCAAAGCGTCACAAATTCCTTCGTCATGCCATCGCCGTCGCCACCTTAATCACCGTTCCTGTTCTCTCTCTCTCTCTCTCTCTCTCTCTCTCTCTCTCTCTCTCTCTCTCTCATCTCTGCCTCTGTTGTGTCCTCTCTCCGCTGATTCCTCTCGCTCTCTCCCTTGTACGTAGACCGCGACGACACGCGTCAGGATGACTCGCCACGCGCCCACCGTGGTACGCGCCCCCGTGAGGTCAGCGCGCGCGCGCTCGCGCTCGCGGCTGAGAGGCAGCTTGTTTTCATCGGCGGGAAGACCACCTGCCGGCCGTGCGTTCACGCTCCGCCGGCCCACTCACAAAGCTTTCGATTGTCCGCGCCGGGTGGGGCGTGGTTCGGACGCGCGAGAGGGTGAGAGGCCGGGCGGGCGTCGTGCAAGACGAACGATCGTGTCGCGACGCAGATAAAAGCGGGGCATCTCTCAGACGGCAGGGCGGCCTTATCGCGCGCCTCTAACGTCCCATCAATTTTATCTCCGCATCGTCAACGGCCGGTTGGCCGGCGGCGTTTGGTCGCGCGCGCCGCCGGAGCAGGCCGTCCCGACCAAGGAGCTCGCAAAAGGCCAGCGCAGTAAAATAAATGTGGATGGGTTAATAGATTTCTGGCGAGCGGTGATCTAATGGTTCAATCAGTTGCTGTCGTAACTGCGCACTGTCATGGATTAGATGTTAAAATTAAAGGTCAAGGTATGTTACAAGGAGTGTGAGCGTTTTCGTCCCTTGCGCGAAACGTAGGAACAGAAACTTCCCAGATTATCGCGTGTTTTTTTATTAAATGATCGTTCTTGTATTATATTACCTCCAAAGAGTTCCTCATAAAATGCTGACAAATGTTTGAAGGTTTGTGGTAGTGATATGTTTAAAAGTTAACTGGGTACGGAATATGAGACTCATGAACGTTTGACACTTAACATTTGCGTCCACCTGTGAATGATTATCTCCTTCCAGATTCTTCGTTTGTATTCGAAAGGTTCGTGGAAGAATAAGTTGATTAAGACTCAGCGGCTCGACATGAAAATCTTGTTAAGAATAATATGATGTCGTGCAATGAGGTGTTAGTAAGTTCGTCAGATGCATAGGAAGTGCGAATTTCTGCAAGATTGTCTTGTTTTTATTAAATTAAATCTTCAAATAAAGACACACAAACTGTAGGGTGATGAACCCGTTAATCCTACCATTTGAAGTAGGGATCGTGAAAAACGTAGTATTCAGGAGAAGACGTCGCAAGCAAAGGAGTGAAAAAAGGGCCTGGTGTTGACTCGGCGGTTCGCCGCGGCTGACAGCGTCCGCCGAGCATCGTCGGGCAATAGCGGTCACGCCTCGACAAGTAGCTTCTTGGGCGCGGCGCGGCGCGGTGCGGCGGGCGCTACCGCTGGGCGAGGCGCTCCTGGAGTTGTGCTCTCCTTTGCTTGCTCCCTGACGCTTCAGCCGCCTCGCCTCGCTTCGCCTCGCCGCGTTTACTGCTTTCGCTTTCTCGCCTCTTTTCTCTGTCCATCTCTTCTCCTCCTGGGGGACCCGACTTCCAAGGTCAGCGCGAAATGCATCGCCGCACCGGCGAAGGCACTACGCGCACTCAAGTGTTGGCTCTGTGCTTACGCGACTAAGCCGTTAGAAGGGCACGAAAATGGAAGACTTCAATTAAGAATAGAATTTTCCCTTTCGCAGTGTCCACTCAACTGTTACAGTATAACTCGACAATTAGGTGTAAGTGGGTTAGTGTATGTCTTTGTTCATCCGTGTTATGTTGTGGCATTTACTTAATTATTTGGTGTAAACTTCTACATAGTTGTTAATGTTTTCAATTTTCTCGGGCTTGTCAAATTTGCAGTGTGACCTACACGGTTTTCCAAATCCATTTCGTTGTCGTTGTAACTTCGTAGATTTAAAGGGGTTTTGTTTTCATTCGATTTCATCTATTAAGAAAGAAGTTTGATTCAACTATTAAATGAACAACTCTGGCCGTACAACAGCGACATGTTATGGTAGGGTGTTTCGTCGCATTTACGAGTGGAAACTAGATTTTCTTTCACTCTCGTCTGGGAATTTGATAGTGCTGAGATAATGTGATGGAGATCGTCTCAAGTTTTTACGGTTTATTTTGATCGCATCCGCACTGGCATCCGCATTTTTTTCCGAGCGGCCCCCATCTGCCCCGGCGGTTTACGGTCAGGTCGTCAACGCTTTATATCGGGCGGACGGGCTCGCTTTTCCGGTTCGTAAACGTGGATTGCGGAACCAGGGGGCGTATTTGAATTGGGGGAGGAACTGTCGTTATACCCTCCACGCACGATTAGTACCGGACAATTCTTTAGGAAATGGAAATGCGGCAAACACTTCAAAGTATTAATTCTTTCTATAAAAAAAGTTATGTAACCGTTTAAAGAAATGGGGCTACTTTATGAGCTCGGAAAGACGAATGAATGTAATAAAATTTTCGTCCGAAAGTGCCTTGATACAATTCTGATTTCTTCTTTTACATTTTGTGGATCAGAATTTTGATATTTTATTTAAGCAAACAGCCTTTTTCTTGACAAGAACAGTTTATTTGGGACCACTCATCATTCCATGGTATCCACACATCCAAACACTTCCAAGTTTTTAGACTCAATTCCAAGTTTTTGCTACTTTCGTTCCTTACAAGCGAATGGAAGAGAGACAGAGCCGATAGAGAAGAGAGACAGCAAGGAGGATGGATGCAAATAGGCGGATGGCGTGAATGCATTGCTTCGGGGCGAACAGCGACCATTCTCCTGCCGGCTGCACAAGCCGCCGCCGCCGCCGCCGCCGCCGCTTCGTCGCGCTGCTCAGGGCAACGTCGGCGGGGACGACGGCGCGGCGCGGCGCGGCGTCGCGGCGGCGCCGCCAGCCAGCGCCCGGCGCGCCGGCCGGTTCTGGGCGGCTGCGCGCGACCTTCGCCAGGGAGCCGGCGAGCACCGGGCGCGGCGCGGCGCGGAGGGGCGGGGCGGGGAGGAGCACGCCGAGCGCAGCGACGACGAGCCGCGCCGCGCCGCTCCACGCCGCCGTGCACTCCCGACCTGCTCTGCTCTGCTTTGCTCTGCTCTGGCTGCGAAGGCAGACTTCATACGCCAACTCCAACACCAGCCAGTCGGGTGTTATTGAATGCAATCGTTCTCCCCTCCCAAGGCGTTTCTGCGTCTCCCCTGCTTTACTCCTTCGTTTTGGGGAGATTCATTGCCAAATATTTATACAGAATATGTAATTTCTGTACCTCGTTAGCACACTTCGCTAGTGGAAAAAGTTATCCAAAAAGTTGCAACTTCTGACGTTCGTCAAAGATCAAGCAATAATCCCTATGTTTGGCGGCATTACATCAGGCATTGGAATGAGCATAATCTAATCTTAATCAATAAGTAAGATATCTGAGGACTGTTTCTGTATAACATTTTCTTCAATGTTTACGAATTTTCTTGTTTCAAGCATAAATAAGGAAGATTTCATCAAGCCCTCTGAATTCTAGCTAGTTAAATAGTTTGTTCATATTACTGGTATTCGAAGGTACTTCTGTCATTAATATGTGATTGGAACGTGTCTTTGAATTATAGATGTCTGCCGTATTCACCCGGCAACACCTGTTTAAAAAAAAATGTCTGCATTAGTTTTAATCGTTTCCATGACGCCGAGTTGGAACCACTGGCAGATGCAGCCCTCCAGGACGCTCAAAACCTCAAATACCCTACATTCTCAAACCGCAGAGCAAAGGACACTGGCAGCTGTACCGCAGGAAAGAAGCCATCGGGAGGGCGAGCAGGAGGAACTGTAGCGGGCGGGCCGCGCCGCGCCGCGCTGTGCCGCGTGCACCTGCCCGTGGGAAGAAGAAAAAGAGTTTAAAGAGCGCGCCGTGAAGCGCAGCCCAGTGGAAGCTCGTTGTCGACGAGGAAATTGCAACTGGTTGTCAGCTGGATCTATTTGGCTTCGGAGACCCCCGCCGGAGTTATAATTCCAGTAACAATCTCCTCCCAAATTGCCGGCGATCGTTACCTGCACCGTTCTCATTTCTTGCCGCTGCTCTGCATCTGCCTACCCGCAACCTCCGTCTCCCCCTACCTCGCCCCCGCCTTGCTCCGTCTTCTCCCCGCCACTCCTCGATCCATCTTATCCGTGCATCAACCCGTTTCACGAGATTAAAAACAGTTCCGTGGCGGGAGCATTCGCAAAAATACCAATTATCTGGTGCCTGCCAAGCAGACCGTGCGTATTGCCTTCGCTTTCGGCATATGGAAATGGGAGTAAGCAAGTGTACCGAGCATTCCGCGAAGAATACGCTTCTACTTCACTTTAGATAACGCTCTCTTTAGTAACGGTCCCTTCTCTTACGGTTTTCCCGTCATTCATTCTTTGTCTCCAGGCACTATGTGGTTGGACCATCAAATAATAAAATTCATATTCATAAAGGCTAGAGAGTCATTATAAGGATAGTGTACCATATTCAAAACTTGTTCCAAAAGCGTTTCGTATGTATTTATTTTTAGACCAAATTGCAATTTTTTTCACCAGCCTATAAAATTAATGTGTTAGGTGTTGTCTGTTTTCCCATTCTCTTCGTGTAGATTCCTTGAAATATAAGGAATATCCCACTCATAATGAATCTGGATTACTTGATCATGTGCCAAAAAAGTAAAAGGTATATTTCCTAGACTATTTGGAGCGGGAGAAGCAGCCCGCAAATCATGTGTAAGGCGGCGCCAAACCTTATGGCTAGGAACCCCGCCATCTCCAGAGATGTATCATGCACTACACTTTGTACGGGACTAGTAATCTTAATAGTTCAGTCGCTCAGCACCAATACACACTCGTTTTGATGCCATTTGCACCCCTGTGGCCGCTCAGCATGACGAACCTGGCAATGAATGGCGTAGTAGAACAGTTCGGAACTTGTTGCCGCCACCCTCGTTCTCCGCCACGCCCACGCCCACCCGCTTCCCCTGTCGCCGTTACACGCTTCGCAGGGGCTGGTGCGGCGCCGGGCCGCTGTAGCGAGGAGCGGCACAAGTTCGCGGAACACTTCAACAAAGTCCCGACCTCCCGGCCACCAGCGCACCGAGCTCTCTCCCCTGCCCCCCCCCCCTCCTCGTCGTATCATAAGCAAACCGCTTCCCGCTCTATTGGGTTGTGGGACGGCTCTCCGTCTGGCCTCGCGATTGCGTCTCCGTTCTCCCCCGCTGGTGAGGGCTTTTGGCTTCAAGAACACGCGCTCAGCTGTCTTTTCGACTTACCCTACCCGGAATAGTCGCAGAGTGGATTGGTTCATTGTTCATAATTAATATTTTTATTCCATGATTATTTATCTCGTGAAAAATCTTTTTTAGAAAAAGAATAGATGGATTTAGTAGAACTCTGCAACTTGTCATGCATTTTAAGTGAAAATGTTTGTTAGTACAAAAGAGAAACCCGGACTAAGTCCCTGCCCATTTTAATATTACTGCAGGTTCCTCAAATGTTTGTGGTGGAGGAGCTTTGATATTTCTGGAATGTATAAGTTTGATATATTTATCAACATTAAACCGTACAGAATACTTTTTAAAAAGAAAATGGTAATTTTCGCTACTATTTTTCTCACACACTTTGTAATCTTGCGTTCAGAGAATGAAAAAATTGCGGTTTCGCGCATGGCGTGTTGAGAAGAATATTTTGCATCTAAGATACAAATTAAAAATAAAGACCATGGCTTGTTAATTACAAAAAATAACAAAGTTCTAAGTATTTTGAGAAATGTGGTGTCCGGATATAAATAATGATATCTGACTTTTCTAAATGAATGTATTCAAAGTAACACGACAAAGATAATTCACTTACACATACGGTTTGTCCAGCAATTTTTTCTTTCTTTCTTTTTCTCTTTTTCTCTGAGTGGTGGTATGATATTGCATTTTCCTACGAAACGTGAGAAGTCTCATAACATTAGATCCGAAGACTTCAAATGTGAAAGATAGTAAATATACTTTAATGAAAAAATAGTGTATGTGTAACGACACAATCCGAAGTTGACTGTAGTTCCTTAGTTCTTATTATTTTAAAACCTCTATCTGAATTCGGTGATTACATTTTTGGAAGTTTGGGCTCTCGGTTAATGGCCATTGTAGACTGGGAATGGAAGGAAAAATGTTGCGCTAATATTGACTTGTGTGATATCCGGTAGTGGGAGAAACTCCGTTGCTTGTCGGGCCGTATTTCACTCAGAGATCCAGTATATGTCGCGTGTCCTTTGATGGCTGCCAGGTAAATGCAGTAACCCATTTGATCGACAGTTGACCAGTACCACGTTACGCCATAAATCACTCTGTGTTTGCGAGCAGCCCTATTAAGACGAAACTGCTGTTATTACGTTTGCTTTCAATCAAGCGATTCGTTTTGCTTTTATGTTTACGCCTCAAGCCCCAATATCCGCTTATTGCGTCCGTAGCAGAAGTGGCGCGCCCGTTTACTGGAATTACCCGGTGCGTTGCGACGCACGTAATTAGTGAACCTGTCGAGATTCACGTCAGACTTAATTAGCGGAACTCTGAAGCATCGTTTATTTCTCTTGCCATTTGCATTCTGGATTTTTTCGGTAATTTGATGGGCGTTAGTCTGATTCTATCAACTTGCGAAGAAATTTGTGTGGGCGAGATGACTCTGAAAGGAATTTGTGAATTGAACGTGTCTAGCCCTGGTTTGTGTGCTTCGTAATTATGACTTTTTAGTGTTGAAAATTAAATTAAAACGATTTAATAAGGTAACTCATGAATACTATGACCTTCAAACTGTCTTGCTTGTAAATTAAGTCGTTGCATTTTCAAACCAATGAATGTATTACTCGTAACGTTCGTTGGCTAAGAACGTGGTACTTCGTTATTGATATGTCAGTATTTCCACTCTGCTTACATTAATTCGTTTGACGTTGTTGATTGTGCTTGAAGGTGAATAGGAATCCCTTAGAGGCAAGTGTTTTTTGTTGTAGTTCAATACAACTTATTTATTTGTTCAAGGGTGTGTTATAACTGGGGAAAGGAAAGTGATGGTTCTTTAGAAATTTTCAAAAGGTGTTTTTTTAGTAAATTTTACAATTGGTGAATCTTTTAACTGAGCGGAATTGAGTAGATGGAGCTGAAAATGATGGGTGTTCATGTTTACAGTTGTCTAATCATATTTGTAAGATTTGTCCTGCACATTATTCCTTTTGCCCTTGCGTTCACTGTTCTTTTTGTATGTGACATTTGAATCACATCTAGTGTTTAATTTTGCACAATCTAAAGGTCCGTGTAGTTGAATAGCTGGCGTGTGTTTGTGACCGTGGCTCGTCCTCCTTGCCGCAGGTGTCGACGCGGCCGTGGGCGATGCCGCCCGAATCCGCCTCCTCCGGCGACCTCACCAAGCTGTGCAACCACAAGCGGAAACTGATGGCCATCGCCACGCTGGCCGGCGGCGGTGGCTCCACCAGTGCCACGAGCACCAGCACCACCACCACAACCTCCTCTACCACCAACGCCGGGAGCGCGGGGGCGACCACCACCTCCTCCACGACCGTCGCGACGGCCACCGCCTCGGCGACGGCCTCCGCGCCCTCGCCCGCCTTCGCGCTGCACCAGCAGCAGCAGCAGCAGCCGCCCCAGCAGGCGGCGGACGCGCAGAACAAGAGCGGCAAGAAAGGTAGGTCCCCCCGTGGTTGGTCTTGTCTTTCGCAGGTGAACGTTGGGACACGAAGAGATGCACGTTTTCGGTAGGTGGGATGCTATTCTGACCCAAACTACGACGGTACAGCGATGGAAGGCGAGAACTGCTGTGGACGGTTAGATATTTTGAGGCATACTGCAATATGTTTAATTTTTGGAGAATTTACCAATGGTCTCAATGGTTCATTCGAAACCATTAGAACTTCGTGTTATTGACGTGTGGAATTCATGGAATTCAAGTTAGACAATAATGATTTTTTCGCGTGTTTGGACATGAATTCTAGGTGCAACGTTTATCATTAAGCAAAAGTAGATTCACATACAGTTAGTAATACTGAAGGTTTAAGTTTCGCCACATTTCGTTTATACGGAAGCTCGGAACATTATTTTCTGAAGAAAACTTATCAGAAACTTGGAAGGAAGACATCAATCAGAATCTTATCTGAAGAGAACATTCTGGAAGAGGTCACCCAGAAACTTAGCCTGAATTATCGTTCTCAATGTAGACATTTGACCAAATATAGAGATTGACAGCGTAGATATTGAAACCGCATGTCACAGTAGAAAAGTTAGCTGTTTAGACAGTGGTTCACAAATTGCAGAGTAAGGGACACCGATTCCCGGAATGCGGCGTCGCGACGGCCGCAGACGGTGGCGAGCGGTCGCCCTGAGATCCGGTCGCTTGACCCGCGGGCGCACAGCGGGCGAGATAGATGGGTGGGGGCGGTCGTTAATCCAAACGCTGCCCACTCTAATTACTGCAGCCGCAGCGCCCGCCCTGCCGGTTCGCTCGCCCCGCCCCCGAGTCGCACAGCGCGGCCCGTCTCTTCTTTTGATCTTACGTGTCGCGCAGCGGAATTGCTTCGTTACCGAGGCCCGTCTGCCGGTAGCGGCGCCGTCCCGTCCCGTCTTGTCCTGTCCCGCGCCTCGCGGGTCTTATTAATTTCCAAAATGTCTCCTCGTAACGATTCCTGCATTCCGCGCGCGGCCGCTGCCCATTTTTGCGGCGACGGCGACGCTGCGCGCGGGAAGGAGCAGAGAGCGCTCATTAAGCGACCGCGGCGGCGATGGCGCTCGGGATAACCGCGCCAGAATTTCAGATGTCCGCGGGAAAGAACGGACAAGGGGATTGAGTTTTTTGCGTGACCGAACAGCGTCTTGGCCGGTGCTCGGCGCCGTCGAGGCACGCCGGCGCCCTGCGGCGCCCATTGTCTGCCGGGCGAGGTGGCGGCGGCGGCCTCGGCCCAGCAGGAAGTGGACTGGTTTCGGCCGACCCGCCCGCCCCGCTCGGCCGCCCGCGCGTGCTTTTGCCAATCGGGCGCCTCGGGCCCGCCAACACGTGCGCGCGCCGCGCGGACTGACGGATTTGCTAGCGAGATAATGACAGGTGGGGGCCCAATCTTCGGCGATTCGTGATTAAGAACCACCTTACGTAATCTGTGGTAGAGGATTCGGAGAGATTTAATATTTTATTTATCCTCGCCACCTCTTAGAAACATATTTGTTAGTTGAATTGCCCTTTTTCTTGAGCTTAAATTATGAAGTTTCCTATAAACAGTGCGTACTCATTGATTACACTTTATTTTTCAACAAATTGTATATTAGTTTGCCACGTCCAATTTTTTGTAACAAGTAATGCAGCCACCGTCGCTAATTTTAGTAATTGAACAGTTGAAAATTTTTCGAAGTCAGGTACGAGTAATTTTTGCAATTTATCGGATTCCCAGCTTTTGTTTTTGTTTAACAACTCTCCATGTACCTTTAGTAATCGTTGTTCTTAGTGTTAATTTGCACTTCTCTTCAGACTAAACATTTTGGAATGGCCGTATTTTCAAACATGTTTCTAATCAGTGCAGCACTGCAGTGGATTCTTTGGGGAAGCCGTGGCGTGCAGAAGGCCCATCTGCGTATTAGCGCCTTTTACACGATCGCGCGCCGTATCTCCGCAGTGCGTCGTGGGAGCGCGCAGTGGCGCGGAGGGCGATGCAAATGAGGCTTGGCAGCGCATCGCGCAGAGCGGAGCGGAGCGGAGCGGGGCGGGGCGGGGCGGCGGCAGCCGGCGGCCGTGGCGGGCGCATGCACGGCTGCGCTCGCGCGGGGCTGGGCGGGGCGGGGCGGGGTGGAGCCAAGTGGACGCGCTCCCGCGCCTTCGAGGTCGCTGGGTCGCCGGCGGTCGGTCGACCCCCTGGCCCAGAGACCGCCTCACGCCGCGCCGCACAGTGGGCCCCAATGTCACCGAATGCTCAGAGCTAAGCACGCGTTTCAAGTAGGAAAAGTAGTTGTTGGATGGAGTAAAATGTGAGATAAGTGAGATAAGTAATTTTTAATTATTATGATGATTGGTTCATAATTTCAAGGTGGGTTTTCATCTTGAGTGATGTACGAGTCTCATTTGTAGCAGTTTTACTTCTTCATACTACACGAAGTTATACGGAAAGTTTTAACCTTTCTTATTTTTTTCTCTTTTATGAACTTGCGGTAAGAAAAGTAAATTTTCTATGTATTGTTATGTTGATAGTACAAGGTATAGCGATTGAAAATCGAAATACATCCCGATTCTGGGGACTGTCCGTTCTTGGCGCGACCACCCAATGGGCCAGGGCCTACTAGCAGCGCCCCGGCCCCGCGGCCATGGGTTAAGGGACGTGTGGTTTGCACGAAGACATCCCCACGACGTATTCTGGTCTTCACAGTCTGAGCAGTGAATTTCTCATCGTCACACAGAAACATATACTGAGTAATTGCAAGGAAAACACACACCATAATGTTGCCCGACCGGAGATCGAACCCGCGGTCGCGTCCAGAAAAGAGAGCACGCTGACCTATGAGCTACCCGCGCGGGAACAATTCTGGAGTTCTAATACCAAATTATGGGTACCTCACATTATATCTATAAAAAGCTGTGCCGGCTAAAGCAACGCGGTTTCATATTAATTTATTTACGCGCGGCTTTTGGCCCATTTGGAAGCAACGTGCGTTCCGTCCCCGCGCGCCTGCCAGGCTGTCCTCTCGCGGACGCGGCGCACGCTCTCGCGAGGATGCATGGACACGCGTGCGACGCGACCCAGCCGCCACCGCCGCGAGCGCCGCATGCGTCGCCCCGCGCGGACAGACGTGAAGCGACACGACGCGCGCGCTCGGGCACGGCGGCGGCGGCGGCGGCGGCGGCTGCTGCCACAGCTCGCGCTGACTCCCAAAGAGGGCGCACGGTGGAGTGGAAATGATGGAATGGGCGCGTGTGCGTGCATGTTAACGACGGAGCCCGCCGGCCGCCAAGATTTTTCGTTCGATTCTCGGGCGCTCGTGTGTTGTTCGATCGGGGGTTATCTAACGTGATCTCTCTGCTTCATATGCATGCGTTGCTCCGTTCCAAAACGTAAAAATTTGCTGGCTATCAGTATGCTTTTGGTAGCTAACAACAACATGACTTGGGTCTCGTTTTATTTTTTAGCCTATTTTTGTCTTTTTTTGGCGTATTAAGTGAAACTGGTAGCAACATACATTTTAGCACTTTTTCCTTTTCGTGGATCCTTTATCGATTTCCAGTACACTGTGGGTCATATTTTGATGAAATAATTTTCTGTAATCTTCCTTTGAAATCTTGACGTGGGCACTCAGGGCTGTGACTCAAGGCACTCAAACTCTTTGCGTCGTGCCTTGCCAGTTATGAAATAATAGACTTCAATTAGGGGGATCTGTGAAACGTAGTAGTTTGCGTTTACCCACCTTAGTATTTGCTGCTGTCACATACTAGGTCAATGATCCAGAAAGTATGAAAGAAAATACCATATCCTTTTTCCCTTTATCTCGTGCGTGTTTGGCAAACGGTAGAAAAAAATGGAGACGCCTTTAAAGAGTGGAGCGCTTCAAAGCGAGGTGGGTGAAGGGCTCGTGCGTGTCGAAGCCGCCACCGTGACCGAGTGGCGTGCAATTCGGTGGCCGCATCAGCGTAACGGCACCCGGTGCGTCACGGCGCGGTGTGCGTCTCATCCGCCGCGCGCAGGACGCCGAAGCGAATACGACGCCCCTGGCGCCCCGGCACGGCCTTTCCGCCGGGCGCTTTGGCGTCTCCCGGGGCGGTGCCGGGCGCCATCCAGTGTCCGGAAGAACACGCCTCTGGGGCGAACAAAACTTCGGGTCTTTGGGCAGTTTCTAGAGACGTTCCGATGTTTAGGATTGTATCCCATGTGTTGAAACGTGTAGGGGAGTGTTACAGCCGAGCAGATCGTGAGCTTCGTACCACTACTTCATCAGGCCGACTTGGCCGAAGTGGCTAAGAGCAGCCAAGCAGAGAGCGAACTGACTCAGCGATTTGGTCCGAAGGGTCGCGGGTTCGAGTTCCGCCTTGGGTATGATTAGTTGTACCTTGTGACTTATGTGTGTGTTGCCGCGGAGGGTCTCGCGTTGTTGACCCCTGACCAGAGGAGCCCGTAAGTGTGTTAGTCTCTAGTGTATGGTCGAATATGTGACCTATCGGGATATAAAGGCTGGCCAGCTTTCGGCTGGATAAAAGCTCTAGAAAAAAAACTTTACGGGCAGTTCTTGGTCTAAGAATTACGTGGACATTTTCTGGGTTCTTAGTACATTATTTTTGTTCCTTTTTGCAGATATTTTGCGGTCTGAACAGTTTACTCTCGGTTTTCTAACGATCATTTTAGCCATGCATGCGGTTGCCGTCCTTTGGCAGTAATAGTGATCGGGCTAAAAAGATGACCTATTGCCATAATTCTAACTTCAGGAATAAGGATATATAACTGAGGCGCCCTAATTCAGTACTTCGATGGTATTTTTTTTTCTGTAAGGTTACCCGGAGTATTTACCGCTTAGTATTTCTAAAACTACGTGAGAGGTTATGCGAAGCGTCAGTAGCCGAGTAGGTTCCACATAAGCGGAATGTTTCTGGACCTCAGCTCATCGATCGGCGTGGCGACGGGATAAGCCGTCGCGAGGCGGAGACTGCAATGCTGTCTGCAGCCGCTAGGCGCAGAGTTCGAACACCGCGTCAAGGCTGTCGCGAGTCGGCGGCGTCGGCGTCGGCGGTTGCGGCACGACAGCACGTTGTCCACGGACAAGGCCAGGGCGGCGTGGCGCGAGAACGCTTGGCTGCCGTCGTCGTCCTCGTCGCTGGCGTTGCCGCCGCCGCCGCGCCTGCATATTGAACGAGCGTCACGGCCGCAGTCGCCGTTCCCGCGCGTCGGGCTTGCCTCTTCACTGACGACGACTGAGGGACAGCGTAGGGCTGCCGAGAGGCGTTTAATGCTACGTGGAGCACCCACGTTACCCTCTTTCCGCTCGTACAGCATTACTATCACCTGCAACATTTACAATAGTCATGAGACCGCTGTAACAAAACAATTGCTTCCACCACCAAGAAACCTCTTACATCACCGCCATGACCGCAATCGTCACCACTGCCTCTGCCACCAGTTTCTACTCCCATCGCGTAAGTGCGGCCTTGGCAGAGTGGCGAGCTCGTTTATATAACCGCACCCTTGCCTCAGATACGGACGCTGGCTTCTAGCGGAGGCCAGCCATTAAAGCGTATTTTCGTCTTGCGGTCAGCGAATAAACTTCATTTCTAGAGTGTCTAAGCAAGTGTAGCTATCATTCCCTCCTCTTCCCCTCTCAGTTACGACTTCGTGCTTTGCTTCAAAGGCGCTCTTGATGCTTGGAAAATAAATCTCCAGAAGAAGTAATATTTTGAGCGAGTTTTGATCAATATGACCCTACCATTTTGTGTAGTAAGATGTAGCCAACTGAAAGTGCTGAACAACATCGGTTTAACATTGAAGATGTAAAGTAGTTGCTTACCTTTACAACACCACGGTGAGGGAAAATATTATCTGCACACTATGTATACTGGATACTGCAGATAACGTGAACAAGGAGTAGAATGTAAAATGCATGCACTTTGATAGCGTCTTTCAGTTTTACAGCTAGTCCCCGCGCCCTGAGAGGCACCTGTATACAACATGTGTTATCAATTGGAATTGGTAGTGCTGACATGAATACTAAGCTTACAGTAATGCTACATTACGCACGGAAACTTCTTGCACTTCCACTAGCTTACCATGACTGTACTCCATGAGTTCCATTGGAAACCATTAAATCAAGCTTACAATAATAGTTCAAGCCCGACCATACAAATGAAGGACTCTAATTTTCTTACAGGAATTTACTTTGTGCAAATCTGGGAGTGAATACGTCATTATAAAATTCCCAGTTTAGGGGGATGTTAAAAAGAATTTAAAAACTGCTTTTACTCTTTTTGCTAACATATCAAACTGTCATTCGCGAGAGTATTAGTTTATGGTGGAGTAATAACTTATATACAATGCAAAAAGGTGGATAATTAGTGCGACGAATTGCAAAGATGCTTAATTCTTCAGTGAATTAAAACTTTGACTTCTTTGACCACCACTCGTGTCAAATAGTTCCGGTGAAACAATGCCGAGAACGGTACAACAAAACGCATTCGGGGTGGCGGCATCTCCAGAGGCACACCTCGACATTCCAGAGCACAATATGACCGTCTGTTCGAACGGTGGGCGTCCTTAGCCTTCTCTACCATCCTTTATCGTCCGCCCTGCACCGCATTGCACGGCACCGTAGCGCACCTCCCCGCTCCACATTGCACCGCAATGTCCCCTCGACTGTCCATACTCGCGTGCCGCGCGGCCTTCGCGCGCCTTAAGAGGCAGCAGCGCTCTGGAAGCTGGGTGGAGATGCTCTTGCGTCGTTCCCTCCGGTGTTCCATGAAAGGCTGACTGTGGGCCAAGTGAATTGTAAGGATGAGGTTTAATGCACGAGTACCATTGTTGGCGTTGCCTTGCGGAATTTGACTTTTTATTGTCAGCCAATTTGACGAAACACATCGCCCTCTCTTCCAATCATTGCTGTTTCTACGGAACAATTTCTCCTCACAATAATTCATTGATTAAGAGAAGAATTGGTGTAATTTCTTCAACATTTCTGTACTCAAGGCTTGCAAAACTTGTTTAAAATCCAAACATGTTTTTCTACCCCTAGCCTATCATGCCCTTTTGCTGGTACGGATGCTTCGCTGTGACATCGCCGCAGGATCCCCTTTACCTTCTCTAAAACCGTATATAGGTTCGAGTCCTAACGACGATAGGATTTTCGACACTAGCTTGTCAACTAGATCGAATTCAGTCGCTGTCTGGAAGAGAATTTAGTGGCCGGCTGCTCTGATCGGTAGTTTTCCGTGGCTTCTCCTGTCAACACCAGGCGAATGCCTGAGCAGTACTACCCTAACAGTCGGGCGACGGAACGCACGCGATCTTTCCTTCCTCTTCCTGGTCCTATCCTCACCCCTTACACACATTCGCTAACATGCACCACACCACCATACATGTCGCGAGAGCAGTCGGGAACTTACGAGCTTGGCCTCCGGCTGGGGCGGTGCCGGAGATACTTGGTTAGGGAAAACCCCGCTACCCGACGGTAGGTCGGCGCCAGATCTCGCTATCCAGCGAGGAAGACCACCGCAATCTAGGAAAAAACATATACTAATCTTACGGGGTTAACGACAGTATCCGTTGACGCGCCCGGAATCACTAACAGTCAATCGATTCAAAACCGGACAGGTTCCACGCACCTAGCCCCATACCTCATCCAGCTGCTGCGGTGCCAGCGCCTCCAGCAGCGTCATCTCCCGGTTTGGCGCGCCCGTTCGGGTCGTCGGGGGCTGCGATGTTTTATAGATCAGATGGAGCCGTCGCGCACCGTTGGTATTCTAAGCGGCCCGCGCCTGCGGTTGCGCGCCCACCTCGCTTCGCGTCGCGCGTGAAAGGAAGCCGGTGGGCGCGCGGCGGCGGGGGCAATTGCAGGGGCAGGGGCACGATGGGCGCAAGTGGCCCGGAGAAGTGGTAACGGCACATTGCGCTGCCCGCGGTCCCCAAGATCGCATTTGAAAAAGTTGAGACAAAGCTACACTTGACACATAGATCATTCAAGTAACGCATGGGAGGATGTGATCGATTGTGCACTGAGATTCCAAAGTTGATTTGTTTTGTTGATCTATTGACGTGCTCTGCACTCATGTTTTATGGCCTGGACAGATTTGTAATAAGCCCATTTTATTTGAACGTGCATCTTCATGCTGAAAAAATTTGTTATATGCGCCTTGTAAAAATTAAATGTACTCCGTAAGTGATCGGTAGTTATTTTCACTTAAGAGTATAGAGTTGTACATATCGCGAGTGGAAACAATAGAAAATTGATATCGTTAAATTGTGTCGTTAATGGACATTTGTATGCAGACTCTGATGTTGAAGTAAAGCCTTGTAAGCGGGAGTGGAACGAATTGGCAATAAATATTTAACAACTTCACAATAATGCTCTGTGTGGAAAGCCAGCTGTTATAAAAATTGAATAGGTAAGTGCACAGAACTTTCCGCACCGCTGTATTTTCATTATTTGTAAAGCTTCCGTTAGTTTTTCTTGAAATATTTTCCAGAAATTTTAAGCATTTTTGAATTGTGTTCCGTGCCTGAGCATAGCAGGGCCTTTTGCTAAAGACGGAGGGTGCGCGCACCCATATGCTGCATACACGAATACAAAGAGTAACGGTGGCAATGGCAAAGCAGGCGCTTACGGTTACGGAGCTGGCGGGCGCGAAGCGAAGCGGCGAGGCGGCGTGCCTCATAATTGCCCCGGCACCTGCCTCTCTGGGCTCCCCGCGTCCGCGTGCCGGGCATTCGAACGCCGCTTCCGTTTTTGTGCGTGCCTCTCGGCCGCCGCCTGAGCCCCGAGCGCGGCCGATGCGATGCGATGCCATGCGATGCAGGAATTTCGGTGCGTTGCCTTCTTACCGCTTTTCGCCGCCTGGAACGACTCTCTCAGCTCCGCAGCAATCGTTTTAACGGCTGGTCGCCTCATATCCGGTTGCTCCACTTTATAGGTTTCGCTTTACAGGCGCGCTGTGGAAGCGGAGAATCACTTATTCTTTGGTTATTGTTCGAATTACGCGTAAAAACTGGGTTTGATGGCGTGGTGTATTTTAATTGCAGGACTTTCAAGAAATGAAATGTGCTTCCAGAATAGAAGGAATCTTCAGGAATATTTCTAGTTCAAAAAAGCTGTTCGTTGCGTTTGCAGTTCTTGCTAGCTACAGCATTGTTCTGTCTTCATAGTTGTTGTTTTTTTTATTTTGGCGAGAGAATTGAATGCAAGGCTCGGATACGAAATCGATCGTCCTTGAAGGTATCGTTTTATTACCGTCTTGGGGCGTGTACATCATGGAAGCGTCACGGTAAATGTAAAGTAACTTGGTATGTATCCCGCGCGGCACGAGCACTTGCGCTGTCATTGGGAAGTCGACGTGCATAGCAGATACAATCGCGAAAGTTGCACGGGCGGGGTTCTGTACCTTCTCCATACATCCTGCAAGATTTACATTCTAGTAGCTGCGCTCGGCGACCGCTGACCGAGGAGGCAGTCTCCGCGCGCGTGTTCTCCTGCAGTGCCACCCCTCCGCTAGTGCCTCCGTCGTACTCCTTATCATCCTTATCCGGCCTTTGATGGGACTTCGGATAGTCGTATTACGCTGTATCCCAGTGTCGTTTTACTTTTGATCAAAAGATGTCGATTGGGTATAATTGAAGCTAATTTTAGCTCATAATTGGGGGAATGGATTCTTAGATTGTCGTCGGGTAGCTGTTTGGAATAAAGTGGCATGGCTTGACGGGTGGTAGTTAATACAAGAGGGTCTAGTGGTCGAATGTTCATATCTGATCAGACGACACAAACACCAGCTCTTCCGAAGGAATTGGGACGCAGGTGGTACAAAAGGGTTGATTTTGTTTTGTAAACACATTTGGACGCCATCTCTTGTTTGTAAAAGAAATCAGTGCTATCTGTATAGGATGAATTTGATGATTACAAATCGTTAAATTAGTTGCCCTGCTTATTAGCATGATGATGATTGCAGTGATATCCGTACTGATTTCGAGTTTTCATTTATTTTAATGATTCTTTACCTTCAGTTGCATTGCTTTTTAATGTTTCTTTGCAATTAATATATGTAATGTCTAATTAATATTTTCTTTCCCTCGTTTAACGTTTCCCAAGTGCGTCACGTGTCAATAATGGTAAATTATGAAGACCGGTTTGATAACAATAGCGAGTATAATAAAAGTCACAATTCTACTACTAATTTTATAGAGACATGATCGTACAATACTTCTATTATGTCATTCAAACGTTGAGACGTCTCCATGATGTAACATACATTACCTCATTAAAGCGTTGTGTCTGTTTCTCTGGAGCCGAAAGTGCAGCTCGTAGGCCTTCCTGGTGATTGTTTGTAAGAAACCGCTTGACAGAGCCGCACGCCCAGAAAGCCTTAACGAGGCGTCACGCGCTGGAAAAGCGGATGAAAGGAAAGGCGCGTCTCCCAGTCGCTGGGAACGCCTCCGCGGCGGGCCGGGAATGACGCACGCGAGTCTAGGCATGCACGAGGTGACTTGTTATTTAGGGCTGGCGAGATGTTTCCAGTTTCTCATATATCGATGTTGGGAAAAATTGAATGGCTAAAAATGGTAAGTGGTGTAGACTATTGAAAGAAATGTACGGTGTTTCTATACGATACATTCGAATCTTTAGAAAAAACGATTTAAATAAATGGGACATGCTAGGTTTTCAGATTTGAAACTATGAATGTGTAGTGTATCGAATTAGAATGACACCCGGACTTTACCTGTGAGAATGAAGAAATATTCACTTTTCAGTGGTTCTATATTTTGAAGACCGGTTTGATAACAATAGCGAGCATAATAGAAGACAATGCAGCGTTCGCACAAAACAATAAATGTGTCTTGTGAGGTTTAGTGATTAGTACTATTCTGATTTGGAATAGATTGTATTGAATATGTCGGACATAAAGCTCCCTATGTCTTTTCTGTTTATTGAAAGGAAGTACCTGTATTTAGAAAAACCTGCATGAGGCGCATTGCCATTTCTCGTGGTGCTGCGCAAAATCTTTGTTCGGGAGCGGGGAGAGGGGCGGGGCGGGGCGGGCGCGGACGGCTAATTACGCATCGGCCCCGGGCGAGGGCGGGCGCGGGAGGGGCCGGGTTAATTTGCTGTGGCCTGCGATCCCCGCGGAGATAGTGCGGTGCCGCGCGGCGGGTGGCAGCGGCGGCGACGACCACGCCGGCGGCGGCAGGTAGCGGGGTGACAGCCACCGCGCCAACGGCAGCAGGTCGCTCGTTAAGGACCGCTGGACTCCCCTCCGCGTCAGCATGGTCTCTGCTCGAGCTCCACTGACCGATACTGTCATTATCTTTACCATCGTCTGCTAATAAGGAACCAGCAGATGCCGGGGTCACCACTGTTGCGTCATTAAAAAAGCGGAACTGGAATTTATAGGTAGTTACCGACGGCAGAACTTAACACTGTCAAAACCGCCTTCACTGTTGCCAATATTCGAGATGTCGCTTTGTATTTACGTGCTCTTTGATCCCAGAACTCCCTAGATATTCCAGAGGACTGCTGTATCGATAGCAGCCGTACTGGGTCCCTTCATTCACGTTGCATGCCGCCTTACCTCACTTTCTCGACCCTCTCGCCACCTCACTGGCTTTACCCGACGCGGTCGTACGGCCATCTCGCCTCTTGGGGGAGGGCACTTATCGCGATAAGGCGCCGGCGGAGGCCGGGGGCGTCCGAACCCCCCTTTGAGAGCGCGTTATCGCCGCCACGTCCGCGGCCGGCGCTCGTAACGAGCCCGCCGCTACAAAGCGCTGCCCCACGTTGCCCCCATCGCCACCACCACAGCCGCCGAAAGCATCACCACCATAACCACCACCCCTGCCAGAACCACCGGCGCCCCTATCACCACTGCCGCCGCCGCCACCACCACCACCACCATCGCCGCCGCCACCACCACCACCACCACCATCACCGCCACCATCACCACCACCACCACCATCACCGCCACCCCCCACCACCACCACCACCATCACCGCCACCATCACCACCACCACCACCACCATCACCGCCACCCCCCACCACCACCACCACCATAGTCGCCCCCTTCACCGCCACCATCACCATCACAACGACCACCACCACCACCACCGTCACCGTTACCTCTTCTGCTACCACTGACATCACCACCACCACCGCCGCCACCATCACGATCACCACCACCGTCATACTCTATGTTCCCCCTACCTATTCTCACCAAACTTAGTCGCCGCCACCGTCGTCGCTGCCAAAACTATCCTCCCCGAACCCACCAACCTCGCCGCAACCACTCCCGCGCTCCCCTCCTACCTCTCCCGTTCCCCGCGACGCCGCCATCAAGGCCTCCACCTCCAGCCTCTCGCCAACACCACCTCCGTCATCACCACCCTCTCAGCTGGCGGCCGTCTTCATTGCCCCCGCTCGGGGTGGCTGCCGCACGCGTGACCGCTACCTCAAGGGGAGGAGCCGTTGTTTTCTCGCCGGCCGGGGTGCTGGCGGTGCGCCGCCCGATCGATGCGCGAGTTACTCGTGGGAGCTTATCTTTTATTGCGTTCTGTCTCGAGGGGCTTCTTGCGGAGCGGGCGATACTTACTGTCGGCTGTCGTCGTTAACCGACTTTAAAACCAGTTTACTTGGCGCGCGCGATTTTTTACCCACGGCGCTGCGATGCTCGGGGTGATTTACTGGCTCATGATGGAACTGCAAATGAAATGTGATAAAAAGACCTGCGGTTACGACGTCCTGCGGGTGTGATGGGGGAATTGTGTGACTCACTTGATGAGAGGAGTTGCAAACAGCGTTTTAGCTGTCGGGTGTGGCAGTAGTATGCAGGCAGGGTTAATGGTTTCTGGTTATGGTTTTCCGGGCGCGTGATACATTGCAGAACTTTTGTCTGAGGAGGGACTATACCTTGGTAAGCTACACTGTCAGAAATTTCTGCATTACTTTTAATGTAAAAGTACATGAAAGTAATTTTCATGTACGTAAATTAAATTCAATGCATATACGTTCAGTAACTTCAGTGTATGTGTACATTAAATTTAATGCACGTGTACAATTAAATGTAATTAGTTATTACATTTATATACAAGTACATTAATCTCCCTTTAATGTACAAGGTACGTTAAAATTTATGTATAGTCGTACATTAAATCTACATTAAATGTAATGTAATTTCTGACAGTGTATCTGTGAGTTAAATGTTTGATTAAATCCTTTTGTGTCCGTTGTCCATTCCAGTGCCCGCTGTGTTCAAAACTCGAAATTGTGCAAACTAATTATTTGTAAATAATGTGAAAACTATTTCACCAGTGTCACTTGCTTTAGTATTTTATTTCTTATCATTTATCCTCTTTTCCAAGTTATTTTGTGTTCTGTGTGTGCATCTATCTTGCTTTGAGTCAACATCATTATGTTCGATATCTACTTGTCATAGTGCCTATCTGCCTTTTCTGCTGAGAAAAAATCACCCACCTTCTTCCAAGATTCCGAACTTCTTCGTCAAATGCCGCATGGAGACCTGCAGCTCAATGATTTCCACTCTGCCGGATCACTACGAGCCGCTTCACCCTCAGCAACATTGTTTTGCTTTGAAATCATTTCGTGCTTAGCAACAAAGTGCAAGTCCTCGTTTTTTTTTCTGTCTCCTTACGTTTTCGTTATCTCCAAGTCTTTACTTCTAAATTTGGAGCTTGACTTCATGAGCTGTGGAGTTCCCTCTGAACTGTGCTGACTGATTCGTGTCATAGATTAATCCTTCTGCATTCCATAAATCTTCAGCATTCTTGCGTCGGCCCGAATTAGTAGCATACTCGAAGAGAGAAATAAGTTCACGAAATCCACTATTGCTCAAACCCCTGGTGATTGCATTCCTGATGCCTAGCCATACAATCATGTGGGGACACATCTACCACCCGCTCGATGAATTTAATTTTGGGTCGCAGCGCAGCTCTTAACCTCTCCTCCGCCCGGCAGGCGTCGGCCGAGGCCTGGCCGTTGTGTCCGAACAGCGCCCCCAGGCGTCGCTGCTGCCGCGGCCGGTGGCCGGGTGTATTTTTTTGAGTCGCTTGGGCCGGCGTTCTACGCGTGGGCGTCGTGGGGACGCCACTCTCTTGGGGTCATAACACGACTCTTTCGAGAGCGGCGACTTCCTTCTGGCAGGGCCCCTTATTTTTGCTGCCGTCTGAGTTTTCTCTTCCTTGCGTCCATATTCCGACCACACTCTTGCCGTGGGCATTCGCTTGCATTTCTCAGGCGACGTTGTTTCTGTTCTTCCTGTCCACGATCTCTTTACCGTCCATGCGTTCACTCTTGTGTTTGTGCGGCTTCTCCGCGCTCCTCGGTCTCTCGCTCCCTTTCCCGGTTGCGTCTTTCCCTGCGCGGTGCGCCCGCCGGCGCTCGCCCCGTTTCCTCAACTTTTTCTAACCCTTTCCGCCGGGCCCTCGCTTCCCCGCGCTCGGCCCGCCCTCGCTCCGCCCCTCGGCACCCGGCCCCGCGCTTCATTCCCCCTTCCCCTTCCCCTTCCCTCCCCAGCCTCCTCCCCCGCGAGACCACGCGCGGCCGCGGGGCTCGCTCGACCGTCTTCTCCGGGCGCCGCCCCGCGCTCTCTTTTTTACGTATTTTTCTCTCTGCGCGACTTCTATCTCTCGCGGCTCCCCCGGTTTTCTTACGCTCGGAAAAATGTAAAAGAGAGGCCCCCGCAGCCGCCGGGGACAAGGGCGGCGGCGGAGGAGGATGGGGAAGGGAAGGAGGGGGTGGGGCGCGCGCGTGCACGGGTCGCCCGGGGGTGGCCCGCCCGCGTTAAATATCGTGCCTCGCGCCGAGAAGGGCCTAATCGATTTAACGAGAGCGGCGCCCGTGGACTGCGGAGAATTAGGGCGCGGAGAGGCGCCTTGGGCGCGCGCGGCCGCAGCTGCGGAGGGAATGTGCCGGCCGGCGAACCGCCAGCCCTCTAAGGATGCCTGTTGGCGCGCGTGGCGCATGGAGGAAAGGGTTCGGTTTCGGGCGGAATGAGGGACGTAGATTTGATAACCTTTCAAATTTGTAATCCGTTTTTGAACACAAATGATGTGGTAATGAAGGTGTTGGGCCCCCAATTTGGGGTAGTGACCGATTCGGTGTAAGTCATTTCCTTTCCCTTCATCGAATCTGTCGTTATGAATTCAAAATCTCTGCAATGCCATCACTTCGTTTCGTCTCTGACAAAAGTAGCAACAATCACGGTAATGAAGTTGATGTTGTAAGAATAAAATGAATGCTGAATTGACAATGAACGAGTATAACCTTCCGGAGCTCAGTGTCTTAACACTCTACAGATTTAATTAATGTGTGAATATCTTAGCAATCTTGCGTCTCCCTGAGACGTTAAAAGCATTCCGCCTGTTAAACATGTTTATTCGTGTAATTGAAGACTGCGAGTAGTTGAAGTGCAAAATAGAAATTGCCCTTTCCGCACGGTGCCCTCCGTGGCTGGGGCGCTGTGAATTGGCGCGCCTCTTCCGCTGGCCATTTCACTTGGCGATGGGCGCCCGCGCGCCCGCAGCGGCGGTGGCTTCATCGATTCGTGTCGTGTGTCGCGGAGCGCCGACCCCTTTCGCCCGCGTCTCCGGAAAAGAAGTCGCGGAGGCACGAGGGGCAGAGAAAGAGGGTCGGAGGGCCGGGCCCCCGTGCGGTGCGACGCGGCGCGGCCCGGCGCGTGGCATGGAGGGCCCTCCAGCAGGACGACCGCGACCCGCGCCGTCTTGTTAACCCGCCGCCCCACCCGCCCCGAATCGCTCTCCCCGTCCCCACTGCTCCTTGGTGCACTCTCTAACTGTCCCTCCCAACCACAACCCCGTTTTCTCCTTGTTCGTTCCATCCCTTTCCCTGCTCACTGTCCCACACGGCGCATCACACGCCCGACTCACCTCCTCTGCAACACCGTCCCCCACTCGCCTCAACACTCACTTCGCACCGCCTGACCTCTCGCTCCTGAACCTTAGCCCGGCGCGCGCTCTTCTCGGCCAGCCCCCCCCGCCTCGCAGACGGATCCACCGCCCTGCATCCCGTCCCGCGCCAGCTGGCCCCGTTTCCCCTCCGCCCGCGCCACTCAGCCCTTTGCTCCGCCGCTCTAAAGGGATTCGGCTCAAAAGGTTTCAGGTTCTTCGCAGATTCTGAAACAATTCTGCATCGTTGGTTGCGCCGAGACGAAATATATCTTCGCTGGTCAGTTGAGTGTATGATGACGTTCCGGAAATATTTTCTTCTTTCTAGCAAAAACACTTTCAATTAGATTTGATCCGTTGAGGTTGAATCATATCTTGCCGGTTTCTTTCAGATTCGCTTCTTTTATTTCATCTCTTCTCGCCTTTCCGAATAGACACCTACGTATCCCTCTATCCTGCTTGTCAAGTCTCTCTCTGTCTCGCCCTGTCTCTGATGCACACGCCCACTCACGATTGCGCAGCGCGCACGTCCGCCGGGACAGACAGTTGAATGTACTGCATCTGTTTCTGATTCAGCTCTCGGACGTTCTTCGGTTGCAAGGCGAGTGTGATGAGGATCTCTCTTGAGCTAGAACGCTGTGTAGTATTGCTTTAGCCTCTCCGCATCAATCCTCCGCCCAGTTCCATTCTGCGTGGCCCCCGCGCGCCGCAGTCCACCTATCGCTGTCGCCGGCCTTCTCGCGCCTGGCTGTGCCCTTCGCCTCGTCCGTGGCTTCTACCACCCTCCTCGATCCCCCGTTGGTCCCCCGCCGCCACACCTCCCGACGCATCGGCTGCCAACGCCATTTTTGTCCTACATCTCTCTGAGTCCATTTATATCGTTTCCTTCCTCGTCCACCACCTCACTGTTCCCTCGCCACCGGGGACGACCCGCGCCGTCCCGCCCGACGCTGCCGTTCCGGACATCAATACGTATAGAAATCACATATTCTCCTGCGCCCCGGGCGGCCGGGGTTCCGGCGCGGGGCGGCGGGGGCGCGGCGGCCGGCCGCGTGTTGACAAGGGCGCTCTTCGCGAACATCCACATAGGAATTTAACCCTTATCCTTTAGCAGTGTTCTCGACGCGGTGACATATCTCCTTGTATAGCGCCGTCTCTGTTCCGCGCGCGCGCCGCTCTCCGTCTTCGTCGAGGGGGAAGTGCTCTCCGTCGGTCGGAAGGCTCGCTGCCTCCCCGCTAACCCGCCCCGCCCGCCACCGCCGCCCTCTCTTCTCTTTCTCGTTCTCTGTCGGGCGTTCGCAATTCCGGGAGCCAGCCGTTATTGATCTCGAGTCCCCGAGCGGGCCACCGACGCCCGGCGCTCGCCGCCCGCCGCCGCCGTCGCCTCCTCTGTGGAGGAATTCATTTCAAACGGATCATTCCGCGCCGTGCAAAAGGACTCTCTTCGTTTAAACGCGGGCGCCGCCGGCTGCAAAGCCGATCGCGAAAATCAGCGTCGATGCCGCGTGGCGATGGACGGGGGGGGCGTGGAGGGGAGGGCGGGGTCCCTCCCGCGCGCGCGCGACTCCCGCGCCGCCGTCGAAGTCGCGGCCCGCTGCTTGTGGCGCGCGACGCGTCGTTTGCGGCGGGTGACGTTTGCTCCGCTGCCGGCGGGGCGTCGACGCGAGGACGGGTTTGTTCGGTGCAGTTGGCGCGCGCGCGCGCAGGAGGCGATGTCCCAGGGTATGGCCTCGAGTTGCGGGAAATTCCGGCCAATAGAGTAGCGCTCCTGTGAGAACTGTAAGTAAAGTATGTAAACATTGCACCTCGATGTGTCCCGCACTCACTGTTCGCGCTGTTGGAGCGTAATGAATCACGGTAGAGGCACTTGTGTGTTTCGTCGAAGCGCCCGGGTGTGATCGTTTCCACTTCAAACAGTGCATACTGCCTCAGTTCCCACAGCGGCGATCAACGTCCTGTTATAAACTCCAATGCACCGTGTGTGTTTCACACACAAAACTAGCAGTAAAAAGTACGAGATTGATCTCTGCTGAATTCAGAGAAATCGCCACGTGTCCTGGGCGTTCCAACTTGCTATTTGGCCCTCTGGTAAGCGGAGGATTCAAAGGGTTCTGACGTCTTTCGCCGCAACGAAAGTTCCGTTCATCGAGTCACTTAATTATTTACAGCGCTCTTGTGAGAGTGTTCGGAGGCAACGTCTTCGGCGTAGCCCCCTCGTTTTACACAAGTATTCCCTCATCCCCATCCCCTCCCAAACAGCACATCGTTCTTCACACCGTTCTCATTCTAAAATGATCCATGCGTTTTCTTCAACCCAAGCTAATTAAATATGAAGAGATCACGTATCAGTAAGTGTCCCCTTTTGATTCGATTCCACAGTTTGGTGTTTGGTTATTACTATTGCGTGAGCTAAGGAGTTCAGTAGTAATCTGTAATTACTGAGTCGTGTTCCCGTAACATTTCGATCATCTAATTTTCCGTATTTTGAAAACCAAGTGGAGGCGTAACTGACACGAACGAGAGAGTAAGTAGAGTAAGGAATCTCGAATCATTCTTTCTAAAAATAAATTATATTGAATTATAAACCAACATTTCATTAGAATGGAAATCTCATTGCAAACTTTTATTTTATACTATATTTCTTCTTTCTAATATATACAATTCGTTGATTTTTAACTCGATGCTTGCCTGACGCCCGTAAACAACCGTAAAAGCGATAAACAAACCGGATTTACCACACCGTAATTTTTAAGAAGCACGCAACTCTATTTCTTGCATCACAATGAACTAAAGCGTTGAAAATTCTTGGAAGATCTCCGCGTTGGGCAGTTGTCCGGGAGGCGGGCACGGGTCGGAAGACGGGCACGCTCGCTCGTCGCCCGCGGCTCCCCAAACGACGGCCAGACAAGTGGGCGGGGGCGCGCGCCCTTTTTCGGCCACCCGGAGGCGATGCAGGCCTCGCGCTGCCGACCACCTGTCCCTTCCCGGCGGCCGCCCATGGATTCAAACGACGCAGGGAATGCGCGGGATGGGTGCAATCTGTGTCTTCGTCTAACGGCTGGGCGAAAGGACGCACTTCCACCCAGCCAGCAGTACAGATCAAACAGTGAACAGTAAAAGATCTTCATTCAAGTGAAGTCGTCTGCGACCACAGTCGATGGGAGTGCTCCAGGTGACGCTGTGACGAAGATTGCGATGCTGGCACCGCTGCTCTAGGACAGCAGAGAGTATTCGCATATTTGCTTCAAAAAGTATCGTGCGTTCATGCATGGAATCATGTTTGTTTGTTTTTTTATAATTTTTTAAATCCTCTAAGAAAATGTGTCATGTTCTAACTTTTAAGTTAAAAATACTTTTAATCCAAACACAAGCAACATGTTAGTATCACTTACCCAAGTATGTCAATTATAGTGGTTGTGCATCAGGATTGGGAAACGGGAGGTAGTCTTTAGAATCCTCAGAGAGGCTGGACTACACCGTTGGTTATCTCTAATATTTCGCGTTTCTTAGAACTTTATGCACAGGATGTCTCAGAATAATTTTTACAATTTTCTAGAACATTTACAGGGAGATGAAAATGATCACTTTTTGCCAATAACAAGTGGGAAATTTTATATTAACCTACATGTTTTTACTCCAGAGTTTTAGGCAACTCGTTTTGCACAGATGTTCCGCAGATCACGTTCTGACCAAGGCAAGGATAATTCGTGTACCTGCCGAACATCTCTAAAAATCAGAAGCAAATGTCACTTATATGAATGAATGTAACTCCGTATTTACAATTTTCCACTATATATTCATTTGCAAAAAGCGTTTATTTTCGACCTCTCTACAAGCCTTAGAAGTTTGTAACGTATATTCTGAGGCACTCTGTATAATTCTAACACGCTTCAGAACACTAGAGGGCATTGAAACAACAAAGAAATAAAATGTTTATGAAGAATTCTTTAATCAGTTTACCTAAGATTCTCATCACACTTTCCAACAACTCAAAAACACGATTGTAGTTCTTGATAAATTCTTCCGTATTTGCGTGCTTTTTTTCGTAACAGGAAACAACTAAATCACTGATTCCGTATGCGCGAGAGGTAGCGTTCTGCGTGACCGACTTTTACACCATCTGCACGAAAACCCAGGCGGGCAGAACTCGTTCAGAAGGCATTCGGTCATGCATGTTCGTGCCGCAGGTCCTTTTCTCATACGGACGGTGTATTGGCAACACCGCAATCCCAGAATCACAAGTAGGCTGCAAGAACGACCTGCTTCCACGGCATTGACTGCGATCCTATATTACACAATACCAAAACTATGGTATTTTGTTAAAAGAACACGAGACAATTAATTGCTGCTAATACCTGGTGTGTGTTCTGGTGTAATTGACTTCAAAACATGACTTTTTTAAAATTTAAGTCCCAATGTTGCATATTAGCATGTGACTAATTTGAGTTTAAAATTCTGTTGTTGTGGTTGTTGCTTTCTTTTTTTTTCTTTCTACGCCGTACAATGTGTGTAATTATATGAAGCCCAAAAGATATGATTCTTAAAAAATGTAGAGTTTTTAAATTCTGCTTTCTTATGTATACGACGATAGATTAAATGATCACGCATATTTTTATATAAGGCACCAAGTAAAAGAAAATTCATTTTGATAACTAGCCTTTTCATTCTATTCAGTTCATTACGTTGTTTACACTCAATCTCGAACTATAGCGTGCTTCTGAATACTTAACGACTCACTGATTGTTATCGTTGGGGATTGTGAAACATTAGTTGCAACCCTACCACAAGTCAGACACGAATAAAAATTCACCTTGCCTTCGTTTTATTCCTGTTGCCTTCCGTGCGCCAACATCTCTAAGTTGTCTCTACCACATCCGCAGTCAACACTGGCTCAATTGCAGTTATTTCCATCTTTACCACCATCTTTACCGCCATCTTTACTTTTGAGATGCTTTCATCTCCTGCATCATCAGTGCAACCCTATCTTCAACATCAACTCAGAGAGGTCTACGTCCGTCTACGAGGATGTCAAGTCACTATCACAATCTCCATCTTTTCTCCTCACTACTCGGTTGCTGTTGGCCTCCCGCACCCTATCGTCACCACCACCACCGCCTCCTAAATTATCGACTCGACTTCAGTGTTTTCGACTTGGTTGCCGACATCGTCTCCTTCGAACCGTCCCAACCTACACTGTCCCAGCCGGCATAGTCTCCTCGGCGGTTCCGCCGACACAGTTTCATCCAACACCGTCCCAGCCGGCACCGTCTCCGCCGACACCATCTCCAGACTCCGCCGACATCCGGCCCTCAGCCTTTCGCCAACCCCAGCAGCGCAACTGCTGCCAAGAGCGCCTCGGCGGCCGTCGCCAGCCGCCCCCTGCCCGCGGCGGGCAGTGGCGTGCGCGCGGCCATTAGGCGCAGATCGCCGCGGGATTAGCGCGCCCGCTGCCGGGGCCCCTAAAAAGGGAGCGGCGGGGGGTGGCCGGCTCCCACGCTGCGTGATTAAGTCACGATACCGTAAGGTCGCGGGTCACGAAGCCGCGGCGAGACGCCAGGCGACGCGCGAGGAGCGCTCAGTGGCCACAGGCCGCCCCCACACCCACATCCCATGCGTCGTGCCAGAAAGGTGTCAAGGTTCAACAAAAGAATGATCTTTACACCATGACAACTACATGTTAAAGGGAAAGTCTGCGATTCCCTCTTTTTTCTTTTGGTGCACATTACTCCTTTATGAACGAATGTGTTCGGCGATTTCTCGTGATTTTTAACGATTTAGCGTTTTTATTTTCATTTCTTTTCAGAACGTTTTGATCGTCCATTCGGATTATAGAAGGAATGTTCTTCTCCGAGAATACATTTCATCAACATTCAAGGGCATTTCTGCCCGAATTGTGTTCCAAAATTCGGTTCCTTGTTACGACTTTCCCAAGTTTTTATTTCTTTGGAACATTTGCTGAATAAATTTGGAGTTGCCAACCGACTTCCATTTTCGTGCCCTCCGCCCGCGAGACAAAGGGCTGGTTGACTTCCTGCGCTTCCTCCTTTTCTTCCGAAGTGGGTGGGCGCGCTGTCGTCGTCATGCGGAAGCAAGCACGCCCTGCTCCCCCTTTACCTCCGCCCACGCGGCGCGTGGCAAGACGAAACTGGCCGCGCACCTGACGCCCCAGCCGCCTCCCCCGCGTGACCTCTTGGGCTGCCCGGGCCGGCGGCGCGCGCCCGCCATGTGCGGCGCGATGCCGCGTTTACGCCCGCCCCGCCGCGCCCCGCCGCGCCCCGCCGCGCCCCGCCGCGCCCCGCCGCGCCCCGCCGCGCCCCGCCGCGCCGCCCGCCTTCCGGCGAGGCTAGGCTGCGTCGTTTCTTCCGAGGCGTTGTGCTGTAGTTTGTTTTGTTTTTGTTTTTTTTTTTTCCCTGAAAGTGATGTCCGCGCCTAACACGTTGGATGGGCGTGAATGATGTATTCTCCCATCGGTTTATGCATGTTAATTGCACGTGTTCAAAACAAACCATCGTTTAGGGCTTTGGTTGCATATTTTTAGCTTGAACATATTTTCGAACTTTCCGATGTTTATGACACGAAATCTTGCGTGTCTCAATTACGTATTTATTTTAATCGGTCCATAAACCTCTGAACTGATCGGTGCCCTTGCCGTGTAATCAAATGGGCCAAATTCAGTAGGGAATCGCAAAATAATTTGAATGTTGATCGTGAAGCGTAACGCTGATACGCGAAAAAGACAACTGTTAAAAATGCATCATCGTTGACACTAGATAACTTATGCGTTGTATTAATTAAAGGCAAACGTGTTCGGGGTTTCTTTTAAAAGATGTTATGTTTCGAATCTGTCGTCAAAAGAACTTAGCTTTTTAGTATTTTTTATATTGCGTATTACCATACATATTTCGTACAACTATCAATAAGCTACTAAGAAAATGCTCCTCACTTTTCCTCGGCAGAAGTATGAAGATGAAATGCATATACGACTCATACACTTCTGGGTGTCCGCAATTATTAACCTCTCTGCCCATCTCCTCTCTTCACTCCACTTTCGTATCTTTTCTACTTTTCGTGTTTCCTGTCTCCTCGTCTCTCGTGTCTCTTTTTACCGCTCCTTTTGTCTCTTTTCTGCTCTCCTTTATACAACCCCCCACCCCACCCCCGGCTGCGGCAGAGATCTTACCGCAGCAAAGAGCCATGCGTTGATGAAAGCAGCGCCGCGGCGGTGGCGCCCCTCTTCGCACAGATTTGCACTTAAATGTCGCGGCATTTGGAGCGTCGGCCTCCCCACCGCCCCTCCGCCGCCCGCCGTGTTTTACATTTCAAATCGCGCTCTCCACGCGATGGCGCGGGGCTCAAATATCTGCGACCTAATGACGCGCCCGCTGTTTCGGGCGCGTCCAAACACGCAGCGCCCGCGAGTGATGTCGATGCGCGAACCCACCGGTGGGCGCGTGGCGATCGCGTTGTCGGTTGGAGCTAGACTCTTGAACGTCTGGGTCGGCGTTCAAGGAGTATGAGATATGGCTCCTCTGAATACTAAAATACCATATTTTCCATGTGATATAGCCGGTAATAATCCTTTAGCGGAAAATTTTCAATGTAACATACGCGAGTTTCCGTAGATAAAATAACTAAAAAAATAATATTGTGTAGATCACGCGTGTAATTGAATGTGTTCTAGTTTGTGGATAGCGATACACCTTGTTTATATTTATAACATAACTTTAATAAGAGTTCGTACATTTTCTGGAAGAAGACGAGGAATGTAACTTATCCAACTTCCAGACAACGGTGCACTGTCAGTGAGAAATATTTTAGTTCATGAATGTAAATATGAACGGGAGATGAAACTGCATCTCCCTCAAATTGAACTAAGTAAAGTAACCATTTCCTTCCACCTAAAGCGCATGTGTCACGTGGCAATAAATCTTCGTAGTAATAATTTACCGTACACTTTTTTGATATCTGCTTCGTGGATGTCAGATGATTATTAAGCCTCGGAATGAGATGTTTCTGTGAATATACATCGCCCGCTGAGCTTACAGTATGTATATTTCAAGCGCGGGCTTTGGACGGGAGCGCGCGTCGGCGTCAGTGACGGCGGCGAGGGCGGGGGCGGGGACGGGCGCGTCGACGGCGTCGCTTTGAATATTCATCCGCCAAGTCGAGAGGTTTTGCGAGAGAGCGGACAGACCGTGGCGCGGTCCCGCGCGCCTCTCCTCTCCTCTGCTCTGCGCTGGGCGGCAGGCGCGGCGCGGCGGCGGGGTTTACTGCCCGTCAGGGGTATATCACTTTCATTAGGCGAGATTTATAGGCTCTAAATTCAGTTTTCCGTGTCGCGAAGGGCGCCGCCGCGCCGGAGGAGGGAGGGGGAGGTGGGCGGGTGCGCGTCCGCGCCCGCACAAAAAGGAAGCGCTTTGCGTTGTGGGTGGGCAGCGCGGATGGAGGCGCGCGGCGTCAAGGGTGCCCAATCACGAGGTTTGGTTGGTCCGGAGATATCGGGGAGAGGAGAAAGTGGCGCTGGCTTTGGGATGTTTGGAGTCAGGGTGAAGATTTGCAGGCCTCGCGAGGCTGTATATTGGAGGTGTATTGAAGCGTCTAGTGCGACTTTGTGGGTGGAAATCTGGTTGTCTTGTGTGTATTCAAGGCTCTTGAAACCATCCGAAGATGATTTAAGTGTCTTTGAAATTGAACTCCAATTTGCATTAACTTAAATTTTTTGGGGGGATGGTGCATCCACCTTGCGAGCAGGAAAAACATTTCATTTCTCATTGAAATGCAACACATTTGTTCAGCATTTCAGTCAGTGAATGAAAAAAATGTCACTCTTTGACAATCATGCGAAGTCAATGTCAGTCGAAGTCAGACGTGTGAACTTAGATGAGCATCTATTTATGATTAATGAAAAAAGGAAAGGTTTATTTTCAAATGCCCCTCAGTTGTGTTCCTTCTAACATTTGGATATGTGTATCATGTTTGTTCTTAGTTACGATCATTTCAAATTTGTCAGTAATGAATATTCTAATGTGAATATCAGTGTTTAGTTTTCCAATGACAGTGTCATGAAGTGCAGTATGCTGCAAATTATTGTAAAACTACTCAGTTATCACTTCGATGATAAGATTATTTGTTTGGAAGTCGATATGTATAATAGCATATCCATGATTCGAAGGCCAAGTCATAATTTACTGTATATCATTTGGAGAGCAGCTTCCAAACACACATTCCTTTCTAGTCTGCCTCTCGTATACCGCAAGTCAGAGTACTATGAATAGTCGAGTGGAACGCTGTTACATTCCATTTACATGGAGACCACCCATCGTGTTGAACCCTTCATGCGGTCCAATTTGGTTCTTGGTGTTGTTTACCGTCAGTTGGCCGGTTATTAGTGTCTGGAGATATTCTTTTGTCTTTTTCTCGGGAAGTCGTGTTAGTTTACCACGCTACGTTGAGTTGCTAACTGAAATGTTCTTTGTAGATTAATGCAATGGCGGTCAAGATCATAATCTTAACGTCGGATAAAATCCCTTTGAGTTATATGCGGTTCTGTAGACTCCTGTATTTCCCTTTTTATGTAATAAACTTTTATCTTTCTGAAGAATGTAGTTATCTGAGTGCAGGTTTTATCGTCCTGAAATAATGGTAATTACAGGATGTTTGCGAGATGTTGCTTACATTATTTCTTGGCGTCAAGGACACGGAACAAGCGAAATTTTGCAGTTTAGTAAATTAAATATTCATTAGAAACGTCAGAAAGTCAGAGGTAAAGTTCTTCATATTCACTGCAAAAAGTAAATAATACATAAATAAATAAGAACTCGAAGTTTAGATTGTGCCCATATGAGTATCCTACGAATGAACGGAATGCGAATAAATGTGAGAAAACGGAAGGTGAAGAGTAAATAAAATGTATCATCCGTTAATCATTTCAATCGTTACCGTCATTTACTCCAAATCTGTTTTGTTTCATCAAGACGATGTTTAATGTTCGAGATTTGACAGTGTGAACAGCCTTAGCCATTGCAGCCTTGGCAGTCGTCTTGTGTCTTAAGTGTATTTTGAAAACTGCCCAAACCACCCGCCGGGGTACGTGGCCCCCGGCTAGTGAGCGACACGAGCCCATCAGTCAGCCAGCGCGGTGGCAGGGGAGGGTTCCATGGCCCCGGAGCAGATGCTAATCTGAACGAGGAGCGAGAGCGTGTTGTGGCGCGTTTTTTTGCGTTCGCGCGCAATTATCGCGTTATCTGACGCAGCGGCGTTGGCCACCGGCGGCGGTAATGTGATAATTGGCTGGGCCGGCGCCGGGACTCGAACGGCGGAGCTTCCGCCTCCTCTCCCAATGGCCATGTCATCTGGCGTAGCTAGAACTTATGCCTATAGATTCGTTGCACGTAACAAGGCTAACGTATCAATGGGATGCGTGTATTGATAAAATTTATTCTGTTGAAGGAAAGAAACGAAAGCTCCAACTATGCATAAGTGTTCGGAAATTCATAGGTACTCTCTCCAGGGCGTCCCAAGCTCCGTTTGGGGAGGAGGGTTCAGATGAAAGTTTCCATTTCAAAATGAATGGAAGTCAAAATTTATTCGAATTGTAAGGATGTTTAATTACCCAGCTTTTCTAGTTAGAGAAGGAATAATAATGTAATATCAGTAATAGAGATGTTGCTATCTCGTTATGGCGTTACAGTATTTTAATGAACTGAATGTTTAAGTAATTTTTGGAACTGGGAGACTAATAACGAGTTAGTAAGCATTACATTCCTGCCAGCTGCTCCCTTACTTGGGTCTGTGCCCGTTATTAGATTCTATTGAGAATATCATGCATACATTGATTGAAAATTTTTGTTTAACAAAAGGTTTGCTCATTTTTTGAATCAAAATTGTTTCGGAAACTTGGCATTAATCTCGTATTTTCGATTTACAGAGGATTTTCTCATTACTGTGAATTAATAATGTTCGACAATATTTCCTTTTCTTTCCCTTAGAGGGAAGGGCGGCTAAACCCAAGACCAGGCCGGCGCAAGCTCTAGTTCGCCCCACTGTCACTTGGGGCTTCCGCATGCCCCTTGCCCCTCTGAGGGCCGGAGCGCAGAGAAGCCCATCTGCCATGCCCCCGCTGGCCAGGGGACTGCAGCGAATCGTTTGTGAAAGAACGAATCAGCCCGTGAAGAAGTGCCCCGTTCATACCGTTAATTGTGTATGCTAGGATGTGAAACGGAAGAGAATTGGTCTCAGACGTAGGTGTGTTTCTTGTAATTCGCTGCAGCCAAAGCGTTCACCACGGCTGTTTCCGAATACCTCTAATGCTTTGATACGTTTTTATTTGTATTTAGGAGGTGTTACGTAGGGAATTTCAGTTACGAGTACATAGAGTTGGGACGGTGCAAGATTTAAGTAAAAAAATGTATATGTTGTCAAATAAAAGAACATTTCATTAAAGATCCTAAAAATGTTAATATTATCTTGTATACGCCTATTGCTCCCCTTCTAAGTAGTTTTGTTTTACTTATCCACAGTTTATGATGCAGATAAATAAGCAAAATTGGATTTGGGAATATTACTGACAGTTTTAGTGAGACAATTTCCCATGTGTTGTTGACGAATAGGCGCTACGATTCAGTCCGTGTACATTAATCGTTTCGTCTTTTCCTTTACATTTCTCTAGCTTGTGACTGTCACTTCTCTAATTGATTTTCTTCTTCGCCGTATTCACCTTCGCTATATCTTGAAGAGAGAAACGCATAAACTGAAGCTAACAATCTCGCGGAAGAGTAAATCGACATAAAGCATTTTTTGTGAGCGAGCTTCGGGTATGAAGGAATGCATTAACGGCTGTGTGTAGACTGTGGTGCGGAAGGCCAGCGCGCAGGCGGCGAGTGTCGCGTTTTTGTGAGCCGCCATCCGGCGCCGCCCTTCTTCCTCCACGCGGGGCCGCCGTCGGAGGCGGGCCTTGGAGGCGGCGGCGGCGGCGGTGCCGCCCCCGGTTCCGCTTCGTCGCCGCCGCCCGCCTGCCCGCCCGTTCCATGTTTTCCAAAGTTCCGTCCTGCTCATTACGATACCCTGCCACCGCCCCCCTGCGCATTCCACCAGTCCAGGGGTCAGGAACTCCCTGAGGCCCTTCGCCCCACCTTCGAAGACACGGTTTCGGTACTCGTTGTGGAAGTAATGAATGCCCCAAGCCGACGTATGCGTCGTCGCTTCAGAGGCGGGTTGTCGGTGTGCTGCTCCTATATGCGTGGATCGGGTGTCTCGAGAGTTCGTGTTGCGGTATGCGGCTTCAGCGTTCCGTCATAATGACTGGGTTCTTTTACGTGATCAAGAACATTAATATCCTTAACATCATCCAAACCCATTTCCTCAGACTTGCCGCTCATGCACCCTGGTTCGTCTCAAACATTCAACTGCACAAAGAATTAAATTTACCCCGTATATTTCTTCGTATTGCTCTCCTATCTAACAATTTCTTCTTTAAAATAAACACAATAACCCAAGCAACGCATTTCGGCTTAGCCACCACCCACAAGCTCCCAACCAGAATAAAAAATAGATATCCATTAGGCTTCTTCCTCAGTAAGTATTCAGACCGGAATTAATCCCGTAGGTGGTCTGTGAGTTTCCTATTCATGCTTAGTTAGATATAATTGTAAGATTAGATGTAAAATTTAATATTAAGTCGGCCAAAAATGCGATGTAGTATGTATAATACTGAAGTATGTAGATTTTCTTATTAATAAATATACATTTAAAAAAATTAATATCCTTACATCAAGTCCATAGTCTTCTGCACTCGTATTGGTCCAAACCGTAAGGAGATTTCCGAGTCGTGACATTTCATTTGCATCGCTTTCGTTGAGTGTATCCCGTAGGTTTCGTGTATTAATTTTGATCGTCTGTAGGAATGCAGATTGAAGATGGCGCGATATCCCGACCTGGCAGGAACGCGTGGGGCAGGAGGTGCGGCGGGAGCCCCGACAGCGCCGAGGCTTCCATGGCGGCGGCGACGCGTGAAGCGTTGTCGTTATCGCGCGCGGCCGCGGGGGGCCGGCCAAGGGCCGCCCTAATTCATAATTAAAGACCGCCGCAGCGCGCTCTCGCGTGTCCCCGCGCCCGCGCGCCTGGGGGCTGGCCCAGCGCCTCGCCGCCACCGCTGTGCACACGGCCGTTGTTGCCATCTCCCGCACGCGTTAAAATGATCAAAATGCATTCTTTCATTACCACTGCGACTTCCACCGGCGCAACTAATAACAACCACGACGAGGAAACAACAATCGGACCACGCACTCATTCTCACTTACGAAGTTGCAACTCGCCAGTCTGCCTAGCTGCTCTTGTGTTGCATCACCATGCCATCTCTCATTCTTCTGCCGCTTTTTCGATGATCTTAGATTGTGTTAGACATGATACTGAGAATCTTGGAACTATGTAATCTACTCACTATTATTGCTACCACTTCAACAAGCATTATTGCTTGCTTTGGTGTGACAACCAAAACTTTCAAAGATACCAAATAATCATGATTACGTTCTCCATTCTGCACAGTGATACAGATCGTATATTCTTATCAGCGTGCTTCACAACATGCTTTGCCATCACCCACCCCACCTGCACTTAGTACTGACATCACCATTCATCATCATCTCAAAGTGCTTACGTGCATTTTACGCGGTAATGTTAATTGCAGCCAGAACTATTAAACATCGCCATAGTCGCCACCTTCATAATGAGCGCTCTTATGAAACTTCCCTTCAGACCTCGATGTCATCTAGAAACGAGAGAAGGCTATGAAACAGCGAGTGAACTCAGTGAGAGAACGAGGAGAACATGAGACAGATGCGACGTCGATCTGTTTGTCAGGAGACTGAGCATCGTCAAAATTACCCTCGTGCAGGCAGGTCGTCTGTTGTGACGTTGATCGCTCTCGCAGATAGTTCCAGCAGTGTAGGACGCTCCGCTGACATTACGGACTTAGATAATTCGGCCGATAGACAGCAGATGGTGGGACTCATTTCGGCTATCCACCTTGAAATACCAAAGTTATATCATTTCATAAATTCTCGTTTAAGAGTTTCTGTGCTGTGTTTTTTTAATACGTTGTTATCGTAAATGAACGACACTTGTTGCCTTTCCTTCATGTCGTTGTTTTATCTCGTTGCCTTTTTTTGTCGACCTTGCAGGGATAGAATTCGAAATAAATTTTACCATCGTCGAACAGTGCGCCTGAAACCTCGAGAGTGCTAAATGCTAAATGTTGGTAAAGTTGGTAAAACTTGGAGAGTGCTAAATGCTTGGTAGCGTAGATTCCTGCGTTTTGTTGAATCTATAATGCGCCATTATAAACAATACACACTGGCTTCCTTCGTGAACAATACGTATATCCATCAAATACTGCATCCAATACTGCATGGAAAATAGTGAACATATTTTTTTAAAGAAATAAAAAATAATAACAGCAAACAAATGGAAAACTTATTTAATAACCGGCGACCGGACATTGAGAGAAGATTAACCCATTACACTTGAGTTGTGGTGGAAGTTGTATTTAGCATTACTGATCAATGGAGAGATCGGCGAAATCCTTTGGACTAGAA
Source organism: Teleogryllus occipitalis (assembly GCA_011170035.1). NCBI lineage: Eukaryota > Metazoa > Arthropoda > Insecta > Orthoptera > Gryllidae > Teleogryllus > Teleogryllus occipitalis. The sequence goes on along the minus strand of BLKR01000100.1, from coordinate 86,770 downwards.
AAATATATTTTTTTAAAAAAATCATGAATAACATATTTAATAGTCGGAGACTCGTCTTTTGGATTAATTGAACTTCTGTTCAGTTGTGAAGAACATGTTCGAATGCCTTCTAAGCCAGTTCGAGCATTCGACGAGAAGCGCGAACGAAACCCCCGGAGTCGAAGGGTCTCGACAGCCCACCCCGGGAGCGGATGTCGGTGGCCTGGGCGACTCGGCGCCGCCCGGCCATTCGTCGCAGCTGAGCGCTGCGGTGACAGGGCGTTTATGGAGCTAGTGTGTCTCCATTAGGGGCGCTCGCGCAGTCATAGGAGCCATTAGCCGCGTTTCCGCGCGCCGCGCCGCGCCGCGCCGCGCCACGCCGCGCCATGCCGCTCCGCTCCGCGCGGAGGTAAACACCGCGGAAGCAGCCCGGGCCTCGTTAGCCACAGCGCTCGCCCTAATCGCGTCACGCGCCCCATTGCGGTTCATTCGGGTTGCGGGGCTTCTTGCCGTGCACACGCGGACGGCGCGGTTTTCGACCTGCGCCGGTATTGTTGGCAAACACACAAAGCCGCACTGACAGGTACCGCAACTCGCTCTCGGGAAGTTACTGACCTTTTCTAATTTTTCGTACTGGTCAGGGAAGCGTGATCTGCTCCCAATTCGGAAAGGACATAGACGATGCCCTCTGATATATAACAAATCTTTGAAATTTAATCGTATTTAAATAAAGTGGATTGTGTAGTTCGTTCTTATTTACCAAGAAGACGTTAACAACGTAGTACCAGGCGGAGCAGAAGTTCTTGATTCGCAAAGGTGGTTTTATTCCAGTTATTTTTACGAAATGAAAGATAAACAAGAACAAATTTCTCGTAGTCCATCTGTACAAAAGTTTCTCAGTAAGCTAATTTTGTCAGAAGCTAGTGCATAAACTGAGTTGCTTGTTGCACGAGTAAAATAAAATAGTGGTCTCCTCGTAGCAATGAGCTGGCACTGCACATTAGTGGCTATTAGAATATATTTTGATATATTCTTTGAATTATGTTTTGATATAAAACCTTCTTCTCACGATCAGCAATGAATTCTCAAATATTTTGAGTTCTGTGAAATACAGTGAGAATCCTTCGACAGTGTATGTCACGGCAATGTGATTATCGCGATTCTCGAGATTTCATGTAAATACTTGATCGAAGAGCGTCGTTCCATCGACAAAAACTATGTTACAAAGTTTTATTCTGTATTTCTCATCATTCCTTACTTTCTGGTGGTTTGGAAGTATTTTGTCTATTCTGATCTCTTTTCCTTGCTACGCCAGTTTTGTCAACTTTCTCGACAATGTTTATCGAGTTTTATTACTTGTAATTATATTCTAAGTAAGATTTTGATTTTTTCCTGGTAATATATTTTTCGTCAGATGTGTGTCAGAGGAAAATGAAACTTATTATGGACTTTATTCTCATCTGCGTGAATATTTTCAACTTGTTAAATTTCTCCACCCATTTTCATCAATATGATGGTAGTTGTGGTTCGGACGGGGAGACTGATCTCCAGCCTGGTCAATTGACTGGACTTTCAGAGATTGCAAATGTACCTTCTCATATCTTAGTTCACCATTATTCTCTCAAGCACTAAACACATTGAAATTGCAATGATTGAGAAAAACATATTGGAGAAAAAGAAGTATCAAATAATGCTGCAGTTTCTTTGGTGATAACGCATTCTTATGAGTCGTACTTGTACTGTACTTTTCAGAAGTTGCTATTTAAGAATCATATTTTTGATTCAGAAGATATCAGCTTTTTTTATTATTTGAAATATTTGATATGCAGGGATTTCAGTTGTGAGTTCCAACAGGATGGGAGCACGCGCATGCGCAGAAGTCATGTATCCCTTGCCATTGTATGCCTTGTTTGCACCTGATTTTGCTCGTGTGTCCATCGGTTGCCAGGAGCAATGTATCGGAATTCACCCTTGCTCACGAATCAGGTTTCTCGGCACGTGGCGACCACGAAACATTGATTCCGCGGCGAGCAGCAGCGGCACCACCGACGGCGGCAACGGTGACGGCGACGGCGGTGAAACGACGGAGTCGCGTATTAAATTAGCGTGTTATCGCGATGGCAGTCCGCGGCTGCCCCGCGGGCCAGCTGTCGGTCCACGATGTTGAATGATTACGATTAATTAAGAAGGGCGCCGGAAGCGGGGGAAGGGGGACTAGACGCAAGAACGCTCTGGGGTTGGGGAACGGGGTGGCGACGGCGACCTCCGAAAGGGGGCGGGGCGGGGCGCGAAGCACAAGAAAAGGGGGCCGGGGAGCGCGAAGGCGGGATTTTTACCTCGAATAAACGCAGAAGGCGCGTAATAGGCAGCGGCAACACCAGCCGTAGCGGCGTCGGCGCTTCCGCCACATATGGTCCGCACGCATTGTATCAGGCGCACAATGGACGCGGGGCGGAGCGGTGCGTGGCGCGGCGCGGCGCGGCGCGGCGCCGCTCCGCGCGGGGGAGACCTCCGCCGCGGCCCCCATTTGCATCACAGAGGAGATTCGAAAACGTTCGCCAGTTCGTTACCAGCGCCGCGGCGACGGAGGGAACACGACCGGCGCGGCGCAGAGCGGTGGGAATTACAGCGGCGGCTGGGACGGTAGCGGGGACGAAGACGGGTTGAATCGTGGTGTAGACCGGGAGTAGACGGGTTGGGTAAGCGGGCGGATGGCGAGGCGGGGCCGACAGTGGGAGACGGCTGTATCACCGCGAACGGGCGGGGGTGAAGAGACCGAGGGGAGGAGGGAGACATGAGGTATCCGATTTTCTTTCGCGCGAAGACGCATTCGCATTGTTCTGCGCGGCGTTGCATGCAAATCGGATCGCAGCGCTCGGCCGCGCCCACGCCGGAACGCCTGCCGGGGGGGAGGGGAGGTCCGTTGCGGCTTGCGGCGGCGGCGGCTGCCGCTTGTGATGCGGAGGCGCTAACAACGTGCGCCCACACGCTCGGCGAATCTCCTCCGCATCGCGCCTGTCAGGCGGAATAAGAAATGGAGATGAGAAAACGTTGCGCAAACAAGTTTCATAGAGCAATAAACACGCGAAGATGGCTGCCAGGGGGAAAAAGTGTTGTTTTAATAAGGCTCTACGACTTAGTTAAAGTTGGAACTGGATTGCGCTGATGCTCACATAATAGCTTGTGCTTATCTAGAAAACAAAAAAGATCGTTGGAGAATAGCGTGTTCTGTGTATTAAATGGCTTCTCGGAGTCGTGGTTTAACGCGTCATACTCTCTTAAATCAAAAGTGATGTTTTATGAGCTCGCATCATTCAAAAGTGCCCATAACTCGGGAAGTGAAATAAAAAAACAAAAATAGACAATTGGTGTGTGATGTTTAATCTTTTCTCCCTTTTCGATTTTTTATTCGGTGATCTCGTACTCAATGACTACGTTCATTCATGTTGGTTAAAATATTGGCTGAGGACTCACGAGTAAGTAGCAAAAATTGATTTAAATATCTCACTGACTCATCTGAAATGCGTGCGGGTTTCTCGTATCTAAATTTCAATGATGCAATTAATTTTTGTTCGTTCTGAATCCGTTTCGTAAATCACATATTTATATTAAAAAATGATTGACTACCAGCGACACTCATACTCCACGAGGACTGAATACGACACTTCTGGAGCTTTTGGCTAGGTTTCAAATTGAAACAAAGTCCCTTTACGTGATGTAAATTCAAACTTGAACAAATTCCACCTCCCAGCGGGATGAAGACACTTCATTTAATATTCCGTGTGTGATTTGAAATTCGATAATATTCGTGATATATATCTGGTGGTGGTCGGCCAGCGTAGCGCCGAGCTCTAAAAAGTCCCCGGCCGCAGCTTCCAAAAATAAACAAATTTTATTTTTTTGTTGGAGGAAAAAAGTACGAGCCCGACACATTGAAACTCACGAATATTATCGCTGTCCTCTTTTTTGTAGAATTCAACAGGAAATAATCGTATTTTCAGCAGGTTTCACGGGGTTTAATCGGAATTTTATGATAAACCCCTTGCTCCGCCATATTCCGCGCTGCCTCTCGCGGGGTCGGGATTAAAAGCGCGGCGCGGCGCGGGGGCGGCCGGCAGGGGGAGGGCAGGGGCTGGGGGCGCGGCGTTGTCGCCGACACGGTGCCGCCGTCCACCCCAGCGTCGCTTTTAATATTTCAAAGTAGGGCGCGGACGTCGGAGGCGACGGTGGCGGCGGTGGAGCGTCCCTCTTTGTGTGGCGGCTACCGCGCCGCTTTCCGGCCTCGCGGGGGGAGTGCGAGTGAGCGAGCGAGCGCGGGGGAAGCGACCGCCGACAGAGGAAGTGGGCACGGAGCGCGGCGCGAGCTGAGCCGAGCCGAGGCGAGGCGAGGGGTCGGGAACGCACACGTTGCATGCGTGCCCATTGTTTTACCAACAGCTGCAGAAAGGGCGGGCAGGCGACCCGGCGACGCGCCACGCCGCGACGCTCGCCCGCACCCCGGCACGGCGCGCACACCCCTCGCCCGCGACACGCACACACATACGCACCCTGGGGCCCGCCCGGCGCACCCTCCCGTCTCTCCCCCACCCCACCCCACCCCACCCCCTGCACGTCCCCACTAATCAAAAAGCGACACCGCGCATCAGGTCGGACGCGCCGTGTTGAGAAAAAAGGCAGCTGTCTATTTAACTGCCGCGCTTCAATCACGAAAAACGTCGTATCATTGTGCCCCCACCCCCGCGCGGTGCGCGCCCGCTTTTCAGGAGGGAGATTCTCTCCGCCTGCCGTGCCTCCCTCACGCCCCTCTTCCGTCCGCCCCCGCTCCCGAAAAGGTTTGAATTGTTCTTTTGCTTCATTTTCTTCGGTCGGGGGTGGAGGGCGCTATGACGTTAACCGTTGCCTCCCGCGCGGCCGTATATATCGAGCGCGGTGGCCGCGCCGCCAGATTAAAACTTGGAAGATTTTCGCGTGTATTGTGCGGCGGGCGGCGCGGAATGATGAGGTTCCGTGCGTGGGGGGTGGGGCGTGGGGCGTTGGTGGACGCGCCCATCGCTCGCGGGCGCCCCGGGGCCGCTAAACGGGCTCGCGTGGGGGAAGGCGGCCGTCGCGCGGCTGCAGGTCGGTCGCGTGCGCCGGAAAAGAGAAAGAAAAGTGTTTGGAGAGATGGATTGGGTCGTGCTCGATGATTAATAATAAAATAGTTGACGTATTTGGGTCTGTTCCGCAGCTTAAAGTCTTTCTCGGAGACCCGGGTGTGTTCTTGCGAGAAGGCACTCTAACTGGGTAGGCCAACGGTTATGATAATTGATGTATGAAGGGTTACTGGTTCGAATTAGGGGAGTGAAACAGTTTGCAGAGTCTCGCTGCGATATTTATTGTTTAATAAAATTCTTCCTACCTCTAACATATCTGTATCGATTTCATTTCCACCTGTTCTGAGTCATAAATCAATGAAAACATAGAGTAAATTGCGGGAAACGTGAAAGTTACATTCAACACAGCACGTTCAGCATTCCTTCAGGATCAAAATATTGTGAATTAATTGTTCTGAGCTCTATCTCGGAAGTATACTATCATGAATACGTGTATTTATTGATAATCTACCTCATTGATATATAAAATGGGAAATGGGACCGGTCTTCGAAAACTGCATACTGTAAAATATTGTATTATTATTTTTGAACGATTTGTTAGTTTATGTGAACGAAATATGTACTTACCATGTATCATATAATTCCCTTTTCAGTTTGCCATGTTCTCACATTGAATTTTCCTTCACATTCAAAGGTGAGTGCAAAATAAAGATGTTTGGAGAAGAAATGTTTACGATGCAATGAATGTATACATGTTCTGTTCCGGAGAAGAAAATCTCTATAGGCAATTGTATGCATTTGTCGGATGCTGATAGCATCTAAGAGGAGGGTAATGAGTGGCCGTGTCGCTTACAATGCTAAAAGAATGACAGAAGGCAGACAGGGAATTGGGGTCGCCACATAAGTTTATTCTGTCGTTCCATTGTATTCAATGGTAGTTAGAGAACAAATTACACAGTGACCTTCGTTGATGAATATAATTATGTCCGGCGTGGGATATATCTGTACATTAGTTGGTGACCTTTCTGCATATTGCGACGAAGACGGATGATCTCATGTTGCTAGCAGTTAGCTGATTATTATGTGAGAGAACTTGTGCCGGTCCTCTCTGTTACGCAAGAAATGTACTGCGTCTCTGTTAGGAGAGCGTTTCTCATACATTCAAGTGTTGCAGTGAGACATTTGTGCTTGGGAGAGTACCTCAAAGCAATATGTTCATATTAAAATATATCCGAATTGCAAGTCGTTTAATCGTTTAAAATGAAACAGCAAGCCATTGTTGTACAAATATATTCTGCAAAATTTATTATAACGATGCGCTTTTTACGTGATTCACGGAATCGCCTTGTATGAAAGCTCGCACGTAAAGATTAAATATAATTAAATCTGCTCTTGGGTATCGACTATGATGGTGATGATAATGATTGTATCTGATTGTAAGTGACGAGTTTCTGTGAATCATGAAGATCCGACGTAAAACTGCCGTGCGTTGAAAATTTGACTATTTGGAAAAAAATAATAAAACTATTTGAAGTGGAAGTGTGTGTTTGCGGCTTGAGACCGGGCAGGAGGAGGGTGGCGGCGCTGTGGTCGGGGACAGGCTGCGCCAGGCGCGAGGGCTCGTGTCTCCGGCGGTGGTGCAGCCGGCTGCAGCGAGTGCGAGTAGGTCGCCTGGCGTGCGTGCGTGCGCGCGCGCGTGCACGCATGTGCGCGCCGCGCGGGCGCGGGTGCAGGACCGTTCCGGACGGACGCGCGGTGCGGCGCGGCGCGTGTCGCCAGGTGCGACGCCGACAGCGCTTCCCCCTCCCCTCCCCTCCCGCTGTCCTTCCGCTGCCGCCGCTTCGTGCGCCGTGCACTCCCCCGCAGCGGGGTGTCGCGCCGCGCCGGAACGAGGCCGGCGCACGGGGCGCCGCGCGCGACGCCTGCACCCGGCCCCCGCCCCCGCCCCGCCCCCTCCCCCGCTCCCACACGCACGCGCTCGCGCGCGCGAGCGCTTCCGCCTTGCGGTCGCCCGGCTTCCGCTTCTTATTCCCTGGTTCTCTACATCTTCGTATCGGTTTTTTTTCACCGGCTTTTTGTTATTCCGTTTTTATCGTACTATTTTTTTTATCATCAACTTTTTCTCCTGTAGCCCTTTCCTATACTAATAGACTATTCAACATGCAGGTGAAAACTAATGATGCTCTAAATTTGACATGGTAAACAATTTCCTCTTCTAAATGTTGCTAATAAAGTTGAACGATCAGCAGTTTTCCAAAACATTTTGAATAGCAAGAAGAGTTCAGTTGGGAAAATTGTTACTGAAAAATTATAGCTTGTTAGTGCTGTAAACAGTAGAACTTCCTTTTTAGGAATAACGACTGGGAGGGGAGTCCACGCATAACTGAACACTTCGGACAATCGAAATGTTTCGCTTCAAAAAAGTTAAAAAGTATATTAAGAAGACATGTTTAATAGAAATCAAGCACACTCGAGTAATTCACATTAATTAAGTAGGTTATATAAGTACATAATATATTTTTAAAGTCGTCTTTTCTCAATTCTATCCTAATTTCTCTAGATCAATTCAAAATTATTTCCCAAGCCAAATGCTTAAATTAATAAAATCATCCTGAGGTCTCAGGTTAATGGTATCACTGTCTTTTTTCAATTCATTTATTAATTCATTTTAATCATGAAACAAACGCGGATAATTTGTTAACCTAATCTTTGAAATCAGGACGATGCAGGTTCCACTAGTTGAGGCTATTTGTCGTGTGGATACGTGGGAAATATCTTGTAGATCTAAATGTGAACCTAACAATAATATTGAGTTGTTTGAAATTGAAATGCACCATGATCCTACGGAATAAAATGACATTAGTTTTTCTAAACGATGGATATGGTAATCTTTGTGGAAACACAACAAAATAGAATCAATGTGTGGTTGGTGTGACACCTCTTGAAAATCAGAACTTATGCTTATGCATGTTTGAACCTCAATTATTAGTTGATATTTGTACCTCACAGGATAGCAAGGTTGTGAAAAATAGTTAATATTTTATGCTGTATTTCTCACATTAAGTTCACAACAACGCGAATTCCTCGCACTGCTCAACTTACGTGCGCAATCGCGTTTCTCTTCAAAGCATAAGAGTGGGTCTTCTTTTTCGCCTTTTTTATTGCATTTGAGAGGCCGCTGTGTTATTTGCATTTCCATTAATCTTCGTCGCTTGTCTTCCGATTGTAAGCTTCTGTTCTGGACGGCTTTATGTCGTTTGTAGCGTATGATATGTTCATTAGAATGCCATCATCTCCACGTACGTCCACGTCAAGAGCGACAGTGCAATGACAGTCGTCAGAAGCGAAGAAGAGCTTTTGAATTTTGACTTTTCTCGTCAGTCGTTATTGTTCCTGGAGTGTCATGCGAATACGACTGACAGCTTAATAACATGTCATCCGTTTCAAGTCCTTAGGAGACGTTTTTTATAATCACAACGGACGGCCGTCGTACTTTCAAACGTCCCTCTCTGTTACACTTACCCCTCTTATCTCGAAAAGCGGGCGATACTTTTAAAAGTGTTTTTTCGGGAATTGTTTCAACAATAGCCCGCGCTTTTGAGTAATTGTTTTCAGTTGTTTCGAAACTTGGTTCTTTGGAGGGCCTGCCTCGAGTTGCGGAGACGAAAGAAGTCGATTAAGGAGTCTGGAGAAGTTGGGCGGGGCGGGGGGGGCGGCCAGGGGCTTCCCATCGCGCCGCCACTGGCCTGAGAGACTCCGAGAGCCGGATTCCGAGGGGCGGCAACGCGTCATGCCTAGCGGAACGGACCGCATTGTTCCAGAGCGCGTCCCCGCGCCTAAAAGCATCAACTAATTAACGAGCCGGACAAAAGAAATCCGCGCGAGGGAGCTGAGATTCCTCCGGGCCGCCCCTCCCGAAGAGCGCTTCCGCGAATTCGTCTGCGGACGTCTTGGGTTTCGCCGTAGGAGTTCGCGACGCATTTCCTGGGTTGCGTATGTTGTGTTTCGGTCGCTGTTGAAAGTAATTTCTTCGTTTGCTGTTTGTATCGAAAGGGAAATGACATTGTTAAAATGACGTATACAAAGGTCAAATTATAACAATGCTTTCATCCTTTCAATTTATAGTTTTCTCGTCCTTTTTGGCGTACTTGCCGCTCTTGGTGAATTATCCTACAGTTACACGCAGACCTATTTTCGTTCACCAACCGTGCACAGCATTATCTCATTGTTTCATTTTAGCGTTGCACGGTCACCCAGGGCCTTTCCATATCCCAGCGTGCGGCCGCGAATGACGATTTCCTCTCGCAGATGGTAGCTCAAAGTGGAAAGAGCGCTAAGTTTGGTGCGTGCTGGTCGGACTATCGCCGTGTGGCTGCAGTCTTCCTGCAGCAGAATCAGATCCACCGAGTCGCTGACCTCTCCAAATAGCTTCTTCACGATTCTCCTCATCACTCGACTTCACTTTCGACTGCATCAGTGCCTGTCTTTCTCCTTCAGTTTTTAATCATGAACCTACTTTGCTCCGTGACGACAAATGTTCATCAAATACTTGTCTTTTCTCCAATTGCACTGTTGTCATTCATCTTCCGCTTCGCGTGCCTGAATCCCTCAGTCGACGAGCACGCATGTTTGACCTACCAATTCGAGTGACACCGCGACGATTGCATGATCTCTCGAAAACCAGCCGCACACTCGTCCTCCCTCGCAGTGTCCGTGTTGTCGTCTCCGCCGCCTCAGCGCTGAATGGGAAACGCGCCCGCGCCCGCGCGACCTCCCGCCTGGCCGCGCGCCTCGATCGCCCTCTGCCGCCCTCTGCGCTCGCCGACCGAAAGGATCCCAGAACCGGTTTGCGAGCGCCGCTCGGCTCTGCTCGGCGCGGTCCGGCGCGCGGGATGTTGTGGCGCCTGCGGCCGTAGCCCCTGCCGCGCCGCGCCGCGCCGCCAAACGCTATTCTCTTGCAGCCGATCCGAAAGCGCGCCCGCTGGACCAAACATTCATGCGAGGGGGACGCGCAGCTGAATGACTGGGAAGAAGATGCGGCGTCGTGGAAACGGGTTCGCCAGATGTTCGTTGTTTGGATGCTGGGCACGTGGATGAACCGCCGTAATTGATATTAGACGATGAGCCAGAGGGCGCCGGGTATCAGTACTCGACGTTACCGAGCTTTGAGAGACGATTGTCAGTTTAATGCATATTGTATTAAGATTGAAACTAGGTATGTTAACGTTGTTGCATAATTATCAGTCAAGTATTCCTTTACAGAGCTTCTTTCAAAATTCATATAAACCTGAATTTGCGTGATACTCATTTGTTTGTAACTACAAAAAATTCACGTATCAGTATGAAATAGGTACTTAAAAAGACCTTTGAATTGGAAGAAGAAAACAGCCTAATCCATGTAATTAGTTCATTTAAATTTTCTATCTAGACTCGGACAAATAATATTGGGTTTTTAAATTGTATTGGTGCTTTAAAAGTCCTGTGACACCAATTTCTCTTCCTTCTTTTTAGACCAAATGTAGGTTTCATCTTCAACCACTAGAAAGTGGGAAGTATTTTTAACCTTGCATGTGCGGCGACGGGCGTGGCTCAAGCAGTTGCTCGCTGGCCCTGCAATCGGCACCACACGCTTCGCGATGGCGATGGTACGCCGTTTCGGGGCAGCGTCGCCTTTCTCCGCCCACGCGCCGTCTTCCGTCTCGTCCTGCCGCGCCCCCCGTCCCCGCCCCTCCCCCCACCCCGCCTGGCTCTTTTCTTCGGCGGCGGCAGCGCGGGGTGGGGGCGGACCTTTGATCTCGGTTTATGCATCGCTTCGATACGGAAGCGAGCGAAGGGCCGGCGCTGCCGCGCGCGCGCGAGCGAGCGAGCGAGCGGTTGAAGCGTGCGCGGAATACTCGCCGCCGGCAGCGAGATTGAAAACTGCGGTGGCGGGACGGGGGCTGACGTCGTGGAAACTCTTCCTCGTCACTCCCACTGCGCGCACCCAACCTCTCCGGCTTCCGCCCCTTCCCCCTCATGTCGTTTCGACGAATGTGCCAAATCTTGTGGCGTACGTCGTCGCCACTGCCGAATCTTCTCACAGACACCGTCCTTTGCTATTCTCTCTCCCGGCTCCAGACGTGCCCTCGTTTGTGACATACGCTGCACTGGAGAATCTTTTGATCCCACTACCCACTCGATCGTCTCTTAACCTACTTACTCCTTCTTGATGTAATATCCTATAATCTCGCCTTGCTTAGCTCTGCATTTTCCTCCTTGCTTCACTATCAGGTTACAAATGTTCGAACAATATCCTTTCCTTCTGTTTCGCCAGTTACCCTTACTCAGCGTTCCCGTTGATACATTCCGCCGCCCCTTCTCCGACGCTTTGTCTTACCACCCTCGTGGCTTCATCCGTGCTACCTCTGTCTTGCCTTGTTGTTTCCCCGCCTCCATCGACCTAACTTCCTTGCACTCCTTTACTCCGTCATCTGCTGCTTAATTGTGTGTTTACTCGGCCCCCAGCGACCCCTGGAGACGCGACAGGGGTAGGAAAATAGTAGAAGCGCTCTCTCGACTGTCGGCTGTGCGCGTCGAATTTGAATGCGCAGGCGAGAGGCGAACCCCGGCGATGCGATTGTAAAAGCATTGAGGTCATTGAACGAATTTTACAGATGCCTAACAGATTATGGGATTATAGCATGAGCGAACTGTGTGTTCAAAACAGCGGATAGTAATCAATCCTAATAGGTGTTTGGAGGACGTTTAGTTGGTTCAGGGAATTGATTTATCGATCTGATGCCCCTTCTTCACTTGCTGACCGGGTTCTAACAAACACTGACTAGGCGTAGTGACACACAATATAGTTGTTGAACAGGAATGCAACGCAAGCTCCAAAAAAGATTTACTTTTTTATGAATGGCTGAACAACGGAAGTATCGCCAGCCAACCAACCAAGCACGCGGTTAGTTAAATCACGTGCGTTGCCTTTTGGGGGGGGGGCAGAAAACTGCGTAACATAGGCGGCCAGAAGCGACAGTGCGCGCGCGCGCGGCCGTGGACAGCCCTGGCGCAAATAGCAGCGTAGTTGGCCGTAATCGCCACATTTCTTTTGACAATTAAGTTTTTCGCGGCGGCACCCAGGGAGCGCGGGCGGCGCAATTATGTGGCGTCGGCCGCGCGCCGCGGAGGCCGTGCGGGGGCGGGGGGAGGAGCAGGAGCGGAGAAGAGGAGGACGTGCAGCCACGCGGGCGGGGACAAGAAGCGCCGCCGCAGCAGCCGCCGCCGGCGGGGAACAGCCCGAGAAGGAGGAGGAGAGGAGATGCTCCCGTGATGGATGGCGGCGTGGCCCCGACCGCCCATAGAAAGAACGGAGCCGTTGCGCTCCGCGCCCCGCCCCGCCCTCGTCGCCGCTGGTGCTGCCTCCGCAGAAAGGTGGCGCCGACTCCGGCGCCATTGTCGCCGTGTAATTTGTCTTTGTGCGCGGGTCCGCCCCGCCCCCGCCCCTGCCGACGCCGACGACCCGCGCGGCGCGCCAGCCAGACAGGGAGCTGGCGCGGAGTCCTCGCTCCGTTGGCTTAGTCACGCGCTTCACGACGCGCGCACTCCTCGCCCTTTCTAACGCACTCGCCACCGGCAAGGTTTTGCTGCGCACTTCTTCCGCCCGGGGCCATTTATTTATTTTCTATGCGGGTGGGAATGAGTCATTCATTCATTCCTTTCTACTTTTAATGGTCGTTTCCTGTCTAATATTTTCTCCGTTAATATTTTATTCTCAATTTCTTTCTTTTTTACTTACACCACTTTCAATTACCTGCGTTCTCTTCTTCCTAATTTGTCCTTTTTGCACCTTTGATATCATTGAATAGCATCTTAAATATTCTATTTGTAAACACTGTATCTCTTTCATTTACCTGGAACATCCAAATGAGCGCTGTAGATTTCCAGAAACCGTCTCTCCATTGTGCGACGCGTCTCCACTCCTTTCGTTTCCGTCTGCGAGCGCCGCCTTATCAACGCAGATCCATCAGCGCCGCGCGGGGCCTTTTTCTCCGGTGTCATTTAATATTTTCACCTTTTTCTCGGCTCGCGTCCCTTCCGCATTCCGCTCTCGCTGCCTCTCCTCCCCACCCGCCCCACGCCACGCCACCTTCCGCCTCCTAATTGAATCAACTTATATTCTTTCCTTAAGTGGAGCCTTATTTTCTCCACCGTGCCGGCGGCGGGCTCTCGCGTTCCGAGTTGCCGCCTGGGGGCGGAGTTACTTTCATTTTAGCGCGAAATTATGATTGCCCGCCCTGGCACCGTCTCGAGGCTGTCACCGCTCCACTGCCGCCGCGTCTTCTATTCTCACCTCCAGCGTTCCCGTCTTTCTTTCTCTATCCTCTTCTCCGTGCTTGTGACGTTCTTTTCTGCTTGCTGTCTCAATTCACTCACTCCTTAATGTTGATGAACGCCCCGCCTCTGCTCCCATATTCCAACTTGTTTGTGCGTGCGTCTTTATTACATAGCGTTTGCAGTATTCACCTCTGTGCACACGCATATGGTGCACGCTCCTCCTTTTTGTTCGACGATCTCGCCGTCGCCCACCCACTAGCTCGGCGTGCCTCCTCCGTGGCCATTACGCACGCCCGGCCGCCCGCACCGCCGCCACCGCTGCCCCGTCGCGTACATTTTATGGTCGGAGCGGCGACGGCGAAGGAACTCGCCAAGCAAAAACAGACGCGGGCGGCTGCGGCGACGGCGGACGCAGATCGGCTGCGGCGGTTCCCGCGTGACGCGTCGCCTCCGACCCCGCCCCCGCCATCGCCCCGCGCCCTCCTGCTCGTCCATGCGACGTCGCCGCCGCCGCCACCGCAGAAGGTAGCGATCGCCGTGCATTGCCGCGCCGCTTCGCGCGCAGTTCCTCGAAAGGCGGACGCGCGGGTGGGGGAGAGAGCCCAAGGTTGGCGGAGGAGCGGGAAGGCTCTGGACGCGGGGCGACACGTGACCTGGCGCATGAGCGACGTGTTTGTAAATCGTGTCATGCGCCGCGTTGCCACGCTGTTTCGATTTGTATCTGTTGAGGAAACGTGGCGAAGATTTTTGTTTGCATCCAGCGGAGACGGACGTCATCCCGCGTATTAGGAATCGCACGGCGCGTTTGTTTTTGATTTGTTTTGGTGTCTGTGAGAAGCTGCCATTTGGCTTCGAGATATCGTTGTTTGTTTCCATTCTGGGAGGTGATTTAGCACGAAAGGTGACTAACGCGAATACCTGATGGAGCGTTTCTCAGAAAAATCACAAAGCTGGAATGGCATATTGTGAGCTTAATAACTGTCACCCGAGGCACTGATTAATGTGGGCCGTCTCTTGGCTGACCAGATGTCGAATTTCCTGACGATTCCTTGGATATACTCCAGCTGACGTATGAAGGATCCCGTCACTGTCGAAACTTGATCAGTGGACGGCGCCCGCGGACGCGATCGTCCATAAATAGACGCAGCCTGCGCCGCGTCGAGTGCGGGTGGCGCGGGAGGGACTGCGCACGCGGGACGCGGAGTGGGCGCGGGGATCGACCAAGGCGTCCGCCTTCGATACCGCCCCGATAAGCGTCCGGCCGCCGGGCGGCGGGCTCCCGGTGCACGCTGACCTGTGCGTAATGGAGGCGGGCTCTCGGCGTTGGCGGAGGCTGCGGCCGCGGCGGCGGTGGTCGCAACGCCGCGGGGGGGAGGCGGGGCCGGCGGCGGCGGCGGCCGCGGCGGCGGGACGCGCGACGCGGGGTTGCCGTCTCAGTGCGCGGCGCTCGGGGCCGGAAGTCGGAGCCCGCCGGTCCACGCTTCCGTGGCGCTTGGCTGCTGCGCCATCGCGATCCGCCGGCGGCGCCACCGCCGCCATGGCGGCCCTCGAGGGCTCCGGCTTCTTCGTCATGTTCCTCAGCAGCGCAGGTGAGTCGGCGCTTGGCGACGGCGGCGGTGGCGCGGCGCGGCGGCGGCGACGGCGACGGCGACGCGGAGGACGGCGTGGGGGGGCTCCGCTTGTCCTCGCGAAGAGCAGGCCTCTGGCGCGGGCGCTGGCGAGCGGCCTTGCGCCAGCCTCTGCGCGCCGCTGCCTGCGCCCGAGGCGGGAAACGCCGACTGGGAGATGGCGCGCCTGTTCTGGCCGTTGCCGCGTCGGGGATGAACCTCTTCCAAGAGAAGCGATGCTCGCGGCGCGATGCATCGGGTGATAAAGGGAACGCTAGCGATGGGAGTTGCGTCATCATGGCGGGAATGCGCATGCGCGAAGGCGGCCATCTTCCATGTTGGTTCAGTCGACGTCGGGGCTCGAAGCAAGACCCGACCCGATGCACAATTCTAGAAACTTTCCTCTGTTGCGGCTGCTTCTGATCGATTTTCACCAACCTGTGGGGTTTGGCGTGTTCCATGTTTAGAAAATCTTAATTCTGCGAATTGTGCGTATCCACAACAAAGAATGCTCCACCTCACCACTGCTAACGTTTTGTACGTTGACCATCATACATATTTTTTTTAAAGATTCCGTTCGTAAAAGTAATCGGATATAAATTTCAAATGGTTTTGTATTACATATTACGTCTTGCTCAGTTTTGCCAAGAACCACAACGTACATTATATTTTGAAGAAACGTCGAGACTTTCTTCACGACGTCGGTATTAAGATAGGAACATTGCCGAAACCTAAGTGTCTAGAATGAATTTTTTATAATCTACCTGCGTTGTACCAGAATTGTTGTATGAATTTCTGAAGACCATTGCTAATTGATTTCCTTTCGTAATTGGAAATACAAGTTTATAGCATCTTGAGGATTTGAAAAATGTTAATTAGCTATTCTCCCATCTGTACTTTTCGTAATAAAAACGAGGACGACTTGAGACTAACTCCGCTTCTCCCGTCGGTTTCCCTCCGCCAGATGGCGCGACCTTGAGTGCGAGGGCGGCAGTGGCTATTTCGAGCCGCCCAGCGCCCGCGAAGTAGGGCGCCGCCGCGGAGCGCTAGCGGCGGCGAGACGCGCGTTCCGTGCGTGCGTGCGCGCGCGCGTGGCGGCCGGCGAAGGTAAACGCCACGGGTTCCGGGTGCGTGTTGTCCGCCAATATTTGGATTGCCGCCCCGCCCCACGCGAGGCCGCGGTTCGCGCTGGCATGCGGCGTCGCACCTCGCCCTCGCGATGGCGGTGGACGGCGCCTGTTGCCGCTTGAGGATTGATTCGGGATCTGGTATAGAGAGATTACCGGAAGAAGGGACCGCTTTAACAGTTGCTGCTTGGGCACTGCTAGCAACATAATTGCAGGTTATGTTCAAGCACTTATTTTGTCAGTGCGTTCGTTTACGTTAGCTCATTTGAAAATGGCCTCATCACTATCTCTTGCAATATCATCTCCCTGCATGGCATTCATTTGTTTTACGGCCTCTCAAATTGGTCCCTTCTTAGAGAAACCCCTCTTTATGAGTGAGTGCTGGTTTTAGGTGGTGGTTGATGTACTGCCGGTGTTGTCGTAGTAGTTAGAGAGATGAATGAGCTCGAAGGAGATGTCTCCGAGAGGTTTCTATTTATTTTAAATATTTTAAGTTGAAGGTTTCAGTTATTTTTCAAGAGATCTGAGACCAGAATGCTCTTTTTAACCATTAGTTGATACTGATTGTTAGGAAATTCATGCGGATTGATTTCTCCAGAGGTAGTTTGGATGATGTCCTGATGTTAGACCCGAGCTCTTGAACAGGAGACGCTGTCGTGGTTGTAGTGATGAACGTGAATGAAATGAACGTCACTTCATTTACTAGGACTGCCTTTTTTATATTCCGATACACGTTTCTTCTCTTCCCAACCTCTAAAATGGTAGGAAAGTGTTGCTGTGATCTCTAAGGACAAACCAAAGTTTCACTTGTTCGTTAGATCGTGTATGTGTATCGATTTTTTTTACTTACGATTCGTCAGTTGTTGGAGGTTTGTAATAATTGAAGTCTTATAAGGATCCTTTCGTGGGTTTCTTATAAACTGTCATTCTGTTTTTATTACGCTTTTCTTTAGGTTTCCCGTAAACTATGGCACGCGAACAGTTGCCTCCCAAAGTATCTTGAATCGCCATTGGCAAGTACAGAGGAATGAAACATTGTAATCGAATGAGAATCACGACTTTACAGCGTCGGCAATGTGAGTAAAAGAGAACTCCAAGTGCGGCTGGTCACGATTTATATTGAATTAATCAAAATCCAATTCACGTCTTCTCTTGCCTATCCATATTTGAAGTTAGAATCCCATTATTATTTTTATTGCTCCAACTAGTTCGGTATTCTTATCTCTGATTTTTGCAGCCCTATCTTGCCTTTATCCCAACACAATACAAAATCCCGTTGTTAGTGTGTTGTATTTGAGCAGCAGTTGGGAGCGTACAAAAGCATCGCAGAGGCTCGGCGTGGGTTTGGCGCGGGGGCAGGCGCCGCCGCCGCCGCCGCCGCTGCCACCCGGATGGGCTCGTGCTCCGGGCGAAGAGTGTAATCGCCTCTCGTGGACCGCCCGCCTCCGTCACGCCCCGGCGCCCACGGGGGCGGCAACGCTCCCGCTCCCGCTTGACTCCGCTGGAGCCTCAACCCCGTCTGTGCCGCTCTCCGGTCCCACTTTTGCCACACCTGTGCGGAACCCGCTCGGCTCGGACGATATCCTGTGATATTCCTTGCCTCTATTTTATTTCCTCCGCTGCCACTTACTTAATGTCACATTCTGTGCCGATTATCATCATAAAGTGCCTTGGTGGGTTAATCACACTAGCATTTCAAATTGCGCCCGTTGCTACTACTTCTACTTTCATCACTACTCACTGGCATAATAGCTGCGTCACTGTCTTCATAGTTATAAAAGCTGCGTCAATCATTAGCACCATCCCTTCCGTGCTATCCCCGCCATCATCATCATCATCATCATCATCCTCTCTTATCCACGTATGGTATAGCTATGTGTTCCCTGAGCACCTTTCCAGCTCGACCACTCTTTTGAATAGCGGCACCCTCGTGGTATCGTCGTTCCCTGTTCTTCTAGCAGTAAGTGGCCCGTGTCTGTGTGAGCGTTGCCTGTCGGGTGTTGCGAGCCGAAGCTTACCTGTGCCTGTGCCTGTGCGTGCGCGGGCGCAGCGCGGGGCTGGGCGGTGGGCGGGCGGACAAGCCGGGTCTCTGGCGGCGGCGGCGCACCACGTGCTCGCGGCGGGCGGCGTCGGCGTCGGATGCCCCGCGTGCCTGCCGAGTGAACGACCGCGCGGCTCGGCGCCGCGCCGCACCGCGGCCGCCCGGGCCCGGTTGGATGCTGGCCCGGGTCGCCGACCTGCCCGCGCCCGCGCCCGCCAAGCGAACCGAACGGCCGCCCGACAGACTCGCTCAGTGATCGCCGCGCGCCCGCAGGATTTACAAAACGGGACTCGTGCGCGCACCAACACTGTCTCTGCTCGCCTCATCGTCGCCCACGGCATTGTCCCTGGCAAGGAGAAAGTGAAGAATGTTTTCATCTATCAAGTCGCATCATGTGATAATATTGGGCGGACATGTGATGATATGGAATCGCTGTAGTTTGTCCATTGTCACGTAAGGAATCCGCCTCTTGTTGCTCGCTTACTGTGATCTCCGCACTTGCCATCCCGCATTAAAATCGATGTAATGAAATTAGTTAAGACACCAATGAGAACAAGGAGGAGGACGAGAAGGTGAAGGGGAAATGAGGAAGATATATGAAAAAGAAAAGGAAAGACAAAAGGATGAGGAAAAGGAGAAGAATGCAAGAAGCTGCTTTTCACAGACCAATACTTCACTGTATTCACTTAAAGAATTATATATTCTGCCCATTCTTATTTTTCGCACAAGAAACTCCAAAACAACTGGAATCTTACATCTATGTATCTTGAAATAAAGTTTATGTAGTAAAAATGATAAGTAAATCAAATTTTGGCACACTCGCTGTTAATTTTCAATTTTCAGTTATTCTTTATTTAAAAAGAATTTAGCCTTTTATTTAAGTGTATACGAGATTACATTTTTGGTCGTAATTATGGTAGTTCTTTCGTATTTCTGGAGATATATCCGATCGTATTTTAGCGAGTCTTCAGATTATTGGACCATATTACATTGATCTTTCGTTTAACTGTATGATGTCTTTATGGTATTCATGTTCGAATAGGTAATCATGTTTGTTTGTTTGTTTTAATAAAAACTGTGTTGGATTGCTTTCTTTGTTGATGTTTTGAAGCATGAATTCTGTCCTTGCTTTCTGGACAAAGCTGGAGCTAGACATTCATGCATGTAACTCACGTGTTACTTTATACACGATTGTGACTCATTCAAACAGTGGCGAGAATGAATCTGAAGAGTTAATCAAGAGAATTTCTTATACGAAGCTCAACTCCCTGCTCCTTACGACGGTGCAATGCATTGCGCGTGCTTACTTACAGAAGTATACTACAGCTTGTGAGGCGTGTGTATAGCGCACGTAATCGTCTTCCGGGAATTATGCTGTGAATTTTCTGCCGTCCGACAGTCGATTATTGTGGCGCGAGACTCGAATGCGAAGTGCGTATGCGTGTCGGCCTTGCGTCGGCTCGTGCCACAACTGCGCAATGAGGCATCGCAAGCCATGTGTTGCTCTTGGATAGAAACGACCGGGCAAAGCGCGCGCCACTATATCAAGATATGTTACATGGTACAATACATTCTTCAAGGCCATTGTTGCTGCGGTCTTTGGGTGTAGGTATTTTGAATTTGAATAATAGTA
The DNA here is from genome assembly GCA_011170035.1 of Teleogryllus occipitalis. Taxonomy (NCBI): domain Eukaryota; kingdom Metazoa; phylum Arthropoda; class Insecta; order Orthoptera; family Gryllidae; genus Teleogryllus; species Teleogryllus occipitalis. The sequence continues at coordinate 66,974 of BLKR01000100.1, read as the reverse complement.
ACAAATGTGATAATCTAATTAAATGTAACTACCTATGAGTACAGATCGTATCTATGTTCATTTTTCTGCGATTTTAAGGGGACGTTACCTGTATGTAGCTACTGTTGCCAAATGTGGTAAACCAAGGGAAGTATCGTCGATGATATTTACAGTATGAACAAGAGCAATCAGCTAGAATGCCGGCAACCACTACAACGTGACAATGCCGTTGGAGGCAATAGGCGATTAAGACGAACACAGCAATCACCATCAGCGCAGCAGTAATAGCAGTGAACGACGATTGTCTTCATCTCGAGCACATTACAAAGCGCATGCCCGCAGTTGTTCCCGCTGGGCGATAGAGAGAGCGCCTTCTCGGTCGTGCACCGGTGATAAGTGGCCACCGGCTTCAGTGCGCCGGGGCTGGGAGTGGCCGGGCCGGGCCGGGCGTGGCGAGGCGGGGGGTTGGCCCGGCTGGCGGCGCGCCAGGCGCCTCCACCTCCTCCGCCTCGTCCTCGTGCATCGCCGCCGCCGCCGCTGCCGAGGTCCGAGCGCGCGACCCGCGGGGCCACCGCCCGCCGGAGCAAGGCCGCGCGGTCAGCGTACCGCCGCGCCACCGCCACCCGCCGCGAAAAGTGCCCACACCCTCCATCACGCTTGTCTTTCATCGGTGATGGACAAAAAATGGCCGCGCGTGGTTGGTTCACCGACTAATAAAGTTGCTAATGTTACTCTTAGGGAGGGTAACATTTTTACGACTTTCAAAGTACAGGAGTGTGTTTCAGGCCAGTTACTTTAAGAACGTTAATATTACTCCACGATTATTTCCTGTAGGTTTTTTTTTTTGAAAGAATTACTTGATTGAATGATAACAGATGTCCTCATGAAATTCGTAGTTTGCAAAATTCATCTAAAACTCATCCTCAGAAAGCAAAGACTGCGTGTGCTTAAAGAGAAAAAATCCAGACTATTAACCCTAGCCTCCAAAGCGACATTCCATTGTCTGTATTAATGATCTGATCGTGAACCTATTAGTTGAGTACCGAGCAGTAAAGAATAGCAGACGGAGTGGCGAGCGGTGCTGGTCGTGGGTGAACAACCTGTCGAGGTGAAACAAAGGCTGGCACCCAGGAACGCCGATGTTTTTGCGCGCACCCGCGACCCGCCTACACCCACCTCTTTGCTCCCTCCCCGCCCTGGCCCCAGCCCCGCCGCCGCATGAAAGGCGCTCGAAAGTTTCGCCGCCTAATTAAATAACGAAGACGCCCGCACTCGCGCCCGCCGAGATGCCAGCGTCCAAGTTTGGAAGGCGGTCGATTTTGGGGCGCTCGCTATCGCCCCCGCCCCATTCAACGCGCTTCGTGGCATTGCCCCCACCACCCACCCACCGTTCGGCTTACGCTCCTCTTCCAGTGCTTTGACAAACATATGACCAATGAAAGGATGGACAACCTATCACCCATGGAGCATGGATAACCTATTCCCGTGGTGGGAATACGTTGTCTATGAAAGACTGATGCATTTTAGTTTGCAGTTTTTGATCCTCTGTGTAGTATGAGAAATGGCTTACAAATTCTAGCAAACCCAATTTACTTCCTTTTGTTGAAATTAGACTTCATTTAAAATATTTCCATTAGAAAATACAATTGGTCTTCAATTAAGCAGAAGTTTAAATATTAATCTAAATTTAATTAGAACGTTTGTTAAACACCTCTCGTGACCGTGACCATTAAAGTTCAATTTTTCGAAACCACTTCTTCCCCTAAGTTTGTTGACGTCTTTAATGGACAATTTCGTAAATAAATCGTAAGAAACTGAGTCCAGATACAGAAGAATACATCACCGTTCCTTTGTTAGTCAATAGCTTCCTCCTTTTCTCGACATACCGCCTGCTGTACGTTCATATTATTTTCTTTCTGTTGTCCAGGAGTGTCGTATTAGGTAGAATTCTTAATCTGAAAACAGACTTTTTCTGAAATCTCATTGAATGTCACTGTATCATCTGATAACTTGACACTCTTATATGAAATTAAAAGGAACTTACTACATGAAGGCGTAAGGATAGCTAATTTATGAAATTGAACCTGGCGACCTCTAGGCGCCTAGATTCCTGTTTTGCGTAAGTTATTGTCCCAATGATTCTGACTTCAACACGTTCCTACCTATCTTTTCCTTATTAATCTTGGCACGCTTCATAAATCCCCAACTTTCGAGTGCTTGGAAACTTTGAAAACGACAAGTTTGTGCCGAAAAGTACCTGGTGTTGGACGTGTCATCGAAATTTATGTCTCAGGCTCCCGAGACTCCATAAACCGATACGTCCCCTTTTAATATCAGGTTGTCGCGTGTAATTTTGTCGCGCCGCTCGCTGATATTTTGAGGAAATTTGCGCACGCCCCGAATGGGAAACTCTCCCGTAGTGTTTAACTTATTTCCTCGAAGTTCCGTCGCCACGACGCCGCTCGGAACTTCGTAATTCGTCGGCTGGAACAACAGATCCGCGTCACTTGCCTCTGGAGACACGTTTAATTTCGGGTCCTGTTTTCCTCGAGCTTTTAGCACAGTGATGCCGCCTCACATCCGACAATTGTTTTTGCGGAGGGAACGTGAGACTACTTCGAACGTTCGTGCGATATAGCTGTGCAAACTATTCTCCATGAGTGTGAATGGAATATGCACGGATATTTCTCGGGGTAATTTGGACCTTTGAGTCTCTGGAGATAAAATCTAAAGAGGATACAAATATTTGTTTTCTCAATATGTTTCTTCAGATTTCTGAATTGGTGTAATGAGAATTACTGGTTTGCTTTAGAAATTACATGAATGCTTGGAGTGTTTAGAAGTGCTCTGAACTGTTTGTTTACTTAAGTTATGCAAGGAAGAAGCCGCATAGTACTACTTTCTTGCCGATGCCTGCGGCTCAGGTATTCAAGTAGAAAATATTCTATACCTAAGCTTGAAGATCCTTATTGTCGCCTTAAATATTTCCGTGTTGGCCAGAAAGGTGCGGAATCTGAAGTTTCGATCTTCTAAACTATAAAATGCTTTCCATATTCGCAAAGAAATGTTATGAAAATTATGCTTTTGCTAAGATCCCGAAAATATGAATGGACATGCTTTTTCGTTTGTTTTTATAATATGTCAAGTCAAATATTGAAGTGTAGCGTTCCATGTTCATCTACAAATCTTTATAATTGTGAATATGTCACTCTACCGAACTGACCGCCGAGCTCTTTGAAATTGTTTCTATCACGTTTTGATTTTTTTCTCCAAATCCGCAGCCGGGTCTTCGCGGTTCGCCTTTGGCCTCAAGCCTCCCTGCTCTGCCTGAAGGAACTTTCGTGCGAACTGTGTGCGTGAGTCGGCGTGCGTGCGGCCCGCGATCTACCCAGGGTGTGCCCCGGCGCTGCAGCCGCGAACAGCGACGTGAGGCGACGCGCTCTTTTTCTGATTACGTCGACTTTCAGTGGAAAGGCGCGCTGTTGGTTGGTGGGTGGCGGTCAGCCCAGCCCAACCCGCCCCACGGCAGGTCCCGCCCCTCAGCCCGGCCGCGAATCACACTCCTTTATCACACTGTCGGAACACAACCGCCGTGGCTTCGCATTTGTGGCTGTTGTTGGGAAATTTGTCGGCTCATTAGGAGGATAAAACATTCCGTTACAAAACATTCTATTTCAAAGCTCCAAATAACTTTCTTTTTAGAGTATCTGAGAAGTGTTACCTGTATAGCATCAAAAATATATGGCGAAAATGCGACTTCTATTCCTTATTTTCGATTTGCGTGAAGAGAAATGTGTTTTTTTCCTCCGTGTGCATCTTTTGGGAATATTTCCAGGATCGAGCAATATCCATAAATGTGTCATATTAATGAGTCAAGCTTGCTGTTTTCAAGATAACGACAATTAAACTCCTTATTTGGTTGCCATAATTGCTGTTTCTTTGAATTACGAAGTTGAGAGCATCAGATCGTATTATTTCTAGTAATGAATTCAGGTGAAGTACAATGCTAAGCTTCTAGCTGCTTTGGCATCGCCTTCAGAACTAAGGACCCCGCTTGGAGCTGGCGCGTTGCTCCGGTGACGTTGAGAAATGCGGGCGAGGCGCCGCCGCACGTTGCGTCCAGGTGGCAGGGCGGGCGGCCGTCCTCCTCGCCCCGCCCCTCCCCGCCGCGCTGTGCCGTGCGAGCGGGGGGCGGAAGAAGGCGGTCGCGTAGATCACTGTCGCTGCTGCCCGCCCTCCCGCTAGCATCGCCTGCGCAGCGATAATTGCGTTGATTTGTTTAGATGCAGGCGGAGATGAGGCCAGCGGCCGGCCCGGCCCGGCTCGGCCCGGCCTGGCCCGGCTCGCACTGCGCTAGATCCTGTTTGCGCGTCCACCTCCCAGCCCTCTCCCCGCTTCCTCTCCACCCGCCCCGCCTTCCGTCCTCCGCGTATTTCTCAATCTCGCCTCCACTACCGACCGCCGCCGCCACCGCCCCCGGCTGCATCGTTAGCTGCAGTCGCGAGAACGCGCCCAAGCGAAAGTGGTTCGTCCACAGCGCGAATGCCTGCCCGCCCACTACAAGCCTGCCTATGGAAAATTGCGGGATTTCTTGTTCGTTGCAGAGATGATGAGAATTAAAATTAGAGGGCATTATCAGCAGTTTGTTTCCTGCGAACTGAGATCGCACTCGTTTCCATTTAAATGACATTGTGAATTAGCTGGAACGAAGTGCACTAACATAACCCGGAAATCCTCCAATGCGTTTAGGTTTGTTGTGCGCTTTATTTTGATTTTTTAAAGAATTTATTTGGTTTACTTGGCCCCCTAACTTTACAAATTTTCAAAATTATTTTTGTAACCTGCCGTTATACACGTATGTATTGCGGGTTGCAGAAATAAAATTAGTAAAGCTTGGCATTTTAGGTGGAAAATTAAGGAAAAGGGTCTTTTAATATAAATGGAAAGTGTGCAGTTGTTTTACAAGAAAGATGAGAATTCCAAACGTATATATTTAGGCAAACAGTACCAAAATCAATGACTTCATGCATAAAGATACAAAATTCAATCGTCTTCTGAAACTCTGTCTTAAGGAAATCTCAGAACGCATTGTTATTATAAGTCACAAGTTCATAAAACTGTCGAAAGAAATAACATTTAATATTTCAATGTTCTTTTAATGAGCTTACATCTGTCACTAAGTAAATGTTATATAGAGAAAAGGAACGTTAAAATAAACCGATACAACTGTTGCATAATTTAAATAATTGTTTGTTGCAACATTCTCATCATCAGTGGTATTGGGTAAGCTTTGTTGTAACCCTTATATTCCTATATCCTCCAGAGCTTCTTTCATTCCATCATTATAATCCATTATGTATATTTTCAAAGAACACTACTCTTCAACAGTTTTTATAGCTGTTGTCAAGAAAGAGTAAACATGTACTGTTAAGGTATTCTTGCTACTCTTGTTCACCTACTTTATCTTTGACCTTTTTACAGCAGAAGAATAATTTTGAAGTTTTTAAGAAACTGAGTATACCCTTTACATGTTTACAAAGAAATAACCGCATCCTTTAATCCACGAACCCCATCTCGTGGGAATTAGGGAAGTGGGAAAAAGAAGTCCTATCATATCAAAGGAATTCCTTGTTTAACTATTGCAAGAATAAAATGCGACAAAAGAGCCACTAATGTAAAAAATGCAAACATTTGAAGTATTGAGAAAAGGTGTCTGAATTGAAGGCAAAAAAGTTCAAAAAGCTATACTAAAACGCATGTATGAGTGTTCAGTTCATGTTATATATGACAAAATCCTCTGAGCATTCTAAAAGCGGAAAAATACTAATATGTAGCACCTAAAATTTCTAGCTCTAAATATTAGATAATTATGCTCAAAATATTTTTCTTTTGTCAATTGTAATAAAATCTACCAATTTTAAAATGTATACATGTATTATTTTGTCCATTATGTCATCACGAGAAAAAGTCACGCAACATTACTATTTCTTTCTTAAATAGATAACAAATTCTTGCTTCATATTGTATAACCTTAAATAATGAAATGTGATAATCGAATCGTAATATCAGAAGCATGGAGTTATACAAAATTGTTTACACTGGAGCCCGTATTTTAGTGGAAATAAAATGGATTTGATTGGAAATAACTGAAAATTTTAGCAACTTCGAAAAATTGCAATGATTTTCCATGTTTGCGACGAAGACAAATTTCATAAGACGATTTCGCACTAAAACTATAAACCGAACGTACTCCTGATCCCGAACGGGTCCTGAGGGAACGCTGAAGTAACCTGTGGTGGTAGGAAAAGCGTTCTGCCGGAATTTTCGCCGCCGCTGCCGGTGGCGTCCCGGGGGGGGGGAGGAACCTAATCCGATGCCGCGTGCCCGCGCACTCGCCCTCCGCATTAGCGCCCGCCGCCCTCGCCAGCGTCTCCGCCCTTCCCGCCCCCGCCCCGCCACCGCCCCGCCCCGCCCCGCCGCCGCGCGCGAACGTGCGGCTGAGCGCGCGCACGGATTTCGGGGGCGTGCCAGCGACAGCGCGGGACGCCGCCGCTTTCGCTCGCTCTTCCTACCACCACCGACACCACAATTACCAACACCATTCCCTATCAATTCAACACAATTCATCGTCGACACCCCGCTCCATCCTACTCAACATCACTTCTAGAGCTGGAACAGCAACAATTATTAAATTCACTATCAGTCAATTTTTTCACACTTCCCCCAACACGCATCTGCTCCCCTTTCATAACCCTCTTCACCTCATTCATCTTTCCACATATCCCTTTCTTCCAGCAACGTTCCGTCAATTTCGTAATTTCGTGTGAATGCCTGAATATTATCATCCACTTCGAAATGTGATTCGTCTCCGCCTCCACTCGTCAGGTCTCGCGCTTTTATTGAGGCGCTGCCTTCCTCGAGCGTAGCCCTCACCGACTCCATCGCCTGCTCGCGCGATTTGCTTATTGGGCGGGGTAGGGGTGGAAGGCGTCACTTGAGTGTCACAGACCCCGCAGGGGAGGGGGCTTAAGAAGGAGAACGAGGGTGTGGGAGGGGAGCTGCGATGATGAATGCTGTCGGCTGTTCCGTTTTCGAGTGTTGGGATTATCAGCAGTTGGAGAGAAGAGATGCACCCGGTCGCTAATGGAATTCGATAGCGGACGGAAGGATTTTGAGTGGGGATTGTGTTGCGGTGAAAGCAACGCTGGCAGGGAAGAGCTTTGGAATAGAGGGTTGAAGGATGTGCACGATTAGTGAGCTCCGACGTGCTTTCTACTTCACCACGCGGGAAAAAAATTCAATTTTTCTCGAAGACTTCCTTTTGTCAATCTATAGCTTAAAAAAAGTAAGAATTTTTTAGACGAATCGGCCGTATTTTAAACATTGCAATAATTTCGACACACAGAATGTGTGTCGAAAATGCATATGCAACCTTCCGTGTGAATAACCGAAGTAAATGTATGTATTGAATTTCATTTGGATATTAATATTTATAATTACAACTGAAATGAGCAGTAGAAATATTTTACTCATTTGCATGTGAAACTGCTTTGGTAATCCGAAAATTTGGAAGAATTTGTATGACATTGAAGTTAAGCTAAGATAATTTTTAGGAACGTTTGTTGTGTCTAATGCAATAATAGGTGTACTGGTGCAATGCGAGGTGTGCTCATATCTTGTGCATGAGAGGTATGCACCCCAAAAATCGTCATCGAAATTAAATATAACTTCCAAGTTTCATGACTCCTACTTAGAAGTGTCATAACTTTCCTATTTTTACCCCCTACATGTGTGTTTCAACATTTGCGTAGGAAGTGAGAGTGTGACACCCTCCCCCCCCCCCCAATCCTGTATAAATATGAATTATCGTTGTTATATATATGGTCAAAGTGTCACAAAGATAACTTGGAAATATAAAATTTGAGCTATACATTACAAATTGCAACGGTAATTGAAACGATTTTTGCCGCCCAAAAAGATACGTCGAAAACAGAATTGGAGACTCACGTAACCCCTGAAGAGATGATGATGATGATGATGATGACGACATTGCCAATTATGTAAATGCATTTAAAATGGATGACGAAACTAGTAAATTGTAGGGCTCTCGTAAAGGAGACAAATACGTTTTATTTCTATTGTAACGTGTGGAGTGTGCGTGTGTATGTGTGTAACGCGAAGGGATGTGTGTTGCAGACGCAGGCGCGCCCGCGGGGCTCGTGAGCGTGCAGGCGTCGAGCGCGGGCGCGGGGGCGGCGCTGCCGCTGCCCGTGCCGGTGCCGGTGCCGCTGCCACTGCCGCTGCCCGTGGCGGCCGCCGCGGCGCCGCCGCCCCCGCCTGGCCCCCTGGCGCAGGGCGCGGGGCTGCGCCAGAAGAAGAAGCGCCGCTCGGCGGGCACCTACTCGGGCGTGTCGGTGTCGCAGCTGCTGGCGCAGCGGGAGCGCGCCAAGGACCAGGCACAGCAGCAGCAACAGGTTGGTGGGAGGCGGGGCTACAATAAAATAACAAGAAAACCCTCCTTAGCACGAATTCCAAAGGACCGAAATACTTGGAGTTCATGTTATAATAAAATTCGTGTTATCCGAGTACTATAAAATGTCCGTATTACCGTAATCCCTTTCCGGGACTATAAATTTGTTAATGTTACGGCCAAATTCGTGTTAAGCGAGTTCGTGCTAACGAGAGTTTGTAATAATAATAGTAATAATAATGATAAAGTAAGAATTTTAACTATAACAAGATTATAGTTAAGATTCATTAATAATACACTTCCATAATTGCAGCTGGTTGTACATTCAGGAATATAATTATATTTTGCAAGAACACATTAAAGGGGAACGGCGTACGGGGAAAAAAGCCTTTGGTGCGCGTGCACTAGAATTATGAATGACACCTGAACCGCCTCCTCCATAACCATCGTCTGCAACCGCGAAACTGGCCAACCGTCGTTCAACTTTTGGTGGTGGTGGTGTCGCCAAGCTTTTGGTTTCGGTATCAGTTCATTCGCGATGAGTAATTTTCCGTGCAAAATGGACTATTTTTAAACATTAATTTTCTCAAAAACTGCTCCAATTTTTTCTTTATTTTTTCAATAGTAATAGAGCAAAGCATGCTTATAAAATTGGCGCAGGTCCCATTTTCGAGGAACTCTGTTTTCGAAAATTGCAACAAAAAAAAACTAGAAAAAGTCAATATGAATGATAGATTTTTTCCCTCATTGAATTTTTTTCTAAAAATTGTTCGTGTACATTTTTTTAAACGAATAGTGTTCGCTTAATTTTTACATGAAATAAGCACTAATTTTTAAAAAATTCTGAAAAACTGTTCTTTTTCTTCTACTAGAGGAAAGAAAGAGAACGTATTTGCGGCAGTAACACTTGTATTCATCTACTTTCGAGTCGCTAAAGAACAATGTTTTTTTTCCACGAGTACTTTCTTGATTGTAAAACCTTACTAGTATTTCCTTACCGAGACAATGTCTGATTGTGGAACGACTTGAACCGTTTTATGCCTTCTGCATTTGTTTCCTTATCCGTTTTCCCCCTTTGAGATGTTTAAAATACGTCCTGTGGCTACACTATGTTCTTTGTTTTTACTTCGCAAAGATATATGGTACGTAATGTCAAGAATTTTCAGTAACGCACTTTTGATTTTCCAGTGTTGGGGCGGTGCGTCAACTCCTCCTGTCATGGCTGGCGTTGGCGTTCAGTCTCCTCACCCTGCAGCCTTGCCGCTACCAGCAAACCGGCAGCAGTTTGCTGTCCCACCTCCAGCATTTACCCCAGATGGATCTCAACAGCAGCAGCATTCTGTGGCCCAACCATCTCAACAGCAAACCACCCACATGGTGCGCTTCTCAGGACCTGATGGCAACCCAGGAGGCAATGGAATAGTTGTGCATTCCACGACGAACACTGCTCATCTGCCCGAAGGCAATGTGAACCTTCATCTGGGGGGAATATCACCTCACCACGTAGGCATCGGATCTACAATGACAGATAATGCTATACAGATACAAGGATCGGGCGGAGTTACTGTGGGAACTAATACTCTTGTTGCCAATGGAAGTACGTTAATGGTCCAGAATGGCGGGAACATAGGTGTGCTTAACCAGCAGCAGCAACAAAGGCTACAATCTCAACATATTGCTGTAGACAAACAAAACACACCCCAACTTCAACAGCCCTCGCAACAACAATCTCAACCATCTCAGCATCAGCTTATATATTCAGGTCCTCCGATGCCTCAAGACATTAACATGCTTCGAATGCAGCAATTGTATGCTCAACAACAACAACAACAACAACAAGCAAATTCACAGCAGCAGCAACAGCAGCAGCAACAACAGCAGCAACAACAGCAGCAAAATCAACACCAGACTCAGTCACCAGTACCTCAACAGCTTCAACAGCAAACACATACTCAATATCAAACACCTCCACCTCCACGATTGGAGGATCAGAATTTGAATAAGACAGTTGTACATCAACAAATGCACCAAAGACAACAACAAACTCAATTTATCCCTGTATCATCTAGTGCAAGCAATATCCAGTTGCAGCATCAACAGAGTCAGCAACAGCAAGCATCTCAACAGTTACAACTGCATCAAATAACCCAACCTCAGCAAACTCAGCAAATGTCATCAGAAGCGTATGGGAACCGGCAACAACAGACCATTGTGGCACATCAGAATTTGATTCAAATGCAACAGCAACACCATCAGCAACAACAGCACTTACATCAGCAACAAACTCCGCAACCCCAACAGCTTCCCCCTCCGTCTCCTCAGCAACATCTTCAAAATCAGCACATTCAGTCTCATCAACTCCAAGCTCAGCAGCAAATGCAGTCACAACAGGCGCAACAGTCATCACATCCTCCGCCACCCCCGTCCCAACAACAGTCCCAACAGCAAGTTCAGCAGCAGCAGCAGCAGACATTGCAGCCTCAATTTGTGGCTGGTGGAAATCATCAGATTACTATTACTAGCTCTCCAAATGGGAATAGCAATACCATCATGATTCAGCCTCAAAGAACACCCCCATGGCAGAATCGAAATAATTCTAATACAAGTACAAGCAGTACAAATACAGCTGTTATGACAGTGCATTCTCATCACCAGTCGCCTGTTGTTGCATTATCGCCTCAACCAAACCAACCTCAAGCAGTTGCTAATAATTCTAATTCGGGGAGTAGTTTACCTTCTACAGGATTTGATCGAGTCCCACCCCTCCACCATCACACTCCTCCACCTCCCGTTTGGCCAGAAGATCCTGGTCGCAAGAAGCAGAAAGCAGCAAGCAGTAAAGCCAATTCTGCGACCAAGAAACAGAGACCTTACAATCTTGTAGAACACCAACAGCAACAAAGAGTAAATAACATCATCGGGATGGTTGGAGTTTCTGCAGGAATCCCAGGTCTAGTAGGAACAATGGGAGCTGGAGTTGAAATTCAAAATCCAGGTGCATGCCCTAATGTAGACGTCCGTCAAATACCTCCTGAACATAATAGGCCTCCTCCTGGAACATATCCTGGTGGAGCAGGAAACAATATCCCATCGTTTATGGAAGATCCAAGTGGGTATCTTGCTCAACAAACTGCTCTGCTGAACAGCACAATTTCCCGTCAAACGGGCGTGAATCCTGTGAGCAGCGGAGCCAGTTTTGTATGCAACAGCCCAGCCAGGAATACAGTCCCTGAGCAGACAACTCAGTTATTGATATCTCAGCAGCAACAGCAGCCAACACAATTGCAAATGCAGCAGCAACAACAACAACAAATTCCTCAGCAAGTACCTACACCAATCACTTCACAATCGCAAACTCAACAGTTACAGCATCTTCAACAACAAAGCATGCAAACTGCAGCTCATCAGATACAATTGCAACATCAAATGTCCCAACAGCAGCAACAACAATCACAACAGCAGATTTCACAAGTAGCTCAGCAAAATCAAACTCAACAACCACAGCAACAACAGCAGCAGCAACAACAACAACAACAACAACAACAACAATCGTCAGTTGTGTCAGGTGTGGTGGTGAATTTGCCTACATCCTGTTCATCACCTACTGTGGTTGGAGTTCCACTTCCAAGTAACATACTATTGCCGAATGCCAAAGGAATCTATACTACAAGAAGTAATGCTGCTGTAAATGGCTCTCCTCAACACTCCTTAATTTTCACCTCTCAGCCTCAAAATCTACTACCTCTTCAAAACTCAGGGACATACACTATGCATCCTGCTCCACATCTCCAACCTGATAGTAGTGTGGTCACTGATGCCAACGCTGAAGCTCATGCTGGGTGCCAAGGTTGTGTTGGAGCCATTCAACAACATCCTATTGTTTCTGAAGCAGCTGCGATCTTATTTCACCAGCAACAATCCCATCAACAGCAACCTCAGCAGCAGCCACCACCTCCAGCACCTTCACTTCAGCATCAACCACAGCAACAACCTCAACAAAGTCAACAAGTAGCTCAGCAGGCTGCTCACCAACAGTCACAAACATCTCAGCACCAATCACAACAATCATCTCAAATAGTTGGACATGAGCATGGTGCTGCAAATAGAAGTCATAGTGAGACTAATGAATTTAAAAACCAGGACATGACTTCTAATTCTTTAACACCTTCTCCCGATGAGAGTCCTGTAACATCCTCAACTTTCACTGATCAAACCACTGTAACACAAAGAAGACATCACCAAACAAGTGCGAATGATACTAGAGGTCCAATTCAAGGGGGCACTGTCAGTACAAGTAATGGTTCCCCTCTGATAGAGAACTTCAATGGTGGTACTATTACTGTTATTCCCCAACCAGAATCATCCCCTGCCTTATCTTCCTCATCCTCAACACCAACTCCCCCGTCACGACCAGAAACAGCATCTAGTACCAATGGTGCAATTTCCTCATCATCATCTCCTTGTGCATCTTCTTCATCTACTGCATCATCACCTTTTGCTGCTCCAAGTGGAAGCCCACCATATACATATGCTACTGTGTCATACCAACAATCACCTCTAATTAAAAATGATACAAATACAGTGGTTTATTCTACTTCTGCGGCTACCGTCAGGCAACATAATAATACAAGTAATAGTAATAATAACAGCAACAATAATTCTTCTCACAGTAATGCCCGATCTACAAATGAAACTTTCTGTCATCATGTTCTTGATCAAAGGATGACTCCAGTACAGTCTGCCAAATTCATCACCTCAGCTAATGGAACTTTACATGCAATGGTTACCACTATGGCAAGTGGTCACACTGTCAGTAGCAATACAATTACTTCAGTTTTAGCAGGACGAACAAACACTGCAACTGTGTCAGTTGGAAGTCCAGCCCCTACATCAGCTCCCAATGCAATGCCATCATCTGCTATGTCTGCAGCTCCTGTGTATACAAGTCAGACAGCTGCTATTGTTTCTATTACGCCAAGCCTTCCAAATTTGCAGCAGCAGCAACAACAACAACAGCAACAGCAGCAGCAACAACAACAACAACAGCAACAACACCAACAGCAGCAGCAGCTGCAACAACATCATCAGCAGCAGCAGCAACAACACCAACAGCAGCAGCAGCATCAATTACAACAGCAGCAATTGCAACAGTTACAACAGCAGTTGCAACAACAACATGCTCAGCAACAGTTGCAACAACAGCAGTCTCATACCCAACCACAGCAGCATCCTCATTTATCAGTGCAGCAAACATCGCACCAATTGCAGCAACACATTCAACAACACTTAGCACCTGTGACAAAGTCCCCATTGGAGATGGTTCAAAGTGTGGTGAGCAGTATACAGGTACCACAGAATATAATGAGCAATGCCTCTGTTCATCAAGCTCAGGCACATCAACAAACACAACAACATCAACAACAGCAGCAACAAGCACAACAGTCACCTCAAGGTGCCACACAGACAATTATAAAGCAGTCTGGAGCACACGGTCTTCCTCCTGGCCACATACTTGTCTCTTCTGGTGGACAACTCATAATGGCGAATACTGGCAATGTTGTAGCTACTGGACCAGCTGCAAGCATAATGGCACCAACTCATCATCAGTCATTGCCTTCTCAGTCAATGGGCAAGCTCCCTGCTGTTTCAGCCAATAATAATGGAGCCACTGTAGCTACCATGCCTCCAATGTCTGTTTCTCCCATGGTAACAAGTGTGACAGCTGCTGTAACTCAAGTGATACCAGCTGTCGGTGTAGCGCAGCAGGTTCTTGGACAGCCTACAGTACTTGTGAACACATTATCTACTCCGTTGCTGATACAACCAAGTGTTATGACCATGGATGGCATGCAGAATACCGTTCAGATTCCCCATTTAGCTGTTACAGGGAATGTTATTCATCATCAGCATCCTCATCAACAGGGTGGTCAGTTGGTTGAAACAGTTTCACAAGAACATGGCTCAAGGACAGTAGCAAACAACTTCATACAGCGAGCTGGACCCCAACAAGCTCAACTACCTCTTCTTTCTCCTGACCCATCACATCAGATAACTGCCGCTGGCAGCAAGAAAAAAGGAACCAAGAAGCGGAAAGTTTCTCCTCAGACAGTCGCATCAATGTTGCATATTGCTTCTCAGCAGAATGCCTCAACAGGATTAGTTGTTCAGCAGCATCAACCATCCACTCAGCAACAACAGCAACAGAATTTCTCCCAACAGAGTTTTACAGTATCTGGTCCAGCCCAGAGTCTGACTGCTGGGCCCATGTTGCAGGCTCTTACAATTGTGCCTGGAAAAGCCGGTGCCCCTGCTCAGATTTTAATGAATGGCCAACCAGGAACAGCAACTGCAGCTACAACTGGACATTTTGGCACTCAACAGATCATTGCTACTTCAGCAACTTCGCAACCCACCCAGCAAATCAATTTGTTGCAACCTGTAAATCTTCTCAATGGTGCAACTGGAGTGGTTACACAGAATTTTCCCACATTCCAACAATTTATTGTGCCGGGTTTAGGTGGAATGGTAATGGCAACAACAGCTGATGGCACCACAACACTTCTTCCGGATACAACAAATCTTGGAGTGCAGTTGCAACTTCAAAATGTAAATGGGCAAAACATCCTCACTCCAGTACAGAATCATCCTAGTAACAATACTGTTTTTAGCCATCCAGCTGCAGCGGGGCAGAGCATTCTGGCTGCAGGACCAGCAGGCATGGTGATTCGCACTCCAGCAGCAACTGCTACAGGAAATAAAATAAGTACTCATACTGGAGCCTCTGCTGGTGGAAGCCCTCAGTTCTTAGCAACAGGATCCCCAAATCAATTTCTAATGAATGGTACAGCATTCAGTGGGCAACTCAGCCCTCTGGTTGCTAGTGTCAGTCCAAACCAGCAAGTCTCCTTCACAACAACCTCCCCAGGCACTCGACCAGCTGCACCTGGCCCCACTCAGCACCCACCCCAGCAAGAGTTCATACAGTGTGGGCAGATGGGTCAGACACTTGTTGTCCCCTGTACTGTGGCCACATCAACAACTCAGAACCACCAAAATACAACTGTTGTGCAACAGAACACCACTATTGTACAACAGCAGACAACAATGGTGTCAAATAATCAGCAGATAGTTGCAGGCCCTCAGCACTTTGTGCAAGGAGCTAGTGGAAACAATGCTAATAATGTGACTGCTGCTCTAAATGTGAATCAGAATTACATCCTGAGTAACAACAGTAACAGTAGTAGCGGGGCAGAGAAAGTCCATCAGTCAGTGCATCAGAATGTAAGTCAGACAACCATATCCTCGAGACAGATTGTGACCACTCAACCTCCTCAAACACATGGGCCTCCTATGATGAAACATTCTGTGTCCACACAAACTGCTGTCAATCAAAGTGTCCAAGCATCAGCTTCTGCTGCAGTTATGTCCAGTGCACTTGTTGTCACAACTAACAATACTTGTCAAACTTCAACAACCAGCAGTTGTTCAGGGAGCCCTCCTGACACCACAACTCATAGTCCTGTGGATCCAAGTGTAGGCATTGATGGTGGTCATCCTCAGAGTCCTACTGCGGACACCACAACTCATTCGACAGGTGTTGGCAGCACTGATGACAGCTTGTCTTCACCATCCCCATCATCTTGCACAGTCACAGGCTCCTGCGGTGATGCATCTGGGCGTCAACAGACGCCTTCTCAAGTGGCCATGCCAATGGTACATTGTGTCTCTAGCAGCAATGAACAGATAGAAGCTGTCATATCAGAACAAACAGAATTTGATTGGAATAACAGCAAGGTGTTTGTAAATCCAATTACAGCAGATGGAGACAATAGTAATAATCAGTTCACTAACAAATATCTTACCGGGGGTGCAGATGTGGTTATTAGTGTGGGACAACAAAGTCATCAGGGTTGTGGGGATAAAACAGCTGCGGGAGTGTTTGTAGAGTCTTCAACAGTTGCTGCTGGTTTGGGAATGGCAGCTTTTGGTGACCTGGCCAAGCAGCAAGAAGTAGTAAGCACGAGACAAATTTTTGAATTTACCACCCCTGAACTTCGAGCTAATGATGGAACCAAATTAGGTCCAACAATCAACATCACCACTGTGGAGAGATCAATGAAGAGAAAACATGGTGATTTATTGATTATGGATACCTGTACAAAAGAAATTCACTTTGACGATGATGAAGGTATGTTTGTCTAAAATATTTTATTTAATATTTTAATTTCTTTTTGAAAGAATGTTTGTTTTGGAGAGTAAATAAGAAGATTTGTTTCCTATTTAGTAATTTAAAAATCAACTTTTAATTTCAAGTCCATTCTTTATTAATCTTCATTAATAATTTGTAATAAAATCGTATATTATGTATTTTTTAAATAATCTAGTAACATATTTTTTTGAATTTTTTTCAATAATTTGACCATATTTTATTGATTCAAAATGACTAGATAAAGTAGTGTGATATATTGCTTCCATTTCTTAAAAGAAAGTATCTGATGATCATTAAAATAACATTTTCCTCATTTTCTATACCTAAATGTGTGAAGTAATTGGAGTTTTTCCTATTGAAATGTGAAGAAATCAGTTTGATTGTTTGTTGCATGAGCATTTGTTCTTCCAGAATTTTGTCATTGGTGTTTTTAGTGGACACTTGTAAAAATAGATTTTTCTGTTTATATTGATTGTTTAAAAGAGATGGTTTTTGTATTGTGCATGAATATTTTTCATTTTTATGATAATGGTGTGTATTTTATTTTTCTTGCTTTTACTGCATTCCTTACTATGCATGCTAACCATGAGGCATTCTTCCTTTTCTATCCATTGAATGTTAGTAATGGGTGTCAAGTTTTAGAAAATTTACATTTGTTTAAATCAGTCTTTGTGATGTTTAAAAAAATTGCATTTTTAATAATCACTGTTAAGTAGTTATTTTAAAGTGAAACACATTCTTCATATTTATATTTGTAGTTAGTCTGTACCTAACAAACACGAAATCTTGGTGAAGATCAGTTTCATCAGTATGTAAACATTTGGTAAGGTAAGTGAGACTTAAAATATTAGTCTCCTAGAAATTCATATATGTACAGGTGCTGTCCCAGCTGTGACAAGGTATATTTAGTACCTCAAATTGATTAGTATTAGATGGTGATTTTATTTTTCATTAAGACGTGCCCTTTCTAAGTCTGGAAAATTCAATTCACTGTCTGTTAATTTCTTCCTATTATTGTTCAACCATTTTGTCTCTTTGGCAGAATTTCTCAGAAACTCCTAAGTTTGCCAAATTCTTTTTTGTCATCATTTTGCTGTTACCATTTAGATTCAAGATCAAAAGGCCAACTGCATGTTGAGCACATCTTCATTACCTTGCAGAGGGGGGGATATTTTCAATACCTTGCTCTTACTTCCATTTTCCTCATGCATTGTTAATGCTTCTGCTTTGAAACATTGGTTCTTCAAGCTCTCCCTGCTGCTTATTTTAAACTTTCACAGTGTGTTGTGTTATTCTTTAGTCTTGAAATTAAGTGCTAAAGAATATTTGAAGAACATGTATTAAATAGTACTAGGGCCACTGGTAAAGTTTTGGTGTGGGGTTGCACTATGCTCTTGTATGACTTGCTTACTTAAGGCAAACAACCGCTTCTTTTTTTTTTTACCAAACAACTAACTGCATTTACAGAATCATATTTTTTCCCTTTTTTGCTGTTTTGTTGTAATCTTCTGTTAATCATTTAATCTTCAAGAAGTCACTTACACCATTAGATGAAATAGCTTAGCATGTTCACTTTAATGTTACCCACTGTCAAAGAAGACACATAACAAAGGATTATAATGAAAAAGAAAATAATTCAATCCCTATGAGAAAATTATTTTCATTAAATCTTCTAGAACAAAATGATGTTCTGGATTATAGTAATTTCTTTCAGATTGCCTTCTTTGTGGTGTGTCATCTATGGAGACATAATCACTGCTTTTTGACTAGTGGTATCTTCTTTTATTTGTCTCTGTATGGTGGAATTATATGGTATATGCCTCAACTGTTTCAAGAAAAATGTCTGATCAAGAAAATTGTAGATATCTCACTGGATTCTCAGAGTATTAATTTTAATGACAATTTTGAGAAACAGTTGCTCGAATTCACACCATAGAGAGATATAATTACCAGATAAATCAATGTGGGTGATAAGCAGTTGGTTGGCAGACCTTACAATCAGCCCCTATATGTCATATGCAGACCCATCGTCAGGCTCTTCAACTGACAAGGGGAAGGTGAGCGAGATGAATCAGACTCAGGAAAAACATGGTGGCTTCTCAGAAGGGGACTTGGTGTGGGGTGCAGCACGAGGCTGCCCGGCCTGGCCAGGTAAACTGATGGGCCATGCCTCTCCGGGCAAGGTATTGGTGCGCTGGTTTGGAGGCGAGCGCACTCTTGCCCAAGTAGATGCCAGCTCTCTCAAGACGCTGTCTGAAGGCCTCGAGGCTCTCCACAGGGCCAGGAAGAAGTGCCGGAAGTGAGTCCTGCGGCGTTTCTCCTCCCTATGTTTTGACAGCACCAAGACCCCAAACCTTTAGTTAAGGCCTGCACAACTCTTGTAGAAGAGCATGTGCTGAATTATTTATTTGGAATTTACCAAGGGCTATATAGCTCAAATAAGGACATGCTTTGACCACAAATTTTGAAACATTGAAAATCGAGAGGGGCAAAAAATATTACTATTTATGTAAAATATTCGTGTAAATAAATATCGCTCTCATTTCTCTCTAATCAATCTGCAATGAAGTACAAATTAAATATGCCTTCAAAACATTTAGATCTAACAGATGAGAACTTTTAATGAAGCTCCATCATTAATTTTTTTTTTTTTAAAAGGGGTGAGAGAATGCAAGATGCATAAGTCTTCTGGTGTGAATGTGGATGGATCCACAGTTACATTACAGGCCTTGTGACAAGTTGTGCAGGCCTGCTTTAGCCTTTAACACTGTGAGTCATTTCCTCATCTAATTTGTATTTTCACTAACAGTAGCACAGCACACTCCTGAAAAAACTGATCTTCCTCAAATGAACTGATATTAGTCCTAATAAAACCTGTATTTCCTTTTTTGTTACACAAGGTAGAGTATAGTGTCAGAAACTTTGTTCTAAATGTTGCAATTTTAATTGAGCATTAGATGGAAGTATATGTTTTTGTAATAACTTAGAGAATATATACTTTTAAAAATGTTTATATTTGGTTTAATACTTCATTAGTAGTGAATTTTGGATCTCATTAACCTAATTTTGTTTTATGGTGTGTGATAGACAGTTTGTTTTTTGTTTGTCTGTTATTGCTAGATATGTGTAGTATTGTCCTCTGGTAACTGGTGAACATATAATAGTTCATTATTCAGCATGGGTCAGACCAATTTTTTTTGCAATTGTAGTTAGCATAATTGTAAATGTTTAGATTTTGTTGTATTGCCTTGCTATTTCATTAACGTAGTATCATTTTGTATTCTTTTACCATGCCTTCTGTGTAATTATAAAATTTTGAATGATTAATTTCAAAATAATATTATTTCCTTTCAGAAGTCGTAAACTGAATAGTCAACTTCAAAATGCAATTCAAGAAGCAATGCTGGAGTTGGATCGTATGAAAGAGCAACAGCAGCTGCAACAGCAACAGCAGCACCAACAGCAGCAGCAGCAGCAACTACAACATCAACAACCACAACAACAGCAGCAACAACAACTACAACGAGACCAACAGCAATCATTGCCACCCCCTGTGGTTGCGGAATCTAGTATTGTAGAGGCAACTTCAGAAGCATCATCTAGGTCAAGAAGAAATCATCGGTGACCTCCTTATATTTGCTTTAGTCAGCAAAACACCCTTCAAAATGTGCAAATAGTGATGCTGAATGTAATAAATTGTGAAGGTCGGAAACAATAAAGAAACAGGAGGCAAGAAGGAGATATGAAATATATCTTCTTTCTTGCAAATTATTATTAATGTAGTAAGAGACATTTTCTGGATGTTCTATTTCTTAATTTTGTAGTTTATTTCTAAACAAAATGTACTTCTTCAATACCATACTTTTCTTTGGTATTTTTAAGTCTATTTTCATAACTATACAAATCAGATAAATTATCTGTGAATATGATGTATATTGTATCTCAGAACCAATATAGCAAGAACCAAGAAATTATTCTGATGGGTTATGGTATAAAATATCAGGGAGGAAATTTATCTATTATTTGTACCCCAAAATGGTTTGTTTTGTTTCTCTCATTGTTTTTGTTCAGCTTTATATAAAATATTGTTTATATTTTTAGTCTTCCTATTAACTCTTGTCATCACAAATGTGTATATAAAGAAATAATTTTATCATATTGTGGTGGCACAGATGCAGGCAAGGCACAATATATCACTTAGTGAGTCAGCAAATAATATTTATGAGGATTGGTGAGGATAAATAGACATATTTAAAATATGTCTCTGTGAAATTGGTATGCACGTATTGGTTTGATGCAATGTAAATCTGTTTAATAATTTCTCTGTTGTAAATCTTCTATTTATGAACCAATGGAGAAAAATTATAATTTTCATTTCAAGACATGGGACATCAGAAAACACATGTAAAATGATACTTGCAACTATTTTTGAGAATGTCTTCCTGGTGGCTTCACATCTCCTGTTTCTTTATTGCTACTACAAAGAAAAGTGCATGTGTAAAGTCGGATGTGTGTTATCATTGGATTGTCTCCTCTTTGAAGGTGTTGCTGACATTTTGACACTGATTGGGCTTTCATAAATGACAAAACTGCATCAAAACGTACATGTATAGTGCAAAGAAAGAGTATTTTAAAATGAACTACATAGGGATTTGTAGCAGCTATAATTTTAATTCATTGAATTTTTTGTCTGTCTGCACAAACATCTTTTGTTTCTAGTCATTGTAAATGATTGTTTATATGAATATATATGTACATGTATATGAAATGACCAAATGGCATAAAAATTAACTAATGAGCATAGACAATAATTACAAAAGGTAACAGTTTGATAACATGGAGGAGGTTTGGACCACTTTTAACTATGTTTTGAATAGCAGTCTAGCTCCAATATGGTGTAGATTTAATTTAATTCTAAACTGATTTGTAATCTCTGTGTTATGATGTCTGTTGATGGCAAAGCATTAGATGCTTAAACTGTTTGTAGATAAATATGTATATTGTGTGTGTATGTGTGTGTGAATGTTAACATAAATACTTTCTGTTCTCAGAAATGTGAATTCAGGGTTGGAAGAAACATCGGGTATTGTTAAGTGGCATTGATAGAATTATTACTTGGCCATACTACAGTATATAAAAATATATACTACATATTTTTCATTACGTAGGGTTGTATAAGTCATAATGATGTACAGTTTAAGGTGTAAAATTAGTCATCAATAGACCTCATATTCCAAACCCTCACATTTCTTTTCATATTGTAGGAATTATTCCCAGGTAGGGTTGATTGTATTTTTAAGAATTAATTTCAATGCCATACATGTAATCTTTCAGATAAGCTTCAATATTTCTTGTATATAATGTATAGATATTTTATTATGATGTATAATGAATTTTTATTTGTAAAATATGCTTTAACATGGGTGTATTGTAAAATGGCACAGACAAGCCCTAATATTAATGAATGTGAATGGTGAGAAAAATATTTTTATTTATACAGAATATGTTTTAATGAATCACGCATTTCTGTGTGTAACAGTGATGCATTGTAGGAATTTAACATCACAGACTCAAGTCCATAATATTGTTCGAAGTATTATAAATAACTTTGTAATTTTTTATGGATTATTTTTACCAAGCACACCCTGGTTCATCTGATATTCTTTTTGTTGTATTTATTGAAATACAAATTGAATATACTGTGCTTCCTCAAACTGTGTATGTAGCTTCCAGAATAATATTATAAAAATAAAATTAGTCTGCATCATTAATTGCACAGTGTATATATCACTCAAATAATTATTTGTAGTGTTCCTTACCGATACTTTTCACAGAATTCATGTATCTTAAATGTTGAAAGATTTATGCTATAATATGCATGCGTACAGTATGTATGCATCATGTCCCGTACCTCTGTATCAGTTTAAATGTCACCAATGTATGAAATCACAGGTGGTTATATCTGTAGATAATCAGTGTGCACATAGTGCAAGTTACAATATCACCTCATGCTTATATAATAATCAAGCTAGTGGGATTTTTTTCAGTGGCCTTGAAGCAAAGTAGTACTGCAATTGACTTCTTAATCATCCTAGTAATTTGCAGTAGACTGGACGGTGGTTATTCTATGTCCATTTGCCAAATGAGGAAGCACTGTAAACATTTTGTATAAACATGGAATTATTTTAAAGAAACAGCTAGCACTGCATGCTCCTCTTTTAATGAGCCTTACCTCCATTTTCATTTTCATACTGCAAATAGACTGCTTGTGCTGGTTATGAAGCAGCTGAAGTTTATTTCAGCTCAGATTTGTAATACATTACTTAATTGTTGTGTTTGTAAACACATAATGAACTAATACTGTGTAATTTGATATTTACATTTTAAGGAGTAAAATAATTACAATTAAAATTTGTACTGGCTGTCCCAAGTTACTTACATGAATAGGGTGTTACAACTTTTATTCAGTATCATAAAATGGAAGTGACATCGTCTATTTTATTTCTTTTATTGATAATATAACATTAACTTGGAACTGGAGTAATAGTAATGCATATTCATGGAAAAAGGTGCACACATGTCAAATATTATTCACTTTATAGGCTGAAAATTTGGCACAAAACAAATTAACTTTGCCTAAGACAGAAATATAGTGATATTTGAAGGAATTTAATTTTACAAGCAGTATTCTTTAATGCTATTTCCCTGATTACACAGTAGCCTGTAGGGATGCAACTACCAAAATAATATGCCACATTAGAAATGTCTGTGTACATTGGCTAATTTGTACCTTAGCTGATACTCAGTTATAAACTGAATAAAAGTTTTTAATTACAAAAATTAGCATGTTCCTTATTGTCATGAGCCTAAAGTTTACAGTACCCGGTGTGCCACTGAATTATATGTTTTAAGTGCGCAGGATAATGAAAATACAAGTCTGTGCATTCTACATTTTACTTGTAACATACCACGTGAAGAATATAAATTACAAGAGTTGTACACTAATATTTTGTTGTCTTGTAATTTGGATATCTATGCTTGTAAGTACATGTAATGATGAATACTTGTGTTTCTCCATAAATGTGGTTATGTTTTACTCTAGTTCATGTTTTGTTTCATATTATTTTCAATTCCATATTTCCTTGTAGTTTGAATTATCCTCATATCCATTGTTTTACTTGCAATTTTATTTCAAAGAAAATTTGTAATATCATAAATACAATGGGTGGTACATGTTCACTGTAAATTCAATGATCGAATCATACAAATGAATGGATTCATTTTAGAAAAGTTCTGTTGTGTAGAGCTTAATGCGGAAACTGTGGGCACATCAACAAAAGGACAATCACATCTTAGTTCGAATTTTTTTAGTGTACTTGGTTCCTTACTAGTCCTTTAATTTAAAAGCACATAATTTTGTGTTTTTAAAAGTATTTCTACGGTCATTCCTGAGATTGTTCACATTATTTTCTATTTCTGATTATTGACACTTTTCACTATTTCTTGAAGTTTTTTCAACATTTTAGAACATTGCCCTTATGGGCATAAAATGTGTTACTATTATGTTTCTCACCATTCTTTAAAAATTAAAATTTGAGGCTAACTTCAATGTGTCAAGTATTTGATTTCAATGATACTTCAAAATGTTTTTTCTTCTATTAATATCTTTTGATAAAAGGACTTGCATGTTCCATTATTCTTTTATATTCAGTGTTGCGGACACAAGTACATATACATTATGTATCATGATGGCAAAGAATGCTTTGCTGCACTCCTGTTTCATTGATTATAGTTGTAATTTTAAAACGACAAAATGATTTAAGCATGTCTAACCCAGGACAATGGGGCTGATATTCATAAATATATTGTTCGTCAATAATTAGTGCTCCCATTTCATGACCAAGTTATTGTCCAGTTTGTTGAAGCTTGAATTAAGTGAGTGGAAGGAAGTTGCATCCCAAAACAGAAATCAAGTACCATTTGTCAATTCCAACATTAAAGACATACATACAAGACAACAATGCATATAACTATCACATAAAAGATTGAGTAATGATAACCCAAAATGACTTGTGGAGGCTTTAATTACACATGACATCAAGCATTCAACCTTATTCTAACAAATTATATTTTCAATTAGAACTTTCTGCAAAACCAGGAAAATCAGGGAATTTGTAGAAGAATCATTAGAAGTCAGGGAGAATTTTGAGAGGGTTCTAAAACCAGATATTATTGCTTAAAAATTTTACAGGATTATAATAACAAACATTTTTTGCTCAGTTTATATTTGGTGAGAAAATATTGTTAATTTGTACTTTGACACAGCAAAATCAGAGCTGACAAATTAGTACCAGGCCAGTTTTAGTATTTTCTTTAAATAGGGGTTAAATTTCAAATCGTAGCAGGAAAAATTTTTTTAAATGCAGTGGAAAACCAGGAAAAGTCAGGGAAATTTGTTCCAGAAAGTGGCCTGTAGAAAATTTTCTCAGTATTTCTTAATGTTCTTAAAAATTAATTTTACATGAAATGGGAAGATTATGTATTGTTAATATAAGACCCTAGAATTGCAATGAATTTCCTTGAATTTAGAAAAGTTTTAACAATCTCAATTATGTTTCAAGCTTTATTAAACATTAATCAAACTATAAAGTGGTTGCCATATTTAATTAAAAAAGGCAGTAATTCCTCTGCAGGTTGGTAATAGAGAATTAAAAAACTGAACTTCATGAAACATTGCTTAGAAAATCACAGAATAATATAATACATCAGGGTCCTTGAAACAAAAAGTAGTAGTGGAGAAAACATATTCACATAAACTCCATGAAGATACATTTATTTTGTTATAGTCACATTTAATTGATGCTTAAAAATTACCTCAAAGACTTGTATAATTACATTTTATAAGAATGTGTATATTTTTCTTTTTATATTCAATATTAAAAGTGTGCAAGTAAAATTTTAAAATAAAAGTATTATTAAATTGGGGTTACAAGAAATTATTCAGAGAAACAAAATGTCTGTCTAGGAAGTCATATTCCATGTATTGAGTAATTTCATATGTTGGTTACATTCAAATTTGTGTGGTACAAACTGTGAATATTTCATCATACGTCAGTATATCAAGTGTATAATAAAATACTTCCTATGTGAATATAAATGTACTTCCTTTGTCTTGTAAGTATGAATTTCCTTTTTCTGACACATATGAAAAACGTTTTTCTTCATTGGCCTTAAATATACATGTTCTGATGCGAGTAATTCATAAATATTCATGATTTGAATATATAATAAGAAGAAACACATCAAAAATTTTATTTTATTTTTCAAGTCTTCATAGTGCCCCTCTTCTGTAGTCATCCCTAAAGTTCAGAGAAACTTGATAAAATCAAAAGTATTTGTGATCAGTCTTTGAAATACTTGTGCAATATAAGAAGACATTGGTTTCAGAACCAAAGTTATATCTTGTATGAAATAATGTAGGTTATTACCTGTAAAATATATTAGGAATATAAAGATTCAATAGAGAAAACTTCAATAGATTACTCAAATTATCACTATCCTTAGTACTATTTCTACAAAATGATAATACTCTTGATATGATGTGCATGAAATTGAAGGAATTGGTATCAATATTTGCCATCTGTTCCTTGAATTATCCTTGTAACATGTTGTACTGACTTTTAATTTCAGATCTTCCTCAATGTTCCATTGAGTGTTGGTATGTGAATTACTCCACTCACAGAATGAAAAATGAATACACACACTTAAAAATCATCATGTAATATGACAGTTTCTAAAAGAAACAATGTACTTATACCTCAATTTTAGCAGCTTGATGTATACAATATGCCTTTATTGTGCCCAGCATGTTCATATCGTGTAAGAGGGTAATGCAAGAAAAGGAAGATTTGCTGATGTTCCCAGGATTTAAGAGTATCCTTCAATTAGAGTTGTGAAAATATATGCACTGATAGAATCCACAGATATTTTGTATATTATAACAACAGAATCAAGAAGACTGAAAAAACATGTTGGTCAAAAGTGTAATTTTTTAATTAATATTTGCTTCACTGGGTGATGTGAAGAAATTTTGAGATAATCCTCTGTCATGTGTAATTCATTAGATAGAATCTTTTATAGAAATATTTTCAGATTCTTTTTTAGTTCCTATTTACACAAAATGCGAGATCTTGATGTCTTTGACCACCATTTGAAATGATTACAACTATCAACTTTCTGTAATGTAGCAATTACAATATTATTGTGTGATGTGACTTGATTAGTTTAAAGTAACATCAAATGTATGAGAGTGTAAAAAATGTGTAGTTAGTTCATGCTTTGACCTATTTACTCTTGTGGCGAATAGTCTTAATTTCAGACTCCATCAAACACTTTTTGAAACATTTAGAGACAAATGGTTAACAAATATAATTGAGAACTGACAAAAGCAGATGCATTGTAGAGAAGTCAGGGTAAGATTTCTTTGGAAATTTGGTTTTCATGTACGTATGTTGCATGATCGCTAGTATCTGTCTCTATCAGAACATATATAAATACGTATGTTACCTTTGATTAGGTTGTTGGTTAGATACATGATTCTTTCCATGTCCTGGATCCAGATTCCATTTCCTGGAACCAGATGTTGGTAATTCCAAGCAAAAAGATGGTAAAGCCTGCCCATTTAATTGACTACAAATCTTGCAGTTTTGTGGTTTAAAATAAGGACATGAATTTGAAAACTCAACAAATTAGAAAAGTTATTATTGGAACTAAAATATAATTTTTGTAATCATATCAGCTTATGGAATGTATTTTGGCAATAACATTCCTTATGTGGTTTGGTAAAAAGATTTTTGTCAAGTAAGTTTCAATTTTAGGCAGTGTTTGTACTTATTTTTGAAAGGAATTAGATATCCATATGTTTCATGACTTCATAAAAATTATTTTCCATTTGTTTTACGTTGTTATGAAAGAGAAGGGAATATTTATGTGTGAATCTGTAATATATTTGACAGATATAACCAATTTTTTATATGTTAGCAAGAGTTAAGTATTTTCCATTCTCATACGCCAAAAATTCAGAACAAACTTCAATTTTTCAAAATTTCAAGGAACATTATTCAAAATTTTGCTCAAGGAACGTTTTGTTGCAATTGATTTTAAAAAGATGTGGATTTCTTGATACATCAACTTTTTAATAAATATTTTTTGGGAGACAGAAATACTGAAAAAAGGTAATAATTTAAAAATCTCTTGTTATTAAATTACTTATCATTATTCTCAGCATCATATAATTTTTATGTTCTATTTGATTTGAAAAATAACCTTTATTGGCAAATAACTTGCTACGTACTTACAAACATATGGCATAATATAGATTTTCACAACAGAGGCATCGTGGGTGCTATATAATGCTATAAATAGGTTATAAATGTTACGAGGTTATAATTTTACTTATTTTGATGAATTTCTGAGACATTGAACTTGTGCACTTGTAAACTACCTTAATCCATCAATATCCAAATCATTCACAATTGAAAATTATTATTGCTAACATCTCTGTTTATGAATTATTGTCTTTACTCTACAAAATGGAATGAAAACTAATGTTAAATAAATATAAAGTAGTTATTTATAAATAAGTGTTTACGTGTGAATGTGACCAAAATGACAAATTATTCTTATGCAAGGATATGATGAGATTTGTCTTTGTGTTTATCTGTTACAGGAAATACTTTTTTAAATAATCTAAAAATCATTTGATCAGTTTTATTTTTTTTCTTCTCTATTTCTTTAAAAAATTTTAATTTACTTCTTGAAAAA
Source organism: Teleogryllus occipitalis (assembly GCA_011170035.1). NCBI lineage: Eukaryota > Metazoa > Arthropoda > Insecta > Orthoptera > Gryllidae > Teleogryllus > Teleogryllus occipitalis. The sequence goes on along the minus strand of BLKR01000100.1, from coordinate 38,493 downwards.
GTGTTAATAGCAGATTGTCTTCCTGTAACAATTATTTGCGTACTAATGTTTTATCCCCTAAATATTTGTTTATCAGCAGTTTTCCACCAATTCACTATTTAAACATTGCTCTTCGTCCAAAAAATACCATTTGAATTTTTAAATGGATAAAATTGATGTTGGTAAGTCAATAATAAATAAAAATTAATAGAGAGAACAGATTCATGCAATGTATTGAGTTACTCCTAAACTATTTTGTGACTTCTTATGCCCCAACCCAGATAAACATAAAGGTCAATTCTTTTATACTCATTTCCTTGCTGTAATATAGTTTATACATAGATCTATGAACATTGTACCTAGGATGCATCTGAGAGCTTAAATTATTCTGGAATGAGATATTGTTGTGTATTTGAGGTAATTCCTGTAAATGTATGAAAGATATTATTCTGTATAAAATAGAATTGTAGGGTTTATGGTTAAAACCAGTGAACCCTAATAAATAAAAGTGGAAAGTGCTATAGCATCTCTGAGATGCATGCAGTAAAATAGATATTATTGTAATATTATATTAGAATATTACTAGAGAATTCTTTTGCAGCTGTAAATGAATAAAATTGCTTTATTGATACATATATTCTCACAAACAATACATATAGTCTGTTCCATCATTTTATAACTAAAATAATTTATATTAACCAGCCCAATATTTTGTACCCAATTTTTCCTTCATTTTCTTTTATTTTTTTAACAGAAAAGAAACACACATTTCATTAATTAGACTACAGATTTTTATTGCAGTTATACCTCCAATATTGATAAATGAAGATAATCATTCCTTGCAGTAATGTTTTAATTTCATTTCAAATATCTCAAAAACGTAAAACTCTTGCTTGTTTCTATTCATTATGTTTTAAAATAAAAATTAGAAAAAATTGAGACCTTCAAAGTTACATTGATCCAAAATGTATTTTCTGTAAATTGATATATTAAGAGCATAGGAATATTAAAAAAAGATTGATCCAGTACACACAAGTCCGTAGGTACTACATTAAAAAATATTGGTCATAAGTCACAAATCTGAAATGAAACAAGAGACATCAAAAAATCATTATTACCCCATTTGATATTCCACTCAACCCTAGTATATGTTTAAGTAGATTTATTGACTTAAATTATCATTAAATCGCTACAAATGACTTTTAATTAGTATGAAGAACCATGGAAATCTGTGTTCTGTATAAAAGTAAATATGGTAGGTAGTTTACAAAATATGTAAAGATCAAAAATTTAGTTTTATATTTACAGTACACAGTCTGGATTATCCTGAGCTTCATCGTATTTGGAATCTGGAGCTAAAGTTGAAGGTACACAGAATGAGTCAGTATAGCCTGCTCATTTAATCTTCACATTTGTGAGCAGCAATCCAACTGGGTAGTCTCTTCATATTATGAACTTGGAAACTATGTGATGATAATTCTTGTTTCTGGCTGTATATTTCTTTTCAGATTGTACCTGCAGTTTTTACATCAATTTTGTCCTCCTCCCATGAAGCTATTATGCATAAATATATTTTATTAGATGACCTGAAAATTTCCACAAAGTAAACCAAAGTGGTAGCCTTTCATGGAAAGAAACTAAGATTAGTGAAGATTGAGAGACAAACAATTCAATAGTGATCAAAATTCTAATATTTAGGTAACAACATTGGACAAAATTCCGACGATTTATAACACAAATTTCAAAATAGAGTCAGTGAGGTGTTCAAAAGACTTTTTCAAATTAGCAAGTCACAGGACATCAAATTAAGAATTCTCATTCTAACAGCCAAGACAATGCTATTGTATGACTCAGAAACCAGGATTCTGAAATAGAGGGCCAACTTCAGGCTGAAAGTAGTTTAGATATTTCTTTGGTCACACTGGACTGAATTGACAGAAACAAAGGCATAAGTAATAGGCTCAAGACAATAATAATAGTTTTTATTGAGTCATGTATGCAGTTACAGCCAGGTTGGTTATTACTAGAATGCGGAACTTGAAGCAATTACATATTTTTACTGATTGCGCATATTGAAAGGAAATATATGTTTATAACTTTACCTGTCACCAAAAATAAAAGAAATTAGCCAATTTTTATTTTGCATAACTGCATATTCCGGAGATTTTTTTCATTAACTGCATATTTTAATGTAAGCAGAATATTTAAATGCATATATATATATATATATATATATATATATATATATATATATATATATATATATATATATATATATATATATATATATATATATATATATATATATAATAAATTAGTTTAATTTCACATACCTTGTGTTGTACCTTTGAACATTTTAATTCCTTTTAAATTCAAAACACGTTTATTTTATTTTTCCATGTTTGCAAAATATGATTGTCTAAAGAAGTTGATTATATAGTATTGAAACACTTCTTTTATAAGAAAAACATACAACAGTTTTGAAAGTAAAATCAACATTTGGAAAATTGTTCAGATGATGCTGTTGTATGATTGAACACACTTTTTAAGTAAATTTAAAGAAAATTAAAGGAAAATAGCTCCCTTCATATCTTAATACACTTAAGATTTATGAAAATACTAGCATACCCGTGTGAGGACTCTTGCATGTTAACCCCCACCCTCTTCCCTATTTTTTCCATTTCCATATTAAGCCTGTAATCCATATTAAGCCTTTTTCTTCAAGACTCTCTTATCCTCCATCACTGGTTTTATATGTCTCCTTGTAATTCATAACAATACAATACACCCTCGTCAATACAAACTATTCTTATTTAACGTTATTACCGAGCAGAGAGGTACTCCCATGTAATTCAATCATGTAGAATCAAGAAATTAGTTTAATTTCACATACAGTTGCAGATTCTACAGGCCCTGAACAGGTGGGATAGAATCAAGAAGCACTGAACCAACAAAAATGTAATAGAATGTCCAGGAATATCTCATCCTGTGAATTATAGTGTGAGGAATGTTTCTTTAAGGCCTGTGGCCTCAAAAGTTTAGTTTTTAAGGCTACAATGCTTCATTTAGGAGTTATTTAAAGATGTAGATTCCACGACATGACCGAGTGTTGCGTGTTGCATTTGAGGTGAATATTTAGATGTGTTTTTTAAACAAATTCTTCATATTTTTAAAGTCAAAGCTCAATCCATCACGTCTACATAAAATTCTCTTTCTTTAGAGACACCTCATTTATAAAGATTGGTTGCGTGTGATAGCCTCAAAGGTATCTACTACTGAAATAATAATAGGAGATGATGATCTGGAGAATGGTTTGAGTGAAGTTTTTGTACCTATTAGCAATGTTATAGATACATTACATTAACTTATCACTGGTACAAGTTGACATTTAGTTCAGAAAATAGTCATGCTGCTACATTACTAGTTCTGTTAAAAATGAAAAAAAAAAGAGAAATACTTATAATATTAGAGACATTCAACATGTTGTTGGATGTGTTTCTTTTTTTTTATTTATTTATTTATTCAAAAACTGTATGTGACGTATGGGGGAGAAAATCATCTTTTCCCCATCATTCACACAGAAATAAACTAGGAGTGCTACAGAGTGGCACAGACTTTCTCATAGTAAAGTGTTCTAATTTCCTTGGTGTGGACTGGCTTTACAATGTTTCTCCATTCTCTTGCCAGGAGCCATATTTGAGAAAATGGCGTTTGAGCGTTTTTCAAAATGCAGAAATTTGAGCTCATTTCACAAAATCTATTGAGTTTTTTTGAGAGAAATTTTATTTGACATTATTTAAAGCGCATGTAGTCATAAATACCATAATGTAAACAAATTTTCGGAAAAGTAAATATTAACAAGAGATATGAGTCAAAAAATTACATTTTTTGTAATTTTTGAAAAACCAAAAAAATACTGTAATACAGTGTTTATGTCACCTTATAGAGTGCATTTAGCACAGTCCCTACCAAAAATTTAAAGAAAAAAATTTGAACCTTTGTTTGAAAATCTTGTTTTTGTATTTTGTAAAATTGCAAATATTGCACGCACTATTGCATGAAAACTACAATCATTATCAACAAAAATGTTGATGACCTTATTAAAAGAACTGATTGTGACTAACAAATTTCATTTGAAGGAAAAATCTCTCTCTTTAATTTTGTAGCTGCAGGAAGACACCGGAAATAATTCCAACTTTTGAAACTTTCGAAAATTCAGAGTTAACCATGAAAATTGGACCTATGTCACCTTTATAAGTCTATTTTACTTTATTCTTACAAGAAATTTAAAGAAAAAAATTGGAGCCGTTTTTGAGAAAATTTTGAAAATGTCTGGGGGGCTTCATGTAAAGTACCCCCAAATTTTAAAGAATTATTTTCAAAATCTCAAAGCTTCAACTAGAGCCAGATGGATAGGGGTTTCTTCAATTTGGAAAAAATCCTACGCACGGTTAGGCGCTAGCGGTGTTCACGGACTGACATACGTTTTGCTTTCAATTGGTTTTTCGGCATCAAGGACCCACAAAACAGGGATTCTGGCTGCACCACGTGTTAGAGGATTTTTTTTTCTTAATTTGGCAACTGGATTTATCCACTTTTTTGTTGTCAAGGCCTGGCAATGAAATTTTTCTGCCAAAAATCCACTGTTTTTTTCGTACAGCATTACATAACTTTCTCAATACTAAGGTAAGTTGGGGTAAGTGGGCCTTGATTTTACAATGTCAGCATATAAGTTATAACTTTGTTATAACTAAGTTATAACTGACCTGGGAGTCTCCAATTTAAAATATCAATATTAATATTATATGGTCACCTTTCACTACAAAATTCAAAAAATTCATACACAAAACCCACAACACTCAGACACATGAGGCACATTGTTTAAGGAAGACAACATTGTCCTTTTATGCTGCCCATTGCATGGAAAAACCTATGGCCCATTTACCCCCTGGGCCCAGTTACCCCAACTTACCTAATATTACTCCATATATACGTACATGAAAGTATATACATGAAAGTAAAAACTATCAGAGCAAAATTAAATTTTTCAGTACCAAAAAACAAAAACTTGGAAGCTGGAATTTCTGGTGAAAAATTGGCAGCATGGAACGCTTTTTAACAAACATCAAAATACTAGAGCATTGGCATGTATTTGAGAAACTAACAAAAATAGACAAACTAACATGACACAACTGCTATGACTTAAAAGTTGTAGTATTCAAAGGTACAAGTCTCCTGTATAACAATAATTTACGAAATATTGTAACAATAATAATCATAAGGATAACAATGTTAATAATGAAATGGATGAGGGTGTTGTTGATCTTAAACAGACATGCTCAAACAATCCTCAGAGAAGGAAGGAGGAATTTTGCCGCATTTTCTATTTCAACTTCTTGGCAGTAGATCAGAAAACAGAAAGCAAAAATCAATCAAGATATGCAACTGAACAGAAAATATCAAACCAAAATACTATTGTATGCAAATACATGTCAGCAATACTGACAGAAACAGAAAATTACCCTCAGAAAGCAGCACATGAACTAAATAAAATAACAGAGGAATGAAAATATCACGTTGAGAAAGAAAGAAGAAGAAGAAGAAAAAAAGACAAGAATATGAAGACTTGGAAAACAAAATGCAAATAATAAATAGAATAAGTAGGAAAAAGAAAAAAAGGAAAGCATTGAAACAATGAGGAAAATTTTATGAATAATAGCCATGCCTGCTTGAACATATGAATGAGAAACCTGGACCATGATAACTAGAAACAGAGAGACTACAGAGAGTAGAAGCAGTTCAGATGAGGTATCTTGTCAGAATAACAAAGAAATGAGATCTGAAACAGATTGAAGGAAAAGAACATATATGAATGTGTTCAAGAACATAAGTGAAAGGAATACTCCAAAAATTGTTGAAACATGTGGAATGAATGGAAGAGAACAGACTATCTACTAAAGGTAGTCCTGAAATACCAACCTACAAGCAGAAGATAGCTAGAAAGATTAAAGAAGATACAGACAACAGGAACATCTGGTAGACTAACCACCAGGCCTACAGTAGTACAGGGGATCCAAGTGTTATGCTGATTTCTACTTTTACACCAAGTTCTAGTCCTGCATCTAAATCAAAATATACATCTAAGAAAATGATGAATTTCTGAACCCAAGAGAAACATTTCTTCAGGAGGAGGTGTTTGATTTTATTTTCAAAGTTGTGTTATCCTATAATGTTTCTCAGATGTTTTGGTAATTTGTTCAAGAATTGTATTCTTGAAGAATATATTCTTTTTGTGTAATGTGCTTAAAGGTCAGTGAAGGCTGTACACTTGATTTATGTTGTATGTAAGCTTGAGTTAAATTTGTACAATGTATTTTGTGCTTGAGACCCAAATTATTATTCAGTATTTGAGGGTTCATTGAACATTTTTGAAGTAAACTGTTCAGCCTGTTCCAAGCGTTACCTTCCTTGTGATTATTCTAAAAGCATATTTGAGTTTGCTCAATTTCAAGTTATTAGCTTTAAGATGCGAGTTCTACTTAAGCTTGGATTGAATGGTGGTTCTAAGAAAATTTGTTTTCTGGGCTTGTCTTTGCTGTTGCATTCTGGAGTAAAACTTGATGAGTATTGTATTGAGTGGGAGGTGTGGAAGGGCACTGTGATTGTTTTGTCTGTGTTTATGATAATAAGTTCCTTAGTATAAGTTTTGTTGGTTCATTGAATTAATTTTGTCAATGGCTGGATTGGCTGTGTCTGAATGGGTTTCAGTAATTTTTTCATTTAAGATCATAATTGTGTCATCAGCAAATAGCACTGTTTTATTGATTTCCATCTTAACATGAGAAATTAAAAAGAACAGAAGAAATGTCTGGAGCATAATGAAAGAATGAAAGAAGGAAGATTCCCTAAAGCTTCTGTAAAATATAAAGTAGGGCCATAGATTAACACCATGATCTATTCATTCATGGAAGGGCCTTCAAATCATTTTTGCAGAGAGATTGTATGTATTTTCGAGAATGAACATGTGATTACAGTTTTGTGCGGTACTGGAGATTAAAAGATGACATTCTGCAAAACTCCTTTGCAAAGTAGAAATCCCAGTTTTCATATTAACAAAAATGAAAGCTCAATAAATATATAGAAAAGGTGTAAAATATGTTAATAATATTAACAAACCTATTAAGTTAGTTAAAATATAAGACAATATAATCTCATAAATATCTCAGTTGTGGCACAGCTCACTATTACTAGATATACTCTTTGACTATTGCTTTCCAAACCTCATGTGACACAACTTTTAAGAGAGTTTTAGTAAGTCAATGATAGAAAGTTGCAAATGGTTACACTAATACATACATACAGTACATAGAGACACGCACAGTACAAGAGTGCTTTATATACCAGGTATATCAAAAACATTGCTTGTCCATAATGCAACTCATGAATAGCAAATCACATGGCCAGAGACTGCATAGATTTCTTTCAATAGCTGCACACATTAGAAATTAGTAATATAGATATTTTTGGATTTTTCTTGAGTTCTTGGGCATCTACAAAAACCACAAACATATTTCAAATGGCTGGAGACTGCATAATTTTCTTTCAATTTTCTACGTGCTTTGGAAATTATCAAAATAGATGTTCATCTTCAAATGATGTAACTTTATTGGAGAGCACCTTGGAGCAGAAAATCCTTAATCCTATTGCCTTCCTTTGTAAGTACAGTTAAACAGTAATACATTATTTTATTTCTTACATTTACAGGGTGTAAAAATCACCATACTAAAATTCAAATTCACCTTTCCTGCTCAAAATAAAATATTAGTAGCAAGAACTGTATCCTTAGAAATTTAAGACATCAGAAAAGAAATGAGAAATTTCTGAATTCAAATGAGAGAGCAGACATTTCTATAGGAACTGGATTAATTTGTAGAAGCTTTGTATGCCAAAAATGTGTTCAATGTGGATTGCAAATATGTCTAAAAATATTGAAATATTCATTGAGATACTTAAAATATGCAGCAATTGGTTGCAAAATGTATATTTTGCTATGACATTCACATCTTTGTGTCACGAGGATAAAATACATTATCTAAGGCTGCACACTGTTCTCCATTAAGAAATCAGAGTATCATAAACATTTTGTGAAGATTTTCTGTTCTTAAGAAATATCTCCTATCAGATATCATCTTTTATTTTGAGAAAGACTTTCTCATATCACATGTGATGGGTGTACATTTGTAATTTGCGATGTTTGTGCCAAATATATTCTTTGAAAGGTCAGTACACAAGGAATGTATTGATACATTTGAGAGTCATCTTCACATTTTATCATTTTCCCAGTCTTTATTTCTCAATAACCACAACAATTTTTATTTCACTGTCCTTAGTTATCAGTTGTCTAAACATTTTTTTGTATACATCTGTTTCAATAATTAAGAAACAGAATGATTTACATTCATTGATAATGTTTACCTAGAAATAAAAGTTCAAGGCAAAAAATTAAAAAATATGCAAAAAAAAACAAACAAAATGTTTTACAATATGCTTTAAATGCAAAAAGTTTACTTTCTCAGATTTAATATTTGCTCTAATAGATAAAGTTTTTAAGTTTCTAACAGATATGAATATTAACAAAAAACTAGAAATTTCATGAACTTTTCCACTTTAATTATTACATTATTTTATAGCATTAATGCAAATATATTTTCGACACAAATATGAACACACTCCTTGAAAGCAGTATACATCTGGTAAATGCAAATATATGTTTGGGATAAAAAAGTGCACACTTTTTTAGGGATGGCAAGTGTTTGCCTATTGAAATATATTTATAAATAAATCAATTACATTTATTAACATAATTTTTAAGACCTAGATTTTTTGTCAAAAAATATAATATTTTACATAATTTATTACATAATTTGGAAGATCTTATTTGCCGGACTGGTTCAAATCTTTAACAAATACTGATTGTTTCTGGGGAAAATAAATGCGTGACCTCATTTGGTTCTATTGAGAGTTGCTTCCGAAGAACATTTCAACGAAATGTTCTAAACGCGATCTCGCCTGGCATTTGCTTTTGCCGCCAACCAAGTAGGAAAAATCTGCAAGTTTCCCCGGTAACCGGTAGATGGCAGTTGCATTCACAAATTTGTGAAATAAGTAGATGGATGTGTAGGGAAATACGGAAAACCTCTTTTATTCTAGTGAACTTATTTGTAGCCTGATAATATATGTGCACAGATCATCACAAATGCTTCCATATGACGAAGATTTATAATGCTTATTTTTGCTTTTTTATAGCATAAATACTTTTTTTTATAATTATTGGACATTTTTACCTATTATGTATTATTTTTATATACAAAGCTAAGATATCAGAAAATCGGCCATGGTCCCACGTGACCATTCCAAAACCTTCAATTTACTTGTAATTTAAAATACGAGAGAATTCCTAAAAGGATACCAACAGTTTTTTGTCCGTTTCGCTATTTCATAATACCAGCCATGTTCTGAGAAGGTTGATTGACAATACACCGTGGACACCGAAATTTTAAGTGGAAATAAATATAAATTCCCAGGTTTCATTGTTGCTAATGTTGGACTTAGAAAATATATGCCAGTCACATTAGTAGATGTTGAGATATTCTTCTCTGCATTCAAACTGATTTTGTCTCCCAATTGTCGCAAAGGGTATAGCGGAATAAGATAGGTGAAATTGGCGCACGACCAAACTGGAAGATGATATTACCTTATTTTACTCCCCAAAAAAAACTAGTAAAACAAGTGTTTATATTTGTTTATGTTACCATAGTGACGTTATATCGAAAATGTGTTTTTCGCCTCTTTCTCACTTTTGATGTAGTATTTCTGCCAAATTTAGATTTTTTTTACATGTAACGTATCGAACTGTTTTCTTTAGACAATTTTGTAAGATATACACTAATTTTTTGTGATATTTTTGATAATTAAGACCAACATAAGGGACTATGTTCACTGAAAATCTTACTTTTTAAAGATTTTTTTTCATTTTTTTGAAATTTCAAGGCGAATGTTTGATTTAGAAACAAAAAATCATTATCATTATTTTGTTTTGGTTTAATTGAAATGGCATTATATCACTCTTATATTCACTAACGTAATTTGAATGGAAATACAAATAAAAATAACGACATGTACGGATAAACAACGAAGCAATTATTTCCCAATGAATATTTAATGTTCTTTCTATGATCCAATGTATGCTTGATGCTGCCCGAACGAGCTTTGCTGCTTTTCGCCAATGGAAGGACAAAGCAAAGGCTCGTGATCGTTTGAGAGCTTGATATTGTTTAAATTGTAGTATTAAATTGTAATTGGAAATTTTTATTAATGTAGTAGTTGGAATTTCGAGTTAAAATAGACTCAGTGTTTCGAGGGGATGTGTATTAGGTAGCTCCGTAGATGGAAGGATTTTTCAATAAGTAGCTGAATATAGTTAGTCGCGAGTAGGTGTTTCATACGAAACACAGATAGGGAAGTCACGACCGCGCATTAATTTTGGGGGAAATATTAAGTCCTATTAATAACAAATCGTCGAGGACATTCTGGAACATTTTTAATTTAGGGAAAGAAGCGAGAATTGGTATAACAAGGATTCCATGGACAATATTCTGATAGTCAGCCAAGAAGCCATCTATCGATATATTTAGATATTTATTTAGTCAAAAAACAGTTGAAAACTGTATGTGACATATGGGGGAGAAAATCATATGCGCACGCTTTCTCGAGTTTCAGAATCCCTTCCCAACAATTTAGCTATTAATAGTTGAAAGATGAAAAAGTTAAAAACATTAATAATAATAACTAGCTGACCCGGCGAACTCTGTTCCACCTTAACAGCCGGTCCCATCTTTTTCTCGCGTCGCACTCACTGTGAGAAACTGTACTCTCCTTGCTGCACTCGTGATAATAAAGCAATTGCAGATTTGTGTTTTTCTCTCAAACAAAGAAGAATTTTAAAAAAACGCTCTGATTTTACATAGATAATTAAAAAATCTATCTAATTATACTTCACGTCACTTTTTAACACGCTTTTATTAGCTTCATTTGTATCTTTGCTTGATTGCTTGCTTGTTCTCCGCTGCAGAACGCTTCTGCACAGAAAACTTAGGCGAAAAGGCGCAAAAACATACGAAAACGCGTGAAAACGTGCGAAAACTCATAAAAACGTGCGAAAACCCACGAAATCACGCGAAAACGTTCAAAACGTGCGTTCTCACACAGGAACGCTGTCGAACGGGATAAACAGTATCCTATGTCCGTCTCCTGGCTCCAAGCTTCCTGCTCACCAATTTTCAGCCAAATCGGTATAGCCGTTCTTGAGTTATAAATAGTGTAACTAACACGACTTTCTTTTATATATATATATATATATATATATATATATATATATATATATATATATATATATATATATATATTTAAAAATGCAAGATTAACATTTCAAAAAACTAGACATTTTCGTTCCAAATTCGAAGAAGAAACTCAAATCTGCAGTTCGATTGCGAGATCCGGCACCAACCTACCGTCGGCTAGCAGATTTCCCCAGTCAGGTATCTCCCACCAGCAGGGCACAGCCCCAGCCGGGTCAAGCTCTAAGCTCCCAACCGGTCTCCCGGCATGTGTGGTAGTGTAGTGCATGTAAGTGTAAGTGTGTAAGTATGGGGTGAGGATAGGACAAGGAAGAAGAAGAAAAAATCGCGGGGTCTATGACTCGTTTGTTAGGGTAATGCTCCGGCATTAAACCATTCGGCCTGGTGTTTATTTATTTATTTATTTATTTTACGTCAAAAAACAATTAAAACTGCGTATGACGTGCTATGGGAAGAAGCGAATCCCTACACTAAGTCATGTACTACTTGAATTTTGAATTAAAAAAAACAACAACGGAAAACTACCGATCAGAGCAGCTGGCCGCTAGAATTCTCCTCCAGACAACGACAGAATACGTCCTAGCTGACAAGCTAGTGTCGACAATCCTGCCACGGTCGAGACTCGAACCTAGGACCTCCTGGTCAGAGGCATTGCAATGACATCTAATGCCCCGAGCCCTCTCTCCCGGTTTTTCCCTTTTTAATCTAACAATTGTGGAATCGATACATGATAATTGAGTGACTCTCCAAATCTTCTCGCAATCTTGTAAACGGTTTAAAATAAAGTCAACAAAATTTACTAATAAGTTATAACTATAGTATCTATATACTGTTGTATTTATATCATCGTAAAATATTACATGTGTAAATAAGAATATTTAATAGAAAAGGGGTCAGGAGGGGGCCATAAATGTAGTTGTCACCCTCTCGTTTCAGACTGCGCACGCTTGTGGCAAGGTCTTCCTTGAAAGTGTGCTGGTCGAGTTGGTCGCCTACCTTGCTCCCTTCAGTTTCGCCACTTCCACTCCTACCGAGAGAACAGGGCTGGTAGGCTAAAAGACCGAGAGATTTTGTAGCGGCGCCAACCAAATCGGCGAAACGAGCGACACCGTCACCACCATCGTTAAGATATTATATAACACCGCCCAGACGTAACAGATGGCGCTATAGGATATCGCTCACGCGCATACATCGTCCTGCCACTCCAGCGGCGCGGTGGTCGAGGCTGCGGCTGTGGCGAGGATCTGCTCAGAACCTCTCTCGCATGCTGCCACTGACCGGGTTTCGATGCTCCCCTCTCAAAATACTGTTCTATTATCGGTTATTATCGACTTCACGCGATTAGAGGGGCAAAAAGCCATTCTTAACGGCCGGTGCCCGTTAAAGACTTAGGGCCGGTTTCACCAATGCTTGATAACACGCTAACTAGAAGTTAGGAGATTTTAACGGTCCGTTATAGAAAATACGTGTTTCACCAAACTTTAACGCTTGTCAACTTTCCGTTAAAGTTAACGCACGATCTCAGGTCCGTTAGCAGCACTTAACGCCTGGTTAAGCTGATTGCAGCGCAGCGTTCAAACACGCAGAGAAAAATGGAGAAAGCTCTGCAATATATATTGGAAGACGACGATATTTTAGAAAGCCTGGAAATGTCTGTGCGTCCGCGTGTATTCAGGGACTTTTCAACCAGATTCAGTGGTACCAAACAATCGACACTAGAAATCCTGGAATTTAATTGAGCAGGATCTGGAGTTTTTATCAAACAGGTCCGAAAATATTGCATGTAATAGTTACATACCATTTATCACAACCAAACCTTATAAGTAACAGCTTTGCATGCACATTGAAAACTATCTTATTATATAACCTTCATGAATGCGAATTAGGTTATGAATGGTTTCGTTCATTACGTACATTATACATGAAATTGTGTCACTATTTGTTATCAGAAGACAGGCTGCAGTTTTCTTCAGACACAAGTCATTCGAAAAACTTTAGAAACTAAATCACAAAATCATAAATTTCAAAGTATGATATGAATTAATTACATAATATCATAATTAAGTTCATTGTTTATTAAAAAATAAGAACTCATTATTATAAAATTTGTTTCAATTTATATTGATTTCCAGGGACGAGTCAATCGTACCAATTAACCAGTTACTTATGACTCTACGTTATTTTGCAACTGGCATCTATCAGCAGGTTATGGGTGACTATATTGAGGCCAGCAAATCTATGGCTAACCGTTGTCCATAGAGTTAGCTGCGCTTTGGCTAGACTGTTGCTTTATTCTCTGTAAGCAGAGTAAACATACTCAACTTAGAGTTTCCAGTTCACGGCCGTCTAAAAACAAATATTTACGCATTTGGAACACCCATTAAAGTTAACTGGCGATTAGCTAACTGAAGCCGCGAAAGCGTTGATAAAAAGGAATAAATCTTAACGGAGACGTTAATTTTAACGACTCGTTTACTAACGTTACGTTATGAGTATGTTGGTGAAACCGAGCCTTAATCGTTCGCCGTCCGTTAAGAACAATCGAAGCAAAGGAGGCGAATACTTATTCCAGAAACGTTTTTTGTATGTATGATTTTTTTCTTGTAAGAACTTTGTATTTCGAAAATTAGTAAACGACATACGGACAATTACACGAATCACAGACTCTCTTGGTTATAAACGTCGGCTTTGCCTCGGCGTACAATCTTCAAACGCGCCTCTCACTGGCTGTTTATCGCCCTAATGACGTTAATAGACACTTCAAACAGCTAAAGCTGCTTAATTTAGAAATCACGAGATATGACACTTAAAGATATTATTGCAGTCCAAAATACAATAATTGTACCTCTACAAAAATTAGGAAAGGATGGAAATAAGCAATATATTACAAAATCCGGTCATTCTCCACAAAACTACAATCAAAATTATCTCTCGCCGACATGGCAAGTAGCAGTGACGTTTCTCTTTGTCACTCAAGGTTTCGCAGCACCTGGGGATTCGGCACACATTTACGTCATATTTTCAACAAAATCATTCGGTTATAAGAAAAGATTTTGATATTTTTAAATGCAGACATCTCCGAATGAAATTAAATGAAAACTCTGCGCAACTTGGAGCGAAGAACTTGATCCCTAAATGTGAGCTTTTGGCGCCCAACAGCCACCACTGCAGATCCAATACTTTCCACTCCCACCATTTCCAGATGCCTCCGTTCTAAGCGTAAGCGACGACTGCTGCTACTCCACCCAGTGCCCTAAGATAATAGCAGAGTCGCGGAGCAGCTGATTACTTCGCTATCAGGCGCACGCAGCTTCCCTCGCGGCTCCCTGGACAAAGCGCGAGTGCGTCGGGTGGGTCCATTAAAATCGTCCCTGGAGCTGCCGACGCGGCGCGGCGCAGCGCGGGGCGACTCAGCGGGGCTGGTGCCTTCGCCGATAACATCTTTTTGTAGTCGGTCGCGCCCTGTCTGGCGCGTGCAGGGACCGCCCTTCGCGGGAGATCGTCCTTTGCGAACTGGGTGTTCCTCAAGGTTCACTTCGCTTTGGGTTTCTGCGTTTGGAACTCTTTTGTCTGTAATTTGGTTTGATGTCATTGGCAATTTCTCATGTTCTTCTAAATGGTGGAATAAGTGGGGTTATTTTTCTGTAAAATTGACAAATTGCAAATAAAAGTGTATACATATGTCAAGATCTGTTATTGTCAGATAAGCAAAGCCTGAAATTTCATGTGAATGAAATGGAAGAGACCAAAAATCAGTGTAGGCCAATAGCTTGGAAACTTAACGTAGGTAAGGTAGGTACATTATATTTTATTGAAATGTTTGTATCATTCCTTATTAGGATTGTCTCAGAGGCTAATATCAAATGAAACATATGTTTTACACCTGCACTGACGATTTCGCCCAAAATGTAGCATTGCAGACTTTAAGCTAAAATGTTTACTAGGACTGTGCCATACGAATGAACTGTGACCAGTTTCACACTTCGCTTGCCGATGTCTCTGGTACTTTATGTGTTGTTATTCGAGGCAAGATGCGTCATTGCTCGATAAAGTAACAGAAAATGAAAGAAAAAAATGCAAATTGCAAAATCGTGTCAAGCGCTGTTCAACTCGGCAACCCATTTGCTTCCTTAACATAATATAGCCATATACCAGGAAGCAAAGAAGAATATTCATACGCCAGAATATGCCAGAAAGCAGCAAGTGATGTAGTGATGTACGCACGATGAGTAAGTAATATGTAATCATTGGCAGTTAGACACTAAAATAAGAAACAAATTCATGTGCGCTATCCTGAGAACATGCTACTCAAAACTGAAAGTGTGTATATTACAATGAAATGACAAATATCTGAAGAAATTAATTAGCAAAGTCAATTTTCGCTAAGTTCCATAATCAAATAAAAATAATTGCCTTTAAAACTTCACACGCCCACCGGGCCACAACTTTAAAATTCAAGGTTAAAAGACAAGTAAGCTAGAGATGCCAATTTCACGGCCAGTTTTATCACACAATCTTTCCAAGACGGATTTTAATGAATGTCACTTATATAGTACATTATCATGGAAGCAATGGAGTCAAACGTGAGACATTTCCTCTAAAACAACGGCCTATACTAGGAAAACTCAAGTTGCCCATCTAACAGTAACAAATCTAAAACAAAGAAACATAGCTTCGAACCCCACTCAGAATTAAAAGGAACGCAATTTTCATAACTGAGTTGTCTTTCTTTATATTGTGTGTTTCTACACCACTCCTGGATCACCCCTGCCAAAAAATGACGACATTCGATTGTTGAGTGTAAATGCGAAATTGTTATAAAAATGTTTTTTAATCAAACCAAATTCAGTAGAACCTCAATGGAGGAAGAACCGATTATAAGAAAATTCCGTTTATAACACACAATATGGGCTGACCCAAGTCCTCAGGTACAACTACTGTGGACATTTCCATCCCGCATGAGAGTCACACTTGTATTAGTTTCAGACTTATAGATGACATAATTTTCGTACTAGAGGAGTTTCCCCCCTCGAGTCAGAAGTCTAGAGGGCAGTCTTTCCCACGCGACGAGCGAAGTGGTCATTTCTTTGAAGCACTCTCGACAAAGGCTGCAAAAAGTGGATTCCCGATCACGGAAGTACTCTTCCACAATCTCTTGCCTCAACTGTGAAAGGTGAAAATGCACGTCCATTTTCAGAGTTTTGTTTTGAGGAAGGCGCTATGGCGTGCGGTCTCCGTGAACGGCACAAGATCCTCATTGTGTTCAAGCGAGCGGGAACTGCGGGAGTTTTGTAGTATTTGACAAGGTTCATCATCTGAACGCATGGTGTTTTTAATATTAAGCGCATCGTGGTGACATTGATGTTGATCGTTAGGTGAACAGCACTCCCTGAGTGCGAAAGTCTCTAAAGACACGTTCTTTTTACTTTCTCACATACGTACGTATATACGTAGTATAGAGAAAGTAATGTAAAGGTGCACGAAAGAACGGCGAATTTTCGGCAGAAAAAAATTCATTGCCGGGTTCTGGCAACGATAAAGTGCATAAAACCAGTTGCTAAATTAAGAGAGAAAAATTCTCTAACATGTGTAGCCAGAATCCCTGTTTTGCGGGTACTTGCCGAAAACCCAATTGAAAGCAAAACGTCCGTCCATCCGTCTGTCTGTCCGTCCGCCTGTGAACACTACTAGCGCCTAAACCACACGTACGATCTTTTCCAAATTGCAGAAATCCTTGTCCATCTGGCTGTAGTTGAAGATTTGAAATTTTGAAAAACATTCTATCAAATTCGAGGGTGCTTTATATGAAGACACCCGACAGATACGTTAAGACAGCGACAGAATTCGACCTAGCTATCCTAGCGTCGAATCTCCTGCCAGGACCTCGCTAGGACCTCCCGATCAGAGGCAGTGCAGTGACACCAGTTGATGCCTTGCGACACCTCCCCCGGTTTCAGGTATTGGTAGAATCATAATGAAACCCAAAAGCACAAACGCAGCTTGGCCGACGCCCTGTGTGGGCGGGCACCTCGCCGGGCCGGCGCTTCGCGCGCCCTCCTCCTGGCCTCGCCCGCTCGGCGCGCGGCTCCCAGGAGCGCTCTCGCCGCTTATTTACGGCGCGACGCTCGCGCCCCGCGCCGCCCCTGCGCCAGCCAAGCCGGAAGGGGCCCACTGCACCATGACGCAGGGGGTGGAGAGTGCCTTCAGAAAACGTTGAAGGGGAGGAGACATTTTGCGAAATTTGATTTTTTTGTTGAATTTATTTTATTTGTGGTAGTAACTAGTTTTGGTAATTTAGACATGACCTTTAATTTATTTTTTTAATTTTATAAACGCAGAAAAAATTTAAAAATATCATCTAAACAATATTTTTATAAATTCTTATACTATTTTTTCTATTAAAATGTTTCAATTTTGATCTCTGAGACAAACTTTAAAACATATTTAAAGGAAATTAATTATAGTATTTCTTCTATCTATATAAATAAAATTGGAATGTCTGTCTGTGATTTTAAAATTCCTTAATTTGTATTATCTCATATGCCTAATTAGATGATATAAATATAATATCAAATGTTTTCAGTTTTTTTCTGTTTGTTTGTCTGGGGGTAATTTATGGAATGGCTGAACCGATTTCGTTGCCGTTTTCATTGAAATGTAGTGTTTTGTAGAGCATAACTTAACCTACATTTTTTCAGTTATTGATTGATTGATTGTTAGTGAGTCCGAGCGCATCAACTACTATTGTCATTAGTCCCGTAAGAGCAGTGCGTGTTTTTTGCTCGGGTGTTTTTCCCCCGCTGGATGGTCAGATCCGGCGCCGACCTACCGTCGGTTAACAAGGTTTTCTCCAACAAGGTATCTCCCACCAGCGGGGCACTGCCCCAGCCGGAACAAGCTCTCAGCTCCCGACCGATCTCCCGACTCATGTGGTAGTGTAGTGCATGTTAGTGTAAGTGTGTGTGTAACGGGTGAGGATAGGACAAGGAAGAGGAAGGAAAGATCGCGCGCGGTCCGTGGCTCGTTTATTAGGGTACTGCTCCGGCATTCGCCTGGTGTTGATCAGAGAAACCACGGAAAACTACCGATCAGAGCAACCGGCTGCTAGAATTCTCCTCCAGACAGCGACTGAATTCGACCTAGCTCACAAGTTAGTGTCGAAGATCCCGCCACTGTCGGAACTCGAACCTAGTACCTTCCGGTCAGAGGCGCTGCAATGACGTCAGTTGCACGTGCCACCGCTCCCGGTTTTTCAGTTATTGTTTACTCTTACTTTATGTAGAGGAAAGTTTGTTTGCTTGTTCGTTTGTTTGTTCGTTCATTTTTCATCGAAATCTACACTATTAATCCGGTCTTAATAAAATGTTGAGCATGCCACCTCCAGAACAAAAAAATACCTGTCTGAATGAGATTTCAGAAAACTAGCCGTTTTTCCTAAGTTCCTATCTTGAAGTTCAGTATTTCAGTTTTGCGCGAACATCCCGAAAACGTTGAGGAAATTCATCAGAGCGAATTAAACATTTTTAAAGCCCATTAACTCTTCTCCTATATGCTTTTTGATTCATCCAGATAAGTGTAATGAAATGTCAATATTCTTCTTGAAATTTGTCGGGGAGTATGCAATAATGCATGCTACCCATTGCATTGATTGGGATTAGCAACGATAATCGCGGCAAACGGGCGGGGCAGGGCGGGGGCGGGGTGGGCGGGGCGGGGGGGGGGCGAGGCGGGGCGTTGATTTTCTGCCGATTCTTGAATATGCGCAGAGCTTGCAAAAATTCTACGTGAATGAATGAGAAATATAAAAACTGTTATGTCTGCAGAGCTTAAAAACGATATACTTCAACATCTTTTGATACATCATTTCGATACATTCTTGTACAACAACTGTGAACCGTAGTATTTTATACGAAAGCAGGACTACGAGTTCTCGTGAATTACGAATTTTTCGCATAACTATGCCAAAGTCTATCTATTTTGTACAATTTTACATAGAAATGAACCAACATGGGTAAGTGATATTTACCTTCCTTCTCTTATATTAATATAGATAGGATATCACATTT
The DNA here is from genome assembly GCA_011170035.1 of Teleogryllus occipitalis. Taxonomy (NCBI): domain Eukaryota; kingdom Metazoa; phylum Arthropoda; class Insecta; order Orthoptera; family Gryllidae; genus Teleogryllus; species Teleogryllus occipitalis. The sequence continues at coordinate 19,031 of BLKR01000100.1, read as the reverse complement.
TACCTGAAAAAAAAGAACTGCGTAAACTGATTAATGCACATGTATATTAACTGTTACAAGATTAAAGTATGTAGATGATGTTCAAGGTTAAATGCGAGCTTTAAGATGATTCAAGGTTTAAATGTATACACGAGCATGCTTCTTGCCCAATACCTTACTCTGCATAGTTTCTCGTAATAATGGCATACGTTAGTTAGTTATACGAAGTCGGAAACAATGAATTAGGTTGTGTTATCGTGTGTTTAGATAACTAATAGTTAAGTTAACGAATATTTTAAACAACACAAATGGTCTCTTCCCACTTCCATCAAGATAAACACCCACAAAGAAGCTCTAAAATTTCATTTAGCTGCTTGCCACAAAAACCCACATTCACCCTGAAATGAAACGACAAATAGGGCGACAGTAAATTCCGGCAAATTTACTACTGCCCTATCCGTCGACTTCCAGCGCTTGTACGTAAACACGGAATTCTCTCTCCAGGCCAGATAACTTCCATTTTCATGTAGCAGCAGTTTCCTCCAGCGGCGCGCGCCATCAGCAGGAAGCACTCGGCGACGCGTGTAATGTGCACTCGGCGGCGCGGCGCGGCGCGGCACGGCGGCCACTCGGCGCCCGCCGCCGCAGATTTACGACTGGGCGGCAGATAGGGCGACGAAGACCCCGCCACTGGAGGGGTGCCGCCCACCGGGGGCACTCGACCGCCCTCGCCCGCCCCCGCCCCCGCCCTCGCCCCCGCCCCGCCCCCGCCCTCGTCCCCGCCCTCGCCCCCGCCCTCGCCCCCGCCCTCGCCCCCCGCCCTCGCCCCGCCCTCGCCCCCGCCCTCGCCCCCGCCCTCGCCCCCGCCCTCGCCCCCGCCCGCCCCCCGCCCTCGCCCCCACCCTCGCCCCGCCCTCGCCCCCGCCCTCGCCCCGCCCTCGCCCCGCCGCTCCGCCCCGCCCTCGCCCCCGCCCTCGCCCCCACCCTCGTCCCCGCCCCACCCTCGTCCCCGCCCTCGCCCTCGCCCTCGCCCTCGCCCTCGCCCTCGCCCTCGCCCTCGCCCTCGCCCTCGCCCTCGCCCTCGCCCTCGCCCTCGCCCTCGCCCTCGCCCTCGCCCTCGCCCTCGCCCTCGCCCTCGCCCTCGCCCCCGCCCTCGCCCTCGCCCTCGCCCTCGCCCCCGCCCTCGCCCCCGTCCTCGCCCCCGCTTGCCCGCCAACACCACCGCTCTTGCTCCACTCCTGGCACCCGCCAGCCCCACCCATTCCGCCTCCGACCCCACCTGCCCCCACCTGCCTGTTTTTGCCTGCCTGCTTCTCTTCACCCGCTTCCCTCCACTTCTCTCACTCCCGCTTCTCTCTACCACATCCCCCAGCTCGCTTTCTTCCCAGCTCGCTTTCACCCCCACACTCGCATTACACCGCCCGTTCTTTTCCTCTCCCTTACTCTCCTCGCCCACCCGTTCGCGGTACATCCCGCCCACGTTTAGCAGATTCCACTACAGCTTCATACCCCGCCTGATTCCCTCCGCTCTCGCTCGATTCCTGCCCCCCCTCCCCACCTGCTCTCTCCGTTCCCTCTGACCCCCCCCCCCCTTCTCAACTTTTCCGCACTTCCAGGTACCCAGAGCATGGGAAGGCATAGAGTACGGTTTATGAATTCGATGATTGCGGAGAGTGGTGGATGAGACTAGCGAGAACGAAAGGCGACGGCGGGGGCGCGGGCAGAGAAAGGGGCGGGCGGTGTGATTGTTTGAGAAAAGATGTCTGAACGTGGTCGGGGGAAGTGGACCAGACGAGTGGATGGGGATAGATGCGGACGTCGGTGGATAGTAGGGAGCGAGGGTGGGAAGGCTAGACGGGCGGGAGCGGGTTGGAGCGGACAGGAGCGGGCGGCAGCGGGGTCAAGCGGGGCAGCAAGCAGGGGCGGGCGGGACCGGACAGTGCGAGCAAGAGAGGCGGAGCAGACCCGGGCGATGGTGGGCGGGGGCGTGCAGTGGCGGGCGAGATGGGCGGGTCCGGCGTATCTCCACAAGGGCAGCTGCCGCCGGGCGTTTACGGCTCATCCCGTGTATCTGCCTTCCGGGGAGGACGCGAGTCCGGGGACTGCAGTGCGCCGGGGAATGGCAGCCGACTACGTTAGCGCGGAGCAGGAGAGGGCAGGGGACAGTCAGGCGAAATGAGGTGAAAGTGAGATTGCAGACCGGGTCCTAGAGGCGATGACAAGGTGGGCAAAACAAATATAGAAGGCGTGGATAGAGGTTGGGAAAGGGGAGGGAATGCTATATAAAAAGAGTGCAGATTCAAAAGGAAGTCGACGCAAATGAAATTGCAATCTAGTGTAGAAAACGGGTAGGTTAGATTGACAGGTAAGTTGGAGGAGACTTCGAAAGAAAAACATAATATGAAGAAAGAAGATTCATTGCTGCAGAAAAAGAAGTTTGAAGAATAAAAATATGAGAGTGTCTGATGTTGATAAAGGACACAAAGATATGTAGTAGATCTTGGAACAAAATAAAATGGGGGTGGCAGTTATGAGAACTTATAAACAAAAATGCAGGACATGTATGCTAGTTGTTTCAGGGAAAGTAAAAACAGGGAGAAAAATAGTATCTAAAAAATAATGTGAAAAGCAACAGAAATGAGCTTGATGGAACGTGAGAGACGAGATCTGCACCGTTTGGCGACTAGAAAACATCATGAAAGTTTTTAAAATCTTCATAAGCCAGGATTACTGGAAGTGGGAGAATTATTTACCATGCGCACAGGGGGGTACGTACTGCTATGGTGAATAGCTTATTCGAGTGTGATTTTGAAAAGGTGTGAAAGTCGGAAAAAAATAGCAGCTAGACATAGCAAGTTAAATTTTGCACAAGTTGCTTTGTTTCATACCAAACTCAGTTTGATATCAGTGACGAGGAGGCGTGGCATTGTTATGCAGTCATCGCAAGATATGCCGAATATCCGAGCCTATCTTCCTGAAGCTACTGGAAGAAGGGATATTCGAAATGTTTTCTTACGATGTTATGTTTTTTAAACACTGAAACAACGCTCATTTTTCTGGTATTATTTCTCTACATTCGTTTCAACAAATCTTCCAAACATCTTAATCCTGAATTGAAATTGAAATTGCTGTAGACTTTTTTGGTTCGATTTTCTTGTGACCACGGACGTTAGTTGGAAGTGCCGAAAAAACTAAAATTCATTGGAATGCGAGCAAAAAGAAAAAAACAAATATGATTTTGGCACTTAAATTACAAAATCCACCAGAAACCCAAATATTTTGCCATCTTTTTTTGAGGTTGACTTTTATTTTTAAAAAGAACTTTGATACTTTTTTACACAAAGACACTTGTAACTCTCATACCACCGAGACCCCACAAAGTGACTGATGTAAACTTTAATCAATTTAGTTGTCGAATAACGAAGGTCAAAATGCTTTTATGCACCGTCAAAAGCTTCTCTTAGAATTTACGTGAATAATATGTTTCTTGTTTCAACTATGATACATACGATATAAGTTTTTCCACAAAACATGACAATTAATAGAACTCTGATAACACAATTAAAAGTTACAAAACCAATAAAAATGTCTTTAGAGCTCATGAAAAGTACTCCCAAAAATTAAAACATGGGCTTCAAATTCAAGGGGTCGCGACATCACCATATCGATTGGGGAAAGGTGACCGAAAACCAAAGCGCATTCAAAAACATCGCACCGTTTCACTTACGAGTTCATACTGATTGGCGCGAATGCAGCGTTGACCATCCATGACCGGAAACTGCTGAACAGCCGAACAGCCGAAATTCTGTAATCGCAGAGTTGAGTAGGAGCGCTTATCGCCGTGCAGAAGGACACGATCTGCTGCGGCCGGGTGAGTCCCCGAGAGCGGGCGGCGTGCTCTCAATTCTATGCACTTATATTAGAGATTCCTTTGAAATATTCTCATTGTTTTATGCCTGTTTTGTAACTAATATTGTTTAAATGTGATTACGTTTTCATTCATTATCGAATTCTCGGGCATCTTCATGGAAACTTAATCTAAACCTCTCCAAATGCCAAACTAAAATCACTATTCGGCACATCAACAATCCCACTCTCATATTTTTTAATAATCAAAACGTTCCTTGGAATCCTCCAGATAAACCGATAAAATATCTAGGAGAGCCCCTTGACACCAGACTAACTTGTAAAGCGCTCATTTTAAATACATGTAATAAGGCAAGACGTCATTTCGCTTGACCATCACCGCATTTTCGATGATCGAACGGTTTGTCACTCTTCGGCATAGTTTTGAGTTTCGTAGCCAGAAACACTCAAAGGATTTAATCAGTAAGAACCTGATAAGATCATTAAATCTTCGGCCATAGCCTAAAAGTTCTTAAGTCGTGCATCTTATTTTAGAAAGAAACAAGGGTTAAATTATTCAGCCACTTTCAATGAGTTGTAGTTTGAAAAATGTTTGTGATATCCAGGGTTGGGCAGTATTCAAATGCTTGTATTTGAAATCTTATTTTAAATACATTTTGTATTTGAAAAACTGTATTTTTGAGTTTTGGGGACATGTATTTTAGAGACGTATTTAATTACATAAAATAGGTGAATTTAAAAAGGAAACACTTAAAATATTTCAAATAAAGATGAAGATAACGAGAATAATTTCTTTTTGTTTGATTCTGCTAGATAATGTACCTCATTGAAACAGAAATAAAAGCCACTTTCTGCTATTGAATTTGAATTCTCTTCTTTTTTAAATTATAAATGTAAATCATTAAAAATGCTGGACAATTATCGGACAACAAATAATTCGTTTATTTCTTATAACTAGAATCCGCACAATGCCCTTTTTGCCGATTTTATTTCTTTGAATGTGTTTCTTTGAACGTACTTCATTATCGATGTTTACCTCAGAAATGTCTTTTGCGAGGGTTTTATAATAATAATAATAATAATAATAATAATAATAATAATAATAATAATAATAATAATAATAATAATAATAATAATAATAATAATAATAATAATAATAATTTCGACGTCCCCTGCCTAAGAGCGTATCGTGAGATGCCCTGGTGAGAGGGTTTAGTAGTGAGGGGGCTATCAGCAGGGGGGTAGGGCCGCGCGAGGGTGAGTGGAACGTAGTCTAGCGAAGAGAGGGGAGGGGGGAAGGGGAGGGCCGGGGGTGAGGCGTTCTATCGCGTTTCCGCCGGCCGCCACGAGCGGTTACCCCGCGGTCATCTGCAATTTGCATACGGCTGCGGCGCTATTGGGTTGTCGCGGCCGCCGGGCCGCTCCCCGAGGACGCGGCGGAGGCGGAGGCTGCGCTGGGGTGAAGCAGGGCTCGAAGGCAGGGGCGCGGCGGGGCGGGGCGGGGTGGGGCGGGGCGGGGAACGAGGCTACTAGCAGAGTCGGGGGCGGGGCGGAGCCGAGAGCGCAGCGGTGCGAGATGTAGCGGAGCGAGAAGCGCCAGGTAGCCAAGGCAGGGTGGAATGGGGCTGGGCGTGGCGGGGCAAGGTCGGCGGTGAGGAGGGGTGGATGGGCTAAAGCGGGGCGGGGCGGGGAGGGGCAGGGCGGCACCGGTAGCCGAAGCGGGTTCGGGGTAGGGGCGACGGCGGGTCACACAGACCACACCTCTGGGGACTCGCCCCCTTCGATCACGGCCACGTGCGGAACCGACACACGTGCGAGCGGCGGCGACACGGGGCAGTGAGCAGTCAGTCGATGTGCTGACATGCAACGCTGAGACGTGTGCGGCACGCAACGAGAAGATGCCTCCGCAGGTGATATTTCAGACCTCTTTCCTAATCGAAGAAATCTGTGCAGCATCGTAAAAGTAAAAAGATATATCACAAACAACGTAGACCGGTTAAGTTGGCTCAGGGCATCAACCGATGTCAATTCAGTGCCTCTGACAGGAAGGACGTAGGGTTCCAGTCTCGACGGTGGCAGGATCAGGATTTTTGACTCGAACTAGACAGCTAGGCTGAGTTCAGCCGCTGTCTGGAGAAGAATTCTAGCGGCCGGCTGCTCTGATCGGTAGTTTTCCATGGTTCCTCCGATCAATATCAAGCATCCAGTGGGCATTCGGATCGTTGGAGGAATATCACTTTTTGAGAAAATCCTCTGAAAGGTTAGACGCTAGCTTTGACCACAGACACAGAGACGTTTTGAGGTGTATTGATTTTTTGTTGTCAAGGACCCACAATGTGATAGCAAAAGTAATTGTGATGATGTGATAGCAAAAGTAAACGTAATTGTGATAATGTAATAGCAAAAGTAAACGAAAATATCTAGATTTTGAAATGTTAATCTCTCTTGCTTTTTTAAATGTATTATTATTATTATTATTATTATTATTATTATTATTATTATTATTATTACTATTATTTTTCATCTTTCAACTATTAATAGTGAAATTGTTGGGAAAGGATTCTGAAACTCAAGAAAGCGTGCGCAGATGATTTTCTCCCCCATACGTCACATACAGTTTTTGACTAAATGAATAAATAAAAATAAATAAATAAATTTTACTTTATATATAATAGTTTTTCTATCGGAAAACCGCCCATTTCTAGTGCACGGTTAAAATACTTATCTTACAATCTCTTCTACGAAGTTGGGCGATAAAGTAAAAATTAGAAAAAAGGAAGCAGAAAATGAAAGGCAGTTTTTAAAATATTGATAAAAGTAATAGAGACTGACAGTGTCATTGCCTATAAGTCCGGTCCGTCGCTACTGAGAGGTGCAGTGAGCAGTGCAGAACGTGCGTGAGACTGGACAAGCAAACTCCGCGCAGCTGACCACAGCTCCCGAATGTACTTGACTTCTGGAATCTAAGTTTTGACTCTAGCTATATATCTCGGTCGAGTTCAGCAGCTGTCTAGAAGAAGATTCTAGCGTCTGGCTGCTCTGATCGGTAGTTTTCCATGATTTCTCCCATCAATACCAGGCGAATGCCGGAGCAGTACCCAAACAAACGGGCCATGGATCGCGCGCGATCTTTCCTTTCTTTCCTTGTCTTATACCGGTCGAGAGCTTAGAGCTTGTCCCGGCTGGGGCGGTAGCCCGTTGGTGGGAGACACACTGTTGGGGAAAACTCCGCTAGCCAACAGTAGGTAAGCGCCGGATCTCACCAACCGGGGGGGGGGGGAAATTACCGCTACCTCCCGAGGGGAAACATGCACTACACTTATGGGACTAATGACCTTAGACGTTCACGTGCCCGGAATCATTAATGAATCATTGGAATGCTGTCTTGTGTTGCTGCCTTGATTCTATTCCCTCGAATAGGAACAAATTGTATTAGCAATTCAAAAAATGTAATTTTTGCTTCTGTGTAGGGGACAAAATTCAAGGTCTCGAAATATCGAGGATATATAAATAAACGAACTAATATTTTAATAGAAACTTATTAAACCGTTTCTTCTTATTATTTAATGCAACATCCTACGGAATCTTTACCAATGTCAATAATAAATCTGGACCAAACAATATAAAAGAAATTCACTGATACTCGAATCTTCATTTAAATCAAGGTAACGAGGAACTACTTTCTGATCGCCTTCTTTTGAATTATTATGCGCTTGTTTCCCTTCAATCATGGAAATCAATGAGCCAAAATGCCACTAGTGATTTGTCCGAACCTTTTCCCCTCCATTGTTCTTTCAAACCCTCATCAAACGACTCTTCTCCTTCCGCTCTCTCCTCTTACCCGCCCTCCCCCGCCAGGGCGGCTAAGGCACACACATTTCGTCGGCGGTTAAAAGCGGCCGACAGGGCCGCGCCTTTGAAGGAGTCTCGTTAAAACAAAACAAACGCGAAGGCCGCAGCGAGCGAGAAAGCGGCGCCATCTGCAGAAGTGGAAGTCAATCCCGGCCCGGAAATGTGATTTCAACGCGGAATTATCGATCAGCGCGGGTGGGAACGGAGGAGGGGGCGTGGCGAGGGCGGGGGTGGAGGCGAGGGTGAGGGCGGCCGCCAATGGCGCCGAAATGCGAGACGTCATTTTTCACAGACGGCGCCGCCCTCGTCTGGATGCGGTCTGCGTCTCCCCTCGCCGCCCCCGCGAGCCGCTCCCGCATCAAGATATCTCTGACGCGATTTTTCTTTCCGCCAGGCGTCAGACTCACTCGTGGCCACATCTGGAAAGAAAGCCAAAACTCTCTTAGCAATAATAATAATAATAATAATAATAATAATAATGATAATAATAATTATTATTGTTATTACTTCTACCACCACCACTAACACTATCACTATCACTACCACTACCACTGCTACTGCTACTACTTCTCCTCCCTACACTAAGGTACGGAGAGGAAAAGTATTGAAACCATCTCAACAATATGATCTCTAATTTTCGGTCGTAAACTCTCTGTTTAAGGTTCTTTTGAGCTGCAACTTTGCGCACACGTCAGGATTAAGATTTGCAGTCTGTTTCAAAGTTGTTTAAGTTGGCTGCAGGTGACGAGAGGATGCAGTCAATTTTCTATTCGAAAATCGGGAAGTGTAAGTCTCAGAACTCTGTCAGATTAGAAGCTTTCGAGTCGAAAGTTGATAAATATGTCAGGAGTAAAATTCGGTGCCGTTCCGGAGGTCATTAAGGTATTTTAATTTCTTGAGGTACTTTACGTGAAGCCCTCTGTGACATCTTCTCTCTGCACCGATCCGGGTCAGAGCAACACCCTCTAGAGAAGACCTTCTACTCTGGGAAGTATTGGTCAGAGCCTGCCGCCGCCTCCGCTTCCGCCCTCAGTTTCGCTTCCGTGCGCGGCGCTAGTGTCGCGTGAGTGCCGTAACCTCGCTCCTCTTTGCCAGGTGCTTCTGCACCCCCTTCCCTTCGGATGGCCGCAACGCCGCCTGGTTCTCGAGACACCACCATAATTTCTGTTGCTTTGCTAGCACTCTCAACAGCATGGTAACACTCACTGGCGGTTCCAGGAGGGGGCATTGGCCCTAAAGCCCTAGAGTTTTCGTTCACCGTCCTGTATTTGGCAAGATTGATTTAAATATTTATTTTCGAATTATGTAATTATTTAAACAATAATATTGTATAGTAACATATCTACAGTACATAAATAGTATTCAATGAAATGATAAAATTGTGTATTGTTTAACAAAAATCTACGATGCCCCTCCCCCCACGATCGGGTGGATCCGCCCCTTACGCTGCGGAGAGACTTTCCTGGCGCACTCTATTACCGTTTTTAATATAATAATAATATACATAAAAATCAAATGTGCAGTTCGTTTACCGTTACAAATAAGTTTTCTATAACTCGGGAGCGAAAATGTCTAGTTTTTGAAATGTTAATCTGGCGCTTTTTTTATTTATTATTATTATTATTATTATTATTATTATTATTATTATTATTATTATTATTATTATTATTAATTTTTCATCTTTCAATTTTGAATATATCAATTGTTGGGAAGGGATTCTCAAACAAGAAAGCGTGCATAGATGATTTTCTCCCCATACGTCATATACAGTTTTTGAGTAAATAAATATTAATAGATATCTATATCTCTATATTTTCATAATGCCTTGAAATTAATGATATGAGCGCTTATCTAGCGTCATTTGTTCGTTATTTCATTGCATGAGTTGTAATCAATCTATTGAACGCAGTCGACATTTCTTCTTCGAGAAAACATGTGAGTGTGAGGTTAGAGTCAGCGAAGTGAAAATTCGTAGTTCGATGTGATCGCAAGGGTTCAGCGAGTTCAAATGCATTTTCAAATCTGACCTACACCTCCAATATTGAAGCCAGATCTTTCTCAATACCATATATCCCTCAACTGAATGGCGTTAAGCAGAACGCGACCAACGCACCCAAAAATTAAGCAATGGCACTGTCTAGACAGCTGAACAACCTTTCCTTTGATTTTTAGAACGCATGCCGTTGCATACTCCCTCCTCTATGCCATCACGAGAGCCGAAGGACATCCTCAAGGTAGTTTTCAATCTTATCCGTTTTGAATATAATGAGCTTGATTGATGGTAAAAGGCGTGTTATGGGTCGGCAGTTTCCAATTTCAAGACGACTTATTCTTCGTCTTGATAATGAGACGTCAGTTCAGGAATTTATGCTCAGTTTCATGCTTGAAGTGTATCATCCATCTTATGTGCAAGTCTCGAGTAAATGCTTTTAAGGTGTTTGATTCAGTGACGTGATTTTTGGACTGGATGAGTGCGGACCAATTCTTCATCACCGTCACTCGTTCCTCTACCAACACAGTTGTTATCCTGAAATGTTTAACTCTACTCCACGCACTTAGCGTCGTCTGGGCCGTTTGAACCCACGGGGCCTTGTTACGTTTCACTGGTATGTCTCATACCTTGCGCTATTATTCTTCTATATCTGGCTGGTTTGTTATATATCTGGCTGCTGGTAGCTTTTGATTGGTTGAATAATGTATCCGGGCGCGTCATCTATCTAGGTCATTAGTCCCGTAAATGTAGTGTATGGTTTTATCGTGGAAGGTGGCGGTGGTCTTCTCTCTTGGATGTTGAGATCTGGTACCGACATACCCGTCCGCTAGCGAGGTTTTCCCAACCCGGTAACTCCCACCAGTGGCACCGCCCCAGTCGGGAGCTCTAGGCTCCCGTCTAGTCTCCCAACATGTGTAGTAGTGTAGCGCATGTAAGGGTATCTAAGTGAGGGATGAGGGTAGAACAAAGACGAGGAAGGAAAGACCACGCGCAATCTGTGGCCCGTTTGTTAGAGTACTGCTCCGGCATTCGTCTGGTGTTCATCGGAGAAACTACGGAAAACTATAGTATATTGGTATACCGATCAGAGAAGCCGGCCGCTAGAATTCTCCTCCAGGCAGCGGCTGAATTCGACATATCTAACTAGTTCGAAAAACCTGCCACTGTCGGGATTCAAACCCTAGGATCTCCCTGCAGATATATCAATTGATTCCATGACCAACCTAAACCGGTGGCTGCTGTAAGCAATCTCCTTGTTTTTATTTAGTTTCTTTTTTTATCAACCTTTTCTGTCACCTGGTCATTGATGACGCCCTTTGACAGGCATATTTTTCGTTGTTTCCACTGAAACAAACTTCACGGGCGCGTCCTTGAGCCGAGCGCGCTTATAAAGCAGTCGTCAATCTCGCGGGACTGTGTCTGGTGACAATGGCGGGCGGGCGGCCGCCCCGCCTCTTTTCATTAGGGCGCAGAAGCCCCACGGCGCGTTGGCGGACGCCTCCACCACGGCGCTCGCACGCGCTAATTAATGATTCCGCTGCCAGGTGGCGCCTCCCCCGCCCGACGCGACGAGACGCCGCACGGCTAAGCTCTCCTGGAGCAGACCCTGCTCTTATCTCCTTCCCCTTCCCTCGGCCCCCCTTATCACTCCAGGTCCACCTCTTATCATTGGCGAACTTCTCTGGCTTCAGCTTCGGCTGACGTTATGTTCAGCATCGGACGAAGTTCTTGCTCTTGATCTTTCCTTGTCATGTCTTTGAGAGAGCTTATTTTGTCTTTTTGTCCTTTTCTGTCTTCTTTCTCGCGCCCTTGAAGCAGACATAATTGTAATCTTTAATTTTAGCATTAAAATAAACGTAACATCATTGCTCAGGAGATTATTATTCATATTCCTTTAGTCCTAATTCCTACCTATTTGTACTTCATTTTAAGTAGAGTGACTTTGACAGATCATCAGCTGGTTGCAGTTATCCATACGGGAACTTCGTAACGACTTAAATTTTTGGTATTGAAGCTCCCGATTATATAACCGCGTAACAGCTGATGATCTATTAGACGTCACTCTGTTTAAATTGGAGCATAAGTAGCCAAACATATTACCAATCATATTTCTATATAGAATAAATATATTGCTATCATATGTGAGCGTGATTATTCATAATCTGCAATTGTTCATCGAACATTATCTCAACTCTCTCTGACATATGACTCATTTCAGTCTTGTATATTTATTTATTTATTTATTTTTTATGTATTTATTTTACGTCAAAAACAGTTAAAAACTGTATGTGACGTGCTATGAGGAGAAGTGAATTCGGTGCACGTTTTGAAAATTCTGTGATCCCTACTCTAAGCCATATACTACTTGAATTTTGAATAAAGAAAAAAATTAAAGAGTTGTTTGCTTGGATGTTTACAAAATATTCGCTCCGATGTAATAAAATCTATTTTCAAGGGTAAATCAATAAATTTGGGCTCTTATCCCACATCATGTCCTTCGTGAAGGAATAATACTTCCTGCCGCGACATGGAGAACGATAATTTGAATAATTATATTTGCCACTGAATTCTAGAAGACGTGCACAGATAATAAAGTTACATAGTCCAGAAGCAAAACAAGGGGTCATCTCAGCATTTACTCAAAGGATCAGGGAAACTGGACGAAAACCTCATCGAGATGGGGGCCATTGACCCAGAAGCTGCGGTACAATACTTATTACAAGTTATTTAGAATTGTACAGTCAAAATTGTATAATACATTAAATATCACTGTTAAAATTAATGTTATGTGATATGTTAAAATTAATGTTCTGTTATGCTATGTGATGCTCTCTGTACAGTCTCTAATTGTATAGAAACAGCTATGCAGCAGAAATGATTTCACTTCGAATTTAAACTTTTCTATCGAATTTAATCGTTTAATGTCGTCTGACAAAGTGTTGTAAAATAATGTTCGTGTATTGTATGTAAAGTTTTTGTAATGAGCTGTTGATAATGTCACCTGATGAATATGATTTTTAAGTCGAGTGTTATAGTTATAGGCATCGGCGTTTTCTGAAAATATATTACCGTCTTTAAGCAAGTCATTTTCGGTAAAATACACTGATTCGTAAATCAACAGACAAGGTAATGGTAAAATTCCTAGATTAATAAAGAGAGACCTACAAGAATCACTTGGGTGGGATTTGGTTATTATTCGTACAATTCTTTTTTGGAATCTAAAAGTCTGGGAGCTACAAGATGTATTTGCCCAGAATATTATGCCATATCTCAGGCGGGAATGAACATTCGCGAAATATACACAACGAGCAGTATGAAGGCTGACTGAATTTGAAAGAATTCTGAACGCGTAGCATAATGAACTTATTTTTGTGTTCAATTCATTTAAAGAGACGTTCCATTTGAGGTTTGGCTGAATTGCCCTAAAAATGTTGCTTCCTTAACATCAATGGTACACCGTTCATTTTCAATGGAGTACAGAATTGTTTATTTGAAATGGAAATATACATTAAAACTGTTTTCTTTTCATTTACTATTATTTTTTTTATTACGAAACCAATTTAAAACATATGATATTATGTTCTTTTCCTCGCAGGTCTTTCCCATAATCCATTTATTCCGATGAGAATCGTTTTAAGATAATCAACACATCCATGCTCAGAACTTGCTCCTTCCTGCATCTCTTCAAATAGTTAAAAAATTCACATTGTTTGTATCCACGTCCCCTTGTCAATATCATATTCGTGTGAAATTATTCCATGCTTACAATAGAAATGAGTACTTTCTTCACACTCTTCTGTAATGCGAAACCATGATGGTTGGTCTCTATCAATTACTTGTATATCCAATTCTCTTTTTTTTTTGGTAGGGCTTTTTGCCAGCCAACAGCCGGTTACCCTTTACGTTCCGATGGCACGCGCATTGGACCATACACTAGACCAACACACTTGCGGGCTCCTCTGATCTGGGGTCAGCAGAACGCGAGTCCCTGACAATACCTACAAAGTCAAGGGACGAACAACCATGCCCAAGGCGGGACTCGAACCCGCGACCCTTCAGACCGAAGCGCTAAGTCGGTACTCGCTCTTAGCCACCTCGGCCATCCAGGTCGGCTGCAATTCTCTTGATCTTGAATATTTCCTTTCTTTTCCAACCTCCTTAATTAACATTGACATTTTTCTCTACCAAAATACCTTGTTCTCTCCCTTGTTCATTATGTAATTTTCTTTACTCCAATTCTACTCTCAACTTCCTATAAGATGGCAAAATGTAGATATCGTAGGCGATGAAGAGAAATCCAATGTATTCAATAATTATTTCTGTTCTGTATACGAACAAAAAGCTAACCAAATTATCATAGGGCACAATGACGTGGATCATATATTCAAAATTGATCAAACGGAAGTACGTTCACATTTGAAAAAAATGAAAAACTGTAAGTCTTGCGGTCCGGATGGTATTACAACTGACATGTTAAAGATAGCAGGGAAAACAATAATACCATATTTGGTCAGACTTTTCAATATATCAATTAACAACGAAAGTGTACCGGATGATTGGAAATCTGCTTTAATAGTGCCAATTTAAAAAAAAATGGACCAAAATGTGAAGTGCAAAATTATAGACCAGTTAGTCTTACGTCAGTAGTCTGTAAATTGTTTGAAAAATTATAATTCTAATTCGATTAGAAATCATTTGGATCAATCAGAATGGTTATTTCATGGACAGCACGGCTTCAGAAATGTATTTTCGTGTGAGAGTCAGATTATTTCCCTTACTCAAGACTTGTCGGAAGTAATTGATGTAGGGGGAAGAGTGGATGGAATAGTCATTGATTTTGCTAAAGCATTTGATGTCGTGCCGCATGACATATTGATACTGAAACTTATTGATGCTAAAATTGACAGGCGGGTAATAGCATGGATAAATGAATTTCTTCGCGATAGAAATCAAAAAGTCCGAATTGGACAGCACATCGGAAAAGGGTAACATTACTTCCGGGGTTCCTCAGGGCAGTGTCATAGGCCCACTGCTGTTTCTTATCTTTGTAAATGATTTATCGCGAAATATAACGTCAAAAATTCGACTCTTCGCCGACGACTATATATTATATAGGGAAATTGCAGACCAGCACGATATGATTCAACTACAGGACGATTTAAATAAAATTTACGATTGGGCAATAGCTAATAAAATGACCATAAATGGAAAGAAAAGTAAAGCGATCACATTTTGTAGGGCCAGAGCTTTTCATACAATACCTTATCAGCTAGGTAGTGACGTAGTTTCGAGAGTCTCGAGCTGTAAATACCTTGGCATTCTCCTGGATTGTAAATTGGGATGGGAGAAACAAACGAACTATTTAGTGGGTAAAGCTTGGAGGTCTTTGCATTTCGTCATGAGAAATCTTAAAAAAATGTAATACGAAAGCAAAGGAAATCGCGTATACCTCGCTTGTTAGGCCGGTAATGGAATACCGAGCTAGTTGTTGGGATCCGTACAGAATAGGACTTAAAAAGAGCTTAGAGAGGATTCAAAACAGAGCGGCAAAATATACATTTCGGAAGAACACACCTGCGCATTGGGAATCATTAGAACGCAGGAGGAAGAGGGCACGACTTTGCGCGCTGTATAAATCTTACGTTGGTTGCTCCGCATGGCAGGAAATTCGGGGAAGGCTAGATAAACCAGGTTATTTAAATAGATTTGATCACAAATATAAAATTAGAACAAGAATACAAAGAACGGACGTAGGACTTTGTAAACAGAAGTATAGTAGATTGGAACGATTTGCTTGCGACAGTTTTTGAGCCCTTTCCTCGCTCAGCGCGAGGTTTTAGAAACAAAATATAGGAAATTAGTCAATAGGGTGAAAACGTATAGTGAAGTGAAGTGAAGTGAAAGGTGCGATTATGCGTAGTCTACAGTAAAAACTGAACAATTAATATTTAGATAAAGTTATATGCAATGCAGTGAAGTGAAGTGAAGTGAAGTGAAGTGATTTCATTTCTTCTGAATATGACTGAATAAGTTCTGTTTGTGTATGTGAGGGTTCCTTCGTCTCTCTATGTATATACGTGTATCTTAAGTTATGTTTGTTTGTATGTATGTACATTTGTGTAATATGTAAGTTTATTCATTTATATGTTAGTGGATATGCATTTTAATGTTTAGTATAGGAATGTAAATGCCATCTGCATATATAGGAAATGACAAAGTCAATTTGTTTGTTTATATTTATTTTTTATATATTAGTATTTTATTTGTAATTGTAATTTAGTATTCTGCCACCGGGCATCATTTGCCCAATTGTAGAATAAATTTCTATCTATCTATCTAACTTCCACTCACTTGCTTCCTCGTGAATTCCCCCATTCATTCAAAATAGTTTACCTCATCCCCCCTATATTTTCTGTCTTTCTCACTCTTTGACGATCTAGGTCATGCCATAGGAAAAATAAATATATTTTCTTCATGCTTTTACTCTCTAATCTTCTGTCTCTCTTTCCGTCTCCATGGTCTCTGTGTCCCGCCCTCATCCTTTCCCTCGTCGCCCGCCCGTCCGCCATCGAAATTAGTTTCGGGCTCTGGCCGCCCTCCCGCGCGTTCTGATAATATGATAATGGATGCCGAGCCACGAGGTGGCATTAGCGCGATGCCCCGCCCCCGGCGCCGCGGCTCTCGCCCCACCTGCGCGCCGCCGCCGCCGCCGCCGCTCCCAATAACCGCCCCGAGGCAGCGGGGGCGGCAGCGGGAGCGGGAGCGGGGACGGAGGTGGCGATGGCATTCAGAGCAAACGGCGAAAATGTGTCGGAAGCGACGATTCTTAATATTAAAAAGAAAACGATGGTGGTGACCTATGTGTTCTACACTGGTGACAATTGTGGTCTGTGATGTTTATCGCGGTAGCAGTTGGCTCGAGATGACTAGAGGTGAAATGGGTGGATGGTAAAAATGAATACGGAAATGGAGATGTTTGAATTTTTAATGATGTCCATGGGGGGTGATTAGAACGATGGAGTAGAAGAGTAATGGGGATGTCGGCGCCATCAAGCCCCAGGCGGGGGCGAGGCGGGGGCGAGGTGGGGACGAGGCGGGGGCGAGGCGGGGGCGTGATGGAAGCAGCGGGTGCATGGCGTGTTGGAGGCGATGACGAAGCGTCGACGAGATTGAAGTTCGCGTGGTGTGGCCCTGCCGACGGCGCTCCGCGTCGCGTCGCCTTTATTAAGCACGTGCTCTTCCAGCCCGCGTGTTTTCGACGCGCGCGTCCCCGCCTGGCGCCGGCGCTCTAATTAAAAAGCCATTTCTCCCAAGTTCACTCGTTGCAGATACCGCCCGCCCAGGTGCCAGGTCGTCTTCAAATTGCAATTACGGGCGCCTGACGCTGCGGGCGGGCGGATCGGAGATCAGGCGCTCCGCTGTCAATCTCTATCCTGCGGCTGAGAATAGGTGAATTGTAATTTCGAGAACGTCGCGAAGCAGTAGGTTTACATCATGATCCTTGAGAGCGACAACCCAGTACTTAAGACCTTCAGGGGGGGGGCGCTTAAGAAAAAATAGCCATGTAATCTATTTAGGAGGCACAATAATTAAGTTATACAGCTTCCTTGGTAGGACATGAGGAAAGTAAATCTAAATAGGAAGGATGGAATTCTAAAATGTATTAAGTGTCCTTGAATTTTATTAGAACTTTTTATTTATTGATAAATAAATAAAGCATGTGCATGGCTTAATTACACATGTCCACGCACTCATACTTTCAGCAACGTGGTCATCGTATACTTGGAGGTAATATGTATATGCAAATAACATTTATATTATATTTTTATTATTTTCTATTCCATTTTTATTAAAATGGCATGCATATTCGGGTAAAAAATACCAGAAAACATTTAATTAAACTATATTTCCTCAATAAATAGCAGATAGTCTTAATAAAAAAAGGTGCGTTGTAATAAAAATTGCTTGTCAAGTCACTTGAGTTTAAAGCGATTTCGTTCATTGGGAATTTGTAGTAGTTGTTGTTTTCGTCTCTTTTTTCATAACTCTGATTCTTACAATATTCGTTCATCAGATGTTTACAAAAACGTTAATACGTTCTGAGCAATAAGAATGTTGATGATAGGAATTAGACCAATCTTGTAACGGAATTTGATACGCCTCCGTTCCGTGACGGCATCAAAATAGAACACGTTTGAGACGGCGAATGCAATAATAGGAGAGAATGTGCCGTTCATCACTTGAGACTTTATTGTTCATATTAATGACCCTTCTAGTAAAGACTATTATGTTAATTCGTACTTGTGACATTTAAAAGTCTTGTTTTTCAGTTTCTTTTTTGGTGACATCTAATCACTCAATAAAATACTTTAAGGAAATCATACCAATTATTAATATGTATTATTCTTGAATCGTTTTGCAACGTTTCTTTCAAATTTTACAATTCAATAAGTTTATAATGTTATTCTTTTTGTACGATGAAATATTTCGCTATACATAAATGTACCACTATATTGTAAGCTATAATTCAGTGATACATAGAAATATTTAAAGTCTGTAGTGGTCACTGTTCTGCAAAAAGGTTGTAAAATGGTAACTTAATATGTTGAGGGGACAAGGGAAAAATGTAGTAAGAAATATCAACGAACATAAGTCAGGGCAGTTTATCTCCCGATGAATATCAAATACACGTTGAATCACCCACATTATCGTTCATTTGTGATAACGGATACGCTTTTAGATGCTAGGACTGACAAATTACACCACACTGTTCCCCAGCGATTGAATCAAATTACACTTCGTGGCATTCCTGATGACCAAGCGAAATCCGATATGCTACTCTGAAATTCTAGTAGTATTCTTTGCTTAGAATATTCTTATCTTGAATACATGATATCAGTAGATATAATTTTCAAGGAACTTTGTGCATATTATGATAAATGATAAAGTGTGTAAAAAATGGTTTTACACTCAAATTCCTAAGGAGCAATTCTAGAACAAGGAAACTATCCGGCATCAGTTTACCGAGACGGAAAAGTTCGTTAGAAAAGATCGCAAATCCTTATTCCCAGCAAAAAGTGCTCCAAATGATTTTTAATGTACATTTATAAAACTAATAAGAAAACATTTTATTATCTGGTCGAGTTCAGGTAAAAGTATTATTTTTTTAACATATGACAAAGAGAAGCATTGTTATACAGAAATCTACAGCCGAAGAACGGGAAACAGCGAGTGAGAGTAAAAAAAACGAAAGAAAAAAGTCGAAAACGGAACAAGCGATAGAAAATCATAAACGTACAAAAAAACGAAAATAACGAAATATGTAAACGGTTATTTCGTT